>JASANB010006438.1:0-684892 GCA_030248155.1 Sabatieria punctata
GGTTCATTACATAGTCAATCACTGTATTAAACAGGGCTGGTGCTAGGACACATCCTTGTCTGACGCCAGTTTGTAGTTCGAAGGTAGGTGATTCTCTTCCACTCACTTTAACTGTTGCCTCTGGTTTGCTGTAGATGGTCATAAGGATTCTTTTGAGTTTCGCTGGGATTTGTAGCAGTTCGATTATTCTCCACATTCTCTTCCTGTCGACTGAGTCAAAGGCTTGTTTTAGATCAATGAAGGCAATAAACAGGGGTCGTCGGTATTCTCGGGCTAGCTCAATTATCTGTCGCAAGGCAAAATCTGGTCCACTGTCGATTTTCCAGGTGTGAAGCCGGCTTGTTGCTCTCTGTCTCTTCCTAAGTAGGTGAGGCAGTAGTCGGTTTAGGATGACTCTGGCAAATACTTTGCTTGGGGTAGACAACAACGTTATCCCTCTGTAGTTCTGGCAGTCAAGTGGGGAGCCTTTCTTTTTCCATAGTGGTATAATAATTCCTCTGTTCCACTCAGTAGGTATCTTTTCTGCTGTCCAGCACTTGTTGAAAAACTTGGTAAGCTCAGGGATCGTCACTGTTGGTGCACTCTGTAACATATCTGGTGTTATTTTGTCTCCACCTGGGGCTCTTCCAGACTTGGTTTGCTTTACTGCTTGTCTAACCTCTGCATCTGTTATTTCATCCTCTTCTTGTGGCGCCTTGACTGGTGTTTGTCTATCTAGTTCACTTGGTAGATCAGGGGCAGGTCTGTTTAGTAAGGTGTCGAAGTGTTCTTTCCAGCGTTTAGTAATTTCTTCAGGTTTTCTCAAGATTTCACCTCCTTTGCCTTTTATCCGTAGGTAGTGGTACCATATATGGTACCGGCACCATATATGGTACCGTCACCATATATGGTACCGGCACCATATATGATACCCCCAACTTCGGGGCCTGTGGTGGTACCATATATGGTACCCCCACGTTCGAGGTCTGTGGTGGTACCATATATGGTGCCGGTACCATATATGGTACCACCACAGTCGCCGAACGTGGGGGCACCATATATGGTACCGGTACCATATATGGTGACGGTACCATATATGGTACCACTACCCTCGGTACCGGTACCATATATGGTACCGGCACCTTATATGGTGTCGGTACCATGAACGGCGTTAAGTGCCTGACTGTAGTATGACCATTAACCGCGGCGCAATGCTGTTTTTCTTACGTAGTTTTTGCTGCTGATTCGGAAAATAACTATATTTTTGCTCTACATTGCCAAGTTTTGAAGATATCGGCATTTTTATGATTTGGTAACAAAGCGGCTGCATTGCTATAACATGCTCGTTTGAAAGGTGACTCAATTCGGTCGCATGTAGGGTACAGAGCCATCTAATTAGATCACCTTATGCAGTTTTTTCCGCTGATTACGAAAATGACATCTGTTTTTCAATCTGACCGCTCCTTCGCTACTTATGTAGTTTTTATGCCCTGGTACTCAGACAATAAGTTGTCTGTCAAATCTGGATGTAACATGGTAACTATCTGGTGCGGTTTTTTCCGCTGATTCAGAATATCATCATGTTTTTGCACTACGACCACTCAGTCGCAAGTTATGGCCCTCTGAAGTTTCATTACGAAACATGCCACGAGAAGCCGTAATCCTGAAATAAATGTTCAGCATTCATGCATTTCTGAAGGGAACCTTTTGTCAATCAATAGTGTACCCGACCTATTTTGACCCGCTGAGTTCAAATATACCTTTGTTTTTCTCTACTGCTGTTCAATTTTGAGATTGATCAAACAAAATTTGCATTAATATTCATATATATCCGAAATGAGTAGTTATAGATTAAAACAAACGCCATTTTTTAACACAGCGGGTCAAAATAGGTCGGGTACACTATTGTCTGACAAAAGGTTCCCTTCAGAAATGCATGAATGCTGAACATTTATTTCAGGATTATGGCTTCTCATGGCATGTTTCGTAATGAAAATTCAGAGGGCCATAACTTGCGACTGAGTGGTCGTAGTGCAAAAACATGATGATATTCTGAATCAGCGGAAAAATCTGCACCAGATAGATATAATGTTACGTCCAGATTTGACAGATGACTTGTTGTCTGAGTACCAGGGCATAAAAACTACATAAGTAGCGAAGGAGCGGTCAGATTGAAAAACAGACGTCATTTTCGTAATCAGCGGCAAAAACTGCATTAGGTGATATAAATTTAGATGCCTCTGTTGTACCCTACATGCGACTGAATTGAGTCACCTTTCAAACGAGCATGTTATAATAGCAAGTGGAGGTGTTTTTTTGTTCCCAAATCATAAAAATGCCGATATTTTCAAAACTAGGCAATGTTGAGCAAAAACAAAGTTGTTTTCGGAATCAGCAGCAAACACTACATAAGAAAAACTGCATTGCGCCGCGGTTAGTGGTGGTCCCGATCCAGAGCGAATCTAGCTAAACTGAATGCATTTTCGAACTCAGCACACAAAACTGCATATAACAGCATGCTTATGACTAAGTTTGCAGAAAAAAATATTTTCGAACACCTTTGAGAGGCCAAAACACCCCCTCCCCGCAAACCGTACACTCGTACAACGTACACCGTACACGTCACTCGCAAACCATACACCGTACACGTGCGCTCATTTTGCTTGGTCAACTCATGCCTAACTTTTGTTAAATCATTTGCTTGGCATGGCCTTTGCACAAAAAGTTATAAAGATTTTTTGAAAAAAGAACGGAGTGGCATCCTAGCTTAAGAAACGAATGAAGGGTGATCGTTTGAATGCAGGGTGTCAGAGCTATTAAAACGAGCCCGAAAATCCCTGCCGACCCAACTTTGAGGGGGTGTAGCTCCGGTTCTAGGGGGTTGCTGGTGGCCGGGCATGCACCGTTGGTCTTCGACTGTGCTCTATTTTAACAGATATTAATATCAGCCAGATCTGTGAGATGACCCTGCTTGCCCCCTCTGTTCGGCACCAAAGCTGACTTTCTCGCAAAATGCATCTTAAATTGCTTGCTCAGCCTTCAAATGAAAATAACTTGCTATTAATTTGCTTGGTACCCAAATTCTGAAATTTAATTTGATACAAATTTGTTATTTGATATGAATTAAATATAAATTTGCTAAAATCAATACTAAGTTCCAGAGGAAACAGCTCAAAAGCTGGGTCGTGTCAGCCCAAAATGAGTTGACCTTTCTTTAGATGGCGACAATTGGTCTACAAATTCGCATTTAATACGCTGACATCTTTGCTATAGACATGAGCAAGGTCATCATTGGACTGAACTTGTTGTTTTGTAGCCAGACTTTGGTTACTGAAGCTGCCAAACCAAGCAAATTTATATCAAATTCGTATCAAATTTCTAGGCCAATTTTACGAAATTTAATATAATTTTAATATGTTTGGCACTCATCGCGAGCTATTTAATTGGTGATTTTGGTCAAAACAATTTAATTTTCTTATTTAATTTTAATTTGATCGGAAACACTAAGCACGCAATAGGTCCCTGAAAATCCAACCCATCAAAAAGGAACTGGATTCAAGTGGAACTAAATACATAGATATTATGTAAGTTGTCGGTGCAGTTTTACTTTCGCTTAGCAACGGTTGATAAATTTTTCATGTTCAAAGCGAATTACCCCAATGATTGAGTGCAATTATCATGAACTAACCGAGTTCTCTGTCTCTCTAGCATAATTGCTACCAACAGGAACTGTTGTTTTCTCAGGCTACATACTTATCTACGTAGTACTTGCACAATATGGTGTGCTAATGTTGTACAGTTACAATACAACGTAAGCAACAAATTTGTTGACTGTCGTCAAACATGGACTTCTTCTATATACTGCTTTCAACATGTTTAATTGTTGCTAATGCTTTTCCTAGACCTGAAAGGTACGTTGAAGTTGCAGTTACGTATATGCTGCACAGTCATAAATTCCCGTTTCAAATGTTATGTACGAATTTTCAGAATTGCTAACCCAGCAGCTTCGGAGAACAGGTCCTTAAGTCATTTAGTGAGAGAGCTGAGCAGAAGCCGAGTTGAAGCTAATTTACGTCACCGGCAATTAAACCAGTCCATGAAAGATGCGTTGAAGGCTCACTTTTCGTTGGGCAAGCGTTTTAAACAGACCTATAGCGTGCCAGGCTACAAACGCGATGTTTTATTAATGATTTATGCTTGACCTACCTGTAATGCGTATTCTGTCCTGAAGCGAATAAAACATACCTTGCCGGCGTACCGGTTTTAAGTTCTGGCACTTTTTATCTTGCTCTCTACATCTCCACTGTACCATTCATTGAATTGAAACCGAAATTAAGCCCGTGCGCTTATTGATGGAAACTTCATTTTTGCGCCTTTTTCTGCCAAATGTAATAGAGCTGAGGATAAATGCAATCGTTCAATACTGTCTGTCGATGAATTTTGATCGAGCAAATAGCATTGAATTTTACCATTCACTGTTTAGGTTGTCCACTCAATTTACCTTGCTTATTGAGCTGAACTGAATTTATTGAAATACAATAGAACACACATACTGTAAAACTTCTAATGAAAGCGCACGCTCCAATACTAGCGCCCTTTATGGACAGCCCGAAAATATAAACGCGCACGCTCTAATAGTAGCGCCCTTCTAATAATAGCGCTCCCACGTGCACTACTAGCAACGCTTTGTACGTGTATCCAACGTAGAATACTGTCCCTTTGAGACAATTTTCTTTGATTAAGCTTGCAAACATTAGTCAAACTAAAACTCGTGTAAAGATTGCTTGTGTTTAAGACAAAAATACCCCGTATTTTCAGAAAAATGAGGATACCTGAGATAGCCAATGTAGCATTGAAATAATAAACGCGCCGCTCCAATACTAGCGCCGCCAAGAGCCATCACGAAAAATAATAACGCAGCGCTATTATTAGAAGTTTACCGTAAACTATTATTAATTAATCTCAATGCATCATTATATCATTTTTCGTAATGTTTTGCTTGTTTTCACGCATTTTCCGTGCCAAAACGCCGATTTACGCCCTTCCTCAGAGTTCATGCAGACTAAACCAAAAATTAGAAGCTTAATTTTATGAACTTATTTACGGAAAGATAGACCCAAAATGGCAGTTAGTCGTTTACGCGTTCGCAGTCGCGTCGAAATGGCTGGGCGCCGATCTTTAGTCATCTTTAAGAGTAGTAGATTTATAGAAAATTATGCGGAATAACTCCGTCTTGCGTTTACATAAACAATTTTTGGTATTTTTAATACCACAGTAAATTGATCGCGTTACTTATAAAATATCAACAAATAAAAGCAGCATTTCCAGCAGTTCTGGAAAACAATTTTTATGGCGTTATCCATTTAAGGCTTCGGAAGTGTTGTCAATGATAAATCGCTGCCGATCGAAAGACTTATAGGCTTAGGCGCAGGCTTAGACTTAGGAAACAAACAGTAGACACAGTCATGTAACGTGGGCACATATATGCCTACTTCGTTTGTATATGTATATATACAAATGCACATTAGTTTGTATATGTATATATCAGGGATGTGAGGTGGGAAAAAAACACCGAAAAAAAACTGTTTTTTTCCGGAAAAAAACCGGTTTTTTTCCTAAGGGTCGGAAAAAAACATAAATCGCGGAAAAAAACTCAAGCTAAAAATAGCTAATTTACGTCATTTTTCGTTTAAAAGATGGACTTTTGCTATGTATAATAGGCCATACTGACTCAAAACTGTTAGAAAAACAACAAAAAAGACCAAATTTGGCATGAAAAAACAAAAATGCAAACTGCTGTAAGAAAATTTGCATATAGCGTTATTTATGGAACCTGTCAGGCACTGTTTCATGCCTGTTTCGTGATTTATATCAATGTAACACATGTATTTCTGGTCTAACAAGACTGAGGAAGGCGCTAGAAAGCGTTAGGAATCATAAAACCAGCCTAGGATACTCAGAACTTGGGCTGGAGTTTTTTTCCGCGATTTAGGAAAAAAACCGGAAAAAAACCGAAAAAAAACTGGAAAAAAACAGGCCGAGGTTTTTTTCGGAAAAATATACAACCCTGGTATATATACATATACAAACAAAATTTCAATATTGCATGTTTTTTTGTATATTTGTATATTAAGAATATTATAAATTTTCTGCTGGAAAGCATAATTTCGACAAACCAGGTGGGTTAGGGGCATACATGTAACAGGTCATCCGCCGATGGGGGGAGGGGCGGTTGGGGGGGTCTGGCGCCGGCCGGGGGGGGTCTGAGCCAAAATTTTGGGGGAGGGGGGTGGGCACTAAAAAACGCTCAAAAATCGAAAAAATCGCAATTTTTTGGCTAAAAATTGCCAAAAATCGCTAATTTGGGCTGAAATACAGCTAAAAAGTGCTGTTTTGAAGGCGATTTTGGCAATTTTTGTGTGTGAAATTGTAAAAAATTGCAAAAATTTGCTTGAAAATTTACTTGCCAGAAAAATCGGAGGGGGGTCGGTGAAATCGTCTCGGGGGGGGGGGTCCCCATCGGGGGGGGTCTGGCCTAAGTCGGGTGGGGGGCAGACCCCCCAGACCCCCCCTGTTACATGTATGGTTAGGGGTACCATGACGGATGTCATTGTCATATGGTAGGGCGTTGTAAGGGCTAGCCACCATGAAATATTCTCAAATTGCATGAGTGTATTCCGATTTCAGGCAGTTCTCCCAACCGGTGCGAACTCTATTAAGTGATACTGCCCTCAGTCTAAAATTTTTACCAGCTAAAATTTATGTTGTTGCTAAAACTCAGGCTTTTTATGATCTGTAATATCAAGAAAATTTTTGTGCGGTGTGGGTAAGTCACCGGTGGTCGAAAATCTTTAAGTAATACAAATACTAGCAACAAATTCAAACTTACGCTTTAGGTACACCCCTTAGTTTTTAGGTTAAAAGGTATGTTAAGGCTTAGGTTCTGGCTTTAGTCTTCGATTCAGGCCTGTACATAGGTATAGTTTTAAGCAGAAATAGCCCCTTTAATCGTTATTACGCATCATAGGGAGAATGGTTGAACGGGTTTATCTGAAAAAATAATAACACGTTTAAAACTGGGATGAAACGAAAATGGAAACGTGCGGGATTCGATTATCAATTTCTATGTAGACCATTCGCTATGCCAACTAAACTGAATCAAAGTAAAGAAAGTAACGAAAACATTAACAATTGGAGGCTTTGGTCTTTGCACTCCGAATACAAAGCGTGCGGTAGTCTACAAAAATATTAGTTTCGCCATTCTCACGTCGTAGCCGCAATTCCTTCCGCAAGTCAAAAGCTTTCTTGGCTTGCCACGGCGTCAGATCACAACCAATGTAGACAGATGTGTACTGGGGCCTTGCAGCCATTTCGTCATTGAGCGTGTCTACTATTCCATTTTTTCGTTTCAAACAGCAAAACTCATTGCGAAATACTTCTAATACGAAGACGAATAATTTTGGTCTTAAAGCAGACAAGGCTAAACCGCAAATTTAACAAATTCTTCTGGAAAAGTTGAAGACATAGGCTCAAAATACAAAAACACCCGAAGAAACTGTAAAAATATCTCAATTACCGTACGAAAGTGGCCAAAATGTGCTAAATACTTACTGCAAAAATATACAAATGAAAATATACAAACCGTTTGTATATCAAGTCTGTTTGTATATGTATATTGAATATTGCATCAGTAGTCCGTTTGTATATGTATATGTATATGTATATCCAAAACATTTGTATATATATACAAATTTGTATATGTATATTTGAATATACAAACCCACACTACAGTCATGGATGGGGAAGGAAAATGGACTACGACAGTACAGCACAGTTGAAATCAGAAATTGCGTAAACACCTTTAGTTCGATTGTAGAACGGTTGTCAACTTCAAAACTGAACTGAACCACATTTATCTCCGTCGGCACGGCCACAAAATTCGCAGGAACAGCTGTATCGCCTGAAATTCATGATGACTCGTATGCGAATCGACGCAAAATCGCAAAATTTTTGGTCGTCCGAAACTCACATGATTCGCTTTTTTCTCAAAAGCAATGTCGCAAAATACCGCAATATCGCGTTTTTCTATGCCTCAGCATTTACAATATGCAAATTCGCCATATTTCGAATTCGTCTGAAATTCACAAAAAACGATTTATACCCCATTTTGATTCCACACGCTGGCAGATGTGTCGTTGTTGATTTTTTGAGGTCAGAATTTCACAAAATCGCGTATTCGCGCTTTGGCTCCATACGGAGTACCGTCTTTATGAGGGGGTTATTGGGACATCCCAAAAGGGCACATCAGAAAAAAGAAAGGTTAGAAAACCGTGTGTTTCGAAAACAGTCAGAAAAATGGAAGGTCATTTTTTCATAAAAGATGTGATAGGGCATGTTGTGTTTTCCTATTTCTTGAAAAAAGCCAAATTCTGTGTCCTGACACTAAAAACTTCAGTGGGAATCAACGCAGATTATTTTAGCGAAATCTACTGGTTTGAAAGTTCGGCGCCCAGTTATGGAGCTGTCGCTGCGAACGGCGCGTAACGGTGCGTACCGTACGGGCGTAAGCTTGAGCTGACCGACCGTGTGATTTTAGAGCCAATTTGAGCAGAGGATGTCATTTTTGAGTAAATAAGTGATAAGAAACCAATAAAAACAGGCTCAAAAACAGCTCGAGCCGGACCTTCAAAAATCTAACACCCCTTTAGATTCTACATAAAAGTCACTTTAGAGTTGCCCCTTCACAATTTGAAGGGGCCTTCAGAGCGTCGACTCGACTCTTTAGATTCTGAAGGGCCGGTTGAAGGGCCTTCAAATGTAAAGTTTCGTGAAAGCGGCCCGTGGTCTGTCCGGTGTTCATGTGCGCTGTAATAAACCTTTTAACCTTTTTATGAGTTTTTTCTAGGATTTTTTCAAATTTTTAGGAGTTTCTTGAAGTTTTTTAGGGTATTTCGGAGTGAACTGCCTCTGAAACCTGGCAACCCTGCCACCTACATGCATGACTACCTTAGAGGGATCGCTCATAACTTTTTGCTGTGTGTTTGTTGCATGTAATTATGGTTGTTCTGCCGCAGATAACAGCCGAAACGTTCTTATTCCGTATTGTACAAAACAGATAAAACCATGTTATTCCTACAAGGAAAAGTCGCACCAGGAAAAGTCACGCGAGGAAAAGTCGTAGCTAGGGATAGTCGGGCAAGGAAAAGTCATACCTAGCAATAGTTGGGCGAGAAAAATCATAGCTAGGAAGAGATGTGATACCCCTCAGATACATATGAATAAATCTCTCCTTCTTTGTTTGATCTTTTCTTGATTATTCAAAGCTATTGTTACAGACAAATATTTTTGTTTTGTTCAAGCGAAAGCAAGTGACAGTTTTGAATTCATTTCAAATCTCCTATTCAAATTTGGCGCATTTGTCAGAAAAACGGGAGGGGTCCCGTCGCGCTCGCCACTTAACCGATAGCAAGACCGGGAATGGCTGGCCATGCGCGTGATGCGAAATTTCTCGGAAAATCGTGCTAAGTTTCACGTGAAATTCACGAAAAACTTGTGATCTTCCAAACTGACTCGGTCGGCGGCGATTTCTGTCACTTAGCAGCGCGTTTCGCTTTTGCATTAAAGTAGTGATTTGGGTTTGGTTCGCTCTCAAGTCTTTTGACTCAGTTTTTTCCACCAACCTGGAAACAAAGCTTTGTGTTCATTCAAAAAAGTTTGCGCACTGATTCATCGCGGAAATGGTTTCAGATCAGTTGTACGTATGTGAGAGAGAGAGAAGCCCAGAAACTCTACGCTTGAGCGGGTTGTGCGCTGATTTTGGCACGGAAAAGTGGCATTTTCGCGAGAAATGAGCTCAAGAGACATTCGACCATAAATATTAGGATTACTTGTCGCCGATACTTCGTTGCTCGTTCCCGCAGCTGGTTCACAACACCCAACTTACTGTTGATTTATTGTCAAGGTCAGTTTTTACTTGTTGTTTTGGCTTAAGCGCTTTTTACAGTGATTTGAATGGAACCTTTATGGAAATTTTAAAGGTGAATCGATCATGACTGACTAGTTTTAGGAAGCCGTTTCCTTTTCCGCTAGACAACTAAAAGTTATCAGAAGTTACGGTGACAATCGTAATTCTCAACTGATTTGATAGAATCTTTCTTGTATAAGAGATTGATAAAATCTTGAAAGATTTTTGTCAAGATACTCTGCTTGGTTCCTATGGTATTTGCCCTCAAATTTGGAACTTAAGATGCAACCGTAATGTAATGCTTTTAGTTGTAAAACACTTTAACTGTAGGTATATTTTGGATACCGGATGGATAGTCGAAAATAGCATTTTCTAGTTTTCTAGCGTATTTTGGCATGTCATGCAGATTGGCGCCATTTTCGGGCTTAACAGCAGCCTATTATCCAGAAAAATTTGCTGATTCAACGGAATATCAGTCAGACATGGGCAAAGGGGGCTGAGGGGTGGTTGACCCCTCATGCTCTGACTTGCCCCCATCAGGTCGCCGCTACCAATTGAGCAATTTTTAGAAACAATTTTGTCTAGAAAATTATGACAAAAGCATGCCTAGATTAGGTGTAAATGAGCCTATTTTAACCTTTTTTGGCGTAAAATAAGCCTAAAAACCTTGATTTTCGAAAAAAAACCGATTTTTTGCTTAACTTATCATGCGCCCAACCCCCATCAGCCGCCGCTACGCGCCTCGGAATTTGGAAATTTACCACCCCTCAGCCGAAATGCTAGCCAATGTCTGATATCGGTCATATTCTAACTGGAAAGTGTCGAAAAGGTTCATTTCTGGCCTGTAAATTACTGTATTTCTTTAAAGCTTGTTTATCGTTACAATCTGGTTTTCTGAAAAATTGTCTGGTATTTTTCTTTGCAGTTGAATCTTTAGTCGGAGCAGAGAATTGGCATTGAAGAAGAGCGATTTTTCATATTTCGTTGCACCTCAGAATGAACCACTTTCCTACAGCTAAGAGCTAACGACGCTTTTTGATCTAACTGAATGAGTGTCATTCGTGAAGCTTGGTTGTCAGCCCTCAGCAGTTGAAATCTGTTTTATTCATACATGTAACAGGTCATCCGCCGATGGGGGAGGGGGGTTGGGGGTCTGAGCCAAAATTTTGGGGGAGGGGGGTGGGCACTAAAAAACGCTCAAAAATCGAAAAAAATTTGCAATTTTTTGGCTAAAAATTGCCAAAAATCGCTAATTTGGGCTGAAATACAGCTAAAAAGTGCTGTTTTGCAGGCGATTTTGGCAATTTTTGTGTGTGAAATTGTAAAAAATTGCAGAAATTTGCTCGAAAATTTACTTGCCAGAAAAATCGGAGGGGGGGTCGGTGAAATCGTCTCGGGTGGGGGGGGGGTCTGGCCTAAGTCGGGTGGGGGGCAGACCCCCTGTTACATGTATGGTTTTATTGTAGTGCAACATAAATAATGAAAATCACTCGATTTCGACTTTGAGGGCAACTATTTCAGGAACTAAACAGAGTATTTTGAAAAAAAATTTATACAATTCTTCAAGAATTTATCTATTTTCCATTAAAAAAGGGTCATTCCAATCGGTTAAGGTTTACGGTTTCTACAGTAAAAACGGACCCAGTATATGACAATTTCTTATAGTAGGTATGGGCAACCATTTTTAATAATTCGCGCTACGACAAGGGAAATATGTTAAAAGGGCCGATAGCATGACCGCAAATGACAATTCAGGCGAAAAACCGCATTCGATTTCATTAGAAATTAGAAAAATGCGATTTAATAACAGTCGCCCGCAAAGGACTTTTCTATGGCACACTTGGTACTATTTTTAGTTATG
The DNA here is from genome assembly GCA_030248155.1 of Sabatieria punctata. Taxonomy (NCBI): domain Eukaryota; kingdom Metazoa; phylum Nematoda; class Chromadorea; order Araeolaimida; family Comesomatidae; genus Sabatieria; species Sabatieria punctata. The sequence goes on from JASANB010006438.1 coordinate 11,805, forward strand.
GGTAATATATTTGAATAACTCGCGCTACAGGAAAAGTTTATGCTAAAACGGCGATAGCATGACCGGATGCGATAAATTGCGCCAAAAACCGCACTTGATTTCATGAAGAATTAGAGAAATTCGTGTTTAAAACAGTTTTTGTGCGAGCCGCGCAGTTTAGTAATTAACATTTCGTCGCCACTATGGTAAAACGAGCCAAGTAACAGAAAGTCGAAATCGAGAAAATCGCCTTTTAAATATTTATTACATTTTCGTGAATTAGCTTCAACTTCAGTTTAAATTTTTTTACCTAAAATACAAGTACATAATTGGTGTGCAACACATTCTACATGTGTCAATTGTGTCAAATTAAGTCAGCTAGCAGGAAAAGCACAAAGCACTTGTCTCATTTTACCAGGATCACCTGGTGATGTCCGTACACATGACTCTGGTTACATGGCTGTATCTCGTGACACAGAGCCAATTTCGACTTCATTCCTTCGCCAAAACGTTTTTAGGTGCTTTAGCCATAGTTTTTCGCACTTAACTCCATTTTTTGCATTTTGTTACTTGGCTCGTTTTACCATAGTGGCGACGATTTGTTCGCACGTTTGAACGAGGACTGATTTTCTATGGCGCGATTTACGAAGATGCAACCCACTTGATTGTCTAAAATCTACTAGAAGGCCGTGAATATCCGTAACACAGCTAAATTAATGCGAAAAAGTATGATTGCAAGCGTTGCACAAAATAAAATACTGAAATGGGAAAAATTAAGGTTGCAGAAACATCAACACCGTTTGTGGGGTTAACAACAAACAGCAGAGAGCCAATTCTTGTATCATTCAAAAGCCTGAAGTCTACTGTACTCAGAACCGATTGAAACCCTTTCGGCAAATTCATCGTTTTATCACTACAATCAGGAACACAAAAAAACCCACGAAAAAGCCGATTTTCAGTAGTTAAGAAAGAATCCAATTTGTGGGGACCGCGTCAAACTGCGCTAAGAAAAAGAGTGGTGCTATATAGGTAACAAGTTACGCTGATTTCAAATCCGATTGAAACCAATTTAAATAAACTCTCCTTTCAACAGAAAATGGACGTTGAAAAACGACGAATTCAGTTTTTGAGAAAAAAATGCCCTTCATCGGCTGAATTATGGTTCAAAATGCATCTTTTTCGATAGCTCGTACTCTGTTTCACATAAGTACATCACTTCCTACCATCAATAATCGAACATAAAAAAGAATTTGCGCTTGAAGTAGCGAAAACCGTTTTCGGACCTTATTTTGGCCGTATTTTTGTATTTTCTAAACGGCGCAGCCGGACGTAGCTTGCCCATCCCTACTTATAGTGGCCTGTTTCTTATCTTATATAAGAAAAGAATGTTTTCCATTTCTAATGATTTATAAAAAAATGTGTCTGTCTGTTCGTTCACTGAAATGCGATTTTTGCGCCCAGCTCAGCAAATATTGGTTTGGTATTAGGTTTTTCTGGTATTGTTAGCACTGTGCTTTTCATTTTGCATCTCTGTCTAATGTCTCTATTCAAGTGCGCCGCCCACAGTCAGTTACAGCAATTTTTCTTATTTAAACAAACAAAAACAGCAAAAAAATGGGTCCTCGATTTTTCTCTATTGCCTCCACCCATGTTCTGCTCTTCAAATTTGTTTATATTTTTGTCGAGTAGGGTGGGTAGCGCACTAACTCATCAATGAATCAGCTTGGGAAAGAAAGCTATGGAAAAGTTCAGATTTAATGTTTGTTACAATACAAACATATATGTAAGTACAACAGGTCATCCACCGAAAAGGGTTTATGCAAATTTTTGTGTCTGAATTTGTTAAAAGTCGCAAAAATTTGCCCAAAAATTACTTGCCAAAAAATCGGAGTGAGTTCCCCTATCGGTGGGTCTGGCCAGACATGGGCTGAGGGAGCTGACCCACTCAGCCAAGCCACCCGCTACCCCATCAGGGAATTTTTGGAAAGATTTTTTGTATAGAAAGTTATACCTAGATTAGGTGTAAATGAGCTTAGAATTGCATATTTTAACGAAAAACAAACCAAAAATACTTTTAGCCAATTAAAAATAGCCAGTTAATAAATTTGTTGCCCCTCTAGTAGAGCGATTTTAGCAATAGTGCACCTCTTACATGTCGTCGCCACTATGGTAAAACGAGCCAAGTAACAAAAAGTCGAAATCGAGAAAATCGCCTTTTAAATATTTGTTACATTTTCGTGAATTAGCTTCAATATCAGTTTGAATATTTTTTACCTAAAATACAACTACATAATTGGTGTGCAAAACATTCTGCATGTGTCACTTGTGTAAAATTAACTCAGCTAACAGGAAAAGCACAAAGCACTTGGCTCATTTTACCAGGCTCACGTGATGATGTCCGTGCACATGCCTCCGGTTACATGGCTGTATCTCCTGACACAGAGCCAATTTCGACTTCGTTCCTTCGCCAAAACGTTTTTAGGTGCTTTAGCTATAGTTTTTTACACTTAACTCCATTTTTTCCATTTTGTTACTTGGCTCGTTTTACCATAGTGGCGACGATGTGTTATGTTGGCTTATGCCCAGTCTGACAGTGATTTTGTGTGTGTGATTGAGTAAGCTTTTCAAAGAGTGAGTGGGATCTTGTAAGAATTAATTAGAGGTAATGAAGAATTTATAAAGACTAGTTCCTCTACGCCAACGACAAGGTGGGCAGGGAATTAAGTGCAAAATTCAGTGATTATATCAGGTAGGCAGACTCAGAGTTAGGTTCCGCGTTCAAAGCCGCTAAAATCAAAGAATATAAAATCTAGATTTTGCCTTCAGACCGAGCCAATGTTTCCGTGCGCAGTACAAAAACCTGTGCGGGATTTTCTTGACCGGTTATCCGTCGCTTTAGAATTTCAATCAATTTGATCGAGTAGTTCTCGTTTTTCTCTTTTTTCCAAAAACTAGATCCTGACTCATCTCTCGCTGCTACTTGGCAAAAACATCGGCTTAGTATGATTGGCATAAGTGGCCGGAGACGACTTAGCTTCTTTCGCTGGCCGGTAGATTCAGTATTATTGGCCGCCATACCCTCCTACCCGATATTTTTGGCTACCTTTTTTAAACCGGCAAATTCATAGAAGTCCAGTGACTTTTTAATCATGTTCAGTTCACAGATAAAATTGATAAGAAATGAAATTTGCTAAACGATGCCATCCTGTCGTCTTAAAAATGCTTAACAAAAAATGTCCACCGCTTTTTCGAAATTTGCGCAAACGTTTTATTTTCGGTCAATTCTACATAGATTTGCCTCCTAATTTTCTTCGGCAGTTCAAAGAGTATGATTCTCAAACTTGCATGAATGATTAGTGTTACCGTTGGGCACAATTCACTGACTGGGCACCCCTCTAGCTCTAAGGGCACCAACATGGGAGAATTTCGAAAGCTGGACAAAGTGTGACTTTTCTTCGAGAAACCGGTTGAATGATGATTTGGAAGGTTTTCGATTTTCCAAAAACACTCTGGTGAAGGTTTCTATGGTGTGGAGCAGAGTTTAAATATAACCTTCATTTATTTGTCGAACTTGCTACTAAATCTGTGTTGATTAAGAACAGATTCAGTGCTTTGATTCCAGAAGGTACACATTTCTTAACTATGAGATTTTCGATCATGTTTTTGAAATTCCCCACTTTTAGTGTCCTTCCAGCTATAGGGATGCCCAGTCAGCATGTTATGTCCAATGGCATCGCCAATCATTTTTGCAAGCTTCAGACCCATATTCTTTGAATTACCGAAGAAATTATAATTTAAGTAGACCACACAGATTCTTAGTTTTCGGGTCATAAAACCAACACGAGTTAGAATTTTGGTACCAAGCTTCCGCAGCATCTACCCTGTTATTTTGTTAATTAATCCTGACAATTTGGGGCAATTCGATAAAGAATTGGCCGAGAACGAATCGTTTGCGCAAAAATCGGCAAGTTCAGACATGAGAAAAGGGGCTCGGGATGAAGGGGGATTGACCCTCCGCAGGCTCTGACCTACTCCCTTAGGCCGCCGTTACCCATCAGGAATTTTTAGGAAACAATATTTTGCTAAGATTCTGGTTATGTTAGGTGTAAATGAGCTCAGAATAGAATTTTTTAACCTGTTTTAGCGAAAAACAAGCCTAACCCAGACATTTTGGCTTACCTTACCATCCCTCAGCCGCCTCCGGATTTGAAAATTTACCAACCCCTCAGTCGAAATGCTAGCCCATGTCTGGGTAGGTCCACCCCAAATTTTCGGATATTGACTACCTACCCCAACGGATTTTTCCGGTCCATGTAAGAGTAGATGTATGAATGAAGGTGAATGTTTAGCTTAGAAAAGCGGAGCCAAGCTGACGCGCATGAGCAAGTTGCTGTTTCCTGGCAAGGACAACCGGGTGACGACGGTGGTGGCCACGCCCGGCTATGGACCGGACCGACAGGTGGAGGTCTCCTACACCGACACAAAGGTGATCGGAAATGGCTCGTTCGGGGTGGTCTACTCCGCTAAACTCTCTGACACCTCAGACATGGTGGCCATCAAGAAGGTGCTCCAGGACAAACGATTTAAGGTGCTCTCTCTCTTTATAATAGTCAGGCCTTAAAGCCGTATCTCAAGCAATCTCGCCGTAACTTAGCATCTGATGGTCAGGGCTTTGTAGCCCAGCCATCTCTCTGGTCCGTTGGTCCGGTCCAGTATTGCATAATCGTGTAGGATAAACTTAACTTAACTTTAGGGTGCCGACACCATATATGGTATGGTACCGGTACCTAGGCTAGTGGCACCATATTAGGTACCTCACGTTCGGGGACTGTGGTGGTGTTCATACATGCACTTGACTTGAGGGTTACTTACCCCCTATTGGAAAGGCCCGAGGCAGGTTAAGGGACACCCCCGACCTAAAAATACGAGTACTAGTAGTGGCTCCAGTATTAACAAACTGGCTCAGAAAATCACTAATTTTTTAGCCTAAAATTCGCTTGAAAAGCCTTTGGAAACCGAATTTGCCGTTTCCACTGCTGATATTTAAGAGAAATCGGGGTTTTTGGAAGCCCTTTTTGTCTTTTTTTTGCTTGTTTTTAGATCTACAACGCTATTTGGCAGCTTAAAATAGCGATTTTCAGCGTTCTTACTGAAAAATAGTGCTAAAAATGCATTTCCTGGCGCTTTGGAGCTTTTTGAAACCCACCTGAGGAAACCCCGCTCCCCCAGGTCGGCCCGGAGCTCCTACATGTATGATGGTACAGGTGTACCTAGGCTAGTGGCACCATATGGTACCCCACATTCGGCCAGTCCGGTGCCACTAGCATAGGTACCGGTAACATAATATTGTTCCAGTACCATGAACGGCGTTAAGTGCCAGAGTGTAACGAGGGTTTGGGGTCCGCCCCCACTCGGCATAGGCCTTTGGACGATTCCCCCAATTCTGGGAACAGATTTTTGCATGCATGGTGGCCGGCGGGCTTTGGACTGGTAAACTTGTCCTTCCCCTCGCAGACCGATACCACTCTCTCAGTCGCCCATTGCCCTTTTTTGCGCTTTTTTAGACGAAACAGCCAATTTTACAGCATTTTTGTACCCCCTCGAGACGCCCTCATGTCCCCCTCCAGATCTTTCCGGTCGATATTTGATTTTGGACCCAATTTTTCTGCAATTTCAGCAACAAACACTGCTAAAACAGCTGATTGGCGTGTTTAAGCGATTTTTGACTACTCTTTACCCCCGAAATTGGGTTCAAAACTCCCTAACGCGCTCAGGTTCGATACCTGTATGGCGGTACATACCCAGGCATACATGGGCGGGAAAAATCCGGTGGGGGTCCTGAAAAAAGTCCAAAAATCGCATATTTTGCCTTAAATTAGCGAAAATTTTCTCCTTCCGGGGGGATGGCCGGCGGGGTGGGGTAGCCCATGTATGTACCCAGGTCTGACCGAACAGTTGATTTGGAAAGTGCCGGGAGGGCGAAACAATTAATGAGTTTGGTTTCAGAATCGGGAGCTGCAAATAATGCGGAAGCTAGAGCACCAGAACATAGTGCGACTAAAGTTCTTCTTCTATTCCAGCGGCGACAAGGTTTCTCTTCTCTTTTGTTCAGTCGGTAAAAAGAGCTGTTCTGTTGTAGAAAGACGAGCTGTACTTGAACTTGATTTTGGAATTCATTCCAGAGACAGTGTATAGGGTGGCCCGACATTATTCGAAAAATAAGCAGACTATACCTAATTTGTACATCAAGGTTAGTTTTGCCGTTCTCTATTTTCTATTTTGATAAACAACTCTTGATTTTTGTCGCTTCGCTTTTCTGCTAGACATCAAATTATTGCCAGCAGTAGTAAGAGTGCGTATTAAGCAAATTTCCAATGCATAGCCGGCCCTTGCTTATTGGTCTGTTTAGTTGCAATCGTTAAAGTCTAAGATTGAAACTCTGAACCGCTGTCGGGGTCGGGTACTATCCATTGCCAAAAAAGGTAGTACCAAGCAGATGTTTTACTGTAGCAACCATAAATCTCAACCGATTTTTGAATGAAAGATAATATATTGTTGAAGGCTAGTTAAAATTTTTGTTGAGATACTCAGCTTAGTTGCTGAGAGAGTTATTTGCTCGCAAAAACAAAGCAGAGATTTTGGCAATGAACAAGAGCGGTTTTTATTATTCCATTGCATTTCACCACTAAAGACTGGTAATAGCCCTCAGTAGTAGGAATCTGTTTTATTATGAAGTGCAACTGCCGAAGTCTCTTGTGGGCTTTGAGGGCAAATATCTTGGCAACTAAATTGAATGAAAGGTGTAAAATAAGCCATGTGCTAATGTAATACCTAATATCTAACTAAGCGTATCTTAATAATAATTACACTGATCTTTCAAGAGTTTATCCGTCTTTCATTCAAATCTGCGGTGTTGTATTTTTGGCAAACCCTGTAGTATTTTCGTATGGAACAAGAATTCTAAATAGACTGCCGTTTCTGTCCTTAGCTGTCAGTCTAATAATTTAAGCTGTTAAGAAGTGGCACCAAGCTTCTTTGCTTGCTTCTAGAGCAACGCAAAAATGCCAGCACGCTAAAGAGGCGAGAGCCAGTGGTTTCGCGTCAGGCCAGCAGTAGCAAAAATCGATACGAGCCAGCGTTTATTTATGCATACGTTGCCTAGCTGTTAAGTCTTCATCGTATTTGAGTCGTCAGTTCGAGAACGGGACCTCTCAGCAAATTTGAAACGCTCAAAATAGCATGCATTCAGCCAATTGCGGAATTTCCAGGAAAAATCAGTTACATATTAATGCAAGAGAAAACTTTTCAGCTGTACATGTATCAGTTGTTTCGTGCTTTGGCATATATCCACACAATGGGCATATGTCACCGGGACATAAAGCCCCAGAATCTCCTGTTGGACCCCGAGTCGGCGCTCCTGAAACTCTGTGACTTCGGCTCGGCCAAACATCTGGTTCGTGGCGAGCCGAATGTCTCCTACATCTGTTCCAGATACTACAGGGCACCTGAGCTCATCTTTGGAGCCACTGACTACACTACAAATATTGGTATGCAAATAAGCACAGGTTCAGGACGTTTAACGCCAAAAATCTGCAATAGATGTGTGGTCAGCCGGCTGTGTCTTGGCCGAGCTGCTTCTGGGCGGTCCTATCTTCCCCGGCGATTCGGGAGTTGACCAATTGGTAGAGATTATCAAGGTTCTGGGCACGCCCACTCGCAATCAGATTCAGCAGATGAATCCCAACTACACCGAGTTCAAATTCCCTCAGATCAGAGCTCATCCCTGGCACAAGGTCTGTCTGTCTGTCTGGACTGTTATTGGCGCGCTAAGCGAAATCGATCGATACTGGCACTGCCTCTATGCTATGGCTTTATCTATCGGTTTTCGTCCTGCGCGCCTATAACTGTCCAGACAGTTGCTCTGAAATGGCGCCGTTGACTTGTACCGTTGTATGCAAATTTTCGTCACTTAGGTGTTCCGGCCGCGCACGCCGCCAGAGGCGATCGATCTGGTCTCGCGTCTGCTGGAATACACGCCCTCTGCACGGCTGTCGGCTTGGCAAGCCTGTGCACACCAGTTCTTCAGCGAACTGCGACAGCCCGGGTGTCGACTGCCCAACGGCCGAGACCTCCCTCCACTGTTTAACTTCACTGAACAAGGTGCCGTCAGCTTATGGGCCTGTAGTTGTGATTAGAGTGAGAACTGGTATTGGGGTGTTAGTACTGGAGCCGCCACTAGTACTTGCATTTTTGTGTCGGGAGGGGTCCCTAAACTGTCTTGGAGGTGAGGGGCTTGTCAGACATGGGCTAGCATTTCAGCTGAGGGGGGGTAGAATTTTCAATTCCTGAGGGGGGTAGGAGCGCCTGAGGGGTGCTGAGGGGCTGGTAAGCCAAAAAGTCCGATTTTTGGATAAGATCAAGTTTTTTTGCTTATTTTTCATTAAAATAAGCTCATTTACACCTAATCCAGGCATATTTTTGTCATAATTTGCTATGCAAAATTCTTCCAAAAAATTCCTGAGGTGGGTAGCGGCCGGCTGAAGGGGTAGGTCAGAGCCTGAGGGTGGGCCAGCCCCCCTTTGCCCATGTCTGGGGCTTGTTGGCCTTTCTGGCTAGGGTGTTGAGTATTTGGGGTCTCACTCAGGTATTGGTATTGGGTTTTTCAGGTAGTTCTGATTATGCAAATAGCCAAATTTCAGAGTTGCGCATCCAGCCCACACTCAATTCGCAGCTGTTGCCGGCGCATTTGCAGTCGACGAGCTCCACCGGCTCGCAGCCGGCCGGCAGCGAGTCGAACACGGCGTCGGAGGGCGGAGTTTCGGCCAATCCCGGCGGCGCCGAGTCGGCCGCCGACGGTCCGACGGCCGGCGGCGGCGGCGCCGACAAAGGGGGCGGAGCCGATAGCAGCGGGCCGACGACCAATTAGCGCCGGTCGACTGACTGACTGATTGACTGTGTCTATTTTTCTCACGCTCTGTGTGCACTTGTGTTTGGCGGGCGCGTGTCTACCGTAGCTGCTGCTGCTATCGTGGCGGGACCCTGGCTAGGCGCGCGCTCGGAAAAACCTGTTTGTGATAAAGCGAAAACTTTGTGTGTAGTAGGCGTGTTTTCTCGGCCGACAGCCGCTCCTGATTGGCTAGTCTAGTAAGCAAAAGGGGCGGAGTCTCGGAGCAATGTCTGTCTGTTTTTTAGCTGCCAAAAGTGTTTTTAAACAAAAAAGTTGGTTGTTGTTGTTGGTGTTCTTGTTGTTTTCTGTTAACGCCGCAAAGAAACAAACAAACACTGGTCTTACTGTAGTTGCTATATTAGAGAATGTACATATATGGAAGAAACTACTCTAAAACACTGCTGCACTGTGGTTTTGTATTGTTATAATTATTATTATTATTATATTATTTCCTTTTCTAGAGCCGAATCGCCACTGTCACGTGTACTGTATAATGTTCAGGGGTCACTGTAAGATATCGTTGAGAGTCGACTACTGTACTGTCTGTCTGTTTGTGTGTACGTTAGTAGAGAGCCTCTGTGTTGTGTGAACGTGTGAGTGGACGCTACTGTACATTTGGATTACTGTAATGCAATGCGCACTACTAAAGTCCGCGCCACTGCTTTTGGTGTCAATTTTTTCTCTGCTATTATCCATCTTTGTTGTACTGATATCCACGTCGTTCTCACACGACACCCACAGAAGTAAACCTTTCCACATGATTGACAGTCCTTCCCAACAATTAACAACTGATGATTCGGTTCGCAGGATTCAAGTCCTGTATTTTTTCGTAAAAGTTTGAAGAACTCTCTGGACTGCTTATTACATATTTATGTACATGCACGGACGGGCCTGAAAAATTAGACAACTACGTACATACTTAACTCACAGGATTCGTGCGGCACCTGGAAAGTCGGGGGGGGGGAAATTTGATAGTAGTGTAAAACATCTCGCCACCAAATGGTTCTGTCAGAAATTTACACGCCAGGGAAAAGTCAGCGAATTTTGCTATGCAAAAGCCGCACGAACCTTGTTACTGACACTGGGATTTTACCCTCAAAATACGTACCAATTAAAATTGTTTCTCAAACCAAGTTCCTCATTCTGGTTGACCGTACAGTTTTGAAATTGGGCAGGCAATTATGCGCTGAAAAAGCTGTACAAAACATGAATAGCGTTTTTAGAGCTAAAAGCAGACATGGGCAAAGGGGGGGGGGCTGAGGGGGTGGGGCTAAAAGCATAAGGGAAAGAAAAAATCTTTCTGCTGAATTTATTGGTTTCATCTATGTTTTTCCGGGCGCGTAGGCATTCGTTTGTTTGTGCATTGTTTTGTGGTCAAACTATCAGAAAGATATGTACATGTAACAGAGGGACTGCCCCTACCCGTTGTAGCCTGGTAGCACCACAGTCCCCGAATGTGGGGGCACCATTCGTCGCCACTATTGTAAAACGAGCCACGTGACAGTAAGTCGAAATCGCCTCTTAAATATTTGTTACATTTTCGTGAATTAGCTTCAATATCAGTTTAAATATTTTTTTTACCTAAAATACAAGTACATAATCGGTGTGCAAAACATTTGGCATGTGTCAAATTAGGTCAGGTAACAACAGGAAAAGCACAAAGCACTTGGCTCATTTTACCAGGATCACCTGGTGATGTCCGTGCACAGGCCTCTGATTACATGGCTGTATCTCCTGACACAGAGCGAGTTTCCACTTCGTTCCTTCACCAAAACGGTTTTTAGGTGATTTAGCTATACTTTTTCTCACTTAACTCATTTTTTCATTTGTTACTTGACTTGTTTTGCCTTAGTGGCGACGCCGGTGTCACTAGCCCAGGTACGGGTACTAGTGATGTAAAATTATGGAATTTGAATTTCAATTCAATTACAATTAAATTATGGGCACAGTTTTTAATTTCAATTAAATTAAATTAAATTAATTGAAATAGTTTTCCATTATTTTCAATTACAATTATATTTTCAATTAAATTATGGAACCTCGGAAAATTTCAATTATTTTTTCAATTGACAGTGACTCAGGACTTAGAAAAATGTCCATGTAAAAGCTTAGAGACACCTGGTTAGCCTGCTGTCCAACCAGGCGTGAAAACTTGAAATTGTTGCCTTTTAAAAACGCATAAAATGGCATTCTGGGGGAAATTTACAGTTAGTTCATTATTACTATATATCAGTGCATAATCTAAAGGTTTCCAGCATTTTTGGGCAACATCACTTCCTACCTTTGCCAAAAAGGGGGTGTCAGTCAACCCACCAATACATTCAAAAATCACTGTTTTGGCTTTTATGAACTACGAAATAGAAAGCAGATCATAGCATATTACAAAACATAGTGAGGTCAGTATAAAGAGGTGACAAACCCTAAATAGGTTTTTATTTGAAGTCCTTAGCGCCTCTAATACTTACACATTTCCTTACATTCACCACAGAAAATAATTGAAAATATAATTGAAATTCCAGGCGAATTTCAATTAAATTACAATTAAATTATGGCCCAACGTTTGAAGTTCAATTAAATTAAATTAATTGAATTGAAATTAAAAACGGGTCAATTATGCGAATTTCAATTACAATTAAATTAATTTTTTACATCACTAACGGGTACCAATGGTGTCAGTAGCATACAGGCGTTAAGTGCCAACCTGTGTGAGTGTAGTGCCGAGTGGAGAGAGAGTCCACTTACGTACGTGTTTCAGTCAGTGCCTGGTACGTAGCTGTCAACCACGGAGCCAAAGGCAGAAATCGGAGGAGAAACGCAGGAACCGAGTTGTCTGATGTAAGTGCTGACGTCGTTTTACAATGTTGCATTATGTAGCTGTCTGTCGGCAGATCGAATCGAGTTTGTAAGCGGGCTGGCAGTGTTCCCTGGTTACGGCGCAGTTTAAAAGCAGCTTTAAATTCAAATGACGCTTCTTTTATGAGCCTGCCTGCCTTTTACATGTTTACCGCCCGGCCGGCCGGCCTGTATGCGAGGCTAACGGTCGGGGGACCGGCGTTTCTTAATATTCTTGCAAGTCCTAAACTAAAATGCTTACGATTTTTTTTGTCCAACGCAAGCTTTTCGCCCTATCTTTCGCTGGGCAGTTTAATTACATACGATTTCTTTAACGCAGGAAAATAGTCGCTAAAATTGCCTCCCCCGAATTTTTTCTCCGAACTTTTGCAAGATTTTTTTTAATGTTCTGATTCCACAATTGCTAAATTCGCCTGTAAAACAGCACTTTTTAGCCGTATTTGAGTTATTTGAGTTTAAATTACAGACTTTTAGTCCAACAAGCGTTTTTTTCGACGCGAATGAAACCAATTAATTTCGTGCGTGCTTAAGAAGTTAAATCATAAATTCTGCTGGCTTTTGATTTGATCCCCAACTTTACTAGATACAAATAACGTAACCTGGATAATACGCCAATATCAGTTCGCGCAAAAAAGTCACTTTCAATTTTATCTTACAAACTGGTCGCTCTTGCTCAGTCCGGAAAATAACAATAACGACATATATGGTATCGGTATACATACAGTGTTGTCGGCCATAAAAAAGACCGCCTGGCTATTTTTCGAGTTTTCTGAATAAGTTCAAATGGCCGCCATTCTGTCAATTTTCAACCGAATGAAATTATTTTTGGTACGATTATTATTATTTGTTAAGAGTTTGTTTTGGCCAGGTCCTAGCCTGCTAGTCTTCTGTAGCCTCGAGTTATGCCCTTCCGAAATCAACGGACCGAATTTTCAGACGTTAATTTTGTACGCAATATCTCGCGAACCGTTCATCGGATCTTTCCCAAATTTTGCAGGTTAACCAATCTTTATATGGGCTTAAGAACCTGAAGAGCTCAGCTTTCTAACACAACCGGTTAAAATCTGGCGGATTTTTACTTTTTACGGCCAAAAATATTTTCATTCGTTTGAAAATTGACGGAATGGCGAAATTATTCGCAAAACTCGACCAACACTGACACTCGGTCTTTTTAGATCAACAATGGTATCGGTACCATATGTGGTATTCCTTCGATCGAGGTTTTAGGTGATACCATAATGGTACCGATACTATGGTACCGGTACGTTCGGGGCCTGTGGTGGTACCAGACTTGGGCAAAGGGGGGGCTGAGGGGGATTGGCCCCCTCAGGCTCTGACCTACCCCTCAGCCGGCCGCTACTCCCTCAGGAATTTTCAGGGATTGAAAATTCTCCCCCCCCCATCAGCCGAAATGCTAGCCCATGTCTGCATATATGGTATGAAAGAAAGAAAGAAAGAAATTTTTCCTTCCCAGACAATGTACATACAGTACGTACAGACAGTATGACAACAAACTCTACAGTGCATATCTTAATGACAAGAGAAGAAGGACTGAGTTAGCTCGAGGCTATATTATAACTCAGCCCTATCGGTTAGTAAAAACGCGATAAATTTATGAGACTGACTGCCTCTTAAAGGATTTTGAAGAACGAGAGTGTATCACACTGCTAGGGAGAGTGAGAGTGTATGACACTGCTAGGGAGACTGTTCCATATCGGCACAACTCTACTAGACGCAAATGAGAAATGTCTAAGATTGGTTCGTGCGGTCGGAACCGAAAGTTGTAGTGTGTATGGCTGCATATGATTATCGATAGCATGTATGTGGTCATTTGCTGCAGGCCTTCCAACACTGGTGCCTCCCATTCCGAGCGGTCGGAGTTAGCGTGCGACTTGTGCGGACGTGTGTGTCCGTCCAGATCTAAGCTGGAGGTGCATTATCGGAGCCACACGGACGAGCGGCCGTACCAATGTCCCCAATGTCAGCAGCGGTTTCGCACCCGCTCGGCGTTGAGTGTGCACGCCAATAAACACGACCGTACCAAGCAGTACCTGTGTCCGGCTGAGGGCTGCTCGAAGAGCTTCCAGTTCCCGGGTGACTGCAGACGACATCTGAGACTCTGTCATGCCAAAACGAAGACCTTCGCTTGCGGCCTCTGTGGCAGTTTGTTTCAAACGGCGCATCATTGCAACAATCATATGAGGAGCAGACATACTGGTACGAGCTGTGCTTAATTCATCCCATCCATCCATCTAACCAGACAGACATGGGCTAGCATTTCGGCTGATGGGGGTAGAATTTTCAATTCCTGAGGGGGGGCTGATGGGGGTAGGAGCGCCTGATGGGGGCTGAGGGGGTGGTAAGCCAAAAAGTCCGATTTTTGGCGAAAATCAGGGTTTTTTGGCTTATTTTTCATTAAAATAAGTTAAAATTAGCTATTCTGAGCTCATTTACGCCTATTCCAGGCATATTTTTATCATAATTTTCTATACAAAATTCTTCCCAAAAATTCCTGATGGGGGTAGCGGCCGGCTCATGGGGGGTAGATCAGAGCCTGATGGAGGGCCAACCCCCCTCAGCCCCCCCCCCTTTGCCCATGTCTGCATCTAACCATTCATGTAATAGGTGATCCGCCGAAGGGGAGGGTGTTGGGCGCTCAAAAATCGATCTTGAACGATTTTTCGCAGTTTTTTAGTTCAGAGGTGAGCTTAGATGAAACAGGGTTGTCTGGAGGGTCTTCCCACCCGACTTAGGCCGGACCTTCCGGATGCGGACCCCCTAGACGATTTTTCCGCCCCCTTCCGATTTTTCTGTCAAGTAATTTGTTGAAATTGGAAATATACTACAATAAGCTATTGCTAGCTCATTTACGCCTAATCCAGGAATATTTTTATCATAATTTTCTATACAAAATTCTACCAAAAAATTCCTGAGGGGGGTAGCGGCCGGCTGAGGGAGTGTAGGTCAGAGCCTGAAGGGGCAACCCCCTGGAGCCCCCTTTGCCATTGTCTGGTAGGGCTACCCTAATGGTACCACCAGAGGCCCCGAACGTTGAACCACTAAGTTTGGCAGTGAATGGCCTGTTACATGTGGTTTGGAGAATTATAATGGTCAATTAGAAGATGAAAGTGAGCTGTTTTGAGGCGAGCGTCCGTACAAGTGCGACGTTTGCGGAGCGGCCTTTGCTACCTCTTCCTATCTGACCATCCACCGTCGTCAGCACACAGGCGAACTGCCCTATCAGTGCGACTGTGGAATGCGATTGGTGGACAGCTCGGCGCTCAACAGACATCGCAAAGTGCACCAGCCTTCGCTCCGCCCCTACGCTTGTAAATGGTGCAGCAAGACCTATAGACAGCCCGGCTCCTTGAAAGAGCACAAGAGAAAGGTACTTTTTTCTCTCCACGTACAAGCGTGTCCAGGTGATAAGGTGATAAGCGGTCTAGGCTGAGTCTTGATAAAGCAGATCAGTTATTGTTCGTTGGGACAAACCTGTACTTTAACAATTTTCCATGAGTTGTTATTGTGTGGAGGCTAAAAACCGCTATTCTCCTAAGTAACCGATGCCTGGGAAACAGTACCCAATATTTGCAGTTGACGCCATACATGTACTAGGAGGGTTTGGGGGTTACCTCTAGTTATAAAGGCCAGCCCCCTCACCCTCGAGACAGTTTAGGGACCCCGACACAAAAATACAAGTACTAGTGTAGTGGCTCCAGCCCAGTACTAACGAAACAAACAAACTGACTCGGAAATCACTAATATGTAGCTTAAGCCTTTGGAAACCGAATTTGGCGTTTCCGCTGCTGATATTTAAGAGGAATCGGTGTTTCTGGAAGCCCTTTTTGTTTTTTTTTGCTTGGTTTTAGCTCTAAACCGCGATTAGGCAGCTTAAAATAGTGATTTTTATCGTCTTTACTGAAGAAGACGCGCTAAACACTCTTTTCCAGGCTTTTTACACAGCAAACTACCACTACTGCACCAAATTCATACCAAAATCATACCAACCAAATTCAAACTGAATTATCTAGTACTATACCATACCATATCGAATTCAAATCGCAATCTTTATACTATACCATACATATGTACATGTACTAGGGGGGGTTTGGGGGGTTACCCCCCCTGCTGGAAAGGCCAAACCCCCCCCCCCACCCCCCCGAGACAGGTTAAGGGACCCCTCCCCCCGACCAAAAAATACAAGTGGTGGTAGTGGCTCCAGTATTAACAAACTGGGTCAGAAATCACTAATTTTTAGCCTAAAATTCACTTGAAAAGCCTTTGGAAACCGAATTTGGCGTTTCCACTGCTGGTATTTAAGAAAAATCGGTGTTTTTGGAAGCTCTTTTTGTCATTTTTTGCTTGTTTTTAGCTTTAAAACGCTATTTGGCAGCTTAAAATAGCGATTTTTAGCGTCCTTACTGAAAAAAACGTGCTAAAAACGCATTTCTAGGCGTTTTGGAGCTTTTTGAAATTTGGGACCCCCCACCTGGACGAAACCCCCCCTCGACCCCCCACCTGAGGAAAACCCCCCCCCCTACCCCCCTCCCCCCAGGTCGGCCCGGAGCTGTTACATGTATGATACCATACCATATCAAATTCAAACTTTGAATTTGGTAGGCATCCCTGATCAGGAATCGGTGTTTTTGGAAGCGCTACTTATCGTTTTTTGCTTGTTTGGAAAAACTTGTTTGCTCTAAAACGCTATTTGGAAGCTTAAAATAACGATTTTAGCTCCTTACTGTGAAAAACGTGACAGGCGGTTTGGAACGTTGTGAAATTTTGGACCCCCTCCCCATACATGTAACAGCTCCGGGCCGACCTGGGGGGAGGGGGGTAGGGGGGGTTTCCTCAGGTGGGGGGTCGAGGGGGGTTTCGCCCAGGTGGGGGTCCCAAATTTCGAAAAGCTCCAAAACGCCCAGAAATGCGTTTTTGGCACGTTTTTTTTTCAGTAAGGACGCTAAAAATCGCTATTTTAAGCTGCCAAATAGCGTTTTAAAGCTAAAAACAAGCAAAAAATGACAAAAAGAGCTTCCAAAAACACCGATTTTTCTTAAATATCAGCAGTGGAAACGCCAAATTCGGTTTCCAAAGGCTTTTCAAGTGAATTTTAGGCTAAAAATTAGTGATTTCTGACCCAGTTTGTTAATACTGGAGCCACTACCACCACTTGTATTTTTTGGTCGGGGGGGAGGGGTCCCTTAACCTGTCTCGGGGGTGGGGGGTGAGGGGGGTTTGGCCTTTCCAGCAGGGGGGGCGCTAAACCCCCCCAAAACCCCCCCTAGTACATGTATGCCCCTCCCCCAGCGACGGAAAATCCCCTCCCCACTCCGGCCCGGACCTGTTACTTACATGGTATAGTTGAGGCTGAAATAGGAAGTAGAAATATAGTGCAGTTAGTTGTTATATTTCAGCACCATCAAAGGGAATATCTGGAGGAAGAGGAAGAGAAAGAAAGCAAGAATAAGGAGTTGTTCTCGCTGCAGTCGGTTCAGCCAGTGGCAGTGAGCCAATCTCTGCCGCAGCCGGAAGCTATACCGATGTTGTTGGATCTGAAAGCTCAACAATTTGACTCTTTTTCCTATCTCGATCCGCTCTTGGCCACAGATAACTGGGACCACAGGGCATCAGCTTCATCTAGTTCCTCCAGCTTGCCTGATTTTCTCTAAACTACGTACAGTACGTAGTGTTTTCTGTTGGCCAAAATAGACCGTCTGGCTTTTTGCCGGCTTTTTCGGACAACCTCAAACTTCTGTCATACCGTTAATTTTCTACCGAGTTGTTTGCTTGCACGGCTATTTGTTAATTACTCTAATGCTGGTAGTTTATGCTGGCCAAATGCTAGCCTAATACAGTCAGGCACTTAACGCCGTTTATGATACCGACACCATATATGGTACCGGTACGTAGGGTCACTACCGTAATGGTACCATATATGGTGTCGGTACCATAAACGGCGTTAAATGCCTGACTGTAATAGCTTTCCGTAGCTCTTTGTCTTCCTCCAACACTCTGAATTGGCATGTAAATCTACTATATATCTCAATATAAAAATCTATATTCGGACTTTAGTCGCTGAAAAAATCAGCTTTCTAGTACAACCGTCTGTAATCTGGTAAAAAGCCAGGTGGGTTTTTTGGCCAACGTTATACATGTATATGCTTGTTTGTTGCTGTTGACTTTGGCTTGTTTTGTAAGTGGATAAAAAACTGAAAGAAACGACTTGTTGTTTAGCTGCGCACGCTTGCTTCGATTGTGGTTTGAGCCAGGCTACTGCTCTATTTTGTGTCCGTTCCATTCTATAACAAACAGTACGGATGAAAAATGAAAGATCGCTTTTTTCCACCTTATTTTCGGCGAACGTTCGCTTTTGATGATTTATTGGTTTACTTGACTGAGATTTTTAACGTTTTTTTTAAGTTTGGTCTACGCGCTGTGTGCCTTTCGTGATTTTCTCGTGAATTTTGCTGTCTGCCGAAACTGATGATAATTTCGCGACCCCCCATCTGAGGAAGAACCCCCTCCCTCCAGGTTGGCCCGGAGCTGTTACATCAGGGTTCGTGCGGCACCTGGAAAATCAGGGAATTTGGTGTCCGGTCAGGGAAAAGTTTGATACTAGCAGTAGAATCATCTCGCGCCCAAAGGGCCCTGTCAGAGCTTTACACACCACCCTTTTGAAAATGGGACTTCTGACTTTCCACAACTACTACAACTTGAGATTTTGATCTCAGAATACCGTTTAAATGCTTGTTTCTGAGCTTAAAATATCGATGGCCAATTTTTCAAAATTTCTCACACTTATCAGAATTTTCTCACTGATTGGTTAGGGAAAAGTCAGGGAATTTTGCTCTGAAAAAGCCGCAAGAACCCTCCCTTTACAGGGATGGATGGATGGATTGTCCAGCCCCTGCGTTAGGCCACACTGCGGGGCCATCACGGACACCCATATCCTGTCCTTCCTTCGCTGCCTTCACTACTAGCCTAAACACATGCTCGGTGTCAGTCTGGGCGGGTCTCAGTGTAGCTGTCCCCGTTCCCGTTTGTCCCACACGTGTGGTTGCTATTGTAGCTTCAGATGCTTAGGCAGCTCCAGTCGGTTCCCATTTACCTACTCGCTGTCAGTGTCACCAGCTTTCGGTAGCCTGGGTTGGGCTTTGTGCCGACCACCAACTCTTTACGGCAAGAAACTTGCCCCTAAGAGTGGATGAACGCACGAGCACGCGCACAGTGGCTTTCTGGCCTAAACCACTACACCAACTGTGCGGCTGTACATAGTAGTACGACTGGAAGAAAGGTGGAAAAAAGCGGCGATGTGTTTTTGTTCGAATCTGTACGGTTAAAGGAACTGATAGGATTTCAGCCCATCTACATGCCTACCACATTATGACCAGCAGACCGGTAGATCTGCTGCAATCAGTGCTGTCCGTCTATTCGCCAACAGGCTACACTGATTTGGCGGTGACAGCTAATGGCAAATTCGCTCTGATCCAATTGGATCTGTTGCACCGCGACAAATGTGTCGCATTCGACTTGGACACAAAACGGCGTCACGTGATCAGTCTGCCCCTACGGGTCTCCAAACCAGGTCGACTGCCGTATTTCCTGTTCTGTTACCACAGAGGGGTGACAGCCTTGGTGGCCGAGACTGAGATTGCCAGGCGCAGAAGGTGTCTGGCCGTTTTTGTTAGTGAACTGAACTTGCCCGGCGGAGGTTCGGACCGGTGGAAGTTGGTGGGACAGCCGATTCTGGACGTCGACGATGTGCTGCATCATATTGTGGCCTTTCAGTATAAGTGGGAGCTGTTTCTCATTCTTAGTGGAGGTACGTGTACAGCATTGAGCGATTGCACTTACTGGTGATCGATTGAAAGAAAAAGGCGGGAAAATGAAGTTTCCATGAATAAGCCGCGGTTTCAATGTGGAGGGTCAAAAAGTTTAAAACTTAAAACAGGCCCATGCGTTTATTTACGGAAAAATCCGGTAGATTTAAAGATTTTAGACAACCAACGACTCGAAGTTGGCAGATACGACATCAGCCGAAAGTCATTGGTCCGAAAAACTCTGTTCCTTGAGGCCACAGTGAAGGACGGAGTAGCTTACAACGGCAAGCTGTACCTCTCGCTCCAAAGCTCCAACGAGAGATTCGACATGCACCGGATTCTAATAATTGAGCCCAATTCTGACTACTCATTTCAGTTTGAGTCTCTCACCGGTGACCCCACAGCTGGCTACCCTAACTGTCGTCGAGCCTGTACAATGGACCACATCAGTTCCCAGCTATGCTTTTTGTTCGAGGCAGCTTGTAGTCAACAAACAGCCGAACTGTGGATTTTGGACTTGGACGAGTTGACGTGGAAAAAAGTGGAGTTTTCGTTCCCTTGCTGTTCCCTCTTTGAGCCGTTGCTGCACTGCATACCGCAGGGGAGAGCTTACGTGCTGGGCCAGTGTTTCAACACCAGCAAAGCTCATTTGTACCGATTCTGGGTGGGCGTTCCGCTACTGCAGACCATGGCCTTGGAGCGGCTGAAGAAAGTGCTCGGTGAAACTACCAAACCAAGTTCGGTGGAGCAACTGGCTGACCGGTTTAAACTGTTAGGTCTGCCTGATAGATTGCTGAAAATGCTTTGGTGATTGATTTGGTTGTTTGAGGCGCATTGTAGTGTTTGAAAAAAAATTGACCTCAGAGTAAGTCATGTAGACCATATAAGGGGCCGTCCATAAACTACGACGTTCAAAAATTCAAAATTTTGCACCCCCACCCCCCTCTGACGTTTACCGACGTTTCTATCATCACCGCCCATACAAATTACGACGTTTGGGCGGCCCCCCCCCCCCCCCCCCCCCCGAAATAAAATTTTCGAATTTTTGTTCAAAATCTGAAGCTGCTTTTCTGACTGCGTAATCACAAATGAATAATAGAATAATTTATGCCTGTGCACATATACGTATTTACCAGTCAGTTTCACCAATCTTTCAAGAATTTATTTAACTTTCAGTTAAAAAGGAGTCATTCAAATCGGTTGAGATTTCGGTTGCCACAGTAAAAAATCTGCTGGGTTGTTTTAATCACTCTTGTTCATTGCCAAAATCAGTCTTTCAAATTTGAGCGCAAATATCTCGAGAACCAAGCAGAGCACCTTAACGAAAACTCTACCAATCGATAATTTATTTGTCTTTCATTCAAAAAAGATTTATTCAAATCGGTTGGGATTTACGGTTGCTACAGTAAAAAATCTGCTGGGTTGTTTTTTGCACACCCTGTACAAATCACGCTAACATACTGTATCTTGAACAACTACAAAAATGTGTCAAAAACCGTTTGACTTTCTCTGCATTCTTGCTTATTCTGCAAACCTTACCAAAAAAGGCCAAAAATACGCCGGCTTTTTGCCTCAACCCCCACCCCCTCCGACGTTCTGCGACGTTTTTCGGGGTACACCCACCCCCCTCTCTGAACGTCGTAGTTTATGGACGGCCCCTAAGGTACCATCACCATCATATATGGTACCAGCACCCATCCATGACCATGGGTAGGGGTACCATTGGTAGCGTTGCGATCCGACGATATATCGATATCGAAAAGTCGATATATCGCCCCTCGTTTCAATATCGATATCGCGATATTTCGCATCGATATTTTCGATATTTTTTATGCGCGAAAATAGGAAAAAACAAAACTGACACCAAGTTCATTTCTCTGGAACAGTAAAAAAACAGTTTTTCCTGGACACGTCAGAAATCGATGGTATAGTCAAAACCTAACTGTGGCATGATAGCTCTCAGAAACATCAATTTCTCGGCATTCTCAGCTTTCGGACAGCGTCAGGACAGCATTGTATGTTCTTAAGCAGCAACACTAAAGAGCTGCTCGCTCCGCACACTTGAAGCAGGAGGGCAGAAACAGACACGAGCTAGCATTTTGGCTGAGGGGTGGTAAATTTTCAAATCCTCAGGGGTAGCGCCTACTTCAAATTTTCAGATTTTCTTGCATTACTATAAATATCGATATCGATCGATATTGAGCTGAAAATATCGATATCGAATATCGTCGGAACACTAATATTTGGTGCCTGTATCATATGGTGAAGTATACATTGCAGTCAATTTTAACGTCAATAGCAATTTACTGGCAACAATATTGCACTGCGCTCTTTTTGAAGAGATAGATTGGACTGAATCAGACATGGTCACTGGTGAATAGAAACGCAGAGGTAGAGTAAGATTCCTAAGTTTGAACGGGTTAACGAAATATTAAGCGGTTGTCAAAAACCAAGGAATTGGGCGATTGGCTTTTTGCTTATGGAAACAAAACTACATGATCACTGGGACTGGAAGAGGCACTGAAGGTTTGGTAAAGATCGCATGATCGGGAGAGGAGGAACGAATGTTTTTTTTAAAACTCGGTAAGTGTTCAAACTTAGGGACCCGGTGCCTAAGTTTGAACACTAAACAAACGGTTTGAGGCCTCGCTCAATGTTTAAACGGGGTTTCAAAGTTTGAACAGTTTCTACGTTTAATAAAAAGCTTAACAAACACGCTGCAACGTTGTTTTCGAAAAAACAACCACTTTATAAGCAGATAGCGGCATCAAAACGAAAGAACGTAATCACTAAGCGCCCGACTAATCTTTCATGTGTTCTTCGCAGAAAAACGGGTCGTCCTCATCGATCTGCTCCTTGGAAAGCCTGTCAGCGCAATCAGAGCAGGTAAAATTTCTGCACTGGACGATTTTGCGACCTTGTTGAACTTTGTTGTCGCAATAGTACCAGGTCTGGTCTGTTTCTTGGCGGAAGCCGATTCTTCAGCTGATTTCAGCCGACTGCGTGCTTCAGCTGACGTTAACATTTCGCCAGACTTAAACTGCACTCGTTTTCTGTTTGTAATCGGCCGATTTGACAAATTTACAAACCAGTTTAGCGTAATATGTCACGTTTGAGCCAAGAAATATGTAAATATAGGGGTGTTCAAACTTAGGCACCTTAGGTACAATTTCATACAGACGAAGCGGTGCGTTGCAGAAAAAATCTGATGCCACAGATGAAAAGAGCATATATGAAAACCTATTGTCCCGCCGGGTGCCTATGCTGTAACACTTATAGGGAGCTTAGCGCAAGACAATTAAAAAATTAGGTGTTCGACTAGTCACCGTTTCAGCTGCTCCTATTCCCTTACAACTGACCTTTGTTACGCCGCGTCAGTGGCTCAGTGGGTAGCTCGCTGCCTCTGAGTCACGGCGGCCGCTGCATCCCTAGTGGTTGTAGTGGTTCATCCTCTCGGCGTGGCAAGTTTCTTGCTGCAAAGAGTTGGTCGTCGGCACAGCGCTCCACCCAGGCCACCGAAAACTGGTTACAGTGAGTAGGTAAAATGGGAACCAACTGGATCTGCCGTTGCACCGAAAGCCGCTCCTAAAAGCATGCCGCGTTGGAGGGAAGATCAACGACGTCAGGAGCCGTCTGAGAAACCAGCATTACGGCCTATACCGGTTTACTCCTCCTCGGCCGGGCGGCCGCTGGGAGCTGTCAGCACCATGACGTCACCACGCCAGGCACTCTCTTAGTACCTGGCGCCCAACAGCATGGCTTGAGTGGCTTGGCAGTGAAAGAAGGGCAAACGTCCGAGATGACGATATAAGGGGTAACGAAATGGACCGTGCAGGTCTGATCGTAGGGCCGTACATTGTACGACCCCCCCGCCAGATCGGATCGGATCGGATCGGACCTTTGTTGCGCAAAAGCAGAGCAGCAAATATCCAACACCCCACACCACCTGCGAACCTTGAATCAAGGTTATAGCGCTTACAGAAATGGAGTACAGTGGCCGGGACCTTCCAGTGTTCAAACTTAGGCACAGAAATGGAGTACAGTGGCCGGGACCTTCCAGTGTTCAAACTTAGGCACCTGTTCAAACATAGGAATCTTACTCTAAGTAGAATAGCCGCGCAATTCAATTGCCAATTGTAGCCAGCCGAGATTACAGTTGGGGTGCCGGGCGTTATAATTAGTAGCCGGGCGAGAGTAGATTGGTAGAAGAATGGCCAGGCAAGCAAAGTAATTGGCGCACGCCAGCAGCTTTATCAGCACGAAAACCAGCTCTGACAAATAGCTTTCCAGGGTAAGCAGCTGTTAATTGTCTCTGCACGAGAAAGTGGGCCAAAAACTTCATTTCGTGGGGCATGAAAATATTCAAAATTAGTTTAGGTCCATATAGTTATGACTGTTAGATTCATTTTTCTTCAAAAACAACGAATTTGAAGTCCGTTTTCGCCTACCTAGTGTAGTAAGCCCAATATGGAACCCTTTACCCCCCAGAGTATGGCAATTTTGTTCTTCTGTGTTTTGAAACTTTAGATATCGTAACATATGTAAAAAGGCACGCTGAATTTCGTTGTGGTATGCGTTTTTTCGAAAAACTTTGAAAATTGCATTTTTTCGCGTTTTGAATTTTTCAAAGCTGAAAAAACGCCAATTTTTGTCGTAGGAAACGTCGATTAACACGCTTAAAAGATGCGCTAAACAATTCTCTTTCGATTGGTATAATCATATCTGGGGGTTAGGGTATGTAGACGGGCACTTTAGGGCCTCTGAAAGTCAATTGGTCGGTCCCGGAGCGCCATTTCTGCAACTGACCGCTTTAACCGGTCGCTAAATCATTAGACAAATAGCAAATTATCACTTGGGCACCATCGTTTCAACCAACAATCAATGAAAAAGTAATCTCTTGCCCCTTGGTGGTGGACTGTGCAATCGCTGTTACAACAGTCTCAAACTAACTGAAAAAGAGCCAGAGATCGCTTCATCTGCCGGAGAATGTCTTGGTGAAGACGTACAAAGTCTTGCATCAGAATCAACTGATGAAGGGAGTGAAGGAGCTGCCGCTTCAGCACAGAGAGAAGAAGCAATGGAAGAAGAAATGACAGGTTTTGCTCAAGACAGGTCAGTTAAACGAAAAGCGCAAGAGCTCATGTTTGAAGCAGTGTCCTCTGAGTCTCCTACGAAGAAAACAGCAACAAGAGACCTGATCCCATACAAACCCGCTCCAACCGTCAAACGCGCTTCCGCTAGACTTGTTCCAGCAAATGAGTACAGCATAGGAATGGCTGCTAAAAGTCTCATTGCTCTTCCCGCTGTTCCTCTGCGATATCAGTTGGTCAAGGACTTCGACAATCTGAGTGATCGTGAGAAGCGAAGATTTGCAGCAGTTGCCTCCAGTGGCATCGTTACGATTCTCGCAGCAGTAGCGCCAAACCAGGAAGCAAAACCAGCCAAACCACACGAATCTCTTGATCGCAAATCACACATTTTGCTGAGTTTTGTGCGAGACCAGAATACCTCCAAGATGTAGCGCACAACAGACAACTGCTGAAGTTTGACAGTGGTGTGGTCCGTGAGATACCGAATTGCCTGCGAACAGTCACTGCTACTAGTCTTGTAAAGCTGTATCAAGCATACTGCCAAGAATTTGGATGCAAGGACTCGCCAAGTGAAAGGGTTCTGTACAAGCTCATCAGTGTGTTCGCTGCATCCATGCAAAAAAGATGACAGGCCTGGACAACACTGCTGCAGAAGGCGCAGAGGCATTTGACTGACTGTTTTCGGTGTTGGCTCAAATGGAGCAACATGGCAGTTCGATCACGGCAATAAATGCAGTTCGTTGTACACTGAAAGAGTTCAAGCGCTACCTAAAGCTAGACCATGGTGCTCATGTCAATCAGGGTGGCCCTTGCAAAACGCACTGCGCCTTTTTCGCTCTCAGTGATCCAGATGTTGATCAGCTAACAGTTGTCTGCAGTCACAGTCACACTCTGAGCTGCAATCGCTGTCAGGTTCTGCATGAAATAGGAAGATACTGCTGAAGATTCAGACATTCCAGAGATTGACCAGCAGCCACCTGCGATGTACTTCTGTGACAAGCCCTTCTGTGAGGCTGAGTTTCCGACAGAGGAACAGTTAGACGCCTATGTGATCAGTGGGGAATGCGAACTGTTCATTGA
Source organism: Sabatieria punctata (assembly GCA_030248155.1). Taxonomy (NCBI): domain Eukaryota; kingdom Metazoa; phylum Nematoda; class Chromadorea; order Araeolaimida; family Comesomatidae; genus Sabatieria; species Sabatieria punctata. The sequence continues at coordinate 37,574 of JASANB010006438.1, forward strand.
GAAAAGAACAATGTATGATGCAGCTCACGATATTTGGGCCGAGAAAGTTAGCGAACTAAAAGAAGCTTGAGGGCAAGAGGTGGCAACCACCCAAGAAGAGCTTGACAATCTGCTGCGAGTTGAATCTGTAAGCTCTCAAGACTATGTGTCAGAATCTCACGGTTGGGCCTTGCACAAAAGAAAACCAGCTCAAAAGAAATCAGGGGATATGAAGACCTGGCTCACTGAGATTTTCAAAAGGGGCAAAGCTACTGGTGAGAAAAGAAACCCTGAAGACATTCGTAGAGAGATGCGCTCTGTGCTAGCTGAAGTACATGTAAGACTAATAGGCCTGTAATTAACAGGAATGCTAGGATTTCCCGATTTATAAATAGGGGTAACATCGGCAGCGATGGTTCGGTACCAAAACGGAGCAAACAGAAGAATGCACTTCAAACTATGTTAGCAGATATTTTGGATGGTTCCAGCTGTGTCCAGGAATAGAATTACAGTTTTCGATCTTGTTTACCTAATGCACATGTATCAGGGTATGGTTTTGTATAATTTTTGGAAGACTAATTTGCTCTATACCGGTAGTTCCATTGAGATCAATGCACGCCCATGTGTTACTTCTCCCTTCTTTCATCCCCGTTCCATATCAATTCACTGTTACTGTACTTGCGTGCGTAAAACGTTTCTAGATACAAGCTCAGTACTACATCGTTCTAGAAGTTTTTAGAACACTTCGTAGCAAACGCACAGAAGCAAGCGCCAACAATTTTGGATTTGGTTTTCTCTTCAGCGAATTAGATAAATAATACCCAAACATGAGTTCATGAATCACGCAGAGTGTGACAAATAGAGCAAGAGATTACTTTTTCATTGATTGTTGGTTGAAACGGTGGTGCCCAAGTGATAATTTGCCATTTGTCTAATGATTTAGCGACCGGTTAAAGCGGTCAGTTGCAGAAATGGCGCTATGAAGCCGACCAATTGACTTTCAGAGGCCCTAAAGTGCCCGTCTACATACCCTAACCCCCAGATATGATTATACCAATCGAAAGAGAATTGTTTAGCGCATCTTTTAAGCGTGTTAATCGACGTTTCCTACGACAAAAATTGGCGTTTTTTCAGCTTTGAAAAATTCAAAACGCGAAAAAATGCAATTTTCAAAGTTTTTCGAAAAAACGCATACCGCCACGAAATTCAGCGTGCCTTTTTACATATGTTACGATATCTAAAGTTTCAAAACACAGAAGAACAAAATTGCCATACTCTGGGGGGTAAAGGGCTCCATATTGGGCTTACTACACTAGGTAGGCGAAAACGGACTTCAAATTCGTTGTTTTTGAAGAAAAATGAATCTAACAGTCATAACTATATGGACCTAAACTAATTTTGAATATTTTCATGCCCCGCGAAATGGCCCACTTTCTCGTGCAGAGACACTTAAGAGGCGTTGCAAAAAAAAATCGGGCAGGGGGCGGCGGATGGAATTTTTTGACCCCCCATTTTTATTCGCTGATCTGAACCACTAAAGTGTGGATATTACAAAACCCAGCCGGTTCGGCTGGGGGCCCACCCATTCCAGAGAAATCGGCGCCCAACGTTGAAAAACCACGCTTTTTCGAGCCCGCCGATTTTTAGCCGACTTCCACCTTTGACCGGGTGCCGTAAGCGCATTTTTAAAGTAATCCTCACCAAATCTGGAACTTTTATAGAACCAATGACGCTCTTTCATTTGCACCTATCGACGTCGGAGTCGGATTGTAATTGCCGATTTGACAAGCAGTTTTTTGCAGAGATTAGGCCGAAAAACACGTCTTCAGAAATACATATGTTTCACATGCGTGGCATCGAGCTATCCGGCTACAAATTTAACACAAAATAGCCCATGAAATGTGCTTTCGAAAACTGGTTTCAAATTTTTTGGATCTCTTCTAGTTTTGAAGTTATGGCCCCTCAAACTTTAGTGTCACGCCCGGCCATTTTCCCCTTTTTAGCACGTTAGGTAATGGCATTTATGGAACTGGACTGTTTCGAAGGCATTACATTGTCGATAAAGCGTTGTATTAATATAATATAACATTGTAAATTCAATCCCGACACATGTGCAATTGTTATGGATGCTTTCTTTAATCATGCCTAGCTGCAGTTCTGGATGGTAGTGGTACTGTCTGTAAATCTCACCATATACCGGTACATCTCACATTACGACTATGACATAAACAGTGCTTTAGATATACATGTAGAACCAATAAGATATAAGGTAATAGAACTGAACAATAGCTCAAGAATGTCGCAAGATTTTGGTTACTACATGCGCTAGTTAAGCAACAGCTACAGTATTGCAGAGTTTCACTAATAGAGATAGTCATAGTTTCTAGAAATTACTAATTCTGAAAAGCCAGAATTGCGTAAAAAAGTCATACCATTAGAGATTCTGAACATTGTGCATCACACAAAGGAGCACCAACCTATCATAGCAGCTAAGCTTATGCTGAATTTGTTTATCACATTTTTTGCTGAATGAGTAAATATAGTAGATGCAAATGGCAGTTCGACGAGCCAGCGCAAGAATCCAAAACAGTTTGCATGGCTACTGTTGCAAAGCACAAGGAGATAAGGAGAAACATCTGAAATACCAATGATGGAAAACTAATTTGACAGATTTATGAGATGAGATTATTGAGCTGATCAGGCCAAATGAATAGCATTTGAAGCAGTAGCATGCTGTTTGCAATAGCTGCTATTATTATTCAAACAAACGTACTGTATGAAATGAACTGGTTCAGAATTATGTATACCACTGAAATGAAATAACAACAGTTCATACATGGGCCGGAAAAATCCGGAGGGACCTCGGGGCGGGGGGGGGGGCGGTCCCCCGAAAAAAGGCCAAAAAACGCCTATTTTGACTTAAATAAGCGAAAATTTCCTCCCTCTGGGAGGGGGGTGGGGGAGGTATGATCAGGCAAGGGGGAGGGGTATACCCCCTTACCCCCCCCGGCCCATGTATGCAACAGTTTCACTTTTCTGACAAAATGCCAGATACCTGCATTTTGTGAATGCCTATACCTAAACCTGATACCTGATTGTGTTTTCGAAGTACCTGTACCTGTTCTATAATCAGGTACTTTCTCAACCAACACCTGACCACAGTAGCTAAATAATTCATGAGATTTAGGCCAGCGCGGCAAGTTTTGACTGAATAAACTAGAAGTATGTAATAAAACTGTGCCAAAAATCGCTAAATTAAAAGGCAAAACAACAGCAATCATATATGTACCGGAAAATCCGTAGGGGGGCTTGGAGGTCATCTCAGGAATCGGTCCCAAAAACTTCCAAAAATCACCTATTTTACCTTTAAAAAGAAAAAAATCGGTGAGGGGGAATGACCGACTGAGGGGGGAATGTATACCAGCCGCCTGGCCCATTTATGACAGCAATAATATACATATGTATATTAGGTTTCTAAGAAATCTTGAAAATCACCGCGCTACTAGGCTAGGCGTTGGTTAACACTGCATTACTGTACGTACATATAAAAGAAGGGGTACCATGCTTTTTTTGCTTAGGATGGTGTGTCGGTGGTACAGGTGCCGAGAGTAACCAGTTCGTCAGCACTGTGTTTAGTGTGCTTCTTATACTGGGACCACACTGTCCTCCGAACCGTGCAAACCTGCATCATATGACTACAACAAAGTGCTGCGTTTAAATGAGTAAATGACAGCATCAGGACCCTACATCCAGGCAACCTATCAGATTTATAACAATAATCAATACCTTCGGCCATTTAGACGGTGTTGATGCAGACATTCCACTCAAATAAAAACAGCAACTAAGATAACGGTGGTTTTCTTTCACTGTACCAATAGCGCTTGCAGCGTGCATGTTTAAGAATTCACAAGCAAGTACGACCTCGCCTTCACAACCATAATACTTTCAGGATGTGTCAGCAGTTAATTTACAAAGTCAGATTATATTATAACGCTTCAACAACGATTTTACAGCACTGCAGTGCTCAAATTGCCATTACCTAACGTGCTAAAAAGGGGAAAATGGCCGTGCGTGACACTAAAGTTTGAAGGGCCATAACTTGAAAACTAGAAGAGATCCAAAAAATTTGAAACCAGTTTTCGAAAGCACATTTCATGGGCTATTTTGTGTTAAATTTGTAGTTGGATAGCTCGATGCCACGCATGTGAAACATATGTATCTCTGAAGACGTGTTTTTTGCCCTAATCTCTGCAAAAAACTGCTTGTCAAATCGGCAATTACAATCCGACTCCGATGTCGATAGGTGCAAATGAAAGAGCGTCATTGGTTCTATAAATGTTCCAGATTTGGTGAGGATTACTTTAAAAATGCGCTTACGGCGCCCGGTCAAAGATGGAAGTCGGTCAAAAATCGGCGGGCTCGAAAAAGCATGGTTTTTCAACTTTGGGCGCCGACTTCTCCGGAATGGGTGGGCCCCGAGCCGAACCGGCTGGGTTTTGTAATATCCACACTTTAGTGGTTCAGATCAGCGAATAAAAATGGGGGGTCAAAAAATTCCATCCGCCGCCCTCATAAGGCAACCTGCCCGATTTTTTTTTGCAACGCCTCTTAAACAACAATTTTCCAGCTGAGCTACACAACAACAATGATAATAAAAGAAAGATGGCGGCGGCCACACTAACTGCGCTTGCTTGGAATAGCTCATCTCCTGGCACGACAGCGCCGCAATTGTAGCAGTCAGAGGCTAGCAAAAACAGGAACTGCTCAGTAGGCACTGGAAATGTTGCGAGTAGTCTGTCTATTGCTATTGTTCACCAGTTGTGCTTAGTTTATTCTGTTGTGTTGTGTTTTAGAGTGCATCATGAAAGTAGGTGTTTTGTGTTGTGCTTCTTAGTTTCAGCATTACCGTTTCTTTCAGTCAATTCTATTGGTGGCTTACTTTGAGCTCTTATATATAGCTCCAGCGAGGGTACAAACCAAAGCCGTGATCAAGGAAAAGTTTGGCTGGGCGAAAAATTGTTCTGCTGCATGCAATCGATGCATCTGCAAAAATCAGTGCTTCAGCTACTGTCTGCAGAGTAAGTTGACTTTAATTAAAATCATACATGTAACAGCTCCGGGCCGACCTGTGGGAAAGGGGGTAGCGGGGTTTTCCTCAGGCGGGGGTCGAAGGGGGTCTAAAATTTCAAAAAGCTCGAAAATGCCTGAAAATGCGTTTTTGGCCCGTTTTTTCAGTAAGGACGCTAAAAATCGCTATTTTAAGCTGCCAAATAGCGTTTTAGAGTTAAAAGCAAGCAAAAATGACAAAAAGGGCTTCCAAAAACCCCGATTTCTCTTAAATATCAGCAGTGGAAACGCCAAATTCGGTTTCCAAAGGCTTTTCAAGCAAATTTTAGGCTAAAAATTACTAATTTCTGACCCAGTTTGTTACTACTGGAGCCACTACTGTTACTTGTATTTTTGGGACGGGGGTCCCGTAACCTCTCTCGGGGGAGGGGTGGGGGTGAAGGGGGTTTGGCCTTTCCAGTTGGGGGTAACCGCCCATCCCCTAGTACATGTACGATTAAAATTATTAATATGTACATATGTATACTGTAAAGATTATAATTGAGACAATCATTTTTTGCCTTATCTGCACTATTTTTTATAGTATTTCATAGTCTATGTATGTACAGTATGTATGCATGTAAGCATGACTTTTCTCATAATCCTGCGGCAGAGGTACTTTTCAAGCTATATAAACTGACTACTGTACCTTGCTTGTCCATTTTCATGTTGAAAGCGGCAGAGACAATCTGATCTAACGGCATCGAAAAATTTTCAAGTCAACTGTACACATACAGTACAGAAAATATGTCCACATCGTTTTCCGACCTTTACTCAAACGGTTACATTCGCCATCATTTCTTTAATGATTTGGCTCAAAATTTCAGCCTATTATTTTCAATATAACTGGGTGCCTTTTTGACGGTTTGGCGCAAAAATTAAAAGCCGTTGGTTCTGTGCCCCGAAAACTGAAAATCGAATAGAGTAACCTGGAATGAAAGTATATTATAGCTTTGAAACTTGCAGCACCGATTCGTATTGTCTGGGCATAATGTACTGACTGGGCTACCAATACTGCTTGTTGGCAACACAGGGAACGCCAGAAAATTTGTTGAAATTCATTTCATACGTGCATGCTTGTTTGCTGCATCTATACTGTTTGTTAGTAGCAAACTTATATAGAGTACTTATAGCTAATAGCTACATATAATACATACAGCTACATGCATACTACAGTAGTTTGTAGCAGAAAGAAAGGAAAAGAAACACAAGTACGCAGGCAAAACCTGTTTTAGCGGACAGCTCAGAATGCTACAATCGGCAGGGCAAATGTTGTTTGTGTTTCAACAATCGCGGAAAGCGCATGCTGGAAGGTGCCGCAGCGGCAGTGCACGAGCTTGTTGCTTATGCTATCAAACATGTTGAAGAGCCGTTGGCACGAGTGAGGATGCACTTCGCCATAGATGTGCCGGCTGGCACTGATAGAGCAAAAGCATACATCCAACTACCCACCCATCTGAAAGCACAGGACACTCAGGTTATGCTCGACCTATGGCATGGAGAGACCGAAGAGACAGCAAAATTAGTAGGCGATGCAAGTGTGAAAGCCTACCATGACATAAAGAATGGGCAACTGTTGGAGCTTCCAGTGCCGCATGGAGCCCAGGCAAAAGAGAATATCCAGGCCAGTGTGCCCACAGATGAACAGAAGTCTCAACAAGTTCTGGCCGATGTAAAAATGTCGCTGCAACAGCGTATTAAGCCACAGACAGTAACGGTCACCCTCCCAAATGGAGCCAACCCTCGAGAAAACCCAACCTCTGTACCAGTTAGTATAGTCCGGGGCAAAGGTGAACACCACATTGCATATGCCAAAGTGAATGTTGCACACGGTCACGAGTTGCCACCTGACACTGAAATCCCTGTGACAGTGCACACAAGCGCAGTCCAGGACGAAACTATTTATGAAACTCTACGATTACAAAAGCCAAAAACAATGGAAACCACTTCAGCTAATCATTTAGAAAAGCATCCCTCTGCCTTATCACAAGAGCAACTACAACACGCTCAAGATGTAGAAGAGAGTTCGATTCCTGAACTGGAGAAAAGAATTGCAGAAACGCCTATACAGTCGAGCAGTCACTCCCTAGAAAGCAGTATTGGTGATGAACACAGAGTGTCAGGTGATGAGCCCTCTTTGTCTTCAGTCCACCAACCAAGTGCTGAATCTGGAGATGCCAGTGCTGCGAGTCATCTAGAGCAGGAACATACATCCTCTGCTATTGAAGCGGCGCCTCCCACTGTTAGACAAACGAAACTGGCGGTGAGTGAGGTTCCTGCAGCAATCGAACGCATGGAAGAGCCACTGGCAAAGGTCATGATGAAGTTTTCCAGTGATGCTCCTGTTGATCATGCATACGTTCGGGTACAAAAAGCCTTGAAACCAAAAGACACCGTATTCTCTCTTAGTATCCTGCATCCAGACGATCTAACTAAGAAAGTGGGTTCTGCTCAGGTGCTGGCCTTCCACGATTTGAAACCTGGGCAATTGTTGGAGGTGAAGTTACCAGATCAGGCCAAAGCCGGACAGAAAATGGTGGCCAGTGTGCCTACAGAGGAACAGAAATCACAAGAAGTGTTGGCCCATGTCACACTGACCTCAACGCAGAATTTGGGACTACAAAAATTTAGGGTTTGGCTCCCAGATGGGGCCAGACCAGGCAATCCAACAACTGTACCAGTGCGTGGAAAGGCTGGTGGTAGAAAAGTTACGGTTGTTGCAGAGGCAAAAGTGCATGTTGAACGTGAGCTACCACGTGGTTTCCATTTCCCCGTTGAGCCAAGTGCAAGTCTAAGGTCAGGCACAACTGTCTATCAGACTGTGAGGAATTCTGCACTACCTGCTGTTAGACCAAGCAAATCACAGTCTGGAGTGGTTCATGAGGCCGCTGATTCTGTCAAATGGACTGCAGCCCACAAAACCAGCTCAGTTAGAAAAGCTTACAAGCGGCCAACTATGGTTCAAGTTCCAGGTGAACATCCAGGAAGTCTGCCTCATAGAGACAGTGGTGCTGCCCCATCTACCAGTCAGTTGGCAGGCCAATATTCTGCCAGCAGGGCTCAGGAAACTGCTGGTATTGGTGCATTGGATACTGTATCAGTCGACCTCAGCCAACAGTTGGGTGGAGGGCCTCCTCAAGAACTGAGTACAGCAGCTGATGAGGCATTGCTGAGTGAACTGATGGCGAAATATAAGGGAAAGAGTAGAGCCAGTGCCAGTGTGCCAAAGACCCCTGATCCATATAGTGAGGTCGGTACTGCAGTGCTGGATGAATTCATTGCTAAAGAGCTGGGAACGTCTAGAGCCAGTCATGTTGAAAGTGAGCCAAGGAGCCCTGCCCTACAAACTCTGTATTCTCCTAGCTCTCCAGCAGTCCCTTCAGAACAACTTGAGAGCTCTTTGAATCGGGAAGATGTAGCTGCAGACTTGCCAAACTCTGTAGATGAGATGTTATCGGGTTTGGCAGAAGCTGAAGAACGTCCTGGACACTTGCGTCTAGACACCAAGGAACCATCGGAAACCCAGCACAGTGCCAGTTCATTGGAGCCTCCTGCCAAAAGTACCAAGTTTTCTTAGAACTGTGACTAGCCAATCACTTGTCTTGTATCTTATCCCATATTGTATTGTGTGACGTCGATCAAATATATGCATTCAGTTCAGCTGGCCAAATGGCTGCATTTGAAGAAGAAATTTTATTGTTAGTGGCCTGTTTTTTCAGTTTTTTCTAAAATGGCGGAAAAAACTCTAGCTCAACTTCTGAGTAGCCTAACCTGGTTTTATGATTACACTTTCTAGGGTCTTCCTGAGTCTTTTCAGAACAGAAATACGCGTCTTACGAACCTCTTTTCCTAAAAAGTCCCTGATAGGGTTCATCAATAAACGTCATATGCACATTTTCTTGCAGCAGTTTGCCATTTTCTTCTAGACATCCACCAAATGCATGCACACTGTTGTTTCCTGATATGCATTAGTTGTGTACTAAAGTCATGGCTCGTTAATCCGAACCTCGTTAATCTAGATATTGGCATTCCACACAAGATCAGCCAGGGCCCAATTTCTCACCTTACAAGTGAAATGTCAAGTACAAGTCAGTTTCTCACCTCGCAAGCGTTTACTTGACAATTACTTGTACTTGACAACAACTCGATAAACACTTGACATTTATGTACTTGACAATGCCTTCAGTGGCTGAATAGCCATTTTCCAGCTGATTCCGTTTTACTACTCACGGAAACTATAAGGAGTTACGGAGGGTTGACTTGGTGGGATACAACAAGTAGACACAACACGGTATTGGATTATGTTGATCAGTTTAACCCTTATATTCGTACTGGAAATTTGTTTGCCTATGACTTTACTTGTTTTGTCAACTACAATTCAATTGCAAGTGAGGTGAGAAATTGGCCCCAGGTCCCAATTTTTCGCCGTGTTTTACGACTTGTTAATCCAGATCCGGATTCCTTAATCCGGACAAAAGATTTTCGGTTTCATCCAACTTCGAGATTTCTATGATAAAGTGATTCTTTAAACCCGGTTGTAATTCCCAACTCACTATACAAAAGTGAGAGAGTTGTTCTTAAAAACCCCGAATATTATTGATTTTTCTAATTCCGAAACTGGGGCCTCTCGGAAGCTGAAAATTGCAGCTTACGTTTCTTACAACAACATAAGAACTACTGACTGAACTGACTGACTGACTGACTGAACTGACAAATGCGCCAAATTTAAACGAAAGAAATTATATGACAACACCAAGTCGCATGCCCGCTTAGTTTTGTTTCGTAGGTCGAAAACCCGTTCAGTTAATGTTTCAAAATTGTGGGCGTCGTTTAAAAACGATAGGAATGTTGGCGTCATCAGCCAGGTGGTGCTGGCTCCAAAGCGAAGCCAAGTGTTGGCCGTTGCTGCTGTTTAGGGTTCAGGAGGGCCTGGTTTCTGGTGGCCAGGTTGCGTGCCCTGCGAGCTGTGCAAGATGTGGCCTTGTGCGATGTGGCTTTGTGCTCGCCCAGTGCAGGACTGTGGGGGCTTGTCTGAAGCAGCTGGTCTCTGCTTTCCCTGACACCACCTGCATTTTTGCTTCCTTTTGTTTTGGAAATTTAATTGCAAATTGTAGGTAAAATGATTTTGCAAGTTTTATAAGTTGCTAAGTAAGCAAGAAGTTGTTAAAAGTAACGAAGGCTGCATTTTCATACTATGAGAACAATGAACTAAATTTTCCAGCCAATACACCAACAACAGAGACAGTCGATTTTTAAGCACAACAGGGCAGGGCAAAATACGAACGAAAGTGACGGTGTGCAGAAATAGGCTTTGAATCAGAGATTTATAGCATGGGGCTGTGCTGTGTATGTGCGAAGAGCAGTAGAAAACGAAGGAGTTTGTTTTGAATAGCACCAAATGAAAGTCAAAATATTTTGATCCGACAGTCTTGAATTGGAACAGCTTGATTGAAGTCCTTGATGGCCATTTGAACATCACGTCCTTGAGATCCATTCGGCTTGGCTTTCTTGAGGCCATCCAGTTTGGGCATGGAGTGGACTTGAGCGTCCTTGTTTGCAAAAGCGAAATCTTCTTTCTTCTCATCATGAAGCGGCTTGAGATTGAGGCACAGCAGATTGGGCTGTGCTGGCTGCTTGGAGTCTTGCTTGACTCTTCCAGTGGTGAGCCATCCAAACTTGGAGTTGACCAGGTATAGTCCTTGATCCAGTTGAATCTTCTTTGGCAGGATGAGATCACCATTATAGTCGTTGCCAATGAGAAGCTTGAGTTGAGTTGACTCCGATTCTTGTGGAAGATCGTCAGCCAAAGAATACTTGTTGAGGACCAGCTTGTAGCGCTGTAGATCCATTGGTTTGCGCTCCATGAGGCCAGCAATATCGGGCACAACATGAGCTTTGAGGGTGAAGAAGCTGCCATCTTTGAGTTTGAGCTTGAGGGTGGTCATCTGAGCATCGATGACCTTGGGAGTTGAGGAACCAAAAGTTAGAATGGCAATCTTCTCCTTTCTTCCCATCTTCAACTGGAGCTTCTTGGCCAGATCCGATGAGATGTAGCTGCGATGGCTTCCACTATCCATCAGAAGTCGAACTTGAGTGCCTTGAGTTGGCTTTTGGGGATTCAGGATGACAGTCGTTGCAGTTGGCATGAGAACTCGTTCTCCAAATGCCAATAGGCTTCCTTCTTCCGCTTGAATATCTTGGGCTGTCTCCTGAACCAGTTGAGCAGGCTCCTTTTGAAGATTGGCATTTCTTCGTTGAAATCTTTGATTGAGGGGACCTCTTGGGAATTTGTCTGGACACAGACTTGAATGATGCACCATCACTTTCTTGCAGTGAAAGCATTTCTTGGTGCTTGAACAGCCTTTGCTGAGGTGATCCCTCTTGAAACAGATGAAGCAGGAGCCCTTGATCCTCTGTTTTCTTGCCTCCACAGTGTTGAAATTGGGGCATTCATCATTCCAATGAAGGCCATTGCAGAAAATACAGTTCCTGGTTGGTCTTTGGGCTGGTCCAGCAAGTAGAGCTTCTGTTGTATAGTGCTGAATGGGCTCGGGCAGATTCTTCTTGAAAGGAGTTGAGTGAGCTGACATCTGCTTGCCTGATTCCTGCATCAGTATCAGCCACTTCAGCTTGTCCCTCAGCGATGCTGTAGTCCATCTTTCTTCTGGGCTCTTCCGTTTTTCCAGCACCAGCAGGGTTTCTTCTGGTAACTTGGACTGGATCGTTGTAACAAGCATTGAATTCTCAACATTCTCTCCCAGTGCTTCCAGTGATCGAATGGCCTTTTCAATCTTGTCATAGGTGATTCGAAGTTTCATGGGATCATTGGGAGAAGGAGGTAAATCAGTCAAGGCTGCATAGTGGGCACGCACCACTTGCTGTTTGTTACCAAATCGTTCTTGAAGCAGTTTGACAGCAACCTCATAGTTCTCATTGCTGACTTGCAGGCCTTCCAGTGCGTACTTGGCCTTTCCTTCCAGGTTGCACTTCAGGTAGTTGAGCTTGTCCACCTCTTTGAGTGCAGGATTTTCGTGGATGGCTGCAGAGAATGAGTCCCAAAATTCTTTCCACTTGAGGAGGGATCCATCGATTTGGGTAGCTGAAGCTTTGGGAGTTTGACAGTAGCACCATTGGTCCTTGTTGACTGGACAGAAGTGTTGAGTTTTTCCTGGTGACTGTCCTCTTCTTGCTTCATTTGAAAATCGTATCTTCTTTGGCTTTCTCTGTCTTCAACTCCCATTCTTTCAAGTTCCAGTTCCTTTCTGGTATTCTCCTGAATCTGCAGGCGTCTTGTTTCTTCTTGCATTTCGGCCTTTCTGGTTTCTTCTTGGAGTTGAAGTCTTCTTGTTTCTTCTTCCATCTCCATCCTTTTCAGTTGTCTTTCTTCTGCCTCTTTCTTAAGGCGGTCTTCTCTCTCTTGTTCTTCTTTCTTGAGGCGATCTTCTCGCTCCTGGGCTTCCTTTTCTTTCAGCTCCTTTTTGTCGTTGAAGTCCAGTTGAATCTGCATGTCATCCAGGGTGTCATCTGCCTTGGAGACCAGTTTGGAGAGCATCTCTGAGGTCTGCTGGAAGTTTGGGTCATCTTCCTTTAAACTTGAGGCAAGCTTGGTGAATTGCTCCAACAGCCTCTTCAGGGTGGTGCTCTTCCTCTTCAGCCTGATTTGGAGCTTGGCGATGTTGATGGAAGCTGGCTCTTCCTGATTGAGCAGGTCATCAGAAGCTGAGAGAATGTTGATCACCTCTTCTTTGATAGTGGCGATGGAGTTGAGAAGTTCCTTGGCCATTTTGATAACCACTTGAAGTAACCACTCGCTGCTACCAAATGTCGCGGTGGATCAGGAACAGAAGCCTTGACTTGTTTTGGAAGGTTCCCTTTATTCGGGAAGAACAACAATAATAACAATTGGGTTGGGGCTGCACAAGCACAGCAATTGGGATTGACAGAGGATAGGTTGATATAAACAGAGGATTGACAGAGGCTCATTTGTAGAAACAGAGGATCTGTAGAAACAGAGGATAGCTTGGTAACAGAGGATCTGTAGAAACAGATGATAGCTTGGTAACAGAGGATCTGTAGAAACAGATGATAGCTTGGTAACAGAGGATCTGTAGAAACAGAGGATAGCTTGGTAACAGAGGATCTGTAGAAACAGAGGATACACAATGGCCGAGCTGGGCCCTTATATAGCTCAACAGAATATTCTAGAAAGTTCTAGAAGAGTGACGTAACATTATCGTAGGCGCTTATATACAATGCAAGGAAAGTTCTAGAAGGTCACGCCCACCTGTCAATAGGAGGCGAGGCGAAGAAAGTTCTAGAAAGAATTGAGGCGCGCCTCTACTTTGTAGTAAAGTGACGCCACATGACGTCATGGCGGCCTAGCTAGCTCTAGTACATCGCGCCTATTTATCTATTTGTACATCAATGCTTAATAATAGCCTTACCTAGCTATGTACAATAAATAACACTACTCCCCTCCTCTCTTATAAGCTCGTGTCTTTCACGACACACCCATTAGTGCGACGGTGGAACCCCCTCAAGATTTGAAAATTTACCACCCCTCAGCCGAAATTCTGGCCCATGTCTGCTTCTGCCCTCCTGCTTTATGTGTGCGGAGTGACCAGCTTTTTAGTGCTGCTTGCAGACATTTAAGAACCTAAACGTTGCTGTCCGAAAGCTCAGAATGCCCAGAAATTGATGTTTCTGATAGCTATCATGCCACTGTTACAATGTATGTTTTGACTACCATCGATTTCTGAGTTGTCCAGGAAAAACTGTTTTTATTTAATTTTGCAGAGAGATAAACTTGGTGTCAGTTTTGTTTTAGCCCTACTTTTCCACCCAAAAAATATCGAAAATATCGATGCGAAATATCGCGATATCGATATCGATGTTGGAAAAAGGGTCGATATATCGACTTTTCGATATCGATATCGATATATCGTCGGAACCCTAATCACAATAGGGAATATATTAATAACGTGGGTTTGTTGGTGTCCGTATCCAAGATGTAAAGAATAGGATATCAACTTTAGCTCCAAACCCCATAGCCAACAAACCCACCCCGCGCAAAGGCAATCGCCACGGCACTGCTGAATGCGTCTGAGTCGTGTGCATCTTGTCTTGCGCTTATGGCTTAAGGTGGGTTCACATAGTCGGTCGGCGTTGGTAGCGCGGCAACTCGGGAAATCGACACAAATTTGAGTACACACATAAGCATGCAGCAGTTCCCATAGTCTGTAGTGCGTCTTTAGCCGTTCCAGTAGATTTGCAATACCCACCTGATATCAACCTACCTGATACCTGATCGGGTACTTTCGAACTGTACCTACCTGATTTTGGGTATTTTTGGACTGAAACAGGTACAAACAGAAGGCATCAAATAGTATGTAGTTTTAGACAGATTAGTTCATTTAAAAAAGTGTGTTTCAAGACTAATTTTTCAAAATTTTCTCGCTCTGGTTGGGCAACGGCCCAACCAGGCCCCTTCATACTACAAAAACAGAAAATTTCTGCTATCTAATACTCAGAATCAGAATGCTTTTAAAACCGTATTTGAAGGCAATTTTTATAAAACTTTTGTCACCTAAAAATTTTTGCAAAATTCTGAGCAAGCCATTGAGTAGAAGCGAAGACAAATAAGAAAAAACGCGTGAAAATGGTGTTATACTTCAAGGCCTAACTAGCGTAGATCAACACAACCGTAGATGAATCAGGACGCAATTACGTACTGTAAGCACCCTTGCGATAATTTTGATAACAGACTTTTGGCATTTTGTGCAGTTTCACAACGAAAAGCTTCTAATATGACAGTAACTAAACTTATTTCAGCTGCCTTTTAAGCCCTAAATTGGCATTTTGAGCGATTTTCGGGAAGTGCTGCGTTTCTGATATTACCAGGTTGGGGTTGGATGGATGGATGGATGGATGGATGGATGGATGGATGGATGGATGGACGGACGGACGGACGGACGGACGGACGGACGGACTGACGGACGGACGGACGGACGGACGGACGGACGGACGGCCATCACGCACACCCATATCATCCTGCCCTTCCTTCGCTGCCTTCGCTACTAGCCTGCACACATGCTCATGCATTTAACAGGTCATCCGCCGATAGGGGAAGGGGGTGAGGGAGGGTCTGAACGCAAATTCCACAGGGGAGAGTAGGATACTAAACTAAAAGCGCTCAAAAATTGTTGTGTCTGAAATCGCAAAAAATCGCAAAAAATAGCTTAAGAAATTACTTGCCAGGAAAATCTGAGTGGGTCCCCATCAGGGGTGCTGTGGCCTAAGTCGGGTGGCGGCAGACCCCCAGTCCCTCTTACATGGCTCATCAGCTATGATATGAGCATCAGCTTTAAATTGCACTAAAGAAAAATTCGAAAAATTATAGTAAAATGACTTTAAACTGTCTAATTCTTAAATTATGAATTGTATGAAAGTTTCAGTGTATGTACAGTATATGCGTAGGTCTAATAGTAATTAATTGGTGCTGTAGTGCTCATGCATTTAACAGGTCATCTGCCAATAGTTGAAGGGGTTAGGGTCTGAGCTCAAATTCCATGGGGAGGGTTGGGTACTAAGAAACGCTCAAAAATTGCAAAAATCGCAATTTTTGGTTAAAATCGCTAATTTAAACCCATATACAGCTAAAAAAGTGTTGTTTTATACAGGCGATTTTAGCAATTTTAGTGTCTGAAATTTTAAAGAAATTGCAGAGATTTGCTGAAAAAAATGACTTGTAAAGAAAAATCGTCCCGCGGGTGCTAAGTCGAGTGGTGGAAAGACCCCGAACCCCCTGTTGCATGTGCAGTAGTGATACTATGAAGGGTGTCAGAAAACAGGTAGTCAAGTCAGTGGTCAAAAAGTATACATTGCTGTCGATTTTAAGGTCAATAGCAATTTACTGCCAACAATAAGCACTGAAATGTTGTGAGTAGTCTGTCTATTGCTATTCTTCACCACTTGTGGTTTGTTTATTCTGTTGTGTTGTGTTTTAGAGTGCATCATGAAAGTAGGCGTTTTGTGTTATGCTTCTTAGTTTCAGCATAGGGTAATCCCTTTCTTTCAGTCAGTTCTATTGCTGGCTTTCTTTGAGCTCTTATGTGTAGCTCTATCGAGGGTACAAACCAAAGCGCCGATCAAGGAAAAGTTTGGCTGGACGGAAAAGTGTATTGCTGCGTGCAAACGATGCATCTGCAAAAATTACTGCTTCAGCTACTGTCTGCAGAGTAAGTTGTCTTTAATTGAAATGTATGTACGTACATACTACATATGTATAATCATACATGCAGCTGGGTTTCCGGATAGGGGGAGTTTTCTGATCCAAAACACGGTCTGTGCACTATGCCCAAAGCGGCTTTCAGCGACCTTTTTTGGTGTCGAAAAGTGGGTTTCAGTGACCTTACGCAAAAAAACCTTATTTTTTACTTAAAAGGGGCCGTCCATACACGACGTCGTTCCAAAATCCCGATTTTTCGGACCCCCCTCCCCCAAAATCGCCTTGCGGCGTTTCTGGGGATCCCTCCCCCTAATGCGACGTCGTTTTCGGGTTACCCCCCCGATATAAGTGCAGTACATGCACACAGGGAAAACAACTTTGTTGACACCGTTAACACGATACGTATACACGTGTCAACGCATCGTGTATGCACACCGTATAAACGGTGTCAACGATATGTATACACGCTGGAGTACGTCTCAGAGTTGACACCGTAAACACGATGCGTTAACACGTGTATACATACCGTGTTTTCATATCGTGTTAACGCACCGTGCTAACCGTGTCAACGCAACGAACTAACCGTGTCACCGGCTCCATATTTCATACAGGTTTCTTTCGCTTATTCCTCCTCATGCATGCTTTAGACCCGTGTGCTTGTTGGTGGCCTCGCAGACATGAACTCGAATTATAAAACATGTGGACACTGTGGGAAGGGAAGGCGGTTGAGAGGAGGAATCTTTATAGCCATACTTCAGTCTGCGTTAAACGATCAGGTTTTATTTCGCCAATTAAGTCCGGGTGGAAGTCCGTGAAAACGAAAAATTTCCATACTTCTGCCGCGAGCCAACGTTTTGTGCGCACAAAGACATGTGGCTACTGCAAATTTAAAGGAGAACGCCGCGGGATTCTATTGCATGAGAAGCAGTGTATATTGCACATACATGTGACAGGGGGTCTGGGGGGTCTGCCCCCCACCCGACTTAGGCCAGACCCCCCAGATGGGGACCCCCCCCCCCCCGAGACGATTTCACCGACCCCCCCCCTCCGATTTTTCTGGCAAGTAAATTTTCGAGCAAATTTTTGCAATTTTTTACACTTCCACACACAAAAATTGCCAAAATCGCCTGCAAAACAGCACTTTTTAGCTGTATTTCAGCACAAATTAGCGATTTTTGGCAATTTTTAGCCAAAAAATCGCGTTTTTTCTCGATTTTTCAGCGTTTTTTAGTGCCCACCCCCCTCCCCCAAAATTTTGGCTCAGACCCCCCCAGCCGGCGCCAGACCCCCCCAACCCCCCTCCCCCATCGGCGGATGACCTGTTACATGTATGATATTGCATATTTATAAGTCAGAGACCGGCTCTTAAGCATTTGCAAGGTCAGAGGCGGGAACAATCAACAAAAGCAATGGGATTTGTAATTTTAGCAATTTTCTGAAATGATTTTTAGTTTCACTTCGGTGAAAATCGTTTCTATAAATAATTTGGGCTAAGAAAGAGAAATGTTTCTATGTGTGCCGTAGTTTAAATACGACCTGCCAGTACAGTGGATCAGGTATACCTGTACCTGTACCTGATTATCAGGCAGATTTGCAATACCCACCTGATACCTAACTGATACCTGATCAAGTACTTTCAAACTGTACCTACCTGATTTTGGGTATTTTTGGACTGAAACAGGTACAGGTATCAGATACAAACAGAAGGCAATAATGGTAGTTTTAGGCAAATTTGTTCATTAAAAAAGCGTGCTGGAAAGCTAATTCTTCAAAATTTTCCCGCTCTGGTTGAGCCACGGCCAGGCCTTTTCAAACTAATTTCTGATCCGCTAATCCGCTAATTTCTGCTAATTTTGTACTCACAATGCTTTTCAAAACAAGTTTTGAACGTTACTTTTCAAAATTTTCTCGCCCCTGTTTGTTTACCGTGGTGAACAAAAATGAAATCTCAAAAAAGGTTACACTTCGTTTGCAAAATCCTGTCTAAGCCACTGAGTAGAAGAACGTACTGGTAAAAAGAATTTACAAGAAGCTTTTCTCTGACTGGCAAAGATAAACAACACCAGAGATGGATGTGCAAAGCGATTCAGCACCCCTACATTAATTTTGAAAGCGTGTTTTTAGCATTTTATCCAGTTTCATAACGAAAAAAATGCTAAAACGACCGTAACTAAACTGATTTTAGCTGCCTTTCAAGCCTAAATTGGTATCTTGAGCGATTTTTCGGCTAAAATCTGGCTTGTAACTTTTTTAACAAAATATCTGATACCTAATACCTATACCTGTATTTTTGTGAATACCTACCTACAGTATAGCTGATACCTGATTGGGTATTTTTGAAATACCAGTACCTGATACCTGATATTAGGTACTTTCTCAATACCTGCCCACTGTATCTACCATCAGTGAAAAATAATCTGAACCGTTGTATAGCATTTCAGTGATAAAGGCGTTTTAATAGCTTGATGAGCAAATGATTGGAATTAAAAGAAGAAAATAGTACAATAGAGAGCATAGGATCAATAATAATAGCCACGGTGATGGGAGCCGGTGAGCTAAACACGTGATATCGATATGTATACACGGTCCGTATACACGTGTCAACGATATGTATACACGGTCCGTTAACACGGCCTACCCAAGGGCGTGTTTACGATATGTAAACACGATGACATGACACGGTTAACACGCTCACAAGACACGGTTGACACGATGACATGACACGGTTAACACGCTCACAAGACACGGTTGACACGCTCCGCAAACACGTGTATACGGACCGTGTCAACCGTGTCAACAAAGTCGCTTTCCCTGTGGCAGCACTGTCATTGTTTCTTGTTGCCATACTGTAATTGAATAATCCCTTCAACCACTCTGGGAAACTTTTCTGTATGTAGAAATATGTTTGACAGAATGTACATAAATCGAAAATAATACCTTCAAAGTTCCCTAAAATTCCGAAAAAAGCGACGTCGTTTTTTGTTAACCCCCTCCCCCTCCTGGTGCGTCGTCTATCGTCGCATTTCAGCCGACCCCTCTCCCCCCTATGGAACGACGTCGTTTATGGACGGCCCCAAACGTACTCTGCTTAGTTCCTGAGATATTGGCTCTCTAAATCAAAACAGTGATTTTGGCAGAGAACAAGAGGGATTTTTTATTATTCTGCACTTCGTAATAAAAAACGGATTCCTGCTACTGCTAAGAGCTATTGGAGGCTTTACTGGTGACACACAAACTCGGTTTACTTCAACACTAAAGTATCATTAGCCCCAGCAGTCAGTAGGAATCTGCTTTATCATGAAATGAAACGGAATCGCTCTTGTTCTTCGCCAAAATCTGTTTCGACTTAGACGGCAAATATTTCAAGAACTAAACTGTGAATCTCAATAAAAATTGCACCAACTATTTGTCATTCAAATCGGCTGAGATTCATGGCTGCAAAAGTAAAAAAATCTGCTGGGTTGTTCTTTAGGGGCTGTGCAAAAATGACGTCATCGGTTACGGGGGGAGGGGGGTTTGCCAAATGATGAAAATCGATGACAAGGGGGGAGGGGGGGTTCGGCCAATGATGATGTCACTTTTGTCTCATAGGGTAATTTTGAGAAATTAGCCTTCAAAAACGCATTTGAATGGCATTCTTAGCTTAAATTTAGCAGTTTTAGTAGTATGAGGAGGCCTGGTTAGGATTCTGACCAATATAAGGGCGAGAAAATTTTGAAAAATTTACTTTCAAAAACGCATTTATAACGCATTCTGGTCCTTATTAGAGCCCTGCACAGGCCGCCTGGCACAAAATTTTGGCTGGGTGTTCCAATTGGAATCTGCCCGGGATGGATTGAGTTATTTTTTAAATCTAGGCTCTACTTTAGCCAAAACAAGTTTTTCTTTAAATCTATTTTATGTTTAGGTTTGTTATGTCATTAGAAATGTTTCTTTTTTACGTACTGTACTGTACGTAGTTATCGCACAAGTGATTTTGCAAGATTTTCCGGCCATTTTTGCTCTCCCTAAACGGGCCATACCATCCGGCGCAAAATGTCAACCGGGCAGACTCGAAATTTGATATTCCAGGCCAGGCCGTGAAAAAAGGCACCATGCGCAGAGTGCTATGTTCTCGCAAGTTTACCCCTAGTGGGTGTTTTATGCGAGTAAGACTTGAAACTTGAAACTTGAAGCTATTTAGACACCTTTAGTAAAGAATTTTTTCTTTTCTCTTATTTTTGACAGGTTTTTTCTTTCTACCTCTACCAAAAAAGGTGTACCTATGTACCTACACTACACTTACCATACTTGGATACCTTGCTATTTTCAATACATGTAGTTCATAACTGTGTACATGGGTTTTTCACTGAATTGTGATAAATTGGTAGATTTTCGAATTTTTCTCTTTGATTTTCTTAAAAATAATGAAAAATCTTCTAAAAACATGCTGTTTCTAAATACGGGAAAATCTAGAAGAATTTAGAAGAATAACTAGAAGAATCTAAGAGCTATTGTCCCAAAATTTGCTCATTTGAATGCAGGATTTTTTGCAAATTCGGGGGGGGGGTGAAAAAAAGTGACGTCGTTTTATCGCTTTTAGAAGGGGGGGGTTGGAAAATGATGACAACCGATGATAAGGGGGGAGGGGGGGTCGAAAAATGGCCAAAAATCGATGACGTCATTTTTGCACGGCCCCTTACATCACTCCTGTTCATTGCCAAAATCTCTGTTTTGACTTTGAGGACAAATATCTCAGGAACTAAGCAGGCTATCTTAATAAACGTTACGTCAATCTTTCAAGAATTTATTTATCTTTCATTTAAAAATGGATTCATTCAAATCAGTTTAGATTTGCGGTTGCTACAGCAAAAATCTGCTGGGTTGTTTTTTTTTGGTGGACCCTGAATATAAAATTACATTAAAAATCGGAAAATTTCCAAGAAAAATGACTACAAATTCGCAAATTCTGAAATAGTAGTTTGTAGTCAATTTGTAGTCAGCCAAAATAATATGTAGTCTTAGTTATTTTGTAGTCTTGATGACGTCATAATCGCCGAGAATATGTTGTTTGTAGTTAGTAGTCTGTAGTACTACGAATTAGGTCTAAACACAACCCTCTGCTGCGTTGCACTTATGAAGGTGTACTGTAATGCTATAAGATAGCCTATAGCATTTGCACTTATGAAGGTTTGACTGTATACTGTTTGTTAGTAGCAAAACGTATAAACTCCAGTGTACAAAAACGTCAGAAAGTTTGTTGAAATACATACGTACATCTATGTAGCTGCTTAGATACTTGTTTGTAGTAAGAAAGAAAGCAAAAGAACTACAAATACACAGGCAGAAACTGTTTTAGAGGCCAGCTCAGAATGCTACAATCGGCAGCACAAATGTTGTTCGTGTTTCAACAATCGCGGAAAGCGCATGCTGGAAGGTGCCGCAGCGGCAGTGCACGAGCTTGTTGCTTATGCTATCAAACATGTTGAAGAGCCGTTGGCACGAGTGAGGATGCACTTCGCCATAGATGTGCCGGCTGGCACTGATACAGCAAAAGCATACATCCAACTACCAACCCATCTGAAAGCACAGGACACTCAGGGTATGCTCGACCTATGGCATGGAGAGACCGAAGAGACAGCAAAATTAGTGGGCGATGCAAGTGTGAAAGCCTACCATGACATAAAGAATGGGCAACTGTTGGAGCTTCCAGTGCCACATGGAGCCCAGGCCAAACAGAATATCCAGGCCAGTGTGCCCACAGATGAACAGAAGTCTCAACAAGTTCTGGCCAACGTTAAAGTGTCGCTGAAACAGCGTATTAAGCCACAGACATTAACGGTCACCCTCCCAAACGGAGCCAACTCTCAAGGAAACCCGACCTCTGTGCCAGTTAAAATAGTCCAGGGCAACGTTGAACATCGTATTGCATATGCCGAAGTGAATGTTGCACACGGTCACGAGTTGCCACCTGACACTGAAATCCCTGTGACAGTGCACACAGGTCCAACGTATCACGAAATTGTTTATGAAACTCTACGATTACAAAAGCCAAAAACAATGGAAACCAGTTCAGCTACTCACTTAGAAACGCATCCACCTGCCTTAGCACAAGAGCAACTACAACACGCTCAAGATGTAGAAGAGAGTTCGATTCCTGAACTGGAGAAAAGAATTGCAGAAACGCCTATACAGTCGAGCAGTCACTCCCTAGAAAGCAGTATTGGTGATGAACACAGAGTGTCAGGTGATGAGCCCTCTTCATCTTCAGTCCACCAACCAAGTGCTGAATCTGGAGATGCCAGTGCTGCGAGTCATCTAGAGCAGGAACATACATCCTCTGCTATTGAAACGGCACCTCCCACTGTTAAACAAATGAAACTGGCTGTGAGTGAGGTTCCTGCAGCAATCGAACGCATGGAAGAGCCACTGGCAAAGGTCATGATGAAGTTTTCCAGTGATGCTCCTGTTGATCATGCATACGTTCGGGTACAAAAAGCCTTGAAACCAAAAGACACCGTATTCTCTCTTAGTATCCTGCATCCAGACGATCTAACTAAGAAAGTGGGTTCTGCTCAGGTGCTGGCCTTCCATGATTTGAAACCTGGGCAATTGTTGGAGGTGAAGTTACCAGATCAGGTGAAAGCCGGACAGAAAATAGTGGCCAGTGTGCCTACAGAGGATCAAGTATCACAAGAAGTTTTGGCCCATGTCAAATTGACCTCAAAGCGCAATTTGGGCCTACAAAAATTCAGGGTTTGGCTCCCAGATGGAGCTAGACCAGGCAATCCAACAACTGTGCAAGTGCGTGGAAAGGCTGGTGGTGGAAAAGTTACGGTTGTTGCAGAGGCAAAGGTGCATGTTGAACGTGAGCTACCACGTGGCTTCCATTTCCCAGTTGAGCCAAGTACAAGCCTAAGGAAAGGCACAACTGTTTATGAGACTGTGAGGAATTCGCCACTACCTGCGGTTAGACCAAGCAAATCACAGTCTGGAGTGGTTCATGAGGTCACTGATTCTGTCAAATGGACTGCAGCCCCCAAAACCAGCTCAATGAGAAACACTTACAAGCGGCCAACTATGGTTCAAGTTCCAGGTCAACATCCAGGAAGTCTGCCTCATGGACACAGTGGTGTTGCTCCATCTACCAGTCAGTTGGCAGGTCAATATCCAGGAAGTCTGCCTCATGGACACAGTGGTGTTGCTCCATCTACCAGTCAGTTGGCAGGTCAATATCCAGGAAGTCTGCCTCATGGACACAGTGGTGCTTTCCCTTCTACCAGTCAGTTGGCAGGTCAATATCCAGGAAGTCTGCCTCATGGACACAGTGGTGTTGCTCCATCTACCAGTCAGTTGGCAGGTCAATATCCAGGAAGTCTGCCTCATGGACACAGTGGTGCTTTCCCTTCTACCAGTCAGTTGGCAGGTCAATATCCAGGAAGTCTGCCTCATGGACACAGTGGTGTTGCTCCATCTACCAGTCAGTTGGCAGGTCAATATCCAGGAAGTCTGCCTCATGGACACAGTGGTGCTTTCCCTTCTACCAGTCAGTTGGCAGGTCAATATCCAGGAAGTCTGCCTCATGGACACAGTGGTGTTGCTCCATCTACCAGTCAGTTGGCAGGTCAATATCCAGGAAGTCTGCCTCATGGACACAGTGGTGCTTTCCCTTCTACCAGTCAGTTGGCAGGTCAATATCCAGGAAGTCTGCCTCATGGACACAGTGGTGCTTTCCCTTCTACCAGTCAGTTGGCAGGTCAATATCCAGGAAGTCTGCCTCATGGACACAGTGGTGTTGCTCCATCTACCAGTCAGTTGGCAGGTCAATATCCAGGAAGTCTGCCTCATGGACACAGTGGTGTTGCTCCATCTACCAGTCAGTTGGCAGGTCAATATCCAGGAAGTCTGCCTCATGGACACAGTGGTGCTTTCCCCTCTACCAGTCAGTTGGCAGGTCAATATCCAGGAAGTCTGCCTCATGGACACAGTGGTGTTGCTCCATCTACCAGTCAGTTGGCAGGTCAATATCCAGGAAGTCTGCCTCATGGACACAGTGGTGTTGCTCCATCTACCAGTCAGTTGGCAGGTCAATATCCAGGAAGTCTGCCTCATGGACACAGTGGTGTTGCTCCATCTACCAGTCAGTTGGCAGGTCAATATCCAGGAAGTCTGCCTCATGGACACAGTGGTGCTTTCCCCTCTACCAGTCAGTTGGCAGGTCAATATCCAGGAAGTCTGCCTCATGGACACAGTGGTGTTGCTCCATCTACCAGTCAGTTGGCAGGTCAATACTCTGCCAGCAGGGCTCAGGAAACTGCTGGTATTCGTGCATTGGATACTGTATCAGCCGACCTCAGCCAACAGCTGGGTGGAGGGCCTCCTCAAGAACTGAGTAGAGCAGCTGATGAGGCATTGCTGAGTGAGCTCATGGCGAAATATAAGAAAAAGAGTACAGCCAGTGCCCATGTGCCAAAGGCCCCTGATCCATATAGTGAGATCGATACTGCAGTGCTGGATGAATTCATTGCTAAAGAGCTGGGAACGTCTAGAGCCGGTCATGTTGAAAGTGAGCCAAGGAGCCCTGCCCTACAAACTTTGTATTCTCCTAGCTCTCCAGCAGTCCCTTCAGAACAACTTGAGATCTCTTTGAATCTGGAAGATGTTGCTGCAGACTTGCCAAACTCTGTAGATGAGATGTTATCGGGTTTGGCAGAAGAAGCTGAAGAACGTCCCGGACACTTGCGTCTAGACACCAAGGAACCATCGGAAACCCAGCACAGTACCAGTCCGTTGGAGCCTCCTGCCAAGAGCACCAAGTTTTCTTAGAACTGTGACTAGCCAATCACTTGTCTAATGTCAATCCCATATTGTATTGTGTGATGTCAATCAAATAAATGCATTGAGTTGAACTGACCAAATGGTTGCATTTGAAGAAGAAATTTTATTGTTGGCAGGGATGGATATTTTTCCGAAAAAATCTCGCCCTGTTTTTTTCAGTATTTTCCGTTTTTTTTCTAAAATTGTGGAAAAATAGCTCTAGCTCAAGTTCTGAGTACCCTAGCTTGGTTTTATGATTACACTTTCTAGGGTCCTCCTGAGTCTTTTCGGAACAGAAATATGTGTCTTACATATCTTACGTCATATACAGTAGTCCCTGATAGGGCCATGAATAAATGTCACATGCAAATTTTCTAACAGCAGGTTGCCTTTTTGTTCTAAACATCCACCAAATACATGCTCACTGTTGTTTGCTGATATGCATTAGTGTAGCGTTGCTAGTAGCTTGTGGAATTTATAGTCTACAGTATTGTGTAATGTTAGCGGCAAGTAGTTAACCTGCTTATCTAATGCTTATATAAGCGGCCCCGCCACCGGTTCAGTGTCAGTGTTAGCGTGTTAGTCATTAAAACGCTTGTGGATCCACTCTCTCTCACACACCTCTGCTACTCTTGGTAAGCTCTCTACTGTATAGCGTTCGTCACAGGTCACGCCGATATATTTGGTGACCGCCAAAACGTAGCCTTAAGGTGCCTTCTTTTTTCGGACTGTAGTTTAGAGACCTGCACGGGCCGGGCCGCCCGGCGGGGATTTTTAGCCGGGCCGGGCCGGGCCGTGCCGGTGTTTACTTGATTAAAGAAATTTGACCATTCTCATCAGCGCACATACATACAATCAGCGCCCAGGTGTTTTACTGAAGAAAGGCGCCATGGATACTTCATTACGATTTCAGTACACTTATCTGCTTGCGCTAGGGCGTCATTTTGTTTCTTTCGGTAAAAAGCTAAGTACGGCTACAGAAAGGATACGTTCACGACAAACAATTTGACTTTGACGACCAATTTAAGTGTGACTGGTCCTGTTTAAAACATGCACTGGCACTTCTTGTATTTCTCTCTGTTGTTAGTTACAGGCTGTCAGTTATCGCCGGTGGTCCGAAAAGTCCTAATTTTTAGGTCCGAACTCTCATTTGAGCGGTCAAAACTAGGAAATTCTGCATGGTTTTGTACATTCGAAGGCGCATTTCGCACGAATGTCGGGTCGTAGCCACAAACGCTTTATAGAAAGCTGTAGCAAATCGATAGCGCTACAAAATTATGAAATAAAAAATAGGGCCCGATCGGATACAAATTTCTACCGGATCCGGATCCGGATATGCCGGATATCAGTGATCAACTTAAAATTTTTCAGAATGCAACAAACCACATATATACATTTCTTTGTTCTATAACAGTTGATTCAAAACAACATCTAATAATTGTAGTTCAAACAACGCAAGTAATAATATACTTGTTAAACAACAACATTTCTACATTTTCGGGCTTCAGAGAGGAGCGATCGCCTTCCGAAATCGAGCCAGCAGTCTTAAATGTTCGCTCGCTAGCTACCGTACCGATAGGAGCACTCAAATACTTCCTGGCAAGCTGAAAAACTGTTTTTAGAACAATACAACTGCCGCAAATTTCTAACCTCTGCCAGTCTGCCAAATGTTGACTGCTTCTCTTTCCAGTAGAGTAGTGGGTCTCTGTCACTCGGTACAAACGCCTCTTTCAGATACTCAGAAATCAATTTGTGCACCTACAAGAAAGTATCCATGCTTATTGTGTAGAATAGAAACATCAAACAGCAAAACTACTTTGTCGGTTTCTTCATCAATGCCACCAGAGGTATCGATTTGGTTTGGCGAATCCAATCGGCGAAAAATCCCTGTTCGCCCTCATGGCTGCTGTGCGTTTCAGTAGGTGTTTCACAGTGATTTTCGGCGTTCAATATCAGTTCACTACGGTCGAATGCAATATTTCTGTTCAAATACGTAAAAAATCACGTTTTCTCATTTGTGACTGATATCCGGCAGGTAATATGGCCATATCCGGCCGGATCCGGATCCGAATATCCGGTCTGGCCCAAATATAAAAGCTGCGTGGGGGGTTCCAGTCTAGCTAAGGCTGGCCAAATGGGATCGAAAAAAATTTTTGGCTCAAAAATTTCTTAATCTACTCTGAAAGTTACCCAAATGTCCCAATTTTTAAGTCCAAACTATTATTAGTACGAAAAAAATTGAGTGGAAGGTTTTGGTCCCATAGTTTAGCGAGCCGATTTTTGAGGGCTTATAACTTGGCAATGGAGCGTCAAATCCATAAACCCTTTGCAGGTTTACATAACTGATGAATGTCTATTAGTGCACCAACGCACAGCTCTCTACGCAAAAGTTCGATTTTCAACTTTGAATAGGAGTAAGGGGCAAGACTCGATCGAATCAGAGACTGGCTCTTAAAACAACCCAACCCTCGTCCCCACTTTGTGAGAGCTTCCTATTAAAAAGAACATAGATTAGACCACAGAATTTTTAGAGAATTTAGACTCCATACTATTGTTATTTTACTATAGTACAGTAAAACAAAAATTAGTAAAATCGGAGGTGCTGGGTAGTAAAATAAAAATATAACTTAAATTCAAGAGCTGAATTTGTAGTAAATTTAGTAAATAGTAAAATAAAATTCCACTAGTAATATAAAATAACAGTACTCCATACCTATGGCCAAAGCTTTAACACTATAAACTAAACTGAATGTTACTAAACTCATAACTGAGTAACTCGATTTTTTTTACTTAGTAATTCCTTGAGATTGAGTTTAGTTTGAGTAGAGTTTAGTTAAGCGAAATCTGAGTTAGTTAGTAAAAGTTAGTAGCTAACTAACTAACTAAATTCAGCCGGCACAGTTTCTCAAGCAGAGACAATTTAAACTAAAAATCAATCATTTCTAAGCCAGTTTGTCAGTACTGTAGTAACTTGCATTTTGCAGTCTGGCACTTAACGCCGTTTACGGTACTGGCACTGAATCTGTCTCAAGCGGGTAGGGGGTGTGAAGGTTCTGATTTTTCATACCAAACTGGTTACTCTACCTTGTACGGTGTACCTATAAAATTGTCACGTTTATGAATTGGCTAAATAATAAATATAGACGATACTCATAAATGCAAGGTTGCTGGACTACCAATACAATTGCTTCAACCGTTGCTAACTGCCCGTTTACGAACGCTCAACTATACATTACATTTGAGCCACCTTATACACGTACATTGTACGTAGGTATATTCGCTGCATTGGTCCCATATTACCGCATGATAGCGTCTTAATGCTGCTTATACTACTACTGCATTCTTTCCTCTTGTTTAACAGCGCAGGTACATACTTTTTATAGATCCGATCTTATTCACAAAATGTTAGTACGAAACTTTGTACCCACTTTTTTTGTTAAAAAAAACCAATGGGCGCTTTTTTAGCTTTGGGACTTTTCACGGAGTCAATTCTATCTAAATAAGCGTCCGTTGGCGGTTACTCGGATTCTCTATCCCCCTCCACTCCGGGTTTCCTGGGTCAATTATTGTAATTTCGCAGCTAAATTCCTAAAATTTCCTGTAAAACAGCATGCATTTCACCCCCTCCAGCCTAGCTCGAACCGCACTGCCCCCGCCCCTTTAGCGGGTGACCTGTATGACCTGTTACAAGTTCGATTGCCTATATACGTATAGTGCTGTTTATAGTACCCGGGCACTATATGTGGCACTTAGGGTTTTGCGAAAATATAATTGAATCCATTTATAGTACCCGGGTACTATACTGTATATGGCACCTACGAAATCTGCTCTATAAGAAACTAACAATAGTATGTGAAGTTTTTTGCTCAAATTACCGATTTGATGTAAAAAATAGGTTATGTACATACATTAGAACCTCTATGATTGCATTATCTACTGTTTTTCTTCATACAAACAAGGTTTACCACCAAAAATACTGTATTTTTCGCACGTTTTGTGTTTATAACAGCTCATTTCAGAATATAAATCTGTCTCCGTTTATAGTACCCCGGGTACTATAAATAGGGGGTACTATAAACAGCACTATATAAACAGGTACTGTACGTATATAAATATTTTCTTCAGAATGCGGCATAAAAGATGACTGCTCAAAGTTAGAAGGCGGAGTCTACAAGAACCGAAGGTGTCAAGTGTTACACGGTGCGGCCAGTGAACCCTTGGAAGCTGGCAAATGTGCACAACTGAGGAACGGCCAAATTTTACCTCAAATACCAAGTCGTACAGTTCTGAACAGCACTAACGTTACTGACAAGGTAAAAGTCACAACAATCCAACTATCTATACATACATAGCATCCAATTGTATATAAGGTCATCCGCCGAAGGGGGAGGGGGTTGGGCACTAAAAACTCTGAAAAATCGCATTTTTTCGGCTAAAAATCGCCAAAAATCGTTAATTTAGCCTCAAATATAGCTAAAAAGTGCTGTTTTACAGGCGATGTTGGCAATTATTGTGTCTGAAATTGTAGAAAAACGCAAAAAGTTTGCTCAAAAATTAGTTGCCAGAAATCGGAGAGGTCTGAAAAAGCGTCTCGGGGGAGGGGGTCCCATCCGGGGGTCTGGTCTAAGTCGGGTGGGAGGGCAGACCCCCTGTGACATGTACTACTGTATGTATGTATACGTAGAACGAATGTTCCGTTTGTGTAGCTTACACACATGACTCATGCACTGTCGCCACCACTTCAAATTGGGGAAGCTCTCATCATCAAAGCTACTCTACCTGATTCGTTGTAAGTTAAATGCCAACACCAACACTCAGGCAAGTACAGGTTCAGGCCGGGCCGACTGAGAGGTGGCACCGGTACCATATATACTGTAGTACCGGCACCCATGGCCATGGGTAGGGGTACCATATATGGTGCTACTAGACTAGGTGTCGGTACCATATATGGTGTCGGTACCATAAACGGCGTTAAGTGCCTGACTGATTTAAACGGATTTGTGCTAAAAGGACAGCGAATATGGCCCTCACCCTGAACCTTTGCTGTCAAGTGGGCCAATAAGTGGGGTCAAAAAAGTGGGCAGAGAGTGGACCAAAATTTTGAAAAGCCTAACGCCTGGAAATGTAGTGAAGTGAGGCCATTTAAGCGGATTTGTGCTGTACAAATTAATGTCCGAGCCACTTTGTTAGTAATTTTCTAGCTAGTATTGTAGCCCCCAGCTTCCCTAGTACATGTGTGAATTTAGGGATTTCGGCTATGCATCTATACAACTGGACGACTTAAGCGGTCAAGCCCATAGCCCCAACATAAACATCGAAGTGTTGTTCGGCTTTCGGTTTCCGCCTAAATTGTACTATGCACACTTGTCTCTGGATATAAAAGACGGTGTTTTGGGCATAGAATTAATCAACAAAACCGACAGTTTGCCTGTGACTCCTGGAAATACCTACACGTTCGAGATCAGAGCCGAAGCTTTCACCTACGACGTTAGCACTGTCTTTTATACTAGTGATCTTTTTCAATTTTTTCTACTTTTAGTTTTATGTAGATGGTGTGAGATTGCGGCAGCACCCCTACGGCTTGCTACCTCAAGGAACAGCCACTAACCTGCTTCTGAGTGGCGACTGGGAGATGAGTCATTTTGTTTCTAGAGCTACCTTTCAGGTAATTGTTTAGAAATTACCTCTAGACATACAGGGTTTGTACTGTACTGTGCTTTCAATAGTTTATAAATATTAAAATAAAACTATTATTAATTAATAGTGCCATGTCATGTGCATTTCTCGTTAAATTGTAATAATAATAATAATAAATGGGACCGGCCAATTTTGTCCGGATTAAGGAATCAAAGCTAGAACACTGTTTTTCAGGTCAACGGTCTAAATGACAGCTTTTTGTTAGTTGCATATCAGATTATTAAAACTAATGTTAACCCAAAAACCTAATTAAAACCCAAAAACTTATTTCAGCTGATTATACTCCTAAAAAAAGGCAGAAATAATCACATTCTGACTCAAAGAAAAGCATTATTCAATTGAAAATTAACACCTGAATTGAAAAATTGTGCATGGATTTTGTCCAAATTAACCAAAATCTTTACCCATACATGTAACTGGGAGGTCTGCCCCCCACCCGACTTAGGCCAGACCCTCCCCCCCGAAACGATTTCGCCGGCCCCCCCCTCCGATTTTCTGGCAGGTAAATTTTTAAGCAAATTTTTGCAATTTTCTTACAATTTCAGACAAAAAATTGCCAATATCGCCTGCAAAACAGCACTTTTGAGCTGTATTTCAGTCCAAATTAGCGATTTTGGGCGATTTTAGCCAAAAATTGCGATTTTTTCGACTTTTGAGCGTTTTTAGTGCCCAACCCCCCTCCCCCCTTCGGCGGAAGACCTGTTACATGTATGACTTTACTATACAAATTTCGAAGTTGGGACCCCAAATCTTCTGTCCGGATTAACGAGTCATATAACATGGGGGAAAGTTGGGGCCTGGCCTAATCTTGTCCGGAAGGCGAATTGCCGGAGTAACGAGGTGCGGATTAACGAGACATGACTGTATTATTTAATTTATATTAATATAAAAATGCCTCTAAGTTGGATCTCTGATTAATAAAAGCAAAGCTGGCGAAATATGCAGTTTTCAAGCTTGTCTTTTTAAAGTGCCTGAAGATCATGTCGGAAAATGGTCTAACTTCCTGTCGTGCTAAACTGTAAAAAGTTACAGCGAGTTTTGTTGCTTGACCAAGTAAACTTCAGATGAGTACGTAACTAAATTTTCTAAACAACTCACACTACTTGTCTCTATTAATATCGATTGACCTGATACATGTACGTACATGTGGTTTGGTTAGAGCGTTAGTTTTCTGCAGGGCTGTTGGGTTGGTTTTTTCGTTTTTTTCCGAAAAAAACCTGTTTTTTTCCTAGAGGCTCGGAAAAAAAAACAAAAATGCGGAATAACTTAAGCAAGTTTTTAAAGGAAATAGGCGCAATAACTGGTTAAATTCGCTTCAAATGCTTTGAATTTACGTTAATAGAAGCCTTTACAAGCATTTTCCTGGCATAATTTAGCTGTTTTGGCAAAAAAAATACTGGTACCATTTTCAGCCAACTTTTATTATCGTATTTTTGTTGTTTTAAAATCAAAATACTACTCTAAAAGATGAAATTAGTGCATTTCGTAATAAAACTTACGCTATTTCGTTGAATTCTGCAATAAAAAGCGATTGTTAAAAATTTTTCTGTCATCTCGGAAAATAACTTTTGGAAAAAACCGGAAAAAAAACTGAAAAAGAACGGAAAAAAACCGTCTTGAGCTTTTTCCGGAAAACAAACAGCCCTGGTTTTCTGCTTTCCTTCTTACAGGCTTTGAACTACTATCTGTCTCCATTGCCGAGCGACTTTTTGAGCAACGGTGGAAAGATCAGCATCAAAGGCAAAGTCAACGATGATAACGCTCAAGTGAATAAGTGAGTTTGTGACTGTTTCTAGATTTTCACAAGTACAAGGTGTCCCTCCTAGTTTTCTCATAACTCTAATAATGCATGAAAGTTCAACACCATACATAAATTTATCCCACAGTTCTGAAGAGTTTCTTTCTTCAAATTTCAGCTCATTTGACGAACATTTGCGGAATGACAGCTAAAAGAAAAGTTTCCATTTTAGCGCTATTTCTATTTGAAATTATGAAATTTTAGATATTCTTTAATTTCTCAGGATTGGCTTAAGCACGGTGCGCCAAATTTTAAATCTCCCCTACTTTGGCAACGGTGTTTACAATTTCAGCCAGAAATATTGTAGCAAGCGAAAAGAAATGTTACCGTTTGTTTTTGGGACGTCTTCTATTTCAGCCGTTATTATATCTGGAATCGGTGGAACCCGGTCCGGTCTGTACATACAGTCTCTAGGAACTGTGTACTGTATTTCAGTCTGATCATCAATATCAATGGCCCTGGAAATATCATGTTGCTTCACATGAAAAATTCCCTTATTAGCACAACTATGTCAACGCTTCAAGATTATGATGGTACCAGCTATTCCGATAGTCAACCGTATGATAACCAAATTGGCCTTGGACAAGATTTCACCTTGGAAATTGTCGCTGTGGACAGCACACATTTGGATGTAACGAACAGTACAGTACAGTAGTACTGTACAGCACTGTACAGTATGCAGTACAGTGCACAATACAATTCACAGTGCGGTACAGTACACCATGAAGCACAGTACACAATACAATTCACAATACAGTACGCAGTCCAGTACAGTACACAATACAGTGCATAATACAGTACACCATGAAGTATAGTACAGTACACAATACAATTTACGATACAGTATGCAGTCCAGTACAGTACACAATACAGTGCATAATACTGTACGCAGTCCAGTACAGTACACAATACAGTGCACAATACAGTACACCATGAAGTATGGTACAGTACACTATACAATTCACAATACAGTACACAGTGCAGTGCAGTACAGTACACCATGAAATACAGTACAGTACCCAAATGAATTGATGATTCAGTACAGCGCAGTTCAAGTTTCTTGCTGCAAAGAGTTGGTCGTCGGCATAAAGCTCCACCCAGGTACTGTTGCTAAGTAAATTTATTTTAAATATAATTAAATTATAATTTACTTACAGCATGCCCAAAGAAATATAATTAAATAAAAATTTACTTACCATATCTGAGAGAAATTTAATTTAATTATAATTTACTTACCACATTTAATTAAATTAAGTACATTAAGTATATTTAAAATAGGCCTGATTTCGGCGGCTAACACGTTCAGCTTTGCTTCCAACTAAGGAAGGATGCTATAAGAGTTATAAGAAAGAAAACCAAACTAGGGTATCGCAGGTTAAGTCAACAACAGACATGGACAAAGGGAGTTGAGGGCGAGGGGATTTACCCGCCTCAGGCTCTGACCTACTGCCCCTCAGGCTACCGCAACCCCCTTCAGGGTATTTTGGAAGAATATTTTGATAAAAGTATGACTAGGTTAGTTGTGAATGAGCTCAGACTAGCTTATTTCAACCTATTTAAACGAAAAATTAGCCAAAAAACCTTAATTCTAGCAAAAAATCGGACTTTTTATATTACCATCCTCTCAACCCCCATCAGCCGCTGCTACACCCTCCAGACAGCCCCTTAGAATTTGAACATTTGACACCCCTCAACCGAAATGATAACCCATGTCTGTCAACAGTAATAATGACAGTCGGTCAGAATTTGAACCTCAATTTCAACAGGCTTTCCAGTCAGTTTCTGCTTCCATCCACAACAGACAATGCCTGTGAGACTGAACATGCTATCGCATAGCGAAACTGGGTGAAAAGTAACAAATATCCACACTTAGCTCGGCAGATAAATTTCAGTAGTTTGTTTTGTGGGAGATTAACAGAAACAAGGGCGAAGACAAAGGCGGTGGACGGGCGGAAAATAGTACTGTAAGAAGTGACTTGCCATTGAAAGGTACGTATAAATACCGAAAGCACACTCATGCAACACTTGCATTCGGCCTATAAGGCTCAGCAGTAGCTAGGCTTGTGTAAGTAAATTAAGTATATTTCAAGTAAATTAAGTAAATTATTTTTGGTAAGTAAAATTTACAAATTATAATTATAATTAACTTTACCTGTTTTCGTGTAAATTTAATTTAATTATAATTTACTTACCAAATAATTTACTTGTATTAGTAAATTTCTAAAAAATATAATTAAAATTATAATTATAATTTACTTAGCAACACTACACCCAGGCCACCAAAAACTGGTTACAGTGAGTAGGTAAAATGGGAACCAACTGGATCTGCCGTTGCACCGAAAGCCGCTCCAAAAAGCATGCCGCGTTGGAGGGAAGATCAACGACGTCAGGACCTGTCTGAGAGATCAGCAATAAGGCTGATACCGGTTTAGTGCTTGCGGTCGGGCGGCCGTTGGGAGCTGTCACCACGCCAGGCACTCTCTTAGTACCTGGCGCCCAACAGCATGGCTTGAGTGGCTTGGCAGTGAAAGAAGGGCAAACGTCCGAGATGACGATATCAGGGGTAACGAAATGGACCGTGCAGGTCTGATCGTAGGGCTGTACATCGTACGCCCCCCCCCCGCCAGATCGGATCGGATCGACCCAATACAATTGATAATTCAGTACATTGCAGTTCAATACACAATACAATACATAGTGCAGTACAGTACACATAGAACGCAGTATGGTGCAGTGCAGCGCAGTACAACAGCACACTGCACAGCAATACAGTACAACTCTCCATTAAACCATTCTAGATCTACTTTGATGGCAGCCTGTTCAAGACTTTCACCATCCGCCTGACACAGTACCAGCCAGTGTCCTACTTAGTGCATGGAGGAGCCACTCTAAAACAGCGGCCAGTCCTACAGTCAGCCGTGCCCAGTCAGGTCAGCTTTCCAACACTGATACTGTAAGTTTGTCACTGTCACTTTATTAGTCCTGTCTCTGGCTCCCATTGGAGAAACAAGACAGCAGTGACTGGTACTGGAAGAGCTCCGATGGTCAAATTCTGTCATGGCCTGCTCTCAACCTCACCTGGGACTCGAGCATCTCTCAAAACCACACTGTGCAGCAAACCTGTGCTTGCTATGACGTGCACACTGAGAAGCTGTTTGCGGTGGCCTGCTCTGCTAACCTGCAATTCATCTGTTCCTACGGTACTCTCACCCAAGATAAACAGCTGTGTCCTTCCTGACTGTCTTCTTCAGATGAGCCATTCAAGAAACAAAGCTTCGTTCATGTGGCTACCGGACAGAAGGCTCCAGACAGTGCTGTGTTGACCACCATTACTCACACCTTCAATCAGATTGAGTGCGCCAAGATTTGCGTCAAGATTGCCCAGTGCAAAGGTTACAGCTTCGGTCCACAGCGCAGTGGCACCTGTGTCATTCACCGGTTGTCCTCGGCCGAAATGACGCTGGAAAATCACGCTGACTTTGTGCTGTTCGAAAAAGTAGATTGAACCGACAGCAGACTGTACTGATACCGTAAAACTTCTAATAAAAGCGCACGCTCTAATAGTAGCGCCCTTCTAATAATAGCGCTCCCACGCGCACTACTATCAACGCTTTGTACGTGTTTCCAATGTAGAATACTGTCCCTTTGAGAGAATTTTCTTTGATTAAGCTTGCAAACATTAGCCAGACTAAAACTCATACAAAGATTGCTTGTGTTTAAGACTAAAATACCCTGTATTTTCAGTAAAATGAGGATACTTGAGATGGCCATTGAAAAAATTAACGCGCCGCTCGGATACTAGCGCCCCAAAAGCAATCACGAAAAAATAATAGCGGGCGCTATTATTAGAAGTTTTGTGGTGTCACATTTATGATATCAATTCGTTAGCTGGCAATATATGCGCAACCGCGTTCCTTTGATTAGATATTACAATATCTTTTAACTTCAGCTTTGCAGAACTGTATTGTACTTTAGGAGTTTTGCAGTATTGTGTTTTATAGGAATACGATACAACGTGATGGAACCGAATTACTATTTTAGGCCCATTTCGTAACGCCCTTTCTTGAACAGTATCTTTGCTGAGCGTGTATTATCCTTCTTTGAGAACTGCAGTTTTGTAGTACTGTCTGTGTTTTTCTCGAGTACTGTAGTACTGAATTGTGTTTTACTTAAAAGTTGGCAACATATGTACTCGTTAATTAGGAACTGCATGCTTTGTTGCTTTAAGTGTTGCATCATTACATTTTACTGTTAGCCAGTTTTTTGTCTGCTTGGGTTTGTGCATGACTCTGTGCTTCAAACGCACATTGCTTATTGGTCTAATAAAGTAGGGTCTAAAATTTGACTCAAATTTCTGAGAGAATTCAGATTTATAGGGTCAGGGTAATACTAACGATTTTGCACATTTTTTCATAAATAAAAGTCATAAATATGCCGAACATGCCGAACCACTGAGACCCAACGTAGAAGCATGATCCCCGATCATCTAGAGAGACCGTGCGGACACCAGTGTTGTGCCTAGCTCAAATTTCTTAAACTCGGTAAGTATTCAGTAAGTAAATCCAGATTTTTTGAAATTCGGTAAGTACGAGTAAGTACTGGGTTTTTCAAAGAAAACCCGGTAAGTACTCAGTAAATAATTCAGTAAACTCGGTAAAACCTTCGACATTCAGAAATATGTTATGTTACTATTTATCTGAAAATCTTTCCTGATATAGCCTTTAGCTTCTAAAAATTTTACTCCTGTTTTGCGCCATTTCACATTATTTATGGTACTAATTAGCATGGTTGAAACGCCATAAAAATGCACACAATACATAGTGACCAGAGGCTCTGGTATCTAGCTTTAGATGAAAAGCCTGAAAAAACTGGTAGGTAAGTGAAAATCTGTTCTAATTTTCATAGTTTCCTCACAGTTCAGTCTAAATGTTAATCAAAATATAGCTAATAGTACTATAGTAGTAGATATAGTTCCTAATCCCAAATCCTAAATACCGAGTCTTCGCATCTGATTATAGCAATGCTACCGCGCAAACAAAGTTAGGGTTTTACAAGCTGTGAACATCGCAAAAAATTTGCAAAAAATATGTTTTTTTGTTGCGAGCAGATAGATAAATGAAAGAAAATCTGTATTATTTTCTACACAGATGCCACGAGCTACCTACTGCAGAAGCTTTTACTCAGTAAACAACTCAGTAAATTACCGAGTACTTAGTTTACCGAATTTTTTTCTAATTGAGTAATTCAAAATTGAAACTCGGTATTCAGTAAGTAAAATTAAGAAAAATTTTTACCGGTAAGTAAAAGTACTTACTTTAATTCAAAATAACTAAGTACCGAGTAACTTTTACTCAGTAAATTTACTGGGAACAACACTGGCGGACACTCCTCAAAGGTAGTATGGCTGCTGGGCCAAAAATAGGGAAAATTAGCACTAACTTTAAACCGTGATTTTAAGCTTATTTTTGCTTGTAGAATGAAAGCACCAACAGATTCGCATCCGACGCTCTCGTTTTAGCTAGTTTACTACCGATTCCAAAATGGTTCCTGCCGTAAGCGCCCCTAAATCACAACAGCACAGCACTTGGAGAAATTGGAAACATTTGGTTTACGATACTACCTGAAACCAATTCAACTGAAGCCGGTGTGTCCGTTTCAGCATCTAGATCTAGAGCTCTGCTGTCCTCAACATAAACTGTCTGACATTCAGATGACAGATGAAATTGGACTCATCTTGAACCTATTGAGAGCGTTCCATCAGAAGTGCAAAAGGAGCAGTAAGTACCTATTTATGTTTCACCTTAAGGGCTCCAACAAAGTGCAGTAGTTGGTGGGTGCTGTTGAACCCAGTAATGCAGGCGCATCATCGTCAGTGCTGGGCACTGTGAACGTGCGCACAGTTCTGACCCTGTCCCGGTCACAATAAACGCCCAGACCTTCCAGTATGTCAATGTTATGTCAATCTCTGGCGATTTGTGGGCCCGTTGCCCAAGTGGTAACAAAAGAGTAAACGTAAACGTATGAACGTGAACCGGATGCCGCATCTGAAAATGGTGGTTATGACGATAAATTTCTATTATTTTCTGATTGTTATGATGTATTAGTGTTATGGTTAAGAAAAACAGCAACAGAATTAAGAGAATATTTTACATGGATATAAAACTTTTATTGTTGTCCAGCGGCGTCACTAAAGAGACTAATAAATATAAACTAAGTAGATTTTTATTATTACTAATTTAGAAATTCCAGTTCAACCCAGTCTTGAGTTCTTGAGTGGACGTGAATTTTAGAAATGTTCCTGTTCAGGAAGTTATTGTCTCAACGACTTATTCTACAGAGAATTCGTCAGCAGGAAAACTCGGATTCAGTTAGAAAGGCAGCCAGTGATTCATTGCTGAAGCCCAGCCTTACCCAAATCACTATCGAAGTCATGGGTCACGAAAAGGTGTGACCTAAGAACTCTCACTAAACTGAAGTTATAAAATAAAAACTGGATAGACTAAATGCAATTCAGCTTAGAATCGATGAATGAATGAGCGAGTCAATTAATAAACCGACCGACCGACCGACCGACCGACCGACCGACCGACCGACCGACCGACCGACCGACCGACCGACCGACCGACCGACCGACCGACCGACCGACCGACCGACCGACCGACCGACCGACCGACCGACCGACCGACCGACCGACCGACCGACCGACCGACCGACCGACCGACCGACCGACCGACCGACCAACTGGACTAAATGACTGACCAACCTACTGACCCACTTGACAGACTGACCCAGCAACCCAAGTGACCAACTCAGTTTAAGCCCATTTTACTAAGGTCAATGAAAATTGGGCCAGTGACCTAATTAATGACCAACTAACTCACCAACTGACCACCGACTGACAGACCAACAACTGACTGACTGAAACTGTAGTCTTTGCAGGCAAACAGATCATCAGTGCCGTGCGCTCTAGGCAAGAGCAAAATAATCGACCAAATGACTGACAAAGAGCAGCAAGCACTGAAATTGTCCTGGAAACACCTAAAACGACATCGTGGCTTGATAAAGGTCACCGAACTGATGGTTCAGGT
The DNA here is from genome assembly GCA_030248155.1 of Sabatieria punctata. Classification (NCBI taxonomy): domain Eukaryota; kingdom Metazoa; phylum Nematoda; class Chromadorea; order Araeolaimida; family Comesomatidae; genus Sabatieria; species Sabatieria punctata. The sequence continues at coordinate 77,265 of JASANB010006438.1, forward strand.
GTTCCAGAAGCTGTACAAACAGAAAATGGTCTGCAAGATCTTCTTCAACACCTCCTTGCTCTTTCCTGCCGGAAAAGACACCCCTGGAATTGACGCCTACGACCACGCAAGCAAACTGGCCAGGTTCATCGATACTCTGCTAGTCTACGATGTCCTAGGCACACACGCCAGAGTGACAGCCATGGGTAAACTTCTGTCAAAGTCAAGCGCTCATGTCGTTTGTGTTGTTTGTTTAGCAAGTTGTCATTGCGTCTTGAAGGAGTTGGGCTTTGAGCCTGAACTCTGGGATAAGTTCGGTGAGGTTTTGTCTGACATCATAACCACACAGGACATTGTTCGAGCGATCCCGGGCGCCGTGCGGGCGTGGAATCGATTCATTGCCTGTTTGACCGACCAACTGCGTCACGAGTACGAGAAGAGAATCAGAGCCAAGTTGTTAACTGTGCGAAGAAACAAGTCGACAGGTATGTGCAATGTGATTATAGTGTTTCGGTGAGGAAGCACTCAAAGTTTTAACTAATTTGCCTTTGTTTCAGGTGATTTGCCAAACCACACCTTGCCACCAGAGCACAATAAAAGAGTTGTGTCGTTTGCAAGACAAGCCAGTACTCCTGCGGCATTTCGTACACACTGACTTTTTGGCTTTTGACGATAGGGTTTTCATCCCTGGTTTTCACCTACTACTGTACTTTACTTCTACTGGAAATCTAAATGTGGGTTTTGTTCATAGAACTGGTAAAATGACAGTTTTGAAAATTTTAGATTTTAGAAAAACGCTTTTAGGAAGTTGTGCTTGGTTTCAAGTACCACATTTATCCATTTCTCAAACTTCCTTCCTGCTATTAATAGAAAATCTAGAAAATCTGTTGATTAACGACTGATTCAATGCTTTGATTTTAAAAGCATTGGAGAATGGGAGAATTCTTCACTATGGCATTTTCTATCACATTTTTTCGTGTTCCTTAATTTCAGGTCCAGGCGTGCCCAGTAACTATAGTATTTTGCCGAATAGAAATAACAATCGTTCCTCCAAGTTTCAGAGCCATATTCTTACAATTACTCCAAAAATTTCCGTTTAAATATCACCCAAATTTTTGGCACCATCAGGAGTTAAATTTCTCGTGCCGAATTTTCACAACAAGTACCATCGATTTAGCAAGCAAATCCCGAAAATTTGAGCCAAATATTGATAAAGAACTGGTGTAGAAGGAGAACAAATCGTTTGAGCAAAGGCTTTGTAGTTTGGAAAGTTCTGCTTGTGTTTTGTTTGTGTCTGAGTTTTATCGTTAAACCACTTCCCGCTGTTAGACACAAAGCACTCAGATAAATAAATCTTCTTTATCGGACGCGTTTACACAAGATACCTAACTGGGTTTGTCCACAAATAGAGGTGTTATAGGTCAGTCTCGCACGTTTAAACGAGTATGCGCTCACGTTAGTATAGTTCTGTTCACCAAAATGACCCAAACCTCCTACGAACAACTCCTAACTTGCGTCGGAGCTCTGGGACGTTACCAAATAATCCTGCTTCTCTGGTTCAATTCCGTTTGTCTTGTCCTCGTGGGTAACATAACCTTTATGGTGTTTGGCGGTCGTTTTCCTCTTTGTTACCCCGAAAACTCCACTCAAAATTGTTCCGATCCATATTTCTACTCGGTGGTCAGTGAGTGGAGCTTACTGGGCGAGCGCAAATTCATCCCCAGCTTGATGACGTCACTCCAAATGGCCGGGGTCCTAATTGGTCCCATTTTGTCTGGGCAAATTTCGGACAGATATGGCAGAAAACCGACCGCTGTTGCATTCCTTATTGCGCTTTGTTTTCTGGGTCTGGCCTCTGGGTTTAGTCCGTCTTGGCAGATCTTTACGGCATTCCGTATTCTGATCGGTTTTTGTTTCGGAGCACTGATTACAGTTCAGGTGATTTTGGTCACTGAACAGCTAATTCAAAAATGGCGACTTTTGATTTTGATTGGCGCATGGCCACTGGGATTTATCGTAGAGGCGCTGATCGTTATTCTCACCCGTCACTGGAAGTGGATGAGTGTTTGTGTGAATTTGTGTGGAATTTTGGCCCTGTTTTTCACCTTTTTCATCAAAGAAAGTCCAAAATGGCTGCTGGAGCGCGGAAAAATCAAAGAAGCCAAAATAGTTTTGACTAAAATTGCCAGTATCAACGGTACTGTATCGTCTGCCGAGCTGGATCAGTTGATGAAAGATACTGTACTTTCACACAACCACCATTCTACCGTAACCTATCAGTACTGGCATCTGTTCCGTAATGTGAAAGCGGGAATTGAGTGTTTTGTGCTCACGATTGGATGGGCAAGCGTTAGTTTGATTTTTTATGGTCTACTCTTCAACACAGAGGAAATGGCAGGGGATCCGGCTTTGAATTTATTGCTTTTTGGCCTACTTCAGCTGTTAATTCAGCTTATTGTGCCGGCTTGCGACCGAAAGTTCAAATGGTTAGGTCGGAAATTCTTGCTTCTAATCGGTTGGAGCGGATGTATCTTGTTCGAATTGGCTATCGTTGCGGCCATCCTTTTTCAGCTTTCTCCAGTCTTCACTACTATTTTTGCATATGCTGGTAAGCCCGTTTCGTAATGGTTTTTTACTTTTAATTGTTATATTTTAGGCCTTCTTTGCAACATAACAGCTTGGATATCACTTGAACTTTACACGGTGGAACTGTTTCCCACTGTTTTACGCAACATGGGCAATGCTTTGTGCAATACGGCCGCCCGCATTGGTGGAATTTTGGCCCCTCAAGCCCCTCTGCTAGCCTTCTATTGGAGGCCAGCCCCTATGCTAATCTTTCTGGTAATTACAGTAATTAACGCAGCTTTGAACGTAATTGTCTTGCCTGAAACGAAAGGAAAACCGCTACCGGATTTGGAGAGCGTTTGATTAGTGTTTTAAACGAGTATTTATTGTCTACCATATATTTAATAATATAATAAATTTGAAATTGAAATTTTACTACTGATAGTAAATTAATTGTAGGATGAAACTGAAAATATCACGGTACAGAGTGATAAGAAACTGCTGTATCTTCGTAAGAGCAAACTAAATATTTCCAGTTTAAGAAATAGTTATTACTGCTAGACAGATTGAAGTTTCCTCAGCTCAGACTAGAGATGTCCACGGGCCGGGTATGCCCGTCAACGATTTTGGACGGGCCGCGCCGGGCCGGGCCCGATTTTGATGCCCGTCGGGCATGTATAAAGAATAGCGGAATACAAAAAAGAACACCTTCATTGATTTCACTATTGAAATTACCAAATTTCACTTTTTTTGAAATTTCTCGGGAATGAGTCAAGCCTAGTGCACCAAACTTTAACACATAAAATTCCCCGAATTTTGGCACCTATGATCCAAATTTCAGCCTATTTGGTCAAAATTTGCGGAAATGGCAGTAAAAAGAAAAGTGATCATTTTTTGAGACACCCTGTACATTGTGTATCATTATCAATGACAAAAAAACCCCAATATCCAATTCCTGGAAAACAACCCAATACAAGTTCGCACTCTAATTAAAAGCAAGCATAAATTTGAAATTCGCTGTTTTAAAATGCCAATTTCCAAAGCTTAACATGAAATTTAGCTTTTAATCTGAAAATTCATGCCAAATTTTCAAAAATTTAGTAAGACAAAGCAAAATTAACGGGCCGGGCCGGATTTTGGGCGGGCCGAGCCGAGCCGAGCCGGGCCGGGCCGGGCACCATTTTCAGGCCCCCGGGCCAGGCCGGGCCCGATTTTGATGCCCGTCGGGCATGGCCTCACCTAATCGGCCCGCCGGCCGGAAAAAAGGTGCCCGTGCACATCTCTAGCTCAAACTGCATGTACTCTTTTAATCACAAACCAGTAACTTTTAGGCGAGATCCTAAATCAGATTGAGAACCAATTTCGTAGATGAGTGGCGAGCCAACTAATTCGAGTATAGGATAAGGATAGCCAACTAAGGATAGGAGACTCAGAACTTGTAGCTGGAGTTGTTTCCACGACAAAAACCAGGCCGAAGTATTTTCGGAAAACTATCCAGCCCTCTGACTGAGTCTAAGACTAAACATAAGCTTAGCGCTGAGTCCAAGCTTGTTTAGGAGCAGGCGGGCCTGCGGATGCGCCAAAATTAGGCGGATTTGACTGAAAAACGACAGTCATGCGCTTTTTGACTGGGCGACTGCACAAAATCAGCAGGTAGGGATTGCTCCAACTGAAGATTTGCAGAAAAACCACGATCACCAACTGAATAGCTCTAAAGCGAGCCTCTCTGTCCTTGGCATCAGGAGGCAGCGAAGCAGCCAGCAGGGAGGTGCCACAAGTAATCACCAAAAAACAGGTCAGCAACAGACCGCAAATGGCCAACTTTATATCGCTTCGCATGGATGAGTCCTGGTTCTGCTGAGCTGACTGCATGGTGCTCATCATAAGCCGTAGATGGGCTCGCACCTTCCAGAACACCACAAGGTAGCAAGAGCTACAGAAAATAGTGACCGGAAATAGAAAAATGGCAAACAACAGAAAATAGATGGCCTGAAAATGTGATAGGTGTTTACCACAAAATTATATACAGGTTGTTAAGAAAAAGTCCGGAATTTAGGAAAAGATTGAGGGGCCTGAGGAGATGGTAAGCCAAAACGTCCGATTTTTGGCTAAAATCAAGGTTTTTTGGATTATTTTTCGTTAAAATAAGTTAAAATAAGCTATTCTGAGCTCATTTACAAGGCGTTCTTTTATCATAACTTTCTACACAAGATTCTTTCAAAAACTCCTGAGGGGGTAGCAGCTGGCTGAGGGGGTAAGTCAGAGCCTGAGGGGTTAACCCCCTTTGCCCATGTCTGACCTGTAGGCATACATGTAACAGGGGGGTCTGGGGGGTCTGCCCCCACCCGACTTAGGCCAGACCCCCCCCGGATCGGGACCCCCCTCCGATTTTTCTGGCAAGTAAATTTTTGAGCAAATTTTTGCAATTTTTTACAATTTGAGACACAAAAATTGCCGAAATCGCCTGCAAAACAGCACTTTTTAGCTGTATTTCAGCCCAAATTAGCGATTAGCGATTAGCGACTCGTGCATTTGAGAACTGTAACAGCCCGACTGAGTTTTGGCGCACGGTGCGAACGTTAAGGGGCCAATCGAAGGAGATTCCCTCCATCACAACCACTGCAGGTACCACGCTTACTTCCGCAAAAGAAAAAGCAGCCGCCTTGGCAGAGCACTTTGAGTCTGTCTACACTCCAGCTCAAACTGGCCCCCTACCGTTTCCAGCCGAAGAGCTGCCTGCTGAGCTAAGCTGTTCTCCAGCCTTTGTTGAACGTGAGTTGCTTGGCTTGAAAGCTGCAAAGGCACCAGGCCCAAACCAGATTCCTACTGTACTATTGAAGCAGTGCGCCGCTGTGTTGGCTCCTCCCCTGGCCGCCCTCTTCACACGCTCTCTTAAGGAGGGTTCTGTGCCCCCGGCCTGGAAAGTGGCCCATGTTGTCCTAGGCTCCCCATCCGAGGCGCCATCTGACTTCAGACCGATCGCACTATTGAGTGTCGTTTCTAAGGTGATGGAACGCTACGTCAAATCCCTGATGGCGCCGTTCATCCCTATCTCAGATCAGCAGTTTGGCTTTCGTAGTGCCCGATCAACCTCTGACTGCCTCACAACATTTGTGCACAGCATCTCTCTTGCTTTGGATAGCCATGGAAAGGCAGCTGCTGTGTTTCTGGACATTAAAGCTGCTTTCGATTCTGTGCCCCACGCTTCTCTGCTTAACTGCTTGCAGCATGATTATTCGCTCCCGAACTGGCTGCTCCAGTGGCTTTCCTCATACTTGCAGAATCGACGATTCTCTGTTACTGTGGACGGCGAAACCTCCTCTGAACACCAGATGCACTCTGGTGTGGCGCAAGGCTCAGTGCTTGGGCCAGTTCTCTTTACTGCCTATATTGATTCTGTGACTAGAGTCCGACTGGACAGTGACACCAGTGTCCTGCTTTATGCTGATGACACCTCTCTTCTTCGGCCAATTTCTGGGCCCCAAGACGTGCACCATCTCCAGGCAGACCTGAACTCGATTTGCCAGCAGTTTACCAACTTGGGTCTGCACTTAAATGCTGCAAAGACAAAGATGGTTCTGTTTTCCCGTAACACCCGCCGCGATCACTACCGGGCTCTCCCTCAGCTTTACCTAAACGGAGAGGCCATCCAAGTTGTAGAGGAGTGCAAGTACTTGGGTGTTACCTTGGACAGTCGGCTTGCATTCAACCGGCACTCTCAACTGGCAGCTCTCCGCACTCGTCGGGCCATCGGGGCAGCAAGGCGACAATTTCTGGGTAAAGCGCCGTTGTCTGTTTTCGAAAGGTTGTTTAAGCAATGTTTTTTACCGCAGTTGTGTTATGCAATCGAGTGCTGGTTTCCAAAAACATACTACAGTAGGGCTAGGCTCGAGAAAACTCAGGGACTCTTTGCTAAGCTGTTCTTAAATCGTTATGATCTGTCTTATGGTGAGCTTGTTCAACAGTGCAGTCTTAGTCCTATTTGGTTGTTAGCTGCTCAGAGAAGACTCCTATCGTTTTATCAATACTATCATGGTGCCCGTTACAGCCCTGTAGATCTTAGAAATGCTGTTAGACTAGGCGTGCGAAGAAGTGAACGTTTAAACTTAGCCCATAGCTGTCACGTTGAGCTGACCAGTCGTACGGTCGCCACGGGCAGCACTTTGTTTTACGCAGCCTCTCGTGTCTGGAATGCCTTACCCCAGTCTGTTGTCTTAAGTAATTTGTGCAGTTTTAGAAAGTTTGTTACTGGTGATTTGTTTCAAGACTTTGTTATTAGACAACAACAACATGTACATATAGCATAGGCTTTGTTTTATTTGTTTTACTGCTTCTGCCTAAGTACCGTTTCACAGGTGTCTAGCTTTAAAAAAGGAAGTAAAGATTGATTGATTGATTGATTGATTTTTGACGATTCTTAGCCCAAAAATTGCGATTTTTTCCATTTTTGAGCGTTTTTAGTGCCCTACCCCCTCCCAAAATTTTGGCTCAGACCCCCCCGGCCGGCGCCAGACCCCCCAACCCCCCTTCCCCCATCGGCGGATGACCTGTTGCATGTATGCCTGTAGGTATATCTAAATATACAAGTACACACCTGCCACTGAAAATCGCTGAACATCGCCCCAAACTCTTGCTGCTGTGCTTGGTCTGTGCTGCTTTGCGTTGAATCTAAGCCGGTGTAATGGAAGTCAAGAAAGAGTTGTGGGGCCACGAACACAGCAGGAAATAGAAAATTGGCCGAAATCAAAATCAAGGTCGTTCGTTTGGACCAGAACTGAAAAAAATTATGTACGTAGTAATTGTTGTAAGAAATGCTTGTTGTCTAAAAATTATGAGAAAAGTTTCAACAACTGTCTGTCTGTAGGCCGATAATATACTTCTGCCACGGGGTAGCAATGATATTTTATAACCGCTGCCAAAATTCAATTTAGACTTTAATCGACTGGCCAATGCCAACCGTGGCCGATCCGATCCGATCCGATGTGCGGGGGGACCTTACGGCCCTACGCTCAGAGCAATGTGGTCCATTGCGTGACCCCCGTGGTTCGCCATCTCGGACGTTTCCCTTCTATCACTGCCAGCCACTCTAGCCATGCTGTTGGGCGCCAGCCAGGTACTAAGGGAGTGCCTGGCACGTTGAGGACGTCATGGTGTTGTCAGCTCCCAACGGCCGCCCGGCCAGTGGCTCTAAACCGGTATAGGCCTTGTTGCTGGTTTCTCAGACAGCCCCTGGCCTCATTGATCTTCTTTTCCAACGTGGACTTCGGTTTCCATGGACAACTCCTGGATGGCATGCTTTGGAGTGGCTTCGGTGCATTGGCAGATCTAGTTGGTTCCCATTTTACCTACTAGCTGTCACCAGCTTTCGGTGGGCTGGGTGGAGCTTTATGCCGACGACCAACTCTTTGCAGCAAGAAACTTGCCGCGCCGAGAGGATGAGCGCACGACGTCGCGCACAGTGGCCATGCGGACTAAACCAACTGTGCAAATTTCTGACACCCTACAATTTCTGACTCCCCGTACAAAGTATAGGATGGGAGTCACTTATTGCTGCAAATATTTTTGCCAGTGCTTTTGAAAGGGCTTTTCTATAAGAACATCCATACAGTAGGCAATAAAAAAGTTTACATACAAATTCGTGTCTATGAGGCAGAGCCAAGGCTGTAAAGCGGTTCACAGCCAGCAAAGTGACCCCAAAGTACTGAGCTACCACGCAGAACCAAGCCATAGTGAGTGCGAGGTGTGCGAAGAAACCTGGAGCCAACCGAATCAGGTCTCTCAGGTAGAACCAGTCGAAAAGGGGAAAATAATAAAATAGCCATGACACCAACAACTGGCCTATGTCGAAGAGTCCAAGTACGAAACAAATTTTAAAGAAAGGAGCTTTTAGATCGTCATCGTCTTTTCTGTACTTATGCAGGATGTAGAGCAATCGTATGTAAACTGGCAGGGAAACAATAAAACAGAGCAGAAGCACGATGTACACAGTTGCTACCATGGAATTCTATGGGTTGCAGAACATTTTGATCGTCAAACTTTCAGTAGGTACTTGTAGTCATATTAGAGAAAAGGCTGACAAACTACTGCGTTCTGTCTCAAGCTGCAATGGACTTGTTTTCTTGACTCCTCACCACAGTGTGCATCCAAATTATAGTGAAAGTAATTACTAGGTGAACTTGAGATAATTAAGATCACTAGCCTCAGCAATTATTATCAGTTTGGCCGCCAGCGCGATAATTAACTGAGATAATTTTTAGTTTAGTGCATAGTACTGTTGTTTGTTATTGGATTTTCCATATGCGTATGTGTATGTGTATACACATTTACTTTTGAATGTGTATGGTAATTTGTGTATACACATTCAGCAAACTATGCGTATTTTTGTGTATATTTGTATATGTGTATTGTACTGAAAATGCAAATTTTTTGGTAGATTTTCAGTAAGAAATGCTAGGAAAATCAAATCTCTCAATGGCTGCTGCTTGAAACCTTGGATAGCTTTGAAATCGAGTTACTTAGGCCATCTGAAGGCTTTATGAGGATATCTACTGTTTATTACTGCAGCAAAAACATCGAAATGTGTATGTGTATTTGTATGTACAGGGTCCACCAAAAATACAACCTAGCAGATTTTTCGCTGTAGCAACTGCAAATTTCAACTGATTTGAATGAATCCTTTTTTAAATGAAAGATAAATAAATCCTTAAAAGATTGCTGAAATTTTCATTAATTTACTCTACTTAGTTCCTGAGATATTGGCTCTGAAAATCAAAACAGTGATTTTGGCAGTGAACAAGAGGGATTTTTTATTATTCTGCACTACATAATAAAATGGATTCCTGCTACTGCTAAGGGCTACTGGAGGCTTTACTGGTGACACAGAAACTCGGTTTACTTCAACACTAAAGTATCATTAGACCCAGCAGTAGGAATCTGCTTTATTATGCAACGGAATCGCTCTTGTTCTTTGCCAAAATCTGTTTCGACTTAGAGGACAAATATCTCAAGAACTAAACTGTGAATCTCAATAAAAATTACACCAATCTTTGAAGAATTTATCAGTCTTTCATTAAAAAAAAAGATTCATTAAAATCGGTTGAGATTCATGGTTTCAAAAGTAAAAAGTCTGCTGGGTTTTTTTTTGGCGGACCCTGTATAAAAACATTATAAAAACAACTATTACATTAGTAACATGGACCATTATTATTACGACTGCTACAGGCTATTGGGTCGGCTTTAGTAGAGGTTCAGAACAAAATAAAATGCGGAAAAAACTACAAGTTTTGAAAGAAAGCACCATAACTCTATCCGTATATCGTAAGATTTTAAACTGAAGGTCAATTTTCAGACCTGTGTACTAGGTCTATGCAAACGATAATGAAATGGGCAATTTTCGCACTGTCGGGCTTAAACCTCCATATGAAGGTCTAGAAGAACTCCAAAAGCTGAGTCAACAACTTTTATACGAGCAACAAATAAAGCAAAAGGATAAATCAATAAGACTTCAGCTGTTCTAACTTAGATCTAACAGCTGTGACGAGTTCAGTTCTGTTCACTTTGGTTTCCTCTCTGCTGTCAATCACCCTCAGCGTAACCACTCCTTCCTTCAACTCGCCGTCTCCTATGATCACCGCCAACGGGATGCCGTTGTCCTCACAATACTGTAGCTGATCCAGCATTCGCGGATTGTTTTTGTACGGCATTTCTGTCTGAAATATGTACAACTCTGTCGATTTTTTCATTGGAAGGAAGGAAGGAAAAGGGAAACGGAAAATAAGGGAAGGGAGGGGAAAGGAAAAGGAAAAAGAAGGGAAGATAGGAAAAGGGAAAGAAGGGAAGGAGAAAGGAAAAGGAAAAAGAAGGGAGGGAAAGGAAAAGAAAAAGAAGCGAATATAGGAAAAAGAAAAAGAAGGGAGGGGAAGGGAAGGGAAAAGAAGGGAAGGGAGGAGAAATGAAAAGGAAGAAGAAGGGAGGGAAGGGGAGGAGAAAGGAAAAAGGAAAAGAAGGGAGGGAAAGGAAAAGAAGCCAATATAGGAAAAAGAAAAAGAAGGGAGGGGAAGGGAAGGGAAAAGAAGGGAAGTGAGGAGAAATGAAAAGAAGAAGAAGGGAGGGAAGGGGAGGAGAAAGGAAAAAGGAAAAGAAGGGAAGATAGGGGAAAGGAAAAGAAGGGAGCGGAAAGGGAAAAGAAGGGGAAGGGAGGACAAAGGAAAAGATAGAAAGAAAGATAGGGAAAGGAAAAATAAGGGAGGGGAAGGGAAGGGAGGATAAAGGAAAAGTAAAAATAAAAAGAAGGGAAGACAGGGGAAAGGAAAAGAAGGAGGTTCACCTTAACATCATTGTCCCAAAGCATCTGACAAAGCTTCAAGCGTTCGGGCAGCATTTTCTTCTGAGCCGACGCAACATAAACTTGCGTTTCCGTAGTTCTCACCTTCTCTTCTTCCAGCTAAAATAGACAAAAGTCAGAACAAACGTAAGTAAACAGGCAAACAGGACCTCAGTTTTAGCCTCCATAATAGCAAAAATCCGTTCGATGCCTAGCGAAACGCCGACACAAGGTACGTCCTGTCCCTTTCCTTTGAACATGCCCACCAGTCTATCATAACGTCCACCTCCCGCTACCGAACCAACACCCACTCTCTCGTCCTCCCCATCCTCCTCAACTGGGCAATTATCACAATCTGCAAGCATTTTCTTTGCCTTCTTACCAGTAAGCCGGTCTGCTTCACTAAACCATATTCATACTCGTTTTGAAAACTGCCGGCCGCCGGCGCTTTTGTTGCGCCAACAACAAGTTTAAAGTATGAACGCATCCAAACGCCCCGCCAGATTTTCCAATTGCCAACAAAATGTTGCTCAAGCAATCGGCGCGCTGTTTGCTGGAATAACCGTACGTTCGACTGTCCAAACAATTATTGTTTTAGTGCAAAGCGCTTTTGGTTTGCTTTCGGTCAGCGACATTCAAAAACAAAACGCAGCAAAACCGGCGCCCGGCACTTTGAAAAACGAATATAAATGAATACGGCTTTGAAGTAGTTAGACACTGAATCAGCTATTGCCAAAAAACGATTTTCTATAGAGCCATACAAATACAAGTACATGTAACAGGTCCTGGCGGGGTGGGGGTTTCCGTCAGGTGGGGCGGGTCGATTTCAAAAGCTACATAGCGCCTGGAAATGCGTTTTTAGCAGGTTTAGCAGTGGAAAGGCCAAATTCGGTTTCCAAAGGCTTTTCAAGCCAAATTTAAACTAAATACTCTGAATCAGTTTGTTAGTACTCCTACTAGTACTTCTACTTCCTTTTTGGTCGGAGGGGTCACTAGCTCGGAGGTGGGGGTTGGCCTTTAACCCCAAAGCCCCTAGTACATGTATGTATGGAGTTATAGGTAGTATGCCTACAGTCATTATTACAGCAAGCAAGGCAGCGCGGGGAAGTAAGCAAGGTGTGTTAGGAAGTTAGATTTTGCGCCCTCACTTACTCTGAGATTGTCTGTTCAGTACAAAGCCTGTAACAACCGGTCTGCTTACAAGTGAAGAAGATCAAGAATTACGCCACAAATGTAATACAGTATAGAGAGAAAGAATACGTCCCATCGATTTTGCGACCTTCATTTAAACGCTTCGTTCCCGGTCACTTCTTAATCAATTGGGCTCAAAATTTCAGCAAAATTTACGAGACAACAAACTACACAGTGCCTAAGTTTGTTAGTACTGGAGCCACTACTAGTACTCATACATGTAACAGATCATCCGCCGATCGGGGGAGGGGGGGTTGGGGGGTCTGGCGCCGGCCGGGGGGGGGGTCTGAAACAAAATTTAGGGGGAGGGGGTGGGCACTAAAAAACGCTCAAAAATTGAGAAAAATCGCAATTTTTGCCAAAAATCGCTAATTTGGGCTGAAATACAGCTAAAAAGTGCTGTTTTGCAGGCGATTTTGGCAATTTTTGTGTGTGAAAGTGTAAAAAATTGCAAAAATTTGCTCGAAAATTTACTTGCCAGAAAAATCTGAGGGGGGGGGGTCGGTGAAATCGTCTCGGGGGGGGCATCCGGGGGGGTCTGGCCTAAGTCGGGTGGGGGGGCAGACGCCCCAGACCCCCCTGTTACATGTACTTGTATTTTTTGGTCGTTGGGGGTCCCTTAACCTGTCTCGGGGGGTGAGGGAGGTTGGCCTTTTCAGCTGGGGGTCCCCCCTAGTACATTTATGACCTAGGGTAGTACCGGCACTATTGGTACCCCACGATCGGGCGGTTGCGGTGGTACCATAATGGTACCCCTACCCATGGCCATGGGTGCCGGTACCATATGGTACCACTACCATGGTACGAAATCCGAACAGAGTGGTACCATGGTACCGGTACCAATGCAAAGGAAGTGGCACCATAAATGGTGTCGGTCAGACATGGGCTAGCATTTCGGCTGATGGGGGGGGGTAGAATTTTGAATTCCTGATGGGGGGCTGAGGTGGTGGTAAGCCAAAAAGTCCGATTTTTTGCGAAAATCAGGGTTTTTTGGCTTATTTTTCATTAAAATAAGTTAAAATTAGCTCTGCTGAGCTCATTTACGCCTATTCCAGACATATTTTTATCATAATTTTCTATACAAAATTCTTCCCAAAAATTCCTGATGGGGGGTAGCGGCCGGCTGATGGGGGGCCAACCCCCTCAGCCCCCCTCCCCTTTGCCCATGTCTGGTGTCGGTACCATAAACGTTAAGTGCCTGACTGTACGAGTAGGAGCAAACCTTTCATCACAGCTTCATAGATAGCGCCAGTGTAGTAGTCGAGCCCCCTGGCCAAACTTGGCTCGAACGCTACTTTGTCGGCGAATCCCAGCAACTCGCAGTAACTGAGAAGCAGAGAGATTTGTTCCAGAGCCTTCTTGGCTTGCTTGTTGCCGCTCAACACCGCCTCCTTCTGCAATTCCTCCACCAACTCTTCGTTGCTTAATGTCGGATTGTTCTCTGCAAATCTTTTCTTTCCGGCAATAAATCGACAACATTCAACTTGGTTCTTGGTTCAACTACTGCCAAAAAATCGCTATTTTACAAGCAATTTTAGCAAATTACCGGTCTGATATTTGTAAAAAAATTGGCGCAAAAAGTTGGAGGTGATTTGAAAAATCGTTTTGGGTAGGGTGGTCCGGGTCCGGCCGGGGGGAGGGGCTCCCTATAGTTTGTGGAAGGGTCAATTTTTTTTGCAATTTTTTACAGTTTCAGGCACGAAAATTGCTAAAATTGTCCGTAAAACAGTGATACAGGGTGTCTCAAAAAAAATGATCACATTTCTTTTCACTGCCATTTCCGCAAATTTTGACCAAATAGGCTGAAATTTGGACCATAGGTGCCAAAATTCGGGGAATTTTATGTGTTAAAATTTGGTGCACTAGGCTCGACTCATTCCCGAGAAATTTCAAAAAAAGTGAAATTTGGTAATTTCAATAGTGAAAGCCAGTCACCGAAAAAATGATCACATTTCTTTTTACTGCCATTTCCGGAAATTTTGACCAAATAGGCTGAAATTCGGACTATAGGTGGCACAATTCGGGGAATTTTATGTGTTAAAGTTTGGTGCACTAGGCTTGACTCATTCCCGAGAAATTAAAAAAAGTGAAATTTGGTAATTTCAATAGTGAAAGCCGGTCACGAAAAATGGAAACATTTCCTTTTCCTGTATCTTTTCTAATTTTTGTCGGAATTTGATGAAATTTAAAGTGTAAACGCAGAAGCTCAGGGTAATTCATGTGTAAAAAGTTGACACATGAACTCCAACGCTATCGTTAGAGTTTAGGCGATAATGTAATGTAACGTTTTTTCGGTGATCGGCTTTCGCTATTGAAATTACCAAATTTCACTTTTTTTTAAATTTCTCGAGAAATAGTCAAGCCTAGTGCACCAAACTTTAACACAAAATTCCCCGAATTTTGGAATCTATGATCCAAATTTCAGCCTATTTGGTCAAAATTTACGGAAATGGCAGTGAAAAGAAATGTGATCATTTTTTTTCGGTGACCGGCTTTCACTATTGATTTAACAAATTTCACTTTTTTTGAAATTTCTCGGGACTGAGTAAAGCCTAGTGCACCAAACTTTAACACATAAAATTCCCCGAATTTTGGCACCTATAGTCCAAATTTCAGCCTATTTGGTCAAAATTTGCGGAAATGGCAGTAAAAAGAAATGTGATCATTTTTTGAGACACCCTGTAGTTTAGCGCTATAAGCTCCGAAACACCTGGAAATACGTTTTAGCGCATTTTATTCAATAAGAATGATAAAAATCGCTCTTTTAAGCTGACAAGCGTTAAGAACAAGCAAAATATAAGCAGTGGAAACGTCAAATTCGGTTACCAAAGACCATACATGTAACAGGTCATCCGCCGATGGGGGGAGGGGGGGTTGGGGGGGGTCTGGCGCCGGCCGGGGGGGTCTGAGCCAAAATTTTGGGGGAGGGGGGTGGGCACTAAAAAACGCTCAAAAATCGAAAAAATCGCAATTTTTTGGCTAAAAATTGCCAAAAATCGCTAATTTGGGCTGAAATACAGCTAAAAAGTGCTGTTTTGCAGGCGATTTTGGCAATTTTTGTGTGTGAAATTGTAAAAAATTGCAAAAATTTGCTCGAAAATCTACTTGCCAGAAAAATCGGAGGGGGGGGGTCGGTGAAATCGTCTGGGGGGGGGGTCCCCATCCGGGGGGGGGGTCTGGCCGATTTCGGGGGGGGGGCCGGCCCCCCCCCAGACCCCCCCCTGTTACATGTATGCCAAAGACCATTTAAGAGGATTCTAAGCTAACAATTAGTGATTTCTGAGCCAGTTCGTACTGGAGCCGCTGCCAGTACTTGTATCTGGGGTCATAGAGGGGGCTCGTGGGGCTAAGGGGATGAGGGTGTGCCCAAACCCCACCACAACCTAACCCACCCACCTCTTTGGAGCACCATATTTTGTTATAAAACTCTCTGGGTGAGGTGGGAGACGCCCAGTTCGCCGCGACCGGTTCGCCGCGGCCGGTTTGCCGCGAACCGGTTCGCCGCAGGTAATAATTTTTAATTCGGTTTAGCAAGCGTACATGTACTGTGGCAGTTTATAAATCCAACTCCTCATTGGCAGATAAGACCACAGCCTCGGACGACAACAGGTCGGTGAGAGGAGTGAGTCAGCGCGTTTAGAAGTTCAGCTGGCACACGCGCCACGTGCCACCTACTTGCCATCGACTCCTCTTTGCCACAAACACTAGCCGCGCCGAGGGGGTGAAGGTGTGCAGTCGCCTCGCTACACACACACAGCAGTCGGTGGCCTAACCACTCGACCAACTGTGCTGGCGCAACAAAAATTTACCGTTAACGTCTCTCTAATAGTCTAGTCCAAATATTCATTTTCTTTAATTTTCATAGAATTGGGGACGTTAATGTTCTTTGTACGTAATTTATACTATCAGACGTGGGAAAGGGGGTAAGGAAGGGATGGTCCCGCTCATGCTCTTACCTACCCTCAGGCCGCCTTCCCGCCACTGCCCCTTTCGGAATTTTTGGAAGAATTTTATACAGACAATTGCGATGTCGTGTCGTCAATGAGACCGTCTCCAGCGTGTTAGCACATCGCTAGCACTGTTATCACGACATACGTACACGATTTGCTAACACGTGTAAGCGGATCGTGTTAACTGTGTCGACAGAGTCGTTTTTCCTGTGACAGTACATGTACGCTTGTTAAACCGAATTTGAAAAATATTCTCTGCGGCGAACCGGTCCGCGGCGGAAGAACCCTGCGGCGAATCGGCCCGCGGCAAACCGGCCGCGGCGAACTGGGCGCGGCGAACTGGGCGCGGCGAACCGGTCGCGGCGAACTGACCCCAACCCGGGTGAGGTAGTCCCCAAAAAGGCAAAAGAAATAACCTCTATAACGGACGTAAAGCTCAAGTTTGTCAGCGGTCTCAGGTGCCAATCCTTTTTCAGTAATCATTTCAGTCCTAACGTCCTCCCAAAAAGTCTTGTCCAGTTTGTCAATGGAAGAGCAGATCGACTTGAACTTGTCTTTAGGAACGCCACACACTGCGAACATTCCGTCCAGCAGTTCCCGGTGATTCAGCTGAAGTTAGCAGAAATTTAAGACCAAACAACTCTTCTGTCCGTTTGAAACTGTCCGAGGCGTGCAACATAGCACACAAATGAAGACATTGATTGTGCTCTTTGAGCAAACTTGGACTAGTCTTTCGGCTGAGGGTGGTAAATATATAAATCCGAGGGGTGGTGGGGTAAAAAGCCGATTTTGGGCTAAAAGCAAGTTTTTTGCCTTATTTTTCGTTCTGAGCTGATTAACACCTAATCTAGGCATACTTTTATAATAATTTTCTATACAAAATTCTTCCAAAAACTTTCCTGAAGGAGCCAAGCCCCTTTGCCAATGTCTGTCTGGAGGCAGACTTTGAACGGGTTCAAGAAACAAAGACTTACTTTAATTTCGAATTCACCCAACTCCAAGTTGGACAATATTTCGGCCACGATCTTCAGACACTCCACTTCGGGAATCATTAGGTCGTAGGCACCGGCTATGTCGAAATCCTGAAATTCTGCTAATTTCAAACCAACTTGATTAGGGGCCGTCCATAAACTACGACGTTCAGAGATGGAGGTGGGGTGGTCGGTTGAACGTTGTAAAACGTCGCAGGGGTGGGGGTTGATGGCGAAAACGTCGACGTATTTAGGAGCCTAGGAAGCTTTTGTCCGCAACTATATTACAAGGAAAACTCAACCCAGTTCATGTTTCCAACCGCCGAAATGATAGTTCACTGTCAAAAGTTTCTTTTTCACAGCTTCTGCAGTGTCATGTCGATTTAATTCAAGATTTTCTAATGTCGGACACAGTACCAAGTTTAGTCGGGGGATGTCAGCCAAAAACGTTGTAGTTTTTAGAGGAGTCGTTCTGAGAACGTCGGGAGGGGGTGGGGGTCCAAAATTTTGAATTTTTGAACGTCGTAGTTTATGGACCGCTCTTTATAGCTTCTAATTACGCATTGAAAGAATTCCCGGTAGCGCCCTCTCGTCATTCTAGGATTGTCGCGACGGTAGACCTTGGCGATCTGATAGCGCTTTACGTTGATTAGTTTGTTCATCGCTAAATAACGCGCGAACGGTACCTAAAACAAGTGCATAAATGTAGCTAACTGCTTCACATGGCACATTTACATAAGTACATGCTCAAACTAACGGAATAGTTATTTGTGGTACAGCATTGTGTAAATTACACACAAGTAACAGGTCATCCGTCGAAGGGGGAGGGGTTTGGGGGTCTAAGCCCAAATTCTAGCGTGATCGCTGGTTGGTTGGAAACAAAAAACGCTCAAAAATCTCACTTTTTAGGCTAAAAATGGTGAAAATCGCTAATTCGGGCCCACCTACAGCTAAAAAGCGCTGTTTTACAGGCGATTTTAGCAATTTTACTGTGTGAAATTCTAAAAAAACCGCAAAAATTTGCTCTAAAAACATACATGGGCCGGAAAAATCCGGAGGGGTATGAAGACCTTGGGAGGGGGTCCCCCAACAAAGTCCAAAAGACGCCCATTTTGCCATAAAAAAGCGAAAATTTCCTCCCTCCGGGAGGGGGGTGGTGGAGGTATGATCAGCCGAGGGGAGGGGTATACCCCCCTTACCCCCCCGCCCATGTATGCAACAGTTTAACTTTTCTGACAAAATGCCAGATACCTGCATTTTGTGAATGCCTATACCTAAACCTGACACCTGATTGTGTTTTCGAAGTACCTGTACACTGCACCTGTTCTATAATCAGGTACTTTCTCAACCAACACCTGACCACAGTAGCTAAATAGTTCATGAGATTTAGGCCAGTATGAGGGGCGAGGGGGGTATGGACGACCGAGGGGTGGTATTGGCCGGCGGGGGAGGGAGTTTACCCCATACCCCCCCGGCCCATGTCTAAAAAATACTTGCCAGAAAAATTGGTGGGGCGGGGCCCTGTTACATGCAAGGAATCTTGAATAATAGTCAAATACCGTTAAATCGTATCTAAGTGACAATTTCTCTCCGCCCCCTTGTTCGTCCAAATCATACACCTGCTTGCCACCTTCCTCGCCATATTTACCCAAAAGCGTGTCCTGAAAACAAACTGTCAATTGAAATGAGAATAGGTAAGAATATACAGTATGTAACCGCTCCGGACCGACCTGGGGAGGGGGTAGGGTGGGGGTATTCCTCAGCTAGGGGTCGAGGGGGTTTCGCCAAGACGGGAGTTCAAAATTCAAAAGCTCCAAAACGCCTGGAAATGCGTTTTTAGCACGTTTTTTCAGAAAGGACGCTAAAAATCGCTATTTTAACCTGCCAAATAGCGTTTTTTAGAGATAAAAACAAGCAAAAAATGCAAAAACGGCTTCCAAAAACGCCGACTTCTTATAAAATATCAGCAGTAGAAACGGCAAATTCGGTTTCCAAAGGTTTTTCAAGCGAATTTTGGGCTAAACATTTGTGATTTCAGAGCCAGTTTGTTAGTACTGGAGCCACTACTGGTACTTGTATTTTTGGGGTCGAGGGTCCCTTAACCTGTCTCCGGGGTGGGGGTAAGGGGGGCTTGGCCTTTCCAGCTAAGGGTGCATGTAAGTACATATTGAAGGAGTTTATTTTTGCAACTACACTAAAATAAACAAACAATGACCAAGAGGTTAGACGAGTGGGTGTTATATACAATCAAACTCTTTCAGTATATAGGTAAAGTAGAAAGGACTGGACAAAAGCATACATGGGCCGGAAAAATCCGGAGGGGGGGGTGGGGGGGTTGAGACCTCGGGGGGGGGGGGGGGTCCCCCACCCCGAAAAAAGGCCAAAAAACGCCTATTTTGCCTTAAATAAGCGAAAATTTCCTCCCTCCGGGAGGGGGGGGGGGGTGGGGGAGGGGGGTATGGCCGGCCGAGGGGGGTATGGCCGACCGAGGGGGAGGGGTATACCCCCTTACCCCCCGGCCCATGTATGGACAAAAATATAGCGTTGGGGCGGGCATTAGAGTTGTAAACCGGCCCAGGTCAGCTCACCCAGTCTAAGCGAAGGTCAGTTGGAGTTTGTTGTCTTGAATAAACTAAACTAACTGACTGAAAATATGGGTGAAGAAGTTACCCTGAGTTCAAAAACCGGTGTATCGATGGTTTCTGCGCCGTGTCGCTTGAAGCAGTCGACCACGATTTTGAGCACCTTCTCTCGAATGGCCATCTGCTTCGGTCCATAGTCCCGAGTGCCCTTCGGACATTTCAGCACGAACTTCCGCCCTTCCCCGTCGTCAAGAGAAGCTTTCAATGACAGCAACTTTGCTACTTCTTCGTTTATCTAAATTTTTTTCTATTTCACAAACTAGAGTTTATGATTTTATTGCGCTTGTTACAAAAGAATAGGGATGCGACCGGTATAAAAATACCGTATAGCATTTTCGATACCGTATAAAAGTCAGGCACTTAACGCCGTTTATGGTATCGGTACCAAGGGTAGTGGTACCATACCATACATGGGCCGGAGAAATGGGTTGGAGATAGTCAAAATCTGAAAATTTGTGGGCGGGCCTGCCGGTTTGGGGGGCCGCGGCGATTTTGGTGTGGGGTCAGGAACAACAGTCGCCTTCAGGTGGGTGGGTGGGGTCGTTAGCGGGTAGAGCCCAAGCTACTAGCTACCACCCAAGGTACTAAAAAAGAAGCTAAAAACGCATTTCCAGGCGTTTTGGAGCTTTTTGAAATTTTGGACTTTCGCAATTTTCCCCCCATGTTATATGACTCGTTAATCCGGACAGAAGATTTGGGGTCCCAACTTCGAAACTTGAATGGCAGGTAAAGTGATTCGTTAGCCCGGATTTGATTTAATTTGGACAAAATCCATTATTTCAATTCAGGTGTGAATTTTCAATTGAATAATGCTTTTCCTTGAGTCAGAATGTGATTATTTTTGTCTTTTAGGAGCTATAATCAGCTGAAATACGTTTTTGGCTTTTAATTAGGAGGTACAGCTGCAGAATCTGATATGCAACTAACAAAAAGCTGTTATTTAGGCCGTAATCATCATATAAAAATACCGTAGAGCGAAAAATACCGTGTCCCATCCCTACCCCATCCTCGCCCACACCCAGCAACTAGAGAAACTAGAATTTAATACCGTTTCCGGGTCAGCCTTGTCCTGCTTCAGTTTCCTGACCAGTTCGCCTTGCCGTTGAACTTCTGCCAAAATCCTTTGTCTTTCCTCCTCCTTCATAACTGCCGTTGATTGTGTGGGGTCGATTACAGTAACCAAGGGAAAACTGGCCTTTGGAACTCTCGCAAACTTTGCCTCGTGCCACGATGTTCTTCTGATAAACGAGATTATAATCTGACGCAACAATTTTCGCCGAAGAACGGACATTGAAGAGGTTTTATTCTCGCCGAAACTCCGCCCACCAGAGAAGAGTGATTGGTCGAAGCAGGTTTGGTTAAAATGCTATTGTTCTGTTTGTCAATGAGTTGAGAGAACTTCTTTCCATTGTCTGAACAGTAAACTTAGGCTAAAGACAGTAGTTACGAAATTAAGCAAGCTTAAGAATGTGCAAAATTTTTTTAAAAATTCTGGCTATTAGTGACGCCATACGACGCACATTTAGATTTCTTTTGTACCATTTTCAGTTTTCGGTTGAACATTTCATTTGTAATTGGTGCAGCAATACAATAATAAACAAGCTAACTGAAATGGCAGGCAGGGCCGTTTGACCGGCTTCTATTTCCCAACCGATCAAAAACATATCTAGTTCGACCATTGACAATTTAGATCGAATTTGATTTGCTGACCTAGCAGTTACAACTTCTTCAGGCAAACTGTTACAGACGTTAACAATTCTTCAATGACATTTGTTCTGTTCGCGTTGATAAAGTTAAGTTTATGAGCAAATGTTTGTTCTGTAAGAGTAAGACACATTTCTTCATTTCTCTCTTTCTATATGGCTACTAAAGCTGATTACTATAATGCGATGCTCTTTTAGTAAGTTTCTTTTTGTTATCCAAACTTTTAGATGTTGTTAAAGATTAATCAAAAATGATAGTACAATTCTGAAACACTATTCTACGCTTGGCTTGGCACATCCGTAAATAAAACGGAATTTGAACGAAATAGATTTTCCGTACCGCAAACAGTTTCTTCCAACGATTTGGGCGCCGATCCATAAGAAGCAAGTACTACACCACGATTATATCCGATCCGATGTGCGGGGGCCTTGCGGCCTGCGATCAGACTCGAGGTCCATTTCGCTTCCCCGTGATTCGTCATCTCGGACGTTGCCCTTCTTTCACTGCCAGCCACTCCTAGCCATGCTGCTGGGTGCCGGTCACCAGGAGGGCGGCTGGCGTGTGGATGCCATGATGCTGACAGCTCCCGACGGCGACGGCGGAGGGCTCCCCAGCATAGTTGGTTTCTCAGACAGCTTCTGACATCGTAGATGTTCTTCCCAACGCGGCATGCTTTGTGGAGCGGCTTCGGCAACGGCAGATCCAGTTGGTTCCCATTTATACCTACTCGCTGTAACCAGCTTTTGGTGGCCTGGGTGGAGCGTTGTGCCGACGACCAACTCTTTGCAGCAAGAAACTTGCCGCGTCGAGAGGATGAACCACTACAACCGCTAGCGATACAGGGGCCGGCGTGACTCAGAGGCAGCGAGCTACCCACTGAGCCAACGACGCGGCACCACGACTATATCTGAAGTCCGGTAATTATCGGATGTTTTCCTGAAAGTGACTACCGTGAGAAGTAAATTTCACAAGTTGTAAAAGTTGCAGAAAATATACTACTCGGGCAGTACCGCCCCACACCGCAATTACCGATTTAGATTTACACTTGTGCTTTGTTTTAGGCTCAGGATTAGAATCAGGATTTATTTATGCATTACTTCATGCAATACATGTAAAAGGTCATCCGCCGAAGGGAGGTTGGGGGTCTGGCACCGGCCGGGGAGGGCCCGAATGCTAGGGAGGGGGTTGGGCACTAAAAAACCCTCAAAAATTCCAAAATATCGCAATTTTTCGGCACAAAATCGCTATTTTTGGCTCAAATACAGCAAAAATTGTGCTGTTTTACAGGCAATTTTGGCAATTTTTGTTTCTGAAATTGCAAAAAAATCACAAAAATTTGCTCAAAAGATTACTTGCCAGAACTGCCACAGCATATCGTCGTCCGTCAAATAGCCTATAGTTGCATCCCAGTACGTAGATTGCCATGCTACCGTATCTACTGAATAAATTCGCGTCGAAACAATTCAAACGAACAAGGCTTCCGATAGATTCGCTTGGTATAGTAAGTTTAACGTCACTTCATTTTTGTTTCACTCTTGAGGTACCATCTATCTCGTAAAATGCACAGTCTAATTAGAAAAAGGCTGTAAAACTTCTAATACACGTGGCGAATCAAAGTTTATTATTTCAAAGCCATAGTTTCATCATAGGAAGGAGGTGGTAAATCGTCATTCAGATCTGTAGAGGCAGAAGGATACGGTACCGAACCAGCTGGGGGATACGGTACAGGTTGAGTCTCAGGAGCAGTGTAATGATGCTGTATTTGAACCGGTTGTCCTGTCAGCTGACTGTTTTCGTAGTTATGACGCGACTTTTTCATAGCTTGCTTGCAGAGATAACAAGGAATTGTACAAACCAATACAAACAACATAATTATGAGCAACGCTCCTATACTTTTAATTTCCTTTCTACCACTACTGGACGACCGGTCTTCAGAATCGGGATAAGTTTTCTCTTCCGCTCTCTGGTCGCAAAACTTTCCCTCCCAACCAGAATGGCAAATGCACTTGTCTCTGATCATGTAGCCGTGATGGCACTGATGCTGACAAAACGTGCCGAAATACGTGAAATCGCAGAAACAGCGGTCGAAAAGATCGTTGTACCTTCCGTGCCGACACACCGGCCGGTCGCAAAGCAGTCCTTTCCAATTTTCACCGCATTTGCACCCGTTTTCGAGGGGTTTTGCGTCGTTTTTGCAGAGTGAATTCTGACACCACTCTCCACCCCAAATACGAGAACAGTGACAAGTGCCGTTTTCGAATTTGCCGCCGTTTTCGCAGGGGCCATTCTCCTCCTGACCGGTGGCTGTTTGAGCAAGCAGAAGGAATGGAATGGAAGAAATTATTGTTACGGTTGCTTGAGCTAGCATTTTGGCTTGGACAAGAATGAAATTGTGGTGGTGAGACAGACGCACGAACGCTTGGCCGTGAGCCGTGAGTTTTCTGGCCCCAGACGCCGTTACTGGTTAGGTTGGAAAATCGATAAAGGCTAGAGCGTTTAATCAGACTACATACACCCTTCAACTTTTTACTACTGTTGGTATTAATAGGTTTTTAGCCTGAAATCTTAATAGTTTCAATTCTTCAGTCAAATTTTTAGAAAAAATTGTGAAATTTTTGCTTGGATTATAGAAAAATTTGATAGTTTCGTGTTTGAATCTGGACTTGAACCTGGAATTTCGTTATTAGACTTGACTTGAACCTGAACCTATTTTTTTAACCCCGGACTTTCCAACAGTACTTTTTACTTTAATTTCCCTGAATTAAACGTCGATTTTTCAGTGAGCTCGTATGTATTTTTCAAATCAGTTTTACAACTGCGTACAATTGCTTTTTGTTGCAGATTTCAACAAAATAATGTGAGTTTTATTACTAAATGCACTAATTTCACGTCTTGTAGTAATAATCGATTTTAAAATACCATAACAAAAGTTGCCTGAAAATTTTTTGTCAAAACAGCTGAGTTTAGCCTTGGAAATGGTTGATGAAAACTGTCTATTGTAATAAATTCAAAGTACTGAAGCTTTCTAAATACCGTTTTCTCAGAACACACAGACAGTTAAGCATAAGCTTCTGCGGTTGCTGACTATCGCCGAAATAAGCTTCTTCGTTTTTTAATTCGTTTGAGTTCAAATTTAACAGCACGGTACAGCAGGAAAGCAACATCTAGCAACACTTTAAACAATTGCTACGTACTGTACATAGGTCTGTATGCTTTCGGCAGTACAACTTGATAGATCTGTCAAAATTCAGATAGTGTCACAGAAGCAACAGAGAAAGTTTTCAACGCTTTGCGCTTGCACATTTGCTCCATTTTCATTTCTTATCATCGCAGGCTACCAAAACCAAAGCGGAGAGATAAAAAGCACAAGATTACCTAAGAGCCATAGCCTCATCATAGGAAGGAGGTGGTAAAGAATCATTCACATCAGTCGGTGAGGGGGGTTGAGGAGCAGAAGGAGGTGTCACCGGGCCAACAGTAGGTGGGGGGTACGGCACCCCTTGGCCCCCAGAAGGCGGGATATAATGGTGGGATACCTGCACCGGTTGAGCGGAAACTTGGCCTTGTTCGTAACTATAGCTGGACTGTTTCATGGCCTTCTTGCAAAGATAGCAAGGTATTATGCAAAGTAAACAGAGAGCTATAAGAACAGCAGCAGTTCCGATGCCCCTGTTTCTCTTTGCGGCCGAAGAACCGTAAGAAGTAGTCTGGGTTTCTTTCGTTCTTTTGTTGCAGAATTTACCTGTCCAACCACTGTTACAATAGCAGCGGGTCGTCATTCTGTACCCATTGTGACACTTGTGTTGGCAAAAGGTTCCAAAATAAGAATAGTCGCACCTGCATTCACGAAATAATCTCGAGTACCTTCCCTTCTGACAAATAGGCCGATCGCACAATTTTCCCTTCCAATTCTCGGTACAATTGCAGCTATCTTCCCACCAGACACCACCGTTTTTGCAGTCACCAGTTCTAGTAGAAGTAGAATTGCTCTGTTCGGCACCGAGAACAACTGGAAGAAGAGAACAGAACGCCAACAAAATGCCTAGTTGCAGAGTTAACATTTTTCTAGAAGTATACAGGCTCTGGGCCTAACGCAACCAGCCAGCTGCCTGCCTGTTTGAATGGCGCTCTGCGCTCAAAATTTTAGTGGCATTGGCTGGAGTGGCCGTGTTTGCGCGGTGTAAAAAATCGATAGCGGACGCCTGCATTTGATAGTGATAGATTTGTTTGTGTTAGCGAGATATTAACAGTCAGGCACTTTACGGTACCGACCCCTTGGTACCCCGCGTTCGGCGACTGTGATGGTACCATATAGAGTGCGAACTGGCATTGATTGGGTATTGGATGTTGGGTGTATTGGGGTGTTTTCCAGGTATTGCAGTGTGATACACTCTCCTTCTCCCTAGCACTCTCACTCTCCCTAGCAGTGTGATACACTCTCCTTCAAAATCCTTTAAAGAGGCAGTCAGTCTCATAAATTTATCGCGTTTTACCAACCGATAGGGCTGAGTTATAAAATAGCCTCGAGCTAACTCAGTCCTTCTTCTCTTGTCATTAAGATTTTGACGAAAGTTTTTATTGATTTAAAATTTAAAATAAAATTAGTAGAGTGGTTAGTAGATAAAAGATGACTAGCAGCTGGATCTGATGTCACTGTTTGTTTGTAGAGGCAGTTTTCTTAGCACTGATTGATTTAGAGCAAGTACTACACATGATACGTCTCTTGTTATGGGCTCAGAATGTCAAAGAAACGTAGGTATTTACCCCAAGTTTGCTTAAAAGCGTCTTCTTTTTTCAGCATTTTGCTTGCAAAAAATGCAGTTTTTAAACTAGCCTTAACAAAGTGTTGAAACGTCATGACTGACAGCTCTTTGACTTCATTTCTTGATAGGTTGTAGATAAACTGCTTTGCATAAATGCCTAGCAAGTTCAACACCTTAGAATCAACGTGTAAGTCATATTCTTGACCAAAAAGCGCAGTAATCAGGTCGAAGGAGGTCTGCTGATGGTCTACGTCATAAATGAGTGCTTCCAGCATTCTCCATACTCGTTTTGCAAGTGGACAGTAATATAACATATGTTCAACGGTTTCCGTGCTACCTAAATGGCACTGTTTGCACTGCTTATCTTCCACTATTCTCCTGTAATACAAATACTGCTTGGTGGGAACAATCCTGTGCACAACACGATACTGAAAGTTACGCAGTCTAACGTCGTTAGATACAGTATGAGCTCGTCTACATGCTTTTTCAAACAGCTCTCCCGACACCCAGTACTTTTCATACCATCTTTGTTTGGCTGTCGCATTTTCATACAATTTTGAAAGCTTGTATTTTTTGTACAAGGATGTACTTATTTTGTTTGGTTCATATAGAACTGGGTCATATCTTTCATAGTCTTCCAGTAGTTCGTCCCACTGGCCCAAGATTTGATTCCGCCATCTAACAGGAAGTGCTGTCCACATTTTGGTCCATTGCTTTTTGTCTATTATCAAACCAGGATACCGATTTAGCACTCCCTGATAGCTCAAAAAGTTACCATCATCTCCCAACAAGTCACGGACCTTAGTCAAACCGTTGGCTTTCATAACCGGATTATAATACATACGTTTCGGCTGCCCTGTCTTAACATCTCGGTTATTGAAAATACTTCTTGCAAGTAGCGGTTGATTCTCAGGGTTGCTAAACAAAACGTTGTCCCAATATTCCGTATAAACTTTCAGTATTTCACCGTAAAATAGAGAGACCAGATTTTTCAACTCATTCCAGTTGTATCGACTTGTAAGTATGTTATTTATCCCACCGTTCTTATCAAGTTTTCTCAATCCTACAGTATGCCACTTGCGAGCGTTATCTTTTGCGAGCCTAATTACCCATTTCAACTTAATTGAGTCATTAATAACCTGAACACTCGGCGCTTTAAGACCTCCAAGATGATATTCTTGTATTAATGTCTTCATTTTTACTTTAGGTTTGCCATCCCTCCAGATAAACCTGTAAAGAGCTTTTTCAATTTGTTTTTTTTCCAAATCCGAGATTTTAAGCACCGTCATTGGGTAGATCAGTTGTGATAATCCCAGTGTTCGAGCTACATTTATGCGACCTTCAATTGTCAAGCCTCGGGCTAACCAATTTGACAGTACCCGATTCATTTTTGTGATTTTGTCACGTATGTTTTTCTGGTGGACAATCTCATTGTTATGTGAAAAAATTATGCCTAAAATTTTGATATCTTTTGTACTCATTAAGAAAGGTCCACAAGGGCCCACTCGGGTCTTCCAAGATCCTAAACCCATACACTCAGTTTTGTCAACATTTACCCTCAAACCGGATACCAAACCGAAACGATCAATAACCTGAGCAGCTTGTGCTACCGAGTCTGCGTCCGCTAATGTCAAGGTGGTATCGTCTGCGAACAGACTTATCTTATATTCAGTTCCGTTTACGGTAATTCCTCGTATCCTATTGTCTTGACGAATAGCATTGGCCAGTACTTCCATGGTTAAAATGAATAGATACGGACTTAGTGGGCAGCCTTGTCGCACTCCGCTCTCTAAGTCAATTTCTTCAGTGAGGTAACCGTGGTTAAGGACTGCCGCTTTGGGACTAGAGTACAGTATCTTGATCCATTTTAGCCATTCTGGATGACATCCAAACCTATTCAATACTTGAAACATGAAATTTCTATTGACTTTGTCAAATGCTTTTTCAATATCTAGTGCAACCAAGACACCCTGCTCGTTTTCCTCGTCAAGATACTCCATTAAATCAAACAACATACGTATATTTTCACCTATGTACCTTCCTGGGACAAATCCGCTCTGGTCCTCGTGAATCAGCGTACTCAAAACTGGTTTTATACGATTTGCCATTACCTTGGCAAGAATTTTGAAGTCAACGTTCAAGAGTGAAATTGGACGCCAATTTTTTAGGAATCGTTTTGGTTTATCACCCTTCGGAATGAGCTTGATTATGCTTCTACATTGTGTTTGGGTCAACTCTCCCTTGGAATAGACTTCTTCATACATTCCTAATAAGCTCGGTTTAATTTCGTCCCAAAACTGGCGATAAAATTCCACCGGTATCCCATCATTGCCTGGAGTTTTATTCTCTTTCATTTCTCCCATTGCCCTTTTAATTTCGCGTTCGTTCAGTGGTTGTCCCAGAGCTTGGTTTTGTGCTTCGTTCAAACTAGCGAGAGTTGGTTGCTCCAGAAAGAAGCGTACATTATCATCGTCAGTCACTACAGTATCTTGATAAAGTGTTCTATAGAATTGAGTAATTTCTTCCTGAACTTTGTGAAACTGACGTAACATTGTTTGATCATCAGTCTGTAATTCCCAAACGGTTGTTTCTGTCGTCTTCTGTTTCTCCAGGTCATAGAAAAATTTAGAGTTTTTCTCTCCATAAGCTGCCCAGTTAGCCTTGGCACGAATCGCTGCACCCGCTGCCCTAGCTTCCAGAAACTGACTCAGCTGGTTCTTGATTATTTCATACTGGTTGACGGCTGCCTGACACAATGTATTATCTATCCGACTTTCAAGCGCTTCTAATTCTTCATACAGTTTGTTTTCATAGGCCTTCCGTTCTTTCGCCAGCTTTCCAGAGAAGTTCTTTGTCTCCTCTCTTATACGCATTTTTAAGTAGTCCCATGCTAAACGTTTATCAGTGATACCTGCTGCCAAAATTTCCTCGTCGATATCTCTAAGCCACTGTCTGACCTTTTCCTGATATGTCTCTAATTTGCACAAGCTGGTATTCATTTTGAAGACACCTCTTCCTCTAGCAATAAACTGCTCAGTTTGAATGCTGAGTAGTACTACGTTGTGGTCTGAAGGGCCCTTTGCCCCAATTTTAACCCGCTTCGCAGCAGAAAGCATTTCCGTTTGAACGTAAAACCGATCTAACCGAGTTCTAGTCTCAGTTGAGTTCCTGGCCCAAGTAGTTCTTTTAGAAAACGGATTCAAATGTCTGTAAACATCGACCAATCCTTTCCGTTCCATTAGCTGCTTAAGACGTCTTGCAGAGGGCGGCAGGTTGTCCCCCACTCGCCCACCTATTTTATCTAGTTTGTTGTCTGTGACTACATTGAAATCACCTCCTATTATTACTTTCCGATCCTGCTCGCGGTTAGCCTCAATCCATTCTTCTAACTTCCTAAACATTGCTACACGTTCTACGTCATTATTCGGTGCGTACACACTGTATATTAAAAGCTTTAAGCCGGACACTGTAACCTTAAGTTGAACTAGTCTACCCTCTCCATCTACCCGAAAATTTTCGAACACAATATGTGTTTTCTTTTTCCAAAGAATTGCGGTACCTCTTGCATTTGTAGTGCCATGCGCAAAAACTGCATTTTCGTACCCAAGATGTCCTTTGAAAGCTATCTCAGTTGTTAGATCAGAATGCGTTTCTTGTAGAAGTATCATGTCAGCCCTAGTTCTTTTCAAAAACTGCCCTACCTTCCTACGCTTTTTCTCCTCCCCTAATCCAGCTGCATTGTAGCTTGCTAAGGCGAAGTTTGCCGCTATTGGGAAAGGCATCGCAGATCAACAGCCCACTTAAAAACGGTTGCTTAAATACGAATTCCGTCACTAGCACAACTGAATCCCAACCTGTCTCTGAATTACAATACGAACAACTGCTCTACAAGTATTTTCACATAGTGAGGGTGTATTACCAGTAAAATGGAATCAACGCTCCTTCTATCCACAACGTTGACTTACACCCTCACAGAAACATGAAGTCGGTTAAACAATGGATCGCCCCAGAGGGGGATCCGCACCCTCAAACGAATCTCAAGAAGGAGCATAAGCTCCAGACATTCAAGGACCGATGAGGTCCCGGCCAGACTCTGTTAACTTGCCAACAGATCTGGGTACTGCCCCGTTTTATAGCAGGTGGCAGTACCCTTCCAAACACTTGACCACGCACCCATACAGAAACAAGGTTAAGAGTAGAAGAAACCAATAATCATAATCACATGGTGTCACAGATAAAAGTCGTTTTGTCGTTCAGTCTTCGAAATTTGTAGTCTCTGCATGTTGAAACGCGTCCGTTCACAGTCTGTTATTCCGCTGGCTCGATGCAACAAAAACCGTTCTAATGTTCCACGAGGTTTTCGTTTTCCCACTCTCAGTAGAAATCTGCCCTGGTAAATGTGCAAACATCCAACAGTTTTGCAGCAATCCGTGCACTTGCGACCACATTGTGTCCCAGAAAACATGGAAGGGGAGTGGCCTTCAGCACCCTCATCATCCTACCTTCTCGATTGATTATCGGTTAATCCAGATCGATTTTCGGGGAATCAATAATAGAAAAAGTTCCTTGGGTCGGGATTCATCTTCTCCGAAAATAGCAGTCTTTAACTCTCGCTTGAAGGGCTGTTTGAGACGACTCCTCACAGCAGGCGCAACGCACGACCGCACAGCCCAGCCATAAGGCGTCGAATCCTTGTCATTAAGATATGCACTGTAGAGTTTGTTGTGATACTGTCTGTACGTACTGTATGTACATTGTCTGGGAAGTAAAATTTCTTTCTTTCTTTCTTTCTATTGGTATTGGGTATTGGGTTTTTATCCCCGAAATAACCTTCTTCGTTTTTTAATTCGTTTGAATTCAAGTCAAGTCAAGTCATTTCTGTCATTAAAACTCTACACCAGTCAAAGCCTGTAAATGAGTGAAATTCAAATTTAACAGCACGGTACAGCAGGAAAGCAACATCTAGCAACACTTTAAACAATTCCTACGCTCTGTACATAGGTATGTATGATTTCGGCAGTACAACTTGATAGATCAGTCAAAATGCAGATAGTGTCACAGAAGCAACAGAGAAAGTCTTCAACGTTTGCTTCATTTTCTTTTCGTATCCTTGCTTGCAGGGCATAGTCAGTGCTACCAAAACCAAAGCGCAGAGATTAAAAGCACAAGGTTACCTAAGAGCCATAGCCTCGTCATAGGAAGGAGGTGGTAAAGAATCATTCACATCAGTCAGTGAGGGGGGTTGAGGAGCAGAAGGAGGTGCCACGGGGCCAAGCGAAGTTTGATGTGCGGTAGGTGGGGGGTACGGCACCCCTTGACCCCCAGAAGGCGGGATATAATGGTGGGATACCTGCACCGGTTGAGCGGGAACTTGTCCTTGTTCGTAACTATAGCGCGACTGTCGCATTGCCCTCTTACATAGATAGCAAGGTATTATGCAAAGTATACTGACAGCTATAAGAATAATAACAATTGATATGTCTCTGCCTGTATTTGCCCTGTAAGCACTTGAGGAAATACCGTGCGAAGAATTGTAACTCGATCCGGAACCGTAAGAAGTAGTCTGGGTTTCATTCTTTCTTTTGTCGCAGAATTTACCTGACCAGCCACCGTAACAAGAGCACCGTTTCATCTTAAAGGTGTACCCATTTTGACACTTGTGTTGGCAAAAAGTTCCAAAATACGAATAGTGGCACCTGCATCGACCAAATAATCTCGAGTATGTTCCGTTCTGACAGATAGGCCGATCGCACAATTTTCCCTTCCAACTTTCAGTACAATTGCAGCTACCTTCCGACCAGACACCACCGTTTTTGCAGTCACCAGTTGTAGTAGAATTAGAATTGTTCTGTTCGGCACCGAGAACAACTCGAACAAGAGAACAGAACGCCAACAAAATGCCTAGTTGCAGAGTTAACATTTTTCTAGAAGTATACAGGCTCTGGCTAACACAACGAGCCAGCGGCCTGCCCAGCTGTTTGGATGGCGCTCCGCGCTCAAATTTTAGTGGCATTGGCTGTGTGGCCGTGTCTGGTGCAAAAAATCGATAGCGGACGTCTGCATTTGATATTGATAGATTTGTTTGTGTAAGTCAATTATTATTCATCAATGGTGACCAGCACACTTGATTGCAAGTTTTTGTGCCTACCTGAAATGGTTTCTCAGCAGAAGAAAGAACAAACAATTAATAGCGTGCCATTTGAAAGTGATGTAAGCTAGAACGAAACTGAAAACAAATGTAACGTATAGAAGTTGCATTCGTGCAGGCGTTTTAAAAAATAGGAGCGTTTCAGAGGGTCCAGGAAATTTGCATTTCTTTGATAGACAGAAAAAACAGATAGATGTTTACGAATTATTTGCTTCCTCTGTCAGTGTCTACTGCATGAAACAGATAAGTTAAAAATACTCCACAGTTTAGCAGCTATTCTATAAATTTCTGTTTCTTTTTCTTAGTGAGCTTCGAGGGGCCTGATAAGTTCAAAAATCACTATGACAGAGTATTGGAGGCATGTCATGGTAAAGGACCTATTCTTTGGTGATGTCTGAATAGTTTTCTAAGTTTCTCTTTTAATTCAATTGATTCAACATTAACAGCACAATATAGCAGATTGAAGTACCCGCTTTATACATCTCGTAGGTACAGTATGCATTGGCTGCATACAAGTTGTTGATAGGTGAGTCAAAATTGTCACATAAGCAACAAATAAGTCCTAAGATAGCTTCTCAATCGCATCACACATTTAGCTCATCGTTCTTTCACCGATATTCTTCATATCACTGCTGGCGCGACACGAATTTACAGCTACCACGGAGTTAAAACGAGATCATTTACTTTAGAGCCATGGCCTCATCATAGGAAGGAGGTGGTAAAGAATCATTCACATCAGTCGATGAGGGGAGTTGAGGAGCCGAAGCAGGTACTGAGGGTCCAACTGAAGTTTGATGTGCAGTCGGTGGGGGGTATTGAACCCCTTCTCCTCCATCTGGAGGCACATAGTAATGCGATACTTGCACTGGTGCGGAAGCTTGTCCTTGCTCATAAGCATAGCGGGACCTTCGCATGCCCGTCTTGCAAAGATAGCAAGGTATGATGCAAAGTAAAATGACGATTATAAGAATAAAAGCAGTTACGGAGTTCATTCTGTTTTTCTTTTTCGTGCCTCCGCTTCCGGAAGAATCGTAGCTCGATCCGGAACCATAAGAAGTAGCTTGCGTTTCTTTCTTTCGTTTGTCACAAAATTTGCCTTCCCAACCGCTGCTACAATGGCAATCCAAAGAGGCATAGCCGTGGTGACACTTGTGCTGGCAAAAAGTTCCGAAGTAGGAATAGTAGCAAAGGCATGGACGACCAACAAACACTTCTGTATACCTTCCATTTTGACAAATAGGCCGATCGCACAATTCTCCCTGCCAATTTTCGGTGCAGTTGCACCTATCTTCCCATCGGACTCCACCGTTTTTGCAGTCACCAGGTGTAGTAGTAGTAATAGTAGAATTGTTTTGTTCGCCGCCCAGAGCAACTTGAACAACTAGACCGAATGCGAACAAAATGGCTATAAGAGGCAACATTTTTTGGAAAAGCAGTATTAGACACAGAACGCCGCCGCTCTCCGCCTGACCGTTTCGATTGTGTGTGCGCTGAGAAGTCTAGTTGCATTACTTGGGCGGTCTACAAATCGATAGCAAAGCAGACGTTTGCAGTTTATTGAAATGGTTTCACAACACAAGAAAGAAACTATTTGGCATACTACATGAACGCTGCTATGTTCTAGAACAAAAATGAAAAAACGTAAAATTTATAATTCGTGCTCATGCTGGGACTTTCAAAAAATAGATTCGGTATCAGAGGGTTGAGAAATCTGCATTCTTTTCTAAAGCGAATGAACCAAAATTTGAAACCTACGGTATGTAAACATGTACAGTATGATATGTGTGAGGCCTCAATCGAAGCAGATAGGGCCAGAAAATACAATATGTAGTACTAGACGTGAATAAACAAAACACTTGCGTATTTGGAAAATCAATATGTTCAAAATAGCCTTTTTTGTGTTTTTTTTAAGAAAAACCAGGTTTCAGCAGAAGGAAGCAGACAAGGACTTGGCCAGGCGGTGTTTTTTAGGACCAACACTGTACGTAGATAGTGGCCCATATTAAATTATTTAGTTAGCTCAATCAGTGGAGAAACTGTGGTTTTTTCAAAACTCTAAACAGCAATGTTTTCAGACACCCTGCATGATAAAATTATGTAACCTTTACCTTTATCTACTGTTGGAAAGTCCGGGGTTAAAAAAATAGGTTCAGGTTCAAGTCAAGTCCAACATCGAAATTTCAGGTTCAAGTCCGGGTTCAAGTCCATCATCTAAAAAACCTGGACAATAGGTTCAGGTTCAAGTCCACTGATAATTTCAAGAATTATTGAAATTTTGCACTGCTCGCAACTTTTCTGAGCTATACAAGCCTGTCTACTAGTAATGAAAGACGAAAACCACATTTTATGGGGCAGTAGTTTCGTTTTCTCGCATATTCAGTTTGAAAAATAGGTGTAAAAACAAGAAACCATGAAAATTTTGTGCAATCCGACCGAAAATTTGACAAATTTAGCCTAAATTTTCGCTCAAATTTTGAACCTATTGAGTGAGTCCAGAAAAACGAAACAGGTTCAAGTCCGGCTGAAATAAAATAGGTTCAGGTTCAGGTTCAAGTCCACAGATTTCAAGTTAAAAACCTATTAATAAGTCCAGGTTCAAGTCGGACTTGCCAACAGTACTTTATACCAGTACTTACTATGGATAAATCGGTCAAAATCATCAGATGTTCTGACAAAACAACAGAAACTCCATCAGAATTGGCTTTTCACTTTTCACATTGGCTTCACCACTCTCTCCATTTTCTCATTATCGCTGGCGCGGCATAGGGCTATCAGATCAAAGCGCAGAGTTCAAAAGCGACTCGATTATTTAAGAGCCATGGCCTCATCATAGGAAGGAGGCGGTAAAGAATCATTCACATCAGTCGGTGAGGGGGGTTGAGGAGCAGAAGGAGGTACCGAGGGTACAACAGAAGTTTGGTGTGTAGTAGGTGGGGGGTATGGGACCCCTTGGCCTCCAGAAGGCGGGACATAATGATGGGAGACTTGTACCGGTTGAGCCAAAACTTGTCCTTGTTCATAATCATAGCTTGACTGTCGCATAGCCCTCTTACAAAAATAGCAAGGTATGCCACAGATCAAAGCGGCGATGAAAACGAAAATAACGATTCCAACTCCTCTACTTTTCTTTCGACTGTTTGAATAGTTATCCGAAGAATCGTAACTTGATCCGGAACCATAAGAAGTAGTTTGCGTTTCTTTCTTTCGTTTGTCACAAAGTTTTCCTTCCCAACCGCTGCTACAATAGCAACTATCCAAAGAGGGATACCCGTGGTGACACTTGTGCTGACAAAAAGTTCCGAAGTAGGAATAGCGGCAAAAGCATCGGCGACCAAACAGTTCTGTATACGTTCCGTGCTGGCAAATCGGCCGACCGCACAATTTTCCCTGCCAATTTTCGGTGCAATTACACTTACTTTCCCATCGCACACCACCGTTTTTGCAGTCACCAGGTGTAGTGGTAGCAATAATAGTAGAATTGTTCAGTTCGTCACCGAGAGCAACTTCAACAAGAAAACAGAAAGCCATTATGCCGATGTTTAGAGGTAACATTATTTGTAGAAGTTTAACAGAGAGCAAGTAATCCAACCAACGGCCGCCCAGGCGTTTCGATTGCGCACTGCTGCAAATTTTAGTGTCTAGTGGCATTGGCTGGACGGGCGGCGGCGCAAAAAATCGATAGTGGTCGCGTGCGTTTGATGTTTATAGACTTGTTTGTGTTAGAAAGTATTATTCATAGCGTATGGTCAAAAGTTGAACAGTTGCATAGGTCTTCTCTATTTTATAATTATCTCTTCAACAATTCTGTGCTCATCTATTCATACTTTAATACGATTTATGCTTATCGTAACATACAGTACAGCACTAATTGCAATTAGCTGAACAAAATCTTTTTACTCTACACTACTGTTGTTTGCGTATACGCAATACGCATACGCAATACGCAAAAATACGCATTTTTATCAGAATGCATATACAGTACGCATACGCATACGCATACGCATTTACATCTGGATACGCAATACGCATACGCATTTTTTATCGCATTTGAGTATTTTTGCGTATGCGTATCTACTATACTTTTAAGCGGCTATGAGCCTTGAAAATAGCAGTTTTATGTGTGTTTTGGCAATGTCACTTGTAAGAAACAAATCTATTTTATATTTAACTACGAAAAACAGGCTAATAACCCAAACATTCAGTGATTTTCTGTCTTTTCTGAAAAATTGAATATACAGTATAGATAAAAAATGTCCCATCGCTTTTTCGGCCTTCACTCAAACGTTTCGTTCTCAGTCACTTCTTTACCGATTTGGCTCAAATTTTGACCAAAAATTAATAACATGGTTGGCTAAATATTCTGCAAGTTTAGTGCCAAAATTCTGACTCATACTGGTTTTATGATCCGAAAACTAGGAATGAGAGTGGTCCACGCAAATTTATTTTTGTTCGGTAATACAAGGAGTACAGGCCTGAAACTTGCAGGAATGATTGGTGTTGCTATTGGGCATAACATACTAAGCGGGCAGCCCTGTAGGGTTATTATGCCCAATAGCAACACCAATCATTCCTGCAAGTTTCAGGGCTGTACTTCTCGTATTACCGAAAAAAAAATAAATTTGCGTGGACCACCCTCATTCCTGGTTTTTGGGTCATAAAACCAGTATGAGTCGGAATTTTGGCACTAAACTTGCAGAATATTTAGCCAACCATGTTCTAAATTTTGCTGAAAATTTGAGCCAAATCGGTAAATAAATGACTGACAACGAAACGTTTGAGTGAAGGCCAAAAAAGCGATGGGACATTTTTTTATCTATACTGTATATATACTTAATTTTAACGTTGGAAACAGTATTTTCAGGCATAAAATTCGACTACGATGCAATACGCAATACGCATACGCAATACGCATAAATACGCATTTATTTTTGAATGCGTATACGCATATGCATACGCATTTTTTAACAGAATGCGTATACGCATATGCATACGCATACGCAAACGGAATTTGTGATATTAAACAACAGTACCTACACCACCAATATTTATCTAAGACTTTTGAGATGTATAATAGGCTAGACTGACTCAAAACTGTTAGAAAAACAATAGAAAATACCAAATTTGGCAATCTAAAACAAAATGACAAACTGCTGTACGAAAATTTGCATGTAGTGTTTATTGATGGAGCCTGTCAGGGACTGTTTCATGCCTGTTTTGTGATTTATATCTAGATTTTAGATTCTAGATTCTATTTTATATTTATACATACAGTGGGGTGCAAAAGTTTACACGCACCTTGTCCTCTTCAAGAAAAACTGACTTGTCGCTGATTTGTTGGAGGTACCGGAGAGTGCTGCATAGGGTACCCCTCCAGATAGCGTACCCGGGGTACACTAACTGGCACTTAGTGCCGGATTGTGTACCCGGGGTACACTATTTGGAGACAGATTTTATGTCATAGGTGTCCAAAATTTCCAACATTACGGTAGGCCTAAAGCAGATCTACGTATATTTTTGCGAATTTTCAATCGTTTTTTACTGATACAAACCTCACTAGAATGGAAACTTTGACCAACCACTCTCATTTTCATGGCAGAAACAGTAATCTCGATTGGAAAATTACATTTTTGCTCAGAAATCGTGAAAACAAGCAGTTTAACATGATTTGGCTAAGTGTCAGTTAGTGTACCGGGTACACTATCTGGATCTCATTTTTGTTGCGGAAAATGCTAAGTGCTGGTTAGTGTACCCGGGTACCCAATGCAGCACTCTCCGGTAATTGGTAAGTGTTATACACCGTTACATAGCTTGAGATCTTACCAAAAAGGTGGTGCAGACTGCGCTGCAATGGGTTGCGTTATGGTGAAGTTATATCCGGTCTAAGTCAATCTGTCAGAAAAAGGGTTAGCAAAAGTTTAAACGCACTTTCAAAATTCCACAAAATCTGACTAAACTTCTTTCAAACAACGATTGTAAGAATACCTAAATACTAATTAATGAACAACAGGACAACTTTCATGCTTTGGAATAATTCAGTCGCACTGTAACGCAATTAATCGTAACACATCTCATCATGAGGAAATTGGTCTGGTCTGTGTACAAGGTCTACAATTTGAATGGTTTTGAACTCTCTCGAACTTCTTATGGATGTGTAACAGACTGAGACTGCTAATCAGGCTAAACAAACTGTGTTTATGATAACAGAACCACAAAAACAGAACATTTTTAATCAGATTAAGGTTGACAGATCATTACTGTTCCACATCTGTCACACTGAGGTTTAGTATTCTGGTCTTCTCAGTGTTTGTAATCGACTGCAACCAACAAACATGGGTTAACTCATATGGTTTTTACATGTACAGTACTATTGTTTCTCTTATGCAAAAATACCAGAACATGCCATTTAGGCACCTTACTCAGTTAACAGCACTATAACCAGCGTACCGAATATCCAGTAATGATCCACAACAATCAACTGACGGCAACTGTGAGGGTAGTTTGACCAGGAGACATCATTCCTGCTTCCAAAAACTTGCGTTTTTTAAACTGAAATGCATTGTGTGATCCCATGGATATGGAATTCCATCATCTGTTCATTTTAAGATGACCTATGGCTGCTTCAGTGAATGCTTCTGCCATTGCCGTACACTGAATCTTGGCTCACTCATGTTTGACTATGATACTAAAGGTCCCAATTTTACTGTGTTCAGCTTCTCTGGCCTCTTAGGGCTTCTGCTGTCTTTGCTCACGCTATTTTTCTTAAAACCAGGCAGCTGAGTCAGATATGCACCTCATAAACCATAACAATGTGGCCATTGCCTAGCAGATTCACTATAATTATCTGGTTTGAGCCCATAATTACCAATGTTTATGACTTGTAACTTCTATAAAGCTTGAAATTCATGCATGCCAGCCTTTCTAACAGACACCAGATGTTAGTAAGTTTGATCTGTCAAGGTGCTACTGCACTCTGATGCTAGAGATCGCGTTGATACAAGGCACCATAGCAGGTTCAATCTTCTGCATGCCAATTGGACAAAGACCACAACAGGGCTAACTGAATCATGGCAAAGCATCAAACTTGTCTTGTTATTTATTATTTACTGTTTAGGTGTTCGTACAACTTTTATTTGAAAGATCTGAGTCGGATTTTGTGGAATTTTGAAAGTGCGTTTAAACTTTTGCTAACTCTTTTTCTGACAGATTGACTTAGACCGGATATAACTTCACCATAACGCAACCTATTTCAGCGCAGTCTGCACCACCTTTTTGGTAAGATCTCAAGCTATGCAACGGTGTATAACACTTGCCAATTACATTCAACAAATAAGTGAAAAGTCACTTTTTCTTGTATCTGACTGGGTGCGTTTAAACTTTTGCACCCCACTGTATATCTACAGTATGTAAGATAGGTATTTCTGTTCTGAAAAGACTCAGGAAGGCGCTAGAAAGCGTTAGGAATCATAAAACCAGGCTGGTGGGATACTCAAAACTCGCGTCTTGGCCATGGGTAGTTTACGCTATCCCGTCTGTCACGGCGGCCCCGGCACCCGTGGAAGCGGTGTGTTTGTGGGTTCGAAACCTGTCGAGGCGATGGGAAGTAGTCGACACAAAGCCCAACCCACGCCGTCGAAAGTCAGCAATGGCAAGTAGATAAATGGGGAACAAAACCTTAGCTGTCTTGCATACACCGACAGCAAAAGGGGAGGGTTGTTGTTAAGGAGGCTGCCGGACTTTGCGTCTCTTCCTGCTCTATAGCAGTTGGCTACTCCTAGTCCGAAAGGACAAAAGTGACAACAACAAACTCGAGCAGGAGTTTTTTC
Organism: Sabatieria punctata; assembly: GCA_030248155.1. NCBI lineage: Eukaryota > Metazoa > Nematoda > Chromadorea > Araeolaimida > Comesomatidae > Sabatieria > Sabatieria punctata. Next base: position 117,324 of record JASANB010006438.1, read on the forward strand.
CGCGATTTTGGAAAAACCGGAAAAAACCGAAAAAAAAAACAGGAAAAAAACAGGCCGAGGTTTTTTCGGAAAAATATCCATCGCTGGCCCTCTTACACAAATAACAAGGTATGGCACAAATGGCAGCAGCGATAACAACACAAATAACAAGGTCTCACGCCTCTGGTCTTCTGTCTGGTTTTTGAATACCTGTTTGAAGAATGGAAACTCGAACCGGAACCATAAGAAGTAGTGGTAGTAGTTTGTTTCTTTCTTTCGTTGCAAAGTTTACCCTACCAGCCACTGTAGCAAGTGCACCCGTATCCGGTCCAAGATGTGTAGCCATTATGACACTTGTACTGACAAAAAGTTCCGAAATAGCTATAGTGGGCAACTGCAATGACTTAAGTTTCTTCCATTCTGACAAATAGGCCGAGTGCACAAATCACTCTGCCAGTTTTTGGTGCCATTGTTTGTTTAGATTCCACTTTCCTTTCGGACAGCTCAGGACACCCCGCGCTCTTATTAGAGCCTTTCAATGGCGTGCCCTGCCTACAAACATCCCTCCCATTTGCTGTCATAGAGTGCAACGGCAGGTCCGGTTCGGTTCCCATTTACCTACTGGCCATCACCGGCTTTCGGTGGTCTGGGTTGGGCTTTACGTCAACTACTTCCAGTCGCTTCGACCGGTTTCGAACCCACAAACAACCCCTCTCGCAGATGCCGGGGCCGCCGTGACACACGGGATAGCGTAAACTACCGGTGGCCAAAACGCGACCTATCTTCCGAGCAGACACCACCGTTTTTGCAGTCACTAGTTGTAGTAGAAATAGTTGAATTAGAATTATTCTGTTCGTCACTGCGAACAACTCGAACAAGAGAACAGAATGCCAGCAAAATAACTTTATTAGAGGTAACATTTTTCGAGAAGTATAAACATACTTCATAGCCGGCACAGTTGGTGTAGTGGTTTAGGCCACATGGCCACTGCGCGACGTCGTGCGCTCATCCACTCGGAGGGGCAAGTTTCTTGCCGCAAAGAGTTGGTCGTCGGCATAAAGCTCCACCCAGGCCACCGAAAACTGGTTACAGCGAGTAGGTAAAATGGGAACCGACTGGATCTGCCGTTGCACCGAAAGCCGCTCCAAAAAGCATGCCGCGTTGGAGGGAAGATCACGACGTCAGGAGCCGTCTGTGAAACCAGCAATAAGGCCAATACCGGTTTGGCCACTTGGCCGGGCGGCCGTTGGGAGCTGTCGGCACCATGACGTCACCTCGCCAGGCACTCTCTTAGTACCTGGCGCCCAACAGCATGGCTTGAGTGGCTTGGCAGTGAAAGAAGGGCAAACGTCCGAGATGACGATATCAGGGGTAACGAAATGGACCGTGCAGGTCTGATCGTAGGGCTGTACATCGTACGCCCCCCGCCAGATCGGATCGGATCGGATCATACTTCATAGAAGCCAGTCAGTGCCTGTCTAGGCCTTTTCACTGCGCTGTGTACTGAAAAATTTTAGTGCCTTGGCTGGTCAGTCCCCAGCAAAAATTAATAGTGGCCGCGTGCGTTCGTGCGCATGAAGATGATGATAGGATAGACTTGTTTAGTATTAGAAAATTATTCATAGAGTACGTATGTTCGCAAGGTATATAATATAACAGGTGACCGTTTTCTTGATTGTAAACGCTATAACAGTCTTGGTTTTAGAAGTACGTATTTAAGAGTGGGTGTCTGAGTCCGGCAACCCTGTAGTGAACTCCCTATGCACAAAAATAGGTCGACCTCTCCGATTTTGCTCAAAATTTGCATAAATGATGTACCTTAGGGGAAACCAACGTGTACCAACTATCAGCCCCCAACTCCGCCTAATATGCAAATTACGAGGGGTCAAAGGTCAAATTTGGGGTACCTTATTCGATTGAGCATAACTATGCCAATTTTCAACGCACTGTGTCCGGGTTTCTTTTAAACGATAGAGCCTGCTCTTGGCTTTCCAACGAGCTACACAGCGTATTTTCTACATGGCTTCATTCGGTAGTTATAACGATTTTTTTTCATTTTTTGATGACCCAAAAATCGCTTTTTTGCCCACTGCAAAAAAAATTCCCTCCTAGCCCCCCTTTTTTATTTCTTTATTTGATAGCCCTTGATGAGAGCTTTAATTTGATGTAAAATATGAGCGATTTCACTGGGGCATTTTTGAGAAACTTGCATTTGAATGTTGCTACCCAAGCTGACTGCTGCGAAATTTCTACTGTAAGAACTGCCCGGAAGTGTGTTAGTTTGCATCCCAGTAAGTTCAGGATTCTTTTATCACAAGCGACAGGTTGACACGTATCCCAACTCTAAACTTTTGAGTTTACATTAGCTGTGGCATAACAGTATTGTGGTGCAGCATAGGTTGCTTCAGTCACTCGAGATGTTCTTTCAAGTTTGCCAGCATTTCATCATCCTCAGGAGTGACAATGTTTTCATCGTCCAGGTAATCATGCCGAGGTGCAAACCGGTTTTCTGATGTGTCTTCTGGTTTGTCAACGTTGTGCTGCTCAACTGCACCCTTCCTTAGCTTCTGTGACATTCTTGAGAAGTATGCAAGAATTTGTTGCTCTGTCAAATATTCATTCACATTGAAGAGAAGAGCGCCACCTGAAGCATTTTGTTGAACATTTGTTCAAATGAACGAAGTGACATGGTGCATATAATGCAGCACATGTTTTTGCTATAGTAATAGGTGAATAGTACCTCTACGGGTTTTTCTCATGTCGCTGGCCACCTGCGCTGCGTTCAATTTCTGTTTTGTTTGTTCACCTTCAAGAAACTTGCTCTCAAGGTACTGCACCTGTTTCTTTGAAAAACGAGTGAAAGCAGGTGCTTCACGCAAGGCCCACCCCTGTTCAAGAGGTTGCGTCTCGCTTTGATGGCATGCGCTTTGTTGAGCAGCATGCGTCTCCAACTCTTCATTGATGTCAGCGCGAAGGTCATTCATAGCTTTAGAAGTGTGCAATTCTTCCAATCGAGTAACGTACAACCCTAAGAACCTATTTATGGTAAGACATATAGAAGTAAGAATTAAACAAGAGCTAAAAGTACAGTTAAACAAGTAAGCATATGTAAATGTAAACATGCCTTGAGCTGCATCCAAAAGAGTGAGTCTTTCAGGTTTGTACTTGTGTTTTCCACCGGCAACATGCCGAATTAGATTTGCGTAATAGTAAAACTGGGCGGTACATCCTGGTTCTGGACAGTCGTACAGCAAATCACGTTTGAACTCATAGCCGGACTCCGCCATCGCCCGAGCCTCTTCTGCGGTTGTATCATCTGCAAGCTGATCGAACTCGTCTTGAATTTCAGTGCCTTGATCAGGCTCCGAATGGCTTTCCGGTGTTTGAGGATAGTCTGGTTGACCAATTGGTTTCCACGATTCGTGGTGTTCACGTTCAGGTACGAACAAGTGGTGATTAGCAAGTTTCTTGAATGCTTCTGTGTTTATACTGATTTGTTTTCCATTCCCGAGAAATGGCATTCTCCAGACCCGCATAGACCCAGCCACAAAGACTTCGTCGCCTTTCGCGTCTACAGTTGCTGTGGTCCACATAAACTGAAAGTCTGAGAACTTTGTAATGCCTTCGATGCCTTTTGGTTTCCGTTTTGGCTTTGTTTCTTGTTTTCCAGATTGTGGTTGTCCATCGTTAATGTGCCCAATGAAAAAACTAACTCCTCGAAGCCCCCCATGAGAAGTTGCAGCATTGATGAAGTCATCAGCGGTAACTGCATCCAATCCCTCATCAACTGATAGGTAGACCTATGTTAAAGGAAATACATGTTTGAAAAACAGTGAGTTGCACTGGTAATATGGCTACTAATCGCTGGAGTACATACCGTAATGTATGTGGTACCCCTATGTAGTACCCCTATCAGACCGGACCGTACCTGTCTCTTTATGCGTGCGCTTGCTCTGTCGGCTGGTCCTTTTCCGCTCTGAAAATTTCACTGTAGCGCAAAACGAGAGGATAATCGGTTAATTTATGTGTTACTTGAGCTTCTGAAAAGAGCCACCGTTTGATAACAACAGGACCCCTTGAGATCTCGGGAATACTGGCAATCATTGACGACGATTTGTAATGACCCTAAAATTTTTAGTCCTTTTTAAAGTAATGTCCACCTACTGGCAGAAGATATTTTGCGCGAGATAGAAATTCAACTCACAGCGTTATCACTTCTGATTATGGCATATTTCACTTTCGGTTTCTGCGAACTGATCAGTTGCAACAAATGCTTCAGGATAGCTGTGACTTCCAATGACACTTGATTTGCTGATGGTAATAGATGCACATACGTGTGCGTGACTGTCTTTGTTTCTGCGGTTCCCTCAGCGCGCTCTTTGTAGGTGGCCACTGATATATGCCAAGTGAGACCCGATTTCCCAAACCACCCTGTTTGTGATTCTCGTGCTTTGCGTGGCAAAAACTTCCTGCAACAGTTTTTCTGAATTTGTATGCAGTTTAGAAAGCACAAAAGTTCTCTCGAAAACGGCTTTGCTTGCGATGAGTACTGTTGCATATACTTACATTGCAAAGTCAATGACAATGAAAACTTCGTCTTCTTTTAAATTGTCCAGTACTTGCTGCTTGATTCCGTATCAAGAAGACAAGAGCTGTTCTAACAAGTTTACACCCTTCTTCACTGCAGGTTGCCCAATAGACTATAATCTTTGCCTGTGCTGTAATCAGATTTATCAGCCAAGCTATGAAATTAATTACACCTGCATTGTAAGTAATCTTCAATATGAACAAAATTGTTTTCAGAGGACCATAGATGGTACTATGGTTATGATGTGAAAAATTTCTGTTGGACAGAGGCACTGAAACCGGGAACTGTTACAGTGACAACAAGTATTTGATTTATTAAAAGGTGTAGTAGGCTGACTGTCCAATATTACAGGCACTTCACGTTTGCCTACTGCTGTTGTCACTACTGTTCCAATATCCAGTAGAACCCGAGAAACCCAGAAAAACTGTAAGTTTTGATAAATAATTTTGTGAACCTGAATGAACTTTGCTTAAACATATGTACATACATAGGTGAATACAATTTCGGCATCAAGACAGCACCCTGTAAAAACTGTGGCTATACTGGAAGCTTACAGTTCCAAATTCTGCTGTCTGGAATTGTGGATTACAGCACTCAGACAATTAGCTTCAATGTGAGCATGTCAAAACAACACAGACTTGATTGGGCAGATCCTGTTAAAGCTGTGTGTCTCGAAGAAGTACTACAGCAATATACACGTTTATTTTTCTGCATCACACTTTCTTGCATAAGAGTTATTTATCATTTAAGCCGATTAGCTTACGGTTTCTCCACCAAAAATCACAATCGGAATGGATGCTGGAAGAAGTATGGATTGAAATTAACCCTGGACCTAGTAAGTATTCAAGTTTGGTTTATTCTATTGCTTACAAACAGCATACTATGAGTAAGACCAATGGGATGAGTAGAGATTCCGTTTTTGCCTTTTGAACATGAAAAATCTTTCAGGTCTCAAGTTCATTCTGAGTGAATGGTTCAGTGGTATCAAAACTCAGTGGAAGAACAGTGACTCGGGTGTTGTTCAGAAAGATAGTGAAAAACTAGGTCAGTCTTGTTTAGGAATCAGATTATTTTGTCAAAGTTCAGTACTGAGTTTAATTTACACAGAAATACTTCAGGTGTGTACGTATTATTTATCAAAACAGCCAATATCAACGGTGCTGGTGTTCTTACCAGCACATCTCCAATCACTGTGTCGTTTCGCGGCACTGAAGGGCGCACAAGAACAATGAATTTACCATTTGTGTTTAGCCAGCTTAGCGACGTGTCTGCGTCAACTTTGAAGTATAGCCAGAGTAACAGAAGATGTTGTCATGTATACTGTTTGATGTTTCTTTAGATTTGAAAGGAATGCTGTCCACACATTTCCGCTTTTCAGACTTCGCAAGGTTGGGTCAGTGACCCACCTTCTTCTATCAGTACATTCAACTGAAGATACCTGGTGATAAATTCGTTACAACTGCCTTAAAAAGATACGATGTGTAAAATCCACTTTCAGGGCAGTACAACAGATAAAACTCTTCGTTTGGAACCGGTATTCACAGGAGAAAGCAGCTATTGAAAGTCATCAATATTACGAATTCATTGATGGTCCTCCAGTCTGGATTGGTCAGAATGAGCGTCCATGGAAGCTGTTTACACCAACAAAAAGAAGAAATGTTGATGATTGGGATTTGGACAACGACCCAGATTACTTAACTCCGAGCCTATGCTGTTGAGATGGCAAAAAGGATCTTCAACATTCTTGGAACAGTTTTGATACAAAGTCATACTGTATGTATCTCAACCTCAATTAATCAAGTGATAGCTCGAGAAACGCTCTATACAGTAAAAGAATCCTGAACTTACTGGGATGCAAACTAACACACTTCCGGGCAGTTCTTACAGTAGAAATTTCGCAGCAGTCAGCTTGGGTAGCAACATTCAAATGCAAGTTTCTCAAAAATGCCCCAGTGAAATCGCTCATATTTTACATCAAATTAAAGCTCTCATCAAGGGCTATCAAATAAAGAAATAAAAAAGGGGGGCTAGGAGGGAATTTTTTTTGCAGTGGGCAAAAAAGCGATTTTTGGGTCATCAAAAAATGAAGAAAAATCGTTATAACTACCGAATGAAGCCATGTAGAAATGCGCTGTGTAGCTCGTTGGAAAGCCAAGAGCAGGCTCTATCGTTTAAAAGAAACCCGGACACAGTGCGTTGAAAATTGGCATAGTTATGCTCAATCGAATAAGGTACCCCAAATTTGACCTTTGACCCCTCGTAATTTGCATATTAGGCGGAGTTGGGGGCTGATAGTTGGTACACGTTGGTTTCCCCTAAGGTACATCATTTATGCAAATTTTGAGCAAAATCGGAGAGGTCGACTTATTTTTGTGCATAGGGAGGGTTGCCTGATTCAGACATCGACTCTTAATGCTTATTACGCTCATATGCAGCAATAAAAAAAGATGCGTACATTACCGGGAAAACTCAACATTTCGAGTTGGAATCGGACTCTTGTATTGTAATCGATCGAACGTACCGCTAAATATCGTTTGGAATCATCATAAGTACTACATTGCAAAGAAATCCATCAAATGAATCCGTTAACGATCAGGTTGAAAGGCCCCAGAAGAAATTAGAGGCCATAAACATAGGCTATTTGCTATGCACGTTGATACATTGTAAATCGGTTAAAATTTTCAGATATTCTGACAAAACAACAGAAACTTTATCAGAATTGGCTTGTCACTTTTTCACATTTGTTTCACCACTCTCTCCATTTTCTCATTATCGCTGGCGCGGCATAGAGATCAAAGATCAAAGCGCAGAGTTCAAAAGCGACACCACTATTTAAGAGCCATAGCCTCATCATAGGAAGGAGGCGGTAAAGAATCATTCACATCAGTCGGTGAGGGGGGTTGAGGAGCAGAAGGAGGTGCCACCGGGCCAACTGAAGTTTGATGTGCAGTAGGTGGGGGGTACGGCACCCCTTGGCCCCCAGAAGGCGGGATATAATGATGCGATACCTGCACCGGTTGAGCAGAAACTTGTCCTTGTTCGTAACTATAGCGCGATTGTCGCATTGCCCTCTTACATAAATAGCAAGGTACGATACAAACGGCAGCAGCGACAATAATAAAAATAACAAGCCCAGTTCCTCTGTTTTTCTTTCCGGAATCATAACTCGTTCCGGAACCGTAAGAAGTAGTCCGGGTTTCTTTCTTTCTTTTGTTGCACAATTTTCCTGTCCATCCACTGTAACAAGAGCACAGAGTCTCAAATGTGTTGCCATTGTGACACTTGTGTTGGCAAAACGTTCCAAAATACGAATAGTCGCAACTGCATTCACGAAGAAATCTCAAGTACCTTCCCTTCTGACAGATAGGCCGATCGCACAATTTTCCCTCCCAATTTTCGGTGCAGTTGCACTTATCTTCCCACCACACACCACCGTGTTTGCAGTCACCAGTAGAATTGTTTTGTTCGTCACTGAGAACTACTCGAACAAGTGAACAAAACGCCAACAAAATAGCTATTTTTAGTTGCAACATTTTAGGAGAGGTATAAACAAAGGTATTGGTTTGGTATCGCACAGAGCCAGTCAGCACACGCCTGCCAGCCAAAGCCTTTTGATTGCGCTGCGTGCTGAAAATTTTAGTCGCGTTGGCTTGTGTGCCGCGCAAAAATCGATAGTGGATGCGTATGTTGAGTTTGTTGAAAGAACTATTGATAGTTTGAGCAAAAAAAAGAAATACATGTATTTGGAAACTCTACATTTATGCGAAACAAAGGGACGCTTATCATTTTGTTTGAATGATGATCACAAGTATTTTACATCACAGTAAACCCGTTCCAATCAGGTTTCAGACGTACCAGTAGAAACTAAAAGCCTACCATCAGCGGCTCTCCTCCCGCCCTGGATACGCGCGGTTACCTTGCCGACCGGCTTGAGGTAACAACCAATTTTTGCAGAGATTTCATTTCGTTGGTTCTTCTTGACCGGCTAGAGATGAATTCTCAAAAATCACTCTCTCGTAATCCAATTAATATTATGCCAACTGATTTGGAAAAGAGAACACTAACTGACTGTTAGCACGAACAATGCTGTTTGACTCCTTCTTATGCTGGAATTGTGTTCGCAGCGTGCCTGCACGCAAAAGAGCAATCCAAAGGTGCTGGGTTCGATTCCCAGCTACGCCATTGCACATGCCTTACTTTTTCACCTTTAAGTAAATTAGATCGTTTTTAAGAAATCATAAATAGGAATGCAACCGAATACGAAAATACTGAATACCAAAGCTCATTTTTGGCTGTTGTTGCATTTTTGTTGGTAATTTTTGCATGAATAATCGACAGAAATATTCAGCATTTAGAATTTGACTTAATTTTAACTGATAAAATCTATCAGATTAGCCAAAATTCTTAAATTTTACCCTGTTTAGTGCTATTCGGTATTATTCGATACAGGGATGGACATTTTCCCGAAAAACACCTCAGCCTGTCTTTTCATTTTTCTTCGTTTTTTTTCCAAATTCGCGGAAAAAACCCGTGCTCATAGCTGTTTTTGCTTCCTGCTTCTGAGTATCCTAGCCTGGTTTTGTGATTTCGAACGCTTTCTAGCGCCTTGCTGAATCTTTTCAGACCAGAAATACACGTGTCAGACATAAATCGCAAAACTGGTATGAAGGTTTGTATGACAGGTTCCACTAATAAACGTTATATGCAAATTTTCATATAGTACTATGCCTTTTTGTTTTATCATGCCAAATTTGGTCTTTTCTATACCGAATAATATCGAACTTCGTCTGCATCCCTAATCATAAAAACGGTACAGTTTGATATTAATTAATGGCTCTACAACCGAAAGGGATACTACAGCGCGACTATTAAGAAAAAGTACGTACGGTAGATGAAATTGAAAACTTTTTTGGAAGCCAGACAGCCTTCTGATATAATTCTGCCAAATATTGCATCGCACTGCAGTTGATGTTTACTTGTCTGACGCAATACAGTAATTACTATGAGAAAGCTCCGAGTCAACCGTTGGTGGAATGGACAAAATTGGAAGGAGAGCAAGTTCTTACGAATTATTAGCGCAGCAGCTAAAAGATGCAGTTCTAGTACCAGCTGGGTCGAGAATTCTTTTCGTTCAATGATCGGTTTTAGTGTTTTGACCGGACCGTTTTTGTGTTCAAGTAGAGTTTAAACATTCACAATGTCCCTTAGGTTAATAAATAAAACATTGACTATTACAACATTGCAGACAAACATACAGTACAGGACCTACATGTTCAACCAGAAAAACTGTATGTACATACAGTGCACGTTTGGTGAGCAGCTTAGATGCCAACCAATTTTCAGCTATGTGGTCAGTTTTAGCTGAAAATATTCTGTGCGATTTCCTGATTTTCAAGCGCTGCGCTATTGTGGCAAAAATGGATTTGCAAGGTCAGTGAGTTTTAGCAAAAGTGATAAAGAAAAGAGGAGGACAAGCAATAAGGCAGTCAGAGAGCCCCCACAGTCCTGCGCTGGGCGAGCACGAAGGCACATCGCACAAGGCCACATCTTGCACTGCTCACAGGGGACGTAATCTGGCCACCAGAGACCAGAGGCCGTATTCACAAAGATTTCTAGACTGTCTAGTTTTTTAGCAAGTCTACTTGCTACTAGTGCCTTCTAGATCTAGTGCGTACTAGTTTTGCTATTCACAGAAAGTAGCACGTTCTAGGTAGAAGGCACTAGATCTAGTGCCTTCTACTTTCTAGCGTGTTCGCCGTTTCTCGTTCACGTGCCTGTCTCAGCATATTCCTTTCCTTGTCTACGTCAGCACTTATAGCCGAGTATGAGTGATACGTACTGCACGTCAACTAAACACTTATGGAAACACAATGTACCGTACGCAAGCTAAAACTAAAAACTCGGATGCTGTTGTTTGTAAAGCAGTATGTAAGTTGAAGAAAATCAGGCAAAGTGTGCAGCGCTCAGTCGGTGTGTGGTGGCGGAAAGTCAGTGTCTGGTTGATCATCTCCCTCAGAATTCCTGTCAGAGGGAAAGTCAGTGAGGTTTTTCGACTTGGCGAAGTCACATTGAAAATGTCACCAAAATTACTGTAACTTGAAAAGGGTTTGAGGCAAGACAGCGCAGACCAAACAAAACTTGTACAGGATGAGCCATAAAAGTGGACAAGTCTTCACTGCTCTCTGGCTGAGCAGTGCTTGGCTGTGATTTGAATTATTTGGACTGATTTTTCAACAAAAACTGATAATATCCTGTTTGTTTCCCCTGAAACTCATGCTTTTAGCTCGATTTTTGACGTCATAACGCATTTTAACGCTTACAAGTGTTTTCGTACATGTAACAAGTCATCCACGGAAGGGGAGAGGGGTTGGGAGTCTGGCGCCGACCGGGACGGTCTGTGAGCCCAAATTTTGAGAGGGGGGTTGGGCACTAAAAACGCTCAAAAATCGTAAAAAAACGCTAATTTGGGCCCAAATACAGCTAAAAAGTGCTGTTTTACAGGCGATTTTGGCAATTTTTGTGTCTAAAATTGCAAAAAATCGCAAAAATTTGCTCAAAAAAATTACTTGCCAGAAAAATCGGACGGAGGTCGGTAAAATTGTCTGGGCGGTCCCCATCCGGGAAGTCTAGCCTAAGTCGGGTGGGGGGCAGACCACCCTGTTACATGTATGAGTGTTGTATGTGTATCAGAATAGTGCCGTCGATTAATCTATTGCGCCTCGACTGAGCCGAAATCGTTCGTACAGTTCTAAATCTCAGAGCGACACAAGCCATTGTTGATAGCTTAGGAACGAACACGTCCAGCCTGCTGGATGTCAAATATGGGCACAACGTCAGCCATAACTTACAACAAACGACGATTTATACACATTTTGTACAAGTAGTGCGTCAAACTAGCGACCTCCGAGGTCGCTAGAAAATCTAGTGCCTCTACTTGCTAGAAAAGTAGCGCGCTAGTTTTTGTGAATACGAAAGACTTGCTAGAAAGAACGCACTATCTAGCAAATGCTAGAAACGAACTCGCTAGTTGCATCTAGCGTGTTTTGTGAATACGGCCTCAGGCCCTCCTCAACCCTAAACAGGAGCAACGGCCAACACTTGGCTTCTTTGGAGCAGCACCTGGCCGCCCGACACCTACAACCGGTGGTTTTTAAACGACGCCCACAATTTTGAAACATTAACTGAACGGGTTTTCGACCTACGAAACAAACCTAAACAGGCATGCGATTTGGCGTTGTCATATAATTCTTTCGTTTAAATTTGGCGCATTTGTGCCCTTGCTGGAGCTACAGTATCTGAAAATGGTGCACAGGAAGTGTAGTTTGCATAAATGCTTTATACACTACAGTTGGCAAATATTAGGATTTTCAAATATATATGTATATGTATATATACAAAGATATATACAAAGTAGGTTCGAATGTATATGTATATGTATATATACAAATGCAAACAAAAATAGAATTATTGCATATTTTTTGCATATTTGTATATTTTCATAAAACTGCAGAATTTTGCAAACAAACTAATTTTTAGTCAGATTTGGCTTGCAACAATATTGCTAAATGAGTTAAAACTACTTTAGCCTTGAGAAAACAGTGAATTGCAAGCCCAAAATCTCTTACAAAAGAGAAAACCTATTCGGTATTAGATTAGTTCTAGGGTAATTATTCATTTCCGTGAGAAATACTTGAACCAGGGGCTTCAGCAATAAGAAAATGATTTGCAACACTTCATTTCCTCACATTAAACAGTGGCATAGTCCAGCCAACATACAGTGTTAGCCATAAAAAAAGACCGCCTGGCCTTTTCTCGAGTTTTCTGAATAATTTCAAATGGCCGCCATTCTGTCAATTTTCAACTGAATGAAAAGAGTCCCGGCACGATTATTATTATTATTTGTTAAGACTTTGATTTGGCCAAGTCCTAGCCTACTAGCCTTCTGTAGCCAGGAGTTATGCCCGTCCGAAATGAACTGACCCTTGCACAGAAAGCACGGTTATACGAACTAGTGGAGTTGTGAGTTACAATCGCCTCAACTAAGCCAACAAAATGAACACATAAATTAGGCCATATAACCGTGCTTTATGTTTAGAGGGACCACCCTCATTTTTAAAATGCTAATTTTTCTGCTTGACTGAAACTAAAAATCCACCAGATTTTAACCGGTTGTGCTAGAAAGCTGATCTCTTCAGGTTCTTAAGCCCATATTAAGATTGGTTAAACTGCAGAATTTGGGAAGGATCCGATGAAGGATTCGTGAGATATCAATGTTAAAAATTAACGTCTGAAAATTCGGGTCAATTAATTTCGGAAGTCCATTACTCCAGGCTACAGAAGGCTAGCAGGCTAGGACTTGGCCAAAACAAACTCTTAACAAATAATAATAATCGTGCCGAAAATCTTTTCATTCGGTTGAAAATTGACGGAATTTGAAATTATTCGGAAAACTCGAAAAATGGCCAGGCCGTCTTTTTTGGCCAACACTGTATTACGTAATAGTAAGTAGATTAATTTGGCCTATCCAAAAAGCAAGCACTAAACTTCTGAATGATGGCCGGGTGGAAGAGAAGGCCAAATTGGGAGGGAAATTTTGGTACAGTAGGTTGGTTTTAGCACAGATAATCTTAAAATTAGCACTGCATGCTATCACTAGAAATATGCAAACGGAAATATACAAACCGTTTGCATATTAGGTTCGTTTGCATATGTATAAAACATATTTGAAAATCGAATACATATGTATATACTGTATGCAAACGAAAAATAATGTATATTATGCAAACAATGTATATGTATATGTATATATACAGACAACTGTATTATACACTCGAACCTCGTAAATTGAACAACTCGCTAAATGCAACAGAAATTCTGGGACTAACCATTTTCCTTTACTTTTCTACAGGGCAAAACCTCATAAATGGAACAATGAACAGGTTTTCTGGGTCTAGCAATACAATTTCCATACAAATTTCTCTCATAACAACATGGAACATGCATCTGTAACACAATTGCTTTTGGGACTTTCTAATTTTCTGAAAGCGAAATTAGAAGCTTAGGAGCTGTCTCGTTGCATCTTTTAAGTAGATGGATGCCTATGGGTCTTCTTATAGACTTTATTTGTGAAGCAAACTAAATTTTATTTGGGCAAAAAGGCGGGAAAACAGGAGAAACGATTTTTCTAACGCTTGACATCAAAAATATCTTCATTCTTGGTATGCTTTCAGTAGTGATGTAAAATTATGGAATTAAATTTTAATTCAGTTGTAATTAAATTATGGACTCAATTCTAAGTACTTAAGTCTAGTCTAGCAAAAACAGATTGGAGTAGAAGCTTGCAGAGGTTTCGATAGCCACCTACTATTGGTTTCCTTTGGTATGGTCAGGTAGTACTATGAACAAGGCTGGGTGTGTAGCCGGTATAAGCGTGGTATAGAAATATTTTATGAAACAAACAGTGTCTATAGAAGCTGTAATATAGTGTTTGCGCACTTTGGCACATGTTGATTATTATTGGCGATACAGGGAGAAGGTATTATTAGAGGAGCTATTATACATAAGCTAACCGGAGTGAATGGAACGCTTCCTGTTATCGAGACTTCTCCGCAACAACCCAGCTCTATTTGTTACCTTTATTAGTCATTTCTCCTGTACGTTCGGCTCGGCCCTATTTAGATCCAACATCAGCAGCAAGTCATTAGCCTCTTGAAGAAGTTCAGACTATTAAGAAAACCAGCTACTAAAAGTCTGAATGAATGTCGGCCTTTGTAATTTTTAACTTGTCTTTTCTAATCCTTGGCATAACGGCCGTATTCGGCAATTCGCTAGTGTTGGCTGTTGTTGTGAAGTTTCCAGTTCTTCTTACCAATGAATGTTTCGTGCTGATCAGCTTGCTCGCCGTTTCCGATTGGTCAACCGGTAAGATTACATACAGTAGCTAACTTTTGCAATAATCACATAGAGTAGAACCGAAAATTTTTTACTGAAGCAACCACAAATCTCAGCCGATTTCATTGAATCTTTTTTAAATGACAGATAAGTAAATCCTTGAAAGATTGATGAAACTTTCATTAAGATACCCTGCTTTTAGTTCCTGAGGAGATATATATGGACCCTCACAAAGTTAAAACAGATTTTGGCAATGAACAGGTTTTGATTTTGAGGGCAAATATCTCAGGAACCAACCGTGGTATATTAATGAAAGTTTCATCAATCTCTCAAGAATTTGTTTGTCTTTAATTTGAAAAAGGATTCGTTGAAATCGGTTGAGATTTCCGGTTGCTACCTACAGTAAAAGATGTTGTTTTTTACATGTGCAGATTAATCTATCAATTTCCTTTTAGGTCTAGGCAGCTTCATCGCCGGCATGAAGCGCTTTCAAGTAATCGATTCAGCCAAGAATTTCACCAAAGGAGAGTGCATGGCTTTCACAGCGCCCATGATAGCTGGCATGACCTCGGGTCAAGTTTTCATTTTGTTCGTCTGCTACGACCGACTTAACGCAGTACTGAAACCGATGAGTTACGGACCTGCCATGCACATCAGAACGGCTAAAGTTGCTGGTTCCGTTACGCTTGGATACACTCTGATCTCGGTAGGGGCTTTGCTTTGCTTTTAAAGAAGGGGGCTTTGCACAGAACCTACACAGCAAAAAGGGTTTCTGCCTATTTCAGCTGGCACTCATGTTCACTGGGGTGGACCTAAGCAGCCGACCGGCAGCTTGCAACGCAGGCGCGTCCTGGACGGATGTCTACCGTATCTACTGGGCCGTTTTCACCTTTTCATCCGGATCGGCAGTGGCAACCGGCTACGGTGCGATAATGTGGGCGGTGCGACACAAAGCACGCCACGCCCCTCTGTCAACAGCCAATAGACATCGAGCACGACAGGACCGCGTGACCAATGTGTCTCAGACTGTTTTAGCCGGTTACGTTCTCTTTTGGGTAGCGCCCAATTTCATCTACACGGTTGCGGGGTTGGTGGGCGTGGAACCGCGGGTTCTAGGGGTGTTGGGACCGATCATTGGAGTGGGATCTGGGATTAACAGCTCGGTGAATGTGGCCATTTATGCATATAAACATAGAAAGTTTAAGAAATGTTTACGGGACTTGGTGAGGGGCAAAATTTTAGCGGGGTCCCGAACTGCATCTAATGCTAATAGCAGAGTGCTGGCGTTTCGTTAATTGGAGTACGGTAACTTTACCATACATGGTAGATTATATACAGGGTGTGTGTGCCAAAAAAAACAACCCAGCAGACTTTTTGCTGGAGAAACAGCAAATCTTAACCGATTTGAATGAATCCTTTATAAATGAAAGATAATTAAATTCTTGAAAGATTGATTTACCGTTTATTAAGATAGCCTGCTTAGTTCCTGAGATATTTGTCCTCAAAGTCAAAACAGAGATTTTGGCAATGAACAAGAGTAATAAAGAACAACCCAGCAGATTTTTTGCTTTTGCAACCATGAATCTGAACCGATTTGAATGAATCCTTCTTTGAATGAAAGACTGATAAATTCTTCAAAGATTGCTGCAATTTTTATTGAGATTCACAGTTTAGTTCTTGAGATATTTGCCTACTAAATCGGAACAGATTTTGGCAAAGAACAAGAGCGATTCAAATGCATTTCATAATAATGCTAGTATGCTAGTATGCTAGTGTTAATGATACTTTAGCGTTGAAGTAAACCGAGTTTCTGTGTCACCTGTAAAGCCTCCAAGAGCCCTTAGCAGTAGCAGGAATCCGTTTTATTAGGAAGTGCAAAATAATAAAAAAATCCCTCTTGTTCACTGCCAAAATCTCTGTTTTGATTTTGAGAACCAATATCTCAGGAAGTAAGCAGAGTACATTAATGAAAATTTCAGCATTATTTTAAGGATTTATTTATCTTTCATTTAAAAAAGGATTCATTCAAATCGGTTGAGGGGATTCGCGGATGCTACAGCGAAAAATCTGCTGGGTTGTTTTCTTTTGGTACACCCTGTACATTGGTTAAATATAATTCAGGAGACAGATGCCGTATTTATATCCAAGACATCGCGGTATGATATGTGTCATGGCAACGGAGTACTGTATGTACAGTAACTACAGTGTGCTCCGCCATAATGTTCTTATTGCTACTGTGTAGTGAAATGTTTGTTGTTGTGGCAAAAATTGTATTGTAAAGTCCTTTTTACGTGAAAAATTGAATCATTTTTGTGTTTTGCGCGCTTGTCAATTTGCTCGATGAAAAGTATTCTGAAATATGGGTTAAACCCAAAAATCAGGGCTAAAACATGAGTATAAGGAAAGAAACACGATATTATTCGTTGATGTTGGCGCTTATTTAGATTGGACTTGAATTTTTCTGTGCCTAACTAAATAAACGCCTATATGACCTATGTATACGATCTCGATCAGAAACTTGTACTCAGGCCTAGCCCTAAACCTGGAGGCTTACCTTTGACCTTCGGCTTAAAGCTTACTGTAGCTTTGGACTGACTCTTAGACTTTATACTTAGTAGGCTGTTATGCAAGCTTTCTACAAATATCCTCCCAACGGGGTATTGTGTTCCGCAAATGTAGAATTTTCTAGTTTCTGAAGCGCCGAGTGACAGGGTAGGAGGGGGCCTCTACGATTCCCTACCCATTGCTCCAAAGGGAAAACAGCCGAATCTAACCTTGTTTTGCTGGGGTGTAAAGACCTCTACTCCTCGTATTATCTGGGCGAGTCAGGCTGTATCCGCTCGGCCGGCGCGGCCAGAAAATCGATAAATGTAGGCCGCGCCGCGCCGTGCTGTGAACTGCGGCTACTTTAAAACTACGGCCGCCGCCTCCGCTAGTGGTTAACCGTCAGAATTTAGGGTAATATGGATTCGGACCCCCGGACCCCCGGACCCCCACCGAATTCGGACCCCCAGCCTGGTACGGAAAAATTGTTCTTAAGATTCGGAACCCCAGTAGTACCCACCTAGGGCCGTAGTTTAAAATTCACGAAATTTATTTGCAAAATTTTGGGGCATATTTGGACACCTTTCATTATTGTTGTTGAATAACCTCTAATTAAAAAATGTATGATCTCTGCTAGTGCCTGTGGTCGCAATTTCTCTCTGTTGGATTGGAGTGCTTACGTTACTCGTGAACTTTGTCATTCCGGTCATTACTTCTCTTCTCACCTTTAGTGTTGTGTTGTTTTTTTTTTTTTTTTTTTTTTTTATTATATATATTTTGTTGGTGTTTTTTTTTTTTTTTATTCACTTTTTTTTTGTTTTTTTTCCCCCCTTTTTTGGGGGGTTTTTTTTTGTGGTTGAAAAAAAATTATTAATTTTTTTGGGGGGGGGGGGGGAAAAAAAAATTTAATATTTGTGGCTGCCGCCCCCTCTCTTTTTTTTTTTTTTTTTGTGTGGTGCTTTTTTTTTTATTGTGGTGTGTGTTTTTTTTATTTTTTTTTTTGGGGGGGGGGGGTAAAATTTTTTTTTTTTTTGTTGTTTTTTTTTGTTGGGGTTTCGATTCGATTCGATGTGACGGGGGGGTCGACCATACGACCCTACGATCAGACCCGAGGGTCCATTTCGATGCCCCGTATAAATGAAATCGACCAAGTCGAACTTACCACCTACCCGAGGCTTTAATCAGCCTCAGGAGGTCCCTAACAGATAATTCACTCAGCTCCTGGGTGGTCAGATACCTTCGCCCCAGGATCCTATACCTACGCCCAGCCAATGCGTCACATTGTGTGACCAAATGTTCAGGCGTTTCCTCTTCTTCTGAGCAGAAGGAGCATGTTGGATCATCCACCAGGCCCATAATGCTAAGATGCTTATTAAGGTTACTACTGTGTCCGGTTAACCAACCAACCACCAGCTTTAGTTCCCTTCTACTAAAACTAAGTAGTTCTCTGGTTACTACCGATCTAGGTCCCAGAACAAACTGCTTAGACTGCCTACAGTCGGTCCTTAGATCCCAGTCAAACTGCAACTGGTTCCTAGCCCAACTTCTTAATTCAGTACGTACTTTCTTAACAGAGATGCCAAGGGCCGGTTCCGGCCCTATAAGTGGCAACTCTGAAGCCGCCCGGGCTAGTCGGTCAGCTTCCTCATTTCCCTCCACATTCGAGTGTCCAGGTACCCACACCAGCTGTAGCTTCTTCTGAAGCGCCAGTCGTTGTAGTTCCCTGACACACTCTGCAACCAACTTAGAGCTGATGCGTGGAGATACTAAAGCTTTTAAAGCTGCTTGACTATCTGAACAAATACAGATCTTCTGCTCAAGACAGTTAACTAATCCGGGATCCCTGGCGCAGTTCAAAATGGCATAGACCTCCGCCTGGAAAACCGTTGCGTATTTTCCCAGGGGAAAGGAATCCTCTACCCCTAGTCTCTGTATAAATACTCCTGCTCCCGAATTCTCCAAACCTGTTAACCTGGAACCATCCGTATAACAGTAGAGAGTATCGGTTGCATTAGGAACATTACCTTGCCAGGCCTCCCTACTCGGGAAGTCGACTTGGTATTTCTTATCAAACACATAATTGGGTAGTTGTTGGTCACTTGGGAATTGGTACAATGGCGATAAACCGCACAATTGTGCCCAAACACTATTGTACAGTGACCACGACCTACCCTGTGCCACTGATTAGTACTTTTAAGTCTGTAGCAGGTCGCCATCGCTTCCACTTGAATCCAGGTGTGTAGCGGTGGAAGACACAACAGAACTTCCATTGCTGCTGTAGGTGTTGTTTTTAGAGCCCCTGTTATGCATAAACATGCCAGTCGTTGTATACGGCCTAGCTGTGTTTTGACGCATTCCAGGTTCGTCCGTTTCCACCACACTACAGCAGCAAACGCTATCATAGGTCTAATGACTGCCAGATACAGCCACCTGACCATCTTAGGTGACAATCCCCAGTTGTTCCCAATTGCTCTTTTGGCCTGGCAGAAAGCTGCCTTAGCTTTAGAGCATTTGGTCTCAAGATGGGCTGCCCAGTCTAAACGGGAGTCCAAAACGACCCCCAAATATTTGACTCTTTTGACTAACTGAAGCCGTTTCCCATAGATCTTAGGGAGTTTAAGCCCAGTTAGCCGCCGTCTCCTTGTGAATAGGATCAGCTCTAACTTGTCCGGCTGTACTGCCAGACCTTCTTCTTCACACCATCCTTGGACAACTGTAAGCGCCCTCTGCATGAGGTCACACACAGTGTCTAGGAGTTGTCCTTCTATGAGAACTACCCCATCATCCGCATAGCCTAGGGCGTTGAACGACGAATCGTTTAAACGCACCAGTAGGCTATCTACAAGGAGTATCCAAAGTAGGGGAGATAAAACCCCTCCTTGTGGACACCCCCTTCGCGTATTGATGGATCTACTACATTGTCCCATATGAGCGGTCACAGTACGGAGTTTAAGCATGGCCTGTATCCATTGGATAAGGATACTCTCCACGCCTCTCCTCCTCAGCGCCCGCTCAAAGGAAGCAAAAGATGCATTGGAGAAAGCTCCTTCTATATCAAAGAAAGCTCCTAATGCAAACTCTTTTCGCTCTAGAGCTCTATCCACACGACCCACCAGACAGTGTAAAGCTGTTTCCACAGATTTTCCTACCTGGTAAGCGTGTTGACTAGGGTGGAGTGGTATGTGCCGAAGCACCCCATCTCTCAACCACCTATCGATCAAACGTTCCACGCTCTTCAACATGAAAGAGGATAGACTAATTGGTCGAAAGGATTTTGCTTTTGCGTATGAGTCCTTACCTGGCTTGGCTATAAAAACCACCCTCACCTCTCGCCAGAGTTGAGGTATATAAGCCAGTGCAACTGATGCTCTAAACACTCGCACCATAGGTTTGATAAGAATATCAAGCCCTTGTTGCAAGAGTGCCGGAAAAACTCCGTCTGGTCCAGAGGATTTGTATGGTTGGAAAGTTTTCACCGCCCATATCACCTTATCCTCTGTGACAATTCTGTCAGCTAATCTCCAGTCACCCCGGGCTCCCCCTGGAGCCTGGTTGTCTGGTTCCAATGTCATGTTTGCTGCAGTTCCCCCAGGAAAATGCACATCTAGTAGGTATGACAAAGCAGTCTCCCTACTTTCCGTGTAAGTCCCATCTGGTAACTGAAGCATACCGACCTCTATTGGAGGATCCCTGTTGAGAACTCTGTTTAGCCGTGCAGTGGCCTTAACCCCCTCCACTTCCGTACAGAATTCCCTCCAGGATTCCTTCTTAGCAGACTTGACAGTCGCCTTATACTTCCGTTGAGCACTCCTATACTCATCCCAGTCCTGTTCGGCCCGGGTGAGTAGTGCCCAGCGCAACTTCCTTCTACATTCACTTCGTAGTACCGTTAGTTGCCGGTTCCACCAAGGGACCCGGCTACTCCCAGTCCTAACTCTTTTTAGCGGGCAAGCCCCTTCGAATGAGTTCAAAATACTACCTTGGAGCAAACTCACTTCCTCTTCTAATCCTTGTACGTCCCGGATGATCACCTGACGGTCGCCCAGTTTACGTCCTAGGTTGTCTTTATAGACACCCCAGTCCGTAGAACGCGGGTACCTCCGATATTCAGGTGGTGCTCTTTCCAGGCGTATCTGAAAATAAATGTGTCTATGGTCAGATAGTGAATCTTCCCGCGCCACACGCCAATCTAAGATATCCATTGCAATGCATGGAGACACTAAAGTAAGATCTATAACAGAGAGACCCCTACCTATAAAGGTGGGTTCATGACCCCTGTTAATGATTTCTAAATCAGAGGCAATGACATACTCCAGAAGGTGATGGCCTCGGGCATTTACATCCCGACATCCCCAAACTGTATGATGTGCATTAGCATCACAGCCTATTACTAGGGAGCGATGGCCCCGATGGCAAAAATCCACCACTTTTATCATTTCACGGGTTGGAGGTAACTCCCCCCCTACAACTTGTGGCAGGTAGATAGAGGAGAAGACAACCAATCTTCTCCGTCCGCCCACCAACAAGTCTACTTCTATTGTACTAGCATCCTGGGTACTTAGATGAGGCATGAATACTACATCTAACGCCCTAGAAGCATAAATACAAGATCTAACATGTTGACCAGGTACACCTCGATAAATACGGCCCCCTAAAGATCCTAAACCCGCAACTCGATTATTAATCGTGTACGGTTCCTGGATTAAGGCTATAACAGATCCACTTGTCTGCAGCTTCGCCAGGCTCCTGCATAGAACCGCAGAAGCCGCACGGCTATGCTGCAAGTTGATCTGAATAACCATAAGGTTGGTTGGCGCTGGCATCATTCAACACACTGCACCACCCTCCCTATACTTAATCTTTACTCCTTACCCGAGCTTCCTTGTTGGTTGACCAGATGGTCACCCGACTCAGCTCAAAGTAAGGTCGCATGTCCAGCCCTCGAAGAACGCCCAGGGACACATCATCAACACTAATAAAGTAGTGAGTGTGTGACTCACCACTCCTAGTGTCAAGAATGCGCCACCGGTCGGTCCTGAGACCTGGATTCTGGTCCTTGAGTGTGCCCAATACTATTTCCGGTTGTTGTTGAACACCCGGAATCAGCAGGTTCACTCGAGTCCACTTAGGCAGTTGGCTCACCGGCACAATGGTGTACCGTTGAGCTTCCCCGCCTTCCTCACCTGACAGGAACACCGACTGCTGCAACAACCAGTCGAGGCTTTCCTGATTTGCGCAGGTGACCTTGAAGACCCCCTGCATCAATCCGGAGCCCTCGAACCTGGGTGTGACACCAGAGGTGTCCCTACTCCTAACTGCCTGCACCAGTGCTGCTCTGATCCCCGACACTTCGCCTGTTTCCAGGTGTCGATAGGGGTCGTCCTTGCACACAACTGCTGCTTGCAGCTCTCTCACCACCGCATCTGCGTAGCTACTCGCAGTTCCCTCCCGGAACCGCTTTGGCTTCTGTTGCTTGCTACTCACCGGGGTCTCACCTGACACCCGAGGACGCTTTCGGGTACCAGGTGCTCCCCCAACTTTCGCTTTCTTTAGAAAAGTCTTCCCAGTTTCACCCGGTTTCTCAGCCTCTTTCGAGGCAGCTCCCGAGCTACTACCAGGTTGACTACCAGCGGTGGGTTGCAGGGAGGAAGATCCAGATGGCTCTGTCGCTGCCGAAGCAGCCTGCCGAGCCTTCCGTTTCTTCCGCTGCTGCGCCCCACTTGGTCTTCTCGGCTTCACCCGAAGGCTAGCCACTTCTTCTGCCAGGTTCGCCACCGATGCGGCCCCCTGTTCCTCCGAGTGGCCCGCTTCCTGACCAGTGACATCAGGGCCTAACGACCCGTCACCAGCACCGGTCAGTCCGCAGGCAATGACAGATCTGCTACTCGCAGACGGGAGTGGACCACCGACAGCACCTGCCGTCACCGCACTGTCGGTGGGGTCCCCAGAGATTATGAAGCCCCTTTGCTGGGTACCGGGGCATGTTTTGCTTTCTCCTTCCATAGAGAAAAGTTTCGCCATCCCACGTTGGTACTGGGTGCCCAAGCGGGGCGCCCAGCTCCAGGGGGCACCGCTGGGAGGTGTGGGTATGACTTGCAGGTCATCAAGAGGACGACCCGCCATTTGCCCCCCTTGGGTCTACATGCGCGCATACGAATATACTACTGTACTGTGAAACCAACATGATGCTCCTTTCGAGCGAAAGAGAATGTAGTCTCGGTTAATGTGTTCAACAACAGCATTTCAATTCCTCGATACTATCAAGGTTCGTGCCGGTCAAGGGAGGGGCTGTCAGCGGATTTAAAATTTGTCAGGGGATTTTGGGACTTATCAGCGGAAATTGCGGCGTCACAACAAAAAACATGCATTCAGTAGGTTGTAGAAGCAGCAATGAAAGTGCATGTAATTCAGTCAATATCAGTGCATTTTAGGGTAATTTTTCAAAATTTACTTGCCCTGGTTGGGCGGCCCAACCAACCTCTTCAAACTACTAAACCTGTTAGTTTTGTGGTCAGAATGCCTTTCAAAAGCGTGTTTGACGGCTGATTTTTTAAAATTTTGCTCGCCATGGTTGGGCGGCGGCACACCAAAACCTCTTCAAACTACTAAAACTGTTGTATGCTCAAACTACCTTACAAACACAATTTTGAAGGCTGAATTTTCAAAATTTTGTCGCTCTGGTTGTGCAGTGGCAAAATCAGGGGAATGGTAATTTGATTAGATTACCTATGGCTGCGTGTCATGTTTTTCATGTGACTAGCCACTTGGCTATATCATGCGGTTCGTAAAGTTTCAAAGTTTCAAGTTTCAAAGAATGTCAGGAGGTTTTGGATCTCCAGATTGGCACGAACCCTGACTATAATGAGTTTTAGATTCAAATATAGTAAGTAGCTCACTCACTGTCAAAGATTTCTGGCACAATTCTTATTCAGATGTGATGTAAACGTTCAATGGAGCTCAGCGACAGTGTGAAAAAGTCAGTTTTTTGTTCTCCTATCTGCCGTATGGTATTTTTCATTATATTTTAATTATTTTTATCTGAGAAATACTTTGTTGGACTCTATTTTTGTGCAAGCTTCTCTGCTCACTATCAATGCTCATTGTTGACCCGCAGCTTTAACTGTTACGCAGCTTTTTTTACTCACCAGTCACCACCAAGTCAAGCATTTTTGGCAATCGTTTAGCTGATGTTTAATTTATTTCTATGACGTTCAGTTTGCTGGGAAATACGTTACGCAAAGCCTAACGTTACGTTGCGTAAGGTTTGCATTGATGATTAACGAACGAATTTACCGCGTTACAGTAATTAGTAAAGCCAGAGGTTAAAGAAACCGATTGCCGGCTCAATCCCCACCTGGCAAGGCAAACTGTCATATTTATAAACTTGTTTACCAAAACTTAAGCCTAAGGCTCATTCTAACTCTGAACCTGCACCCAGCTAAACCTAAGCCTGAACCTAAGCATAACCTTGAAACTGAGGCCTAAAGTTAGGGTGGTCGGCGGATGCGGGGAATGGTCCGAAACCGAGGTCTCCAAGTGTGCCCCAAAAATTTGCAAAAAAATTTCCTGAAGTGTAAACTACGGTCCCTGAGTGGGGTTCCGAATCCACAAACCGCTGTTTACGTACCACGGTGGGGTCCGAATTCGGTGGGGGTCCGGGGGTCCGAATCCATATTACCGAATTTAGTTGTTTTTCAATAAAAAGAAGCAGGGTTGAAAACAGCCGTTAACTGTACAGGCTTCACCTTTGTTCTTTTATCTTTTATCCCATCTTTTGTTTCTCGGATCGGATGGGTAAAAAGTCCAATTTTCTGCTGAAAATGTTATTTCTCGAATGACTGACTGGTAGGAAAAGGACGCAGTTAGCTGGGGGTGCATTTGCTTTAAAGCTTGCCCCGTCGGCTTCAAGAACAAATAAGACCGAAGTCTCTAAGGTGAGCTGTGGAATGCTATAGGCTTGAAAAGCTGTTTAGTATTGGAAGTTCCTTTTTGAACCGTAAAACATCGTTCCTCTAAAGCAAAGAGGCCAAAACATTTCTTAGGTAGAGAACGAACAAAGAGAATAAGCTGACTTTAGGAAAAATAATTCTGATGGTTATTGGTTAAAGAAAAATAGCCTGCAATCTGGGAAATGATTTTAGCGTTAAAATTATAAGGACTGTGAGCTATGTTTTTAGGCCCATAATTCTCGAATGATGATTAGCCGGATGTTCCGGCTGATAGCTTTTTTGAATTTAAAAAAATTGATAGTACTAGGGGTCGTGCTTTAAAGCTGTTTATGAGTCGTTCACGTACTGATGTACGGAAATTTTACTTCTCAAATCGGGTAATCGAAAGTTGGAATAATCTTCCAGAATATTTGATATCCAATAGAAATTCAAACTCTTTTAAGAAAGGTTTAACTAATTTAGACTTCAGTAAATATTTGCGGAGCAGTTTTGTCATACAAACATGATAATAGATACTTTTCGACATCCGGGTATGTAGCCGGTCAACCGGCCCAGCTCGGATGGGTTCTGTCTCTGATGGTTGGATTTTGTTGTGTTACTAACAAATAAACGAAATAAACAATAAACAAACAATGACTGGGCGCATGAGGTTGATTACATTTGCTGGAAAGTTCGGATCGATTTCTTAAAGAATTTCTTAAGTTCGGCCGAAACCTCTATAAGGTTAGTGTATCGAAATTTATCGACTGCAAAACGTCCTTAACTTATTACTGAAAGTCACACCTGTAACAGGGGGTCCGTGGTAGGTCTCCCCACCCGACTTAGACCAGACCCCCGATCGGGGCCTCCCGAGACGATATTTCCGACCCCCTCCCGGTTTTGCTGGCAGGTAATTTTTTGAGCAAATTTTTGCAATTTTTTAAGTTTCAGACATTAAAATTGCTGAAATCGCCAACAAAATAGCACGTTTTGGCTATATTTGAGCCAAAATTAGCGTTTTTTGCCCAAAATTGCGATTTTTGAGCGTTTTTAGACCCAACCCCCTCTCTCCTACGATTTGAGCTCAGCTCCCTCCGGCCGGGGCCAGACCCCAACCCCCCCTTCTGCGGATGACCTATTACATGTATGCTGAATATTTTTATTCCAAAATAGGTATACTCAATTGTTCTAAATTGCTTACCGTTTGGTGCTGACAAGTATTCTTTAAACAATTGTTCAGCAAAAACGACCCAGGTTATGTCACGGCCATCCGCAATGTCTTACTGCAAACATATTTTAACGAAAAGTAAGCCAAAAACTTTGATTTCAGCCAGAAATAGGACGTTTTCGCTTACTATTGTCTGCGTACCGCTTGTCTGCGTCTGTGGTGCACTAGTAGCAGCTCTGCCTGCCATGCACCCGGTGTTAGACACATAGTAGGGGTTCGTGATTCGTCACCCGGTGATTGCCTCGCATATGGCCCTTTATGGGTTCTTTACTGGTCTGTCCGATGTTCATGTGCGTTGTAATAAACCTTTTTTACCATCCCCTCAAACCAGGATTTGAAAATTTACCACCCCTCAAATGCTAGCCTATGTCTGAATGGGCCTGTTTGCTGAAATCCCTTTTTTGCCAGGGTGTCAGGTCCGATATTGCTATTGCAACTGGGTCCTGGATTTTGTGGATTTGAGCAAAATTTTCATCAATGAGTGCACTTGATTGATAGCTAAAATGGCTTCGTGGCGGCGCTGTGGGGGCACGTTTGAAATTTATTGAATTCAACAGGTTTCTCACCTAAATGTCGGTTTCAGAGCCATATGCCGAGCCAAGATCGAAGCGGTGTGGTCTAAGATCGACAGCGGCGGCGCGGTACTCATCCACTCGCTGATAGTGAGGGCTAGAGGCTAGCTGACACTGCAGTACTTGATGTGGAACCACCGGTTAGTGCAGTTTTTACTTTTTACTTCACTTATGGGGAACACGTGCTTTTTAACAAGCATGTCGGCGAAGAATTAGAGAACACAACTTGCGTGCAAAATAGGATGGGGTGTTGGGTTTTTTCTGGTATTGATCACAATCAAAAATATTTAGTTTAGAATCAGAGGAGTTGAATTGATTTTCTGTTTACAATATTTTTACTTCCGGTTCTTCAGATCTCTTCAAAATGTCTAACTCTGGTGCTGCCGCAGCTAGAGGGCAACGCTAAGTCCGGTAGGGGCAGACCCCCCTGTTACATGTATGGATCAGGGTGTCCGAGGTTTCAGTTGTGCTTGTGGTTCAGTAGCTAAGCTAAAGAACTCGTTTGCCTGGTTGCACTTTAGACTTGCAGACTTGACGTGCTGGCTCAGTAGGGTAGGGCATAATGAAACTGGGCAATCGGCCCAGCCCATCCGCAGATGAACTTTCCAAGTTTCAACCTATTTTAATGCAAAATAAGCCAAAATCCTTGATTTTAGACTGCGCTGGGAGGTGCACATTTGAAGTTTATTAATTTTAACAGTTTTTCTGACCTAAATTTCGGTTACAGAACACGGCTGGACGGACGACATGTGCCGAGGTCGAAGCGGTGTGGTTCAAGAACGATCGTGATAGTGATAGACGTCGCAACTCTCATCCACTCACTGATAGTGAGGACTAGAGGCTACCTCGACTCTGCATGCAGAACGTGCTGTGGAACCACCGGTTAGTACAGTTTTTACTGTTTACTTCTGGGGAAACGTGCTTTTTCAGTCAACCAGTGGCGTACCCAGGGGGTGTAGGGTGTGTACACCCCTTTGCACCCCTTCACAATTAGAAAACAATAAGAGAAATGCATTAATTATGTACTAAAACTGTCTATTTTATGCTCAGAATGCCTTTTAAATGCGTTTTTACACCCCCTTTGCAAAATCCTGGGTATGCCACTGCAGTCAACATGCAATCAAAAATATTTACTTTAGAATCAGCGGAGTTGAATTGATTTTCTATTTGCAACACATTTACGTCCAGTTTTTCAGAAGCCGCAGAAGGTCAGTTCAAAGTGTTAACTGTAACCCGGCTGCTGCCGCAGCTATAGGGGAGTGCGCCGAGACTGGCGATAAGATGGAACCGACGCGTAATATCAAAACCAAAGTGAGTCGATTGTCAAACTAATTACTCAGTTGTTGAAAATGCTTGAAAAAATTGAAAGTCGGAATTGTGGCTCGGCTCGCTAAACCTGTTATTTCGGTGCTGAAGCTATAATTTGACCGTTGAACTACTAGGTTGGATTTTAGAGTGCTGTAACTAAATGCATGCATTTTTTCAGGTGCCTTCACTTTCTGCGTCGGACTTGTCTCGTTGAAATACGAGTAGCTGTGTCGATCGCTCCGATCTATTCAAGAAACGTGATAGTTTAAAGAATTCAAAAGAGATTATTATGCAATTCTGTATGGTTAAGCACTCTATCCTGTAGTTTCTGTCGGAAAGATAATAGTAATAAATATTGTTCAAAGTTGATGGATTTTATTTTGTGATTTGAAGATGGAAGAGCGGTAAAGCTCTCATAGTGCGCAAACAGTTTGGAACGTTATCAGTCAGCCATTTGCAAAGTGAGTTTTCAATTAATGTAAGTGAAATGTACCGTTAGCAGTTGGAGGTTAGGAGCACACTTGTCTTTGCTGACTGATAACGCTCTGAGGGAAGGGATGTACTGTAGGTCAGCGCCTAAAAGGGCAGCAAACAACCACTACTATTACCAAAATCATACCAACCAAGTTCAAAATGAATAAGCTACAGTCAAGCCTCCATAGGTGCAACGAAAATGTGGGATATGTCAAATTTATAGAATGAATTTGGTAGGCATCCCTGCTTGTACAGTTGTAAACAATTAAACTTTAAGGACAGGAAATGATGGTTCAAAAGATAAGCTGAACCAAGGTAGCTGCATTGTATTACAAAGCGTTAAACGCTATCGAGAGTCGTTAATGTTTCCATCTTGAGCGTATATCATTCAGTCTGTTTGGGTAACTCAATTATGATTATATCGCGCGGTTGCTATGTACGTTCTTGCACGATATGATGTCGGCGTCTAGAGTTATGAACATTTTCAATGACGGACGAAATTGTGTACAATCCGATGGACACTACGCTCTTTGCAGCTCAGTTGCTGCTGGTTGTTATTAGCAGCGTCTGGCTAGGCTACACTCCTATAAAAGCCGCTGCTGCCGCCGGGTTTGTCCAAAGGTCTCTTGGTGTCAATGCAGTAGGTTTGGCCCGGCAACCAAAGAGGTGTCAAGTGTCCTGAAGCTGCTGCCCGCAGTTGGGACAATTAGGATAAGCTTCAGGGTGGAACCGCCGTTGGTATGACTTCAGAAACGAACTAGATCCTGAGCTCAGCTGTGCTAGTGTGCACCTTGTTCGCCGAAGTAGCCAAGCTTATGAAGGATGAATGGGCGGAGATCTTCTTTTAACAGACGAATAGGGCCAAGCAATCGTGGTGAACTCCACATGGTAAGAGGTTTTTTATTTGATTTTGATTGGTAAGAATGGATGTTTTTGATGTGCTGCTTGAGGGAGAGAGCGCCGGTTGAAGTGACCTCAACCCCTCGGTGTACCGAGAACGCAGAGTTTTTTCATCAGCCGTGGTCTAGGGACGGGACGCATCAGTGGGTGGATGGATGGATGGCCGGGTGGGGGTTGCCGCTACGTATAACAACTGAGCTGTCAGCAGGTCGCTATGTATGTTGATGGGCAGAACTTTCGTTTCATGATGCAGATGAGCCATGGGCGACACCAGATGGCAGCCAGTGACAGTACGCAGTAGTGCCGAGTTCTGAACTACTTGCAACTTTCGAGTTAGAAATGTACGGGAGCAAACGGGAGCAGCGTAATTGAAAATCGGTCTGCAGATGGCTTTAAACGACGAGAAATCGACCAAAGACTAAGTTAGCAGCTACGAATTTGCACGGTTTAGTTTAGGTTTAGGCGCCACATGTAGCAAATGCAGCAACGTTTTTTGTGCATTATTGTTTGTATTCACGTATGTGTAAAGACACGAACACGATCATGAGTCCGAAAGGACAGTAGAACTTTAAGGCACACCAACAAATCATTCTCAAAAGTTTAACCAAAATAGAGTACAAGTTTAAGTAACATGAAGAAATGTTACTATGTTATTTCCCAATTATTATTTTCTGTGTTTTGTGTGTTAAATCAGCGTCAAAAGTTGTTTGGAAATATTGCACCGTGCTCTAAACTGAAACCGCATCACGCAACTTGATTGACGAAGTGACGCACCGCGCCCGCACGCGTCACGCATCGTGCATTCCCACTTGTCCCACCCAAATCGGATACAGGGTAATATCGAATCGGCGCAAAGGTAATCGGCGCAAAGCGCAAAGCGCAAATTTACGGTACCAGCGCTAATGCGGGAAAACTTTACATGTGCGTTCAGTACCCCAATTTACATTGGAAGAAGCCCGTTCCCCCACCCGCCAACCACCCTGACTTTATTAAAGCCTTGGTTTTAGCTTAGGCCTAGGTTCAATCTTAACTTTTCAGGTTAAAAATGGCTATTTCATGGGTGGAGGAATGGACCGGGAATCATTTACATTAAAGCCTTGAACTGGTTAGTAGTCTAACTTAGCTTCTTGTTTGGAAGGTAACGCACGCGAACGTAAAAAAAAGTACTGCTGGGCTGGGAAAGCACTGACATAATATTATTATAATAATTATACTCTCACCAGCAATCTGAGAGCACAGAAACTGGTGCTGCAGCGGCGAACCACATTTCTTATTTGCGAATCTAGAGAGTTATTTATTCTGTGTATTCTGTACGTTACGTTGTTCCTTACACGGGACCGACGCTTTTAGACACGCCAGGCTTACCGCTTGAGAATCAAGGAAATCAAACATCGCTAGCAAACGAGTTGCATACTTTAACTTCAAAACAATTTCCAAGGCGTATTCACAGTACATCGTTCGCTGTTCTGTTTTATTGGTCGTATAGTCTAGTCAGTAATAGCGATCCGCGCGCCTGTCACTCTGAGTTCTCTCTTGGCTACGAATACGAATACCAAAATCAGCTGTGAAATTTGCAAACCATTTTTCATGTACGGCTCTGCCTATTAATCCGGGCAATTTAGGACCGCCCGAATTTGCTATGATTAGACCGGGGACCGAGATTGTTAACTTTTACCAACTTATGAAAACCACACTTACGTTGTTGCCGCAGTAGCTTTGTTAGGCGTGCTAGTCACCGTCCCAGCATAATTATGATCGACGCCGACTTCGTCTTCAACGAACGGTACCGTTTCGTTCAACTTTATTTCGTTTACAAATGTTAAAAAGCCGTTCCTCTAGGACGGAAATGGGTGGAGCTAATGCATCTGAAGTTATTCTCGGCCTATACCCCACGCTGATGTGGGCAACGAAACTTATGGATTCAGAGTGGTATTAAACTTGAAATATCAACTTGAGTAATTAACAACAATTAATAGTAATTAATAATATAATTAACGTATTAACTTGAGTCCTTGAAGGTTAAATACAGTGCATATTGCGAATGAGAAACGGTCCTGAGACAATCATCAT
This sequence comes from Sabatieria punctata, assembly GCA_030248155.1. Taxonomy (NCBI): domain Eukaryota; kingdom Metazoa; phylum Nematoda; class Chromadorea; order Araeolaimida; family Comesomatidae; genus Sabatieria; species Sabatieria punctata. The sequence goes on from JASANB010006438.1 coordinate 148,806, forward strand.
TTATGGAACGACAAATTAAGAAAAGAGGGATGATAGAATTTAAATTTCGCGGGCTACAGTATCTTAGATGTTCACGCAACCACTGAAAAATTTGCGCCACTTTGCGCTTTGCGCCGATTAACTTTGCGCCGATTAACTTTGCGCCGATTCGATATTACCTTACCCGATACAGCCTAGCCGCTCCTATTATCTGGAGTTGTGCAACTGTCGCGCAGATTAGTACAATAAATATTGACAAATTTTTACCATCGGCAGCAGGGAAAGTTGCCAAGATATCTACTAATTTTACGCGACCCGACAGGACGTTTTGTAAAAAAGGATTGAAAAACTTCATAGCACTTCAATACTGAATTGAACCAGTGTCTTTGCACTCAAGTTTAATGGAATTTTTGTGTTTTCTAGATAACGATGCGCAAAATAGAAATAGGATTACGCAAGTAAGTTTTAGAATCCAGCTTAGATAAAGGAACATGGTCTTTTTCTTTACTCAGAGAGACTAGCCTGTTATACGTTTTTGTGTTCGAGCCTGTTACAAGGTCAAAACAGATTGCCTTCTATTTTAACAATTATTAATGTTGATGGTTTAATCTTTCTTATTTACTTAAAATAGTTTCACAACAAGAACAACTGTTGTAGTAGTTAGTATAGTGGCGTGAGAACGTCCTGAAATAGCTCATGTTCAGAGTTTAGCTAAAATGCATTAATGATTTGTTTGTAGTGGAGCCACACCCCTTCCCTACTGGAGAGAGATTCTTTCACATTATTTATTAAATGTTTTTTCTTTTTTTTTCGTACCTAACAAGCCAAGACCTTCCGACCGACGCCTTCCTGATTTTTTGTGAAGTGTTTGTGAGCTTCTGTTCTGATGAACCTTCTGATGAACCTTCTGATGAAGTGTTTGTGAGCTTTAGTTTACGGGATGACGGTTCTGTGTGGAGATATAAGTGTCAGGGCAACAGGTGGTTGCGCGACAAAGCGTTTGTTTTCAGCAGTAGTGTAGATCCTTTGTCTGGTGCAGTGAGGACGGGAAACTAGTTAGCCCAGACACAAAAAATGGAGGCCAAAGGCTTGTTTTGTTCAACGCACAACGATTATCAACTGCTGATAAATTGGTTGAGCTAAAGAGTTTCCTTTCTGAGCACCTGCAAGATATAGTTGTTGTAACTGAGACGTGGCTAGGTGACCTGGAAACGTGTGTGATACCTTTTCATCCAGAGTTTGCAGTGTATCGCGTCGATAGAATGGAGCGACAGGGTGGAGGGGTGCTAATTTTGGTACCAAACGAACTGCAATCTCACCTTCTTTTCGAGCCTGTGCTGTGCGAGTGTTTCGAGGGGATCTGGGTAGAACTTCTGTCTAAAGGTAAACCCTTGTTTCGAATTGCAGCGGTGTATAGACCTAGGCGCACTTTGGACGTAACTGGGCTTATTGATTTTTTGTTAACTGGGCTAAATACTGCTGTGCCGTGCGTTATTGCTGGCGATTTTAACATGCCAAACATAGATTGGAATCAATTATCATGTGAAGGAGGCGAACGCTCACAGGAGCACCGCTTTCTTCTGTTTACTATCGCTCAGGGACTGCAGCAATTCGTTACGGAACCCACTAGACATAACCCTGATCATATTCTAGACATTATCTTAGCTTCAGAGGCCCAAATTATCATTGACGTTACGGTCGGAGACAGTTTCAGTACCAGCGATCACAACAAAGTTGAGACTATCCTTGATGTAAATGCGGCAAGGGGAAAACCAGCGGTATCTTACCGTGACTTCAGAAGTGCAAATTACAAAAAAATAGAGGAAGCACTCCACTTAATTGACTGGGACGTGATGCTCTTAGTGCCTACAGTACAAGAAATGTGGAAGGTATTTTTGCAAACACTTAACTACCTGATTAGCCTTTACGTGCCGTTAAAATCCGTGTCTAAAAAATCTAAAATTAGGTGGTCTAAGGAGTGCCGTAAGCTTGAGCTAAGGCAGAAGGCAGCTTACCGAAAATTCCGTACCAGTGGTTCTCTTCTGGATAGGGTAAATGCTAGAGATTTGGCTAGACAACTGCGGGCTAAACGAAGGCTAGAAGAGCGTCAAAGGGAAGAACGCGTGCTACTGTCTGGTAGAAATGAAATTTTCTGGAGTTTTGTGAACTCAAAATTGAAAACCAAACAGCGAATCCCTGTAATAAAATCGTCAGATGGAAAATTTGTAGCTGATAATAAGCGAAAATGTGAAATGTTTAATGCGTATTTTGCTTCTGTATTCCAAAATGAATCTGGAGAACAACATCATTTTCCAAAGCAGACAAATAATTCATTGGGATATGTCCATTTCAGACCAGAAATTGTGTATGTTTTTATATCTGAACTACAAAATAAGCTTTCGCCTGGTCCTGATGGATTGGGACAATTGTTTGTCAAAAAACTTGCGTTTGAAATGGCGTATCCTCTCTTTAGGATCTTTGAGTCATCCTTTCTTAATGGTGACATACCAAATGATTGGAGATTAGCCAATGTGACTCCTATACACAAAAAAGGGGTAACTTCGAAAGTGGAAAATTACCGACCAATCAGCCTGACATCTGTCTGCTGTAAATTAATGGAACAAATAGTAAAGGAGCAATTATTGGGTTTCCTTAAACAGGAAGGCTTAATTTCGGACAGTCAGCACGGTTTTCTTTCCAGACGCTCTACAGTTACTCAGCTACTTCTTTGCGTAAATGATTGGACAAAAGACCTGGACAGCGGTCTATTTGTGGAAATCTTTTATATGGATATAGCAAAGGCTTTTGACTCTTGTATTCACAGTATTTTGTTAGCCAGGCTCGAGTCTTACGGTATTACTGGACCTCTTTTAAAATGGATTGCAGCTTTTTTAAGTCAGCGTCAACAACGGGTTGTGATCGAAGGTGTGCTATCTGACACTGTACCTGTTACTAGTGGGGTCCCTCAGGGATCCTGTATTGGTCCCTTGCTCTTTTTGATTTATATAAATGAACTTCCAAAGATTCTAAAAAACTCCGGCGTAAAAATAAAAATGTTTGCTGATGATTGTAAGATCTACCTCGCTTTTCCGAAAGTGGGCTATGATCTTGCAAAATTTGAGACTGCAGTAACTAGAATTGTCCAGTGGTGTAAAAGTATAAAACTACAGTTAGCCCTACAAAAGTGTGCTCTATTGCACCTAGGCTTCTCAAACCCTCAGGCACAGTACGTCTTTGAAAATGTACTGATAGAAACAGTGACAGAAATGAGAGATCTTGGTGTCTTAGTGGGTCGTGACCGTTTTGGCTATCTCAGTTTTTCAAAACATTGTGCTAAAATCGCCAGCGATGCCGCTAGGAAATCTAGACTAATCCTAAGTGCCTTTATAAATAGGAGCACACCATTCCTACTACAGATGTACAAAACTTACGTAAGGTCGCGGCTCGAATATGCCACGCCTGTGTGGAATCCCTATTTACTCAAGGATGTAAATACCGTTGAAAGTGTGCAGAGGGCTTTTACACTGCGATTGCCAGGTATGCTTGGTCTTCAAGGCTGCTACCTAGAAAGGCTAAAACTACTGGACCTTGAAACACTCGAACGTCGCAGGCTCATCATTGATCTCCAGTATGTATACCAAATCGTACATGGTCTGGTGGATTTAGATTTTGATCACTTTTTCAGTTGGAATCCAGTGTCAAAAACTAGAGGAACTTATAAACTGTTTGTGCCATCGTTGGAAAGCTACATAAATTGCAGGGTACACTCCTTTGCTTTAAGAACGTTGAAAACATGGAATTCTCTTCCAGATGAGGTCACCATAGCACAAAACCTTGCTTCTTTTACTCGAGAACTAAGAAAACTGAACCTTGACCAGTACCTAAACTTTGTGTAGTTTCTAACGTTTTACTAATGTCTGTTTAAGGCGGTGTAAAGCCCTTGTGGCTGTCCACTGGCCTTTCGCCTCCATATGCCGTCGTTTTACACTGTAACCGCGTTTTATGTCATTTGCTAACTCATTTTATTTTATTTTGTGTTGGGCGATAAAAGTTCGTTCGTCGTTCGTTCGTTTTTCCATATATATGGACGTATCTATTTTATTTACCATTATTGTTGTCGTTCTTCCTTCTATGGTATAGGTGGTCAGAGTTTCAGATGTACCGGCAAGTGGCTGTGACGGCTGTCCGAAGTTTGTCTGCCATCCAGAGCCGTTCTCTCGCCAGTTCGGCGGTTTTGGCGCAGAAAACCGACCCCATTCAACAGTTGTTTGTGGACAAGGTCAGAGAATACGCCAAGAAACAACAGTAACTTTATATTTTGCTATTACTTTCATCACACATGTAACTGGCGTCTGGCCCCTACTGACTTAGGCCAGACCCCCAGGCTGGGGCTCCTCCGAGACGAAGCAAATTTACAATTTCAGACACAAAAGTTGCCGGTAAAACAGCACTTTTTAGCTGTATTTGAGCCCAAAAACTTTTTAGTGCCCAAGCTCCTCCCTAGAATTTAGGCTCAGACCCCCAGGCCGGCGCCAGACCACCCGAACGCCCCCTCCCCTTCGGCGGATCACCTGTTTACATGTATGCATGTAACAAGTCATCCGTCGATGAGGTTTTTGAACGCTTTTAGCATAAACTGCTAGAGTTTTTGTGATTGTTGAAAATTGAAATATTTGGTAAAAATAACTCTGCTTAGTTCCTGAAAGTCGAAACAGATTTTTCAAACTAAACAATAACGCTTACAAAATGCACACTGTTATAAAGATGTGCTACTTGAAAGGGTAACTATCATACACTGACATATCAAACCAAAACTATAATACCTGACAGTCAACAAGAGGGATTTTTATTATTTTTTTGCACTTTTTGGACATTAAAACCGATTGCTAGTACTAACGAAGAGCAACGTAACGAGACTTTACTGGTGAGACACGCGCTCGGTTGCTTCGCCTATCGAGTCTCGTTAGTGTCCAGCTGTAGAGATCTGTTTTTGTTTGTTTTTGAGTTCCACTGTCCTTTCGGAGAACTCAGGACACCCCTCGCTCTTTTCAGAGCCCTTCAATGGGGTAGCCCTGCTTACAAAAAACCCACAGGTGCTTAGGCAGCGCCGGTTCGGTTCCCATTTACCTACTGGCCATCACCGGGTTTCGGCGGTCTGGGTTGGGCTTTACGTCCACTACTTCAGGTCGCTTCGACCGGTTTCCAACCCACAAACAACCGCTCTCACTGATGCCGGGGCCGCCGTGACGCATAAGTAGTAAAAGTTAGATAGAGCTCCATTTCAGAAGTCAGAAGAGTCAGCTGGTGGATGCGACGCCAGAAAGCAACAAAGCTCTGGACGACGAAATGACCCGAGTAGCCACCATGTTTGGCTTGAAGTCGGAGGAGGAAGCTAGGAAGTTCCCGGCCTTCCAGTTCAAAGGTACCTCTAACACTCGTTCAATCCGGCCAATGAGGAGTGGTGTTGGGCCGAAATTCTGGGAGAGAGTACTAAAAATCGTAGTTTTGGACTAAAATTCGCTGATTTCACTTAGCAAAATTGCCACTTTTAATGGTCTTTCTGTCCGCCTGGCTCAGACTCAAACTTTTCATGGTGGTTTTGACTGATACCGTATAATACGAGCAAACCCGGACTATAAAACCTGTCAGCGAAATAAGAGCGCATAGTGGAACTGGTAGCTGGTACCATTGTGGTGCCGGTTTAACCGAAGGGGGAGGGGGTTGGGGATCTCGCGCCGGCCGGGGGGTCTGAACCCAAATTTTGGGAGGGGGTCGGGTACTAAAAAACGCTAAAAAATCGTAAAAATCGCTAATTTGGACTGAAATACAGCTAAAAGGTTTGCTGTTTGCAGGCGATTTTGGCAATTTTTGTGTCTGAAACTGTAAAATATCGCAAAAGTTTTCTCAAAAAATTACTTGCCAGAAAAATCGGAGGGGAGTCGGAAAAATCGTCTCGGGTTGCCTAAGTCGGTTGGGGGCAGACGCCCTGTTACATGTATGGGCTGCTCAGTCAGTATGTTATGCCTAATGGCAACACCAATACTCCTCCTTCTGCATCCTCATATCTGAACCGATTTGAATGAGTCTTTTTTGAAGGAAAGGCGAATAAATTCTGGACAGATTGGTGCAATAGAGCTAAGGGCGAACGTCACAGGGCTTCTCACTGGTGACACAGACACTCGTTGCTTCACCAGGAAAGTCTGATTAGCCCCCAGCAGTAGGAATCTGCTTTATTATTAAGTGCAACAGAATCGGTCTTCTCATTGCCAAAGTCTGTTTGTGTTTTTACTTTGAGCGTAAGTATCTCAGCAGCCAAACAGAGTATCTTGATAAAGGTTTCTCAATTTTTTTACAAATTATCAATCTTTCATTTAAAAATGGATTCATTCGAATCGGTTTAGATTTACGGATGCTACAGCAAAAAGTCTGCTGTTTTAATCACTGCTTGTTCAGTGTCAAAATCAGTGTTTCAAATTTGATTGCAAATATCTCAGGAACCAAGCAGAGTATGTTTAATGAAAATTGCTTCACTGTGTCAATAATTTATTTGATTATTAAAAATGATTCATTCAAATCGGTTGAGATTTACGGTTGCTACAGCAAAAATATGCTTGGTTTGTTTTTTGGGGGACCCTGTATACTGGTACCATGTCATTATTTTCCTGACTGTAGTAGACTGTCTAATATTGTTTGTGAGTGTTTCAGAGGCGAAAGTCGACTCCGGAGCAGACAGTTTCGCCTTGGAGTCAGCCAAATAACTTCTAGAACGTGGTTTGTCTGTAGAAAATTGCGTAGAAACAAAGTGTGGTGGTGTATTTTATTTTAAAACTGGCCACTAAACTTGGTCGTGTAGATTTCTCGATGTCGTACAGTTAGGAGAAATAAAATTTTATGGTCTGTCTCGGTCAGTTGCTTTTTTAGTAGATTGGCGTTTTAGCGCTTATAAATATCTGATAGTTCATCTGCGTATGTATTGCTGTGAAACCAATTGCTTTCTGTGACTCAGTGCTGTTGCGTACGTCAACTAAAATGTATTGTGCTTTTGAGTCCAGTTTTGTGTTACGCACTGTTAGTTGTTATCTGCCGTATTTGCAATAGTTTTTACTAACAACAGAAGTACAATGTTGGCGATAAAAAAGGCGCAGGATCATTTTTCAATTTTTGTTTGAATAATTTCAAATGGCCGTTATTCCGTCAATTTTCAACCAAATGAATGGATTTGTGGCAAGCTTATTATTATTTGTTTACAGTCTGTTTTGGCCAAGTCCTAGCCTGCTAGCCATAACAATCAACAGAACAACAAGAGCATAATGGAATAATAATAATAATAGCATAATGTCGGAAAAGCATAACTCCAGCTTGTAGAACTCTTCCGAAACGAACTGACACGAACTTTCAGAAGTCAAATTTGAACATAAATATCTCACGAACCCTTCATCGGATTTATCTCAAATTTTGCAGCTTAGCCAATCTATGCATGGATTTAAAAGTTTAAAGAGATCAGCGTTCTAGCACTGACTTCGGATTTTGATTTTTACTTTGAGTAAAGGTGAAAAATTAGCATTGGCAGAACTGTGGGTGGTACCCTCTGAACATAAAGCAGGACTCTATAACCTAACTTAGGTGTTCATTGTGTTGCCTTAGATGAGGCGATTGAAATTCACGACCCAGCTAGATCGTATAACCCTTCTTCCTGCAGGGGATAACAGCCTCACTTTTGAAAATGATAAGTTTTCAGTGTCAGTGAAAGTAAAAATCCGCCAGATCTTAACCGGCAGTGCTAAAAAGCTGACTCTAGCCGGGTTTTATAGTCCATATAGTAGATTGGTTAACCTGCAAAATTTGGGAAAATCCTGTGCAGGATTTGTGAGATATTTACATATGTTCAAATTTGCCTTCTGAAAGTTTCTGTCAGTTCATTTCGGAACGGCATAACTCCAGGCTACAGAATGCTGGCAGGCTATAATTTGGCCAAACAAACTGTAAACAAATAATAATAAGCTTGTCAAAAATCTATTCATTCGGTTGAAAATTGACGGAATGGCGGCCATTTAAAATTATTCGGAAAACTTGAAAAACGGTGATGCGGTCATCATTGGCCGGTCTGTTTTCGAGTTTCGAATTTGTTCAACTGGGTGTCATTCCGTCAATTTTGCACCGAATTAAAAGATTTCTGGCTCGGTTATTATTCTAAGTCCATAGTTAATTCTGGCCCCAATCCTGAGCGGCTAATCTTCTGTAGTTCTGAATTTTGCACTTCTGAATTGAAGAAAGGAACCTTAAAGCGGACCTTGACTAATTTTTTAAGCTTGAACGGTTTTTGTGCGCTTTAATCCCTTAAACGATGCGTTAGATTTGTTACACCTACGGAGGCACCAGTGGGAACACGTAATTGAAACAAGAACAAAGTTTATTCAAGACAAAAGACTACAACTGGCCTTCGCTTTAGACTGTGTGAGTGTTGGGCCCATTTCCGACTCTAATTCGTAATAGCTCATACTTTCTGCCCACGATTTTTGACAATACCACTTTTATACAGAGTCAAAAACTAAAATCCGTGAATGATTTGAGCTAGAAGGTTGATCTCACGGATTGAATTACACATAAAAGGAAAATTTGTTAAAGATCCGCGAGACCAGAGAATCTTGAGATATTCTAGTTTCTTGCTACCATTCCGTGTCTTCAGAATAGAAAAGAGCAAAACTAAGCACTACCAAAGGCGATCACGCTGAACTAACCTAGAGACGGCGAATAATAATCGTACCACAATTGTTTAATCCCCAGATTGACCGAATGTCAGTCACAGGCCAGGCGCTCTTTTTTGTCCAACACATTTGGGCTTACAAAACGGTAGAGTAGTGTTTAGTGTAAACTCAGTGGTATCTATAATACAGTTAGGCACTTGACGCCATTTACGGTGCCGACACCATATATGGTAGTGGTACCATATATGGTGTCGGTCTCAGTACCATAAAGGGCGTTAAGTGCCTGACTGTAATAGGAGAGATGGTTTCAGCAAGCAATGGCGACTGCCAATGCGCAAGCGATCATTTGCGTGATTTGCGACTGTCGCCTGTTGGAGGAGCTTCCACAAAGACGCCCCAAGGACGTGTCGGTGTTGAGTTGCGGTCACGTTTTCCACAAACGCTGCATTCACACTTGGCTCAACCGCCGTCCCAGCTGCCCCAACTGCCGGTCGACTATCGGACGGGACGACGTGGTAGACAAAATCTTCTTTGACGAGGACGCAAACCCAGCTGAAGCCAGTGAATTGGAAGAGGTGAGACTTTACGATGGATTTTGCCCAAAATAGGCGGGATCTAGTTACCACACCGTTGGCACTATATCCGGTTGACACAGACCTTTCCTGTGCATGTCTAGAAAAACCCAGAGTCTAGTCCACGGCAGATGTCCTTCTCCTTACGTCTATTCAAGATATGCGTGCACACCTTAGACATCGTGAAATTTCATTTTTTGGGTCAATGTCAGAGCGACCAGGAGAGAGCGCAGAGCGATGCCGTTGCAAAACAATAGACACAGATGGGGTATCTCTCAGAATAACAGTGCGGAATCGTGATTGCATGTGAAATAAAACCTACCATCTAAACCTACCATGTCTACGTTTTAGACATAAAACCCGATGTCCTTCTAGACATACTTTTTCCCCTAGACGTCAGATGTCTTGAATCCGCTATGTCGGGACCATAGGAGCAAAAGCTCCTAGGTCTGCGTCAACCGGATATCTGTGTGAAGTTTTCTTCAATTTCGTTCACATAGTCGGGCGCCGCACGTGAGTGCAGTTTTACGGGCGGTTCTGGTAATTTTTCTGTCTGAAATACTAAAGAAATCGCAAAAATTTGCTCAAAAAATTACTACCAACGAAAAAGCGTCTCGAGCGGTCTGGCCTAAGTCGGGTGGGGGTCTGTTTTATCTACCTGTAGCAGACATGGGCGAAGGGTGGGGCTGAGGTGGGTTGACGACCCCCTCAGGCTAGGACCTACCCCTTCATGAATTTTTAGGAAGAATTTTGTATAGTAAATTATGATATGTAAAAGAAACCCTAGATTAGGTGTAAATGAGCTCAGAATGGCTTATTTTAACCTATTTTAGCGAAAAATATGCCTAAAAACGTTGATTTTAGTAAAAAATCGGACTTTTTAGCTTATCATGCCCTCAGCCCCCTTAGGTACCGCTACCCCTCAGGATTGGGAAATTTACAACCCCTCCACCGAATGCTAGCCCATGTCTGAGCTGTAAGATTTTGGTTTAAGTGTCTGTCTGAGTGACTGTACGGAAGGAGTTTAGGAGCAAGAGGAGGAGCAGTCGTTCTGGGAGCGCTACGGCAAGGAGTTGGCATTCGGCGGTGGCGTTCTGGCCGGTGCTTTGGCCGCTGCCTTCGGAATGGCTGCTATTAGCAAGAAAGAAAAGAAGTGAACTGACTTACTACACTCACGATGCCTTATTTTCTTCTAACTAACTGCTGTGTAAATACTACAGAGAAAATGTGCACAAATCTGTCCATACAGAGTCGGTCATGAACAACAACCAGCCGATCTTAACCAAAGTGTCAAGAATTTATTTATCTTTCATTCAAATCAGTTAAAAAATCTGCTGGGTTGTTTTTTGACGTAGCCCATATAGTTTCCTATTTTGGGTCAATCAGTCTACTTTGGTCTTTTGCTATGTGATGATCTTGTGATCTGCTCAATATGGCCTTTTGGTACGATTCTTTTCGGCGTACTTTTTATGGTAATTGCGTTAGCTTGGAATTTTGACATGTGGCGATGTATGTAGCTGTTCCTGAAGAGTGGTTGTTGACATACAAAAATTTTCTTTTGTAATTTGGGAATTTTTTACTCCTTTTTTGCCTTGCCTGCTGTGTTTTCACTGTGCTTGTGAGCAGATTTTGCTTGATTACATTCTCTGTACTGCTGCAATATTCAAGGAAATAAAATGTGTTTTTGTGAGAAACAAATTCACTTGCACTTGGTCGATGTATCTGCATTAGAAAGCATTTTCAAGTTTTAATCTGGTTACCGTACCTCATATGTACTTATGCAGTTTCGTATTGAAACCAATCCCTCAAAACAATGTCAAGTAGTGAGTAGTGGTGTGATCAGAAAAAATTTAAGTAGACAACGTCCCCCGAGGGCAATAAAAGGAAACCCAGTCTGCCACTTAACACCATTTATAGTACTGACTGACACCATGGTACCGGTACCGGTATCGCGTCGATAGGTCCCAAACGGCAATAGGTCCCCTGCGTCGATAGGTCCCAAGCCCCGTCGACAGGCCCCAAACGACAATAGGTCCCCTGCGTCGATAGGTCCCAGGTCCCGTCAATAGGTCCCAAACGTCAACAGGTCCCGAACGACTGCAGCCGACTGCATCAACAGGTCCCAAGCTCCGTCAATAGGTCCCAAACGACTACAGCCGACCTGCGTCAACATTTCCCGAGCAATTAAGCAACTTAAAACGAAGTTTTGCGCCCTCCCTCATTATGCTTTTGCTGCCCTCGCTTTCACAGACTGGGTGAAATCTGCAGGCAGCATTATGAACACGTTTACATACGCTCGATATGCCAGTTGTTTAAAACCAAAAGGATATTTCCAAAATAAATGAAATATTTTGGGCGTGTTCCGGTTTCCTCCGTTCCGGTTTCCTCCATTCCGTTTTCCTCCATTCCGGTTTCCTCCGTTCCGGTTTCCTCCGTTAATTTTCCGGTTTCCTCCGTTTTGAAATTTTACTGTTTTGGTGAATATCTATTTCAGAAATTCAATTGTGAAGGCACTAACTATAAAATTAAATAATAATATACTGTATTAACGCGAGATTTGAAAAATAATTAACTGTATTAACGTTGGGTTTTTTTTAGAAATTTCAGCAGTTACGCGGCTCTTTGTCGCTTTCGCTTGTTTGTTGCCCTTTTAGTTGAATAATTGACGACGATTAAATGGCGATTGGCCACAGATGCCCTCAGGCCGACACTAGTAAGGCAAGGTGACCTATCAAAACAAAGGATATTTAAGCCGGATGTTCACATATCTGACGGGGTCGCACTGTGCACCTTGGGAAGAACTAACAAGAACATAGAGGGTTGGCAGTCAGGTATGTTACGGTTTGCTTGTTTGTTGCCCTCTTAGTTGAATAATTGACAACGATTAAACACTCGCCAAAAGACTGCTGTTGTTTTTGAGAAAATGAGTTGAGAGAAAAGTACTTCTAGGTTGGAAGAAGCTGATTAGGCAGTGCCAATCAAACTTCCACCGTTTCATCAGCAAGATAATCGAAGAGCAAAGCATGTCATGGCCGCGCGCGGAAACCTACAGGAGCGTCGAAATCTTGAAAGCGCGGCAGCGCGCCAAAGCCCGCAAAAATGTATTGTTGACAGTTTATTCGTACCAAATAATAGTTTATACGTTTAAATTTGGCGCGCGCTGAGCTTTCTATATACGAGACTTGAAAATAGCTTTTTTTTTGTTTTGTACAAGAACGCGTTTTACAGGTCTGCGTCTGTGGGAACATTGGTATTGTTTAGGTTCAAAGATGGAAGTCATGTTGACACATGATATGGTGGTGGTTTGAATGTATATAGATTTGTCAGTTAAAATTTTAAAGCGATTAAAGGGTGTTCCGTTGTATGCTAAGTATACTGGTTTTTGAAACTGTGAGTGTAGGCTGAGGAATATCTGACGTCGAGCGGAAAACTAGCAGGGTAGATCAATGTTCGCATTAATTTGGTGGGCGTAAATTTTGACTTTTCTATGTACGATGGAATGTATCAATGTTGAAGGGTGGCCAGGTATTTAGTTTTTGTTTTTGACGCCCAGTTCTGCTGCGTTCGTTGCGACGGCCATAACGGACGAAACTTGGTATGGAGTCCTTGAGATTTGGATTGGAAACTATGCCTTACAATGCGGAAAAATTAGACGCTCCTGAACATGATGAACACGAACATTAGTTGTTTTACGCTTCAAGGATCGTTTTTAGGGAGATCTTTTGCTGTCAGATTGATCAGTGGACAGCAGTGCTTGTTTTATAGTTGATTATTCTTTTTAATATTATAAGATTTGAAAGTTTAAATTTTTGGTACTTCTCGATACTTTAAGTACGCAAATCCGTGATTGGTTTAGCTACATAGGCGTCCTTTTAGGAATCTTCGCACTGTGTACGGTACTGAATCGTATAGTTTTCAGAAAGCGGCGTATGGATAATAATAAAAAATAAAGGAAAGAAGTTGATTGAGATAAGAAGAAAAGAGTAGAAATAAGGATTAGAGGTAATAAAAATAAAATTAAAAAAATTATTATTATTATTATTACTATTATCAGATTCTGGACGGATTTTCGTCGTAAAAAGAAGTTTGGCGGACCTCAGAAGGACTTCAGGAGAAATCGTAGTCAATGCAGCAGTTGGCTCGTCATCGCAGGAGGGAGGCGGCCTTTACCAGTCAATGTCACGTTTTCCGGAGACGAAAATTGGCTGTTTGGCCAAAAAGGCAAGACAAGACGATGGAAATGTTGTAGAATTTAACCGGAAATTGAAAACCGTTAGTTCTTTTTTGTTATTTATTTTGGTTGATTGGGTAAGAGGGGATTGGATTTGGGATAGCGATAAGATGCATTTTGCGAGAAAGTCAGCTTTGGTGCCGAAGAGAGGGGGCAAGCAGGGTCATCTCACGGATCTGGCTGATATTGATATCTGTTAACATAGAGCACAGTCGACGACCAACGGTGCATGCCCGGCCACCAGGAACCCCTGGAACCGGAGCTACACCCTATCAAAGTTGGGTCGCCAGCAATTTTCGGTGTCATTTTCACCTGTCTGACAGGCTCTATTCAAACGATCGCACTTCATTCGCTTCTTAAGCTAGGATCCCGAGCCGCATATGATTTCCTAGCCGTTCGAATGGCCTTTCAGGTTTAACTGACTTTTAGGGGTCCCTCCCTATACAATCCCTACTAATTAATCACTTTCTTGCTTAGGCTTAGGAGTCAATGAAAACGATAGATAAAATTGAAATTTTTGTTAGGGACCCCTAAAAATCAGTTTTGCCGGCCTTTCATATTTTGCTACTCCCGTTACCAGATCGTAGCTGGTTAGCAAGATATTCACCGAAAACTAGGAAATTGCCACAAAATGCCACTCCGTTTTTTTTCCAAAAATCTTCATAACTTTTTTGTGCAAAGGTCCTGCCAAGCCAGTGTTTCAACAAAAGTTAGGTATGAGTCGGCTAAACAAAATGAGGGCACTAAACTACATGTAACAGGGGGTCTGCCCCCCCCCCCACCCGACTTAGGCCAGACCCCCCGGATGGGGACCCCCCGAGACAATTTCGCCGACCCCCCTCCGATACATGTAACAGGTCTTCCGCCGAAGGGGGAGGGGGAGGGTCTGGCGCCGGCTGGAGGGTCTGAGCCAAAATTTTGGGAGGGGGTTGGGCACTAAAAAACGCTCAAAAATCGAAAAAATCGCAGTTTTTGGCTAAACATCGCCAAACATCGCTAATTTTGGCTGAAATACAGCTAAAAAGTGCTGTTTTTGCAGGCGATTTTGGCAATTTTTTGTCTGAAATTGCAGTCAGGGAATTTGGAAAACCCTGATCCGTATGAACCCTGCTGCCATGACAAGCTGTAATCCTGAAATAAATGTCCAACATTCATGCATTTCTGAAAGGAACCTTTGGTCCGTCAATAGTGTATTTGACCCGCTGAGTTAAAAAATGGCCTTTGTTCAATTTTGAGATATTACTGATCAAACCAAATTTGCATTAATGTCCATATAACTCCAAAAGGAGTAAGTATAGATTAAACAGCTAAAAAGTGCTGTTTTGCAGGCGATTTTGGCAATTTTTGTGTCTCAAATTGTAAAAAATTGCAAAAATTTGATCAAAAATTTACTTGCCAGAAAAATCGGAGGGGGGTCGGCGAAATCGTCTCGGGGGGGGGGGGGGGGGTGGCCCCCTGTTACATGTATGGTAGCTCCGGTTCCAGGGGGTTGTTGGTGGCCGGGCATGCACCGTTGGTCTTCGACTGTGCTCTATTTTGACAGATGTTAATATCAGCCAGATCCGTGAGATGACCCTGCTTGCCCCCTCAAAGCTGACTTACTCGCAAAATGCATCTTAATTCCTGAGCGGTACTTTGCTGGGCAAAAGGTAAAAAGCACCGTCGACTCGGTAGCACCGTCGGCCTCATCGGACCGCACTCCTCGGTGGTCGGCACGCCCGTTTTTAAATACCGTCTGAAAATTCGCGGCCTTTCCCCCAAACGGTGCATTGAGGGGGCCGACAGTGCCACCAAAATTATAAAGCCGTATTCAGATGATTCTTAACTATTTTCCGCCTGGTTTTTTAGTGTTTAGGCTAGAGTGCGAACAATACCTGAAAAACCCAATACCCAATCCCAATAACTGAGACCCCCAATACCCCAATACCCAATACTTGCGTAGCTGAGCCAAAAATTGCATTTCAGTGAACAAGTAGATTCCAGTGGTGTACACAGTCTTTCACAGGGATTAAAATTTCGAAGAGGCCTCGTTTAGCAATTGTCCAACTAGGGCGAGAAATTTTGAAAAATTACCCTTTAAGCAAGCATTTAGAAGCTGTTTTGGAGGGTAAAATAAGCAGAAATTAACAGTTTTAGTCCATACATGATCTACTGTATTACAGTGTTTCTTATTTTCGGCGGATTTCTTTTCGTACTCCACCGGAAAGGGGGTGTACCAGACCCGCACCCCCTGGGCACAGTACTAATAATACATTGTACATTTTGTATCACTAAAAATGACAAATTTCAATTGAACCACAGTCGTTCATCTTAGATAACAACAGAGAAATTGTACTAATTACTAGCGTACTACTTAGAAAAGCGGACAGTATAAGACATTCTTAACCTTTAGTTTATTAACGCAAAAACGGCTTTCTATACCTAATTATCGGTCAATATTTTCGATTTTTTCAGGTGAGTTGCTTTTCAACACCTAATTTTTTTCGATTTTTATAGGTCCTAATTAGTAATGGGTATTGGGGCATAAAAACCCAATACCCAGACATGGGCTAGCATTTCGGCTGAAGGGGGGTAGAATTTTCAATTCCTGAGGGGGGTAGGAGCTCCTGAGGGGGCTGAGGGGGTGGTAAGCCAAAAAGTCCGATTTTTTTATAAAATCAAGGTTTTTTTGCTTATTTTTCATTAAAATAAGTTAAAATAAGCTATTCTGAGCTCATTTACACCTAATCCAGGCATATTTTTATTATAATTTTCTATAAAAAATTCTTCCAAAAAATTTCTGAGGGGGGTAGCGGCCGGCTGAGGGCCCAACCCCCCCTCCGCCCCCTTTGCCCATGTCTGCTAATACCCAATACCAATACCTGAAAAACACCCCAATGCACCCAATACCAGTTCGCACTCTAGTTTAGACATTATATAGTAGGGTGGTCCTTAAAAACAAAAGTTGGAATTGTTTTGTTCCTAACCCGGGAATTTGTTACCATTCTAGTGAAAATCACCCTGAAAAAATTTTATGGAATTCGGCTTGTAGGAAGATGTTGCACACATGACCCGAAGTTTTCACAATATTTTGCTTCCGAATTCGATTCTAATTGTCACAAATTGAGTTCTGAATATTATTCTCCTTTCTTTCCCAGGTTGATATATGGCAACTAGGAGCAAAGATTTTCTTGTGGTTCCCCAAACGGAGCTAATTGGCTCCAAATTCCCTTCCAACAGGGAAGTTCTCGGAGTCGTTCTCCACCATCTACAGCTTAAAAAGACGACTCTCCGCGATGTCACGTTGGCCGTGACCCCCATGGTGGCTCAGTTTTGGGATATGGCGCGGATCCCAATGATCCGAAAAGACAACATTGTCACCAAGATTGAGAAGCTGCATCGGGAGTACGAGCTCCTCAAGAAAGGTCGCTATCGGCGATCGGAGGCTCAAATCTCAAAAGAAAAGGATTTTGAGGTTCTTCTTGACAACCTCTTTGACATTGCACATGGGAATGCACTGACCATGATGACCAACCAGGAGGACAAAGAGTTCCTCCTTGCCCAACGGGAGCCAGGACGTCGAGGAAGGATGGGCGGCATCGATTCTGTCCTTGCTGCTCAGGAGGCAAGGCGATCTCTTCACTTGGAAAAGGCCGCTGCTTTCTCTGCCCACAAACAAGAAGAGGCTGCCGCTTCCTCATCTGTGGTGCAGCTTGAGTCCTCAAAGTCATCCAGCTCCAACACTTCAGCTGTTGCCTCAGATGAAGAATATGGAGCAGTTGGAGGAGCAAGTCCTGCAAAGCGGGCGAAACGGGCCACAAAGAACATCATCTCTCCAGCACTGGCAGCCACACTGGATCGAACCAAGCTGACCGATCGTTCCGCAACATATGTGCTAACTGAAGCTGCACGTTCCCTGGACCAGAACGTTGAAGAGCTCAACATCAACCGCTCATCCATCCGACGCCAACGCTTAAAACATCGTGCGGCGATGGCCTCAAAGATCAGAGAGGAGTTTCAGTCAGGAACTCCACTGGTGGTCCACTGGGATGGCAAGCTCATGATGGACCTGACAATGAAAGAACATGTGGACCGTCTCCCGATCATCATTTCTGGGATTGGAGGCACCCAACTGCTTGCCGTCGCCAAGTTGGGCAGTGGCACAGGAGAGAGCATGGCCGCAGCAGTGGTCTCAGCCCTGGAAACATGGGGAGTCGCGGATCAGGTGGTTGGGATGTCTTTCGACACCACGGCATCCAACACGGGCCGCAGGAATGGGGCCTGTGTCCTCATCGAACAGAAAATGGGGAAAGACCTGCTGCATTTCGCCTGTCGTCACCATGTCCTGGAGCTGGTGTTACATGCGGTGTTCATCTGTGTTCTTGGTTGTTACTCATCGCCTGAGCTTCTACTCTTCAAACGCTTCCAAACCTCATGGGAGAGCATCAACCGAGAGGACTTCGGCACAGGAATCATGGTGGAGGAAGTGGCAACTGTTCTAGAGGATGTCAAGGATGAGGCTCTTCGATGGACTCTTCAAGTCCTTCAAGAGCGTGAGGACCTACGCGATGACTACCGGGAGTTGGTTGAACTTGTCATCATTTTCCTTGGTGGTGCCCCTCCTGGTGGAATTCGATTCCGTGCTCCTGGAGCAATGCACCATGCCAGATGGATGTCAAAAGTCATCTACTCCTTCAAGATTTGGATGTTCCGGGGCCAGTTCCGCTTGACAAAGAAGGAGGAGCGTGGACTCCAGCGGATGTGCCTCTTTGTCATTCGAGTCTATGCAAAGGCCTGGATTGGGGCTTCTTTCTCAGCTCAAGCCCCTCGACTTGACCTTGAACTCATCAAAGCCCTTGGTACCTATGACAAGATCGACCCTGAGATCAGAGACGTCGCGCTGTCCAAACTGTCAAGTCATCTGTGGTACTTGTCGGAAGAACTGGTTGGGCTGTCCTTCTTCGACTCTGACGTGTCCTGTGAGACCAAAAACGCCATGGTTGCAGCCCTACGACAAGAGGAAATTGACAGAGAGGACTCGGCTCTCAAAAGAGTCACCCTTCCAAAGAAGTCAGTCCAAGATCTCCACCTGGAAGACTTTGTCAGTGGACGTACTCTCCACTTCTTCCGGAAGCTACACCTGGATGAGGCCTTCCTCGATCTGCCACCGGACTCATGGCAGATGGACGAGGGGTTCCAGCGGTCCTCTCAGATCATCCAGAACCTTGCTGTGGTGAATGACCATGCAGAAAGAGGAGTTGCGCTCATCCAGGAGTTCAACGGATCCCTCACAAAGGATGAGGAGCAGCTTCAGTTCCTACTTCAAGTGGTGGCAGACCACCGGAAGGCCTTCCCAGACCCACTGAAGCGCACCCTGGCCCAAACCAGGCCACAATGAGGAGCCTGGCAAGCATGATACCCCCGCCTTCGAGCGGCTAATACCTCAACTGAGTGAGGGGGGACCTGGAGCCCGGGCCAGGGTGAAATTTGAGGAGGTGTGTGCAACATCTTTTCATGAACCGATTTGGCTGAAAATTTACTCACATAGTTTTCTCATAACATAGAACATATTTCCGGGTTAGGAACATAAAGTTTCTCAAAATTAAAATTTACATATACACTAAGGACCACCCTATTATATAGGCAGCAAAGCCCTCTGATATACGACCAGCACCTATTCTTTCAGTTTTTGTTTTTTTTGGTTCTGTCTGTCATATTTCAGACAGTCGTGTTTTATGGTCTATTCGAAATTCAACTGTATGAAAAACTACTGTAGTTTTTAACGAGTCTGAATTTTCACCCTTGACTGACATACATGTACTAGGGGGTTTGGGGTTACCCCCTTAGCTGAAAAGGCAAACCCCCCTCACCCACCCACCCCCCCCCCCCCCGAGACAGGTTAAGGGACCGCCCCCGACCCGAAAATGAAAGTACTGGTAGTGACTCCCAGTACTAATAAACTGGCTCAGAGATCACTAATTTTTAGCCTAAAATTCGCTTGAAAAGCCTAAGGGGACCGAATTTGGCGTTACCACTACCAAGAATACATAATAAACTAGCAAGAATGCTCCACTCAACGGCCGGCCGGCCTACCATGCGCTGCGCCAATATTTCAGGACTGGTTGCGAACGTTCGCAACCCCTCCTGAAATTTCTAGACTGGTTGAGAAATTCCCAACCTGTCCTGAAAAAACGGGAGCAACTTATGACAGGCCAACATGATTTCGGAGCAATGATGCGCCGGCCAAAAATTGTTGACTTTTCGGATTTGTTAATCAATAATTAGATGTACCTAATAAGTGGCGTCATCCTTGGTGCAGTAGCTTGTCGGGCAGGTGAAGTCTACCGTCTGTCGTGTGTGTCCGTGTGCGCTCGACCGTACCTCTTAGTTGGTGCGGGCAGCAAACGCGGAATTTGCACGCGTGCCTGTCGTCCTCCTGATTGATGAGTGATTTTTCTCTTCTTCTCTTGCTTATTCTTGGTCGTAACCGCAAAAAGAGAGGATTAAAGTTCGTCCATGGTTAGATTAATAGGTAGGTACTGCTCGTTTAACTGAGGAGACACGCGCGCCAGTCGTCCTCCAGATTTTTCTCTTCTCTTGTTTAAATAGGCCCTACTGCTTGCTTGGGGAATGTGAGTAGGGATGTAAATGGTATAGAAAATACCAAATACTAGATGGTATTTTGGATTGGGTTCGGTTCGTCGACTTCGTTTCGTCGACGCTCCATTCGTCGACTTCCGTTCGTCGATGGTCCGTTCGTCGACTGTTCTGTTGGTCGACTGTTCGGTTGGTCGATGCTCGGTTCGTCGACGCTCTGTTCGTCGAATTAAAATTTATTCCCTTGGCCTGTAGTCGCTCGGCCGGCCTCTAATTGTCCGGCGTAGTGCGGGTCACTTAAAAGCTCATTGGGCAAACCAAAAATGACCGGTGGCCATGGATGAGCGGCCATCGACTGCCGTCATTCACAAAGTCGCTAGAGGGAAGTGCTATGGATACTGTTCTAACGAAGCGCAACGCTGCGGCGTTCGTCCATGACGGCCATGTCTATGTAGTGCACAAACGACCGCCCGTTACATTGATCTTTCTAATAATTTCTGCTTACCTTGAGCTACAAACATTTTTGTATAGACAGCCTTTACATGACTGACAGTAGGATTATTATTTCTTGTAAAGTAATGTTGATTTGGCTTGGTGGTTATGCGCATTTGTCCTATTGCCCTAGGCCTGGTTTATACAACCAGTATTACTAATTGATCCGGAGTTGTCACTCAAACGGGGGTCATGTCCGTCAGCGGTCACAAAGCCTCATCAATGATCTAAGAATGCGCATTGATTGCAGTCATACCGTAGTCT
Source organism: Sabatieria punctata (assembly GCA_030248155.1). NCBI lineage: Eukaryota > Metazoa > Nematoda > Chromadorea > Araeolaimida > Comesomatidae > Sabatieria > Sabatieria punctata. The sequence continues at coordinate 169,625 of JASANB010006438.1, forward strand.
TCCTAAAATGCCTGCACGCGCTGCCTAGAAATCTGCAGTTCCATCTATTACACTATTAATTTAGGTTGATCGCGTTTCCGTGCAGCACAGCACAACTATGCTCCTGACTTAGCCAAAGTGTTTGTGATTCTACCTATGTGTATGTGAATAAACAATTATGGTGGCCGTTACCCTCCTCCGGTCATTTTTGGTTTGGCAAATGAGCTATTAAGTGACCTGCGCTAGGCCGAACAATTACAGGCTGGCCGAACGATTACAGGCCGGCCGAACGATTACAGGCCAAGTGAATAAATTTTAATTCGACGAACAGAGCGTCGACGAACCGAACAGTCGACGAAACGAGCGTCGACCAACCGAACAGTCGACGAACGGAGCGTCGACGAACGGAAGTCGACGAACCGAGCGTCGACGAACCGAAGTCGACGAACCGAACCTATCCCGGTATTTTCTATACCAAATAATACCAAATAATTCCAAATAGTTGATAAACACGTCGCTAGCTGTTTGGAATGAGCGCAAAGTCAAACTTTTTGTTTTTTTTCGCAAAAATATATAAGTTTTGCCTCAGTGGAAGAGTTTTTGTTGCATCTAAAAGAAATCTAGTCATGCCGAGAAAGAAAACGAGCAGAATTTGATGGTTTTTCACTTACTCGGGAAATGGGCAAACACGTTGTGACGTTTGCGGTCTAGGCTTGGTCTCGATAAAGGGGCCGTCCATAAACGACGTTGGACCAAAATTCCGATTTTTCGGACCCCCCTTCCCCCAAAATCGCCTTGCGTCGTTTCATGGGGGCCACCTCCCACTTTTTGAGAATTCTCCAAGAATGGTTGTTTGTTATAAGCTAAACTGGTCAGAATTCTTTGTTGTTTTGTTGCTCAGAAACGGTAAAGAGACGTGTTGTTCTGCGTATCTGCATTGTTAAACTTTTAGTAAATTACAAATAAAGAGAAAACTCTGAACAGAAGAGCTCTGACGTGGTATACAGTCGCAAAATATGCAGAATTTATCGCTTAAAAGCTAATTATTTAGTTCTTTAAACTATTTGATATTATTTGGTATTATTTGGTATAAAAAAATACCAAATACCAAATAATACCAAATACCTAGAAAATACCAAATAATACCGAATAATACCAAATAATACCGGATACCATTTACATCCCTAAATGTGAGAACATTGATCCGACCGGCTTAACTGACTTTTAGGGGTCCCTCCACTACAGGTATATTAATTAATCACTTTCTTGCTTAGGCTCAGGCTCAGGTCAGGCTTAGGAGTGAACTGAATACGGTAGATAAAATTGAAATTTTTGTTAGGGACCCCTAAAAGTCAGTTTTGCCGGCCGGTATATACTTACCGGATGGATAATCCGGTATTTTTTGCTCTAAGACACTATCCGGTATCCGGTATATTTTGGATACCGGATAATACCGGATAGCTAAAAATAGCATTTTCATGACAATTTTTCCAGTTTTCGAGCGTATTTTTGGTTTCGCATGCAGATTAGCACCATTTTCAGACTTAACTGCAGCCTATTATCTAGAAAATATAGCTGATTCAAGGTGATATCAGCCACATCAAATACATTCTTGGTCGTATCCTACCTTGAAAGCATCGAAAAAGTATACTTCTAGCCTGTAAATTACTGTATTTCCTTAAAAGTTGATCATCATTACTATCCGGTATCCGGTCTTCTGAAAAACTATCCGATATCCGGTATTTTTTTTACGGTTGCATCTCTACCTAAGCCTGAGCCTAGGCCTAAGCAAGAAAGTGATTAATTAATATATATTGGAGGGACCCCTCTACAATGGTTTTTGGGATTTGTTCGAAAAAGCGAATTTTGGATCTCTATCTGGTTTCCTATAATCCGAATATATACAACAGGATTCAGTAAATTATTTTGCAAAGAATCCAGATTACAAATTTGTTTATATGGTTGCAATTAGAGATGCAACTGTAAAAAATACCGGATAATCTGGTTTATTGTTGTTGTTGTTGTTGCCTTCCAAAAAACTTCTGAGCTACTTCTGAGTCTATTATTAACGAAAGCTCACCTGGACCGTCTAATTGCAACCAATTCCTGATGATCTGTCACTGTCCGGCGGTTCTGTCTGATGTCACACTGTGTTCCTCTGACAATAGCAGCAGCAACCCCACTGCTAGTTCTCAGGTAATTCGATCATACTCTATGTTCTTACTGAGCAACAAGCAAGTAAGTAAAATTACCATATACCACCTACCCATGGCCATGGGTGTCGGTACCATAAACGGCGTTAAGTGCCTGACTGTTATATGGCGTTAACTGGCTGACTGTGTTAGCACGCTGAACAGACGATTTTCAATAGATTTTTTAAATTTTAAATAGGAAATTTTTAGGATTCAAAGAGATTTTTAGCAAATGTGTGCGATCGTAAATGTCTCTGTTACTTCAGGTGATAAATGAGCTGCGGTACCATTTGACAACAAAGCCTGCTGACCGCAAAACAGTGGAGGATACTTTGCACTTGTTGCCATGTTGCAATGCACTCTGAAAACGGGCTGCTTTCACATACTCCGGTCAATTGGATGGCGTCTGAACCTGTTTAGTCAATCTGAAAGGTGTTGCCTTCCTGCGGCAGTGGTACTGCAAGCTGATGCAGTGTTCGGGCTTTAAGCCAACCAACCCCAATCAACGCCGCTTTCTGTCTTACCAAACATTTGACTTGCTCCGCCTCTCAGTTGGAGGTTTTACTGCCCTCGCCGATTCTTTGAGGACAACTACCCTCGATATTACCTTGTTCTGTTCAGGTAATTTTTTTCATTTTTGGCAGTGAAAAATGCAAGTTGCTCTTCTGAAACCACATATTTGGTTGTACTCAGGAACCCTAATTAAGGCTAGTGAGACCCAAATTTGTGTTCCGGAACCATTTTTCGGCTTAAGAACATACATGGGCCAGGGTGAGGGGTTTACCCATAGCCGGCCAATACCCGCATGGTCGGTCATATTCCCCTCATCGGCAAGCGCTACTCCCCATCCCTTGGAATTTTTGGCGACCTATTTTTGGAAAGCGAAAAATTTTGGCGACCTTGGAACCGATGCCTTATATGGCATCAAGTGCCTGACTGTAAAAGGTCATGCTGCTCATGCTGATATCGCTAATCCTTTAGAGTTAACGGCTCAATGTGTGAGACGGTGTTCAGTTGAGTTCGACAGAGAATTGGCTGTGGTGCACTCACCAGCTCAAACTACCCTTGTCGAAGCTGAAGGTGTCAAGCCATTATGACTATGCTGGACGCACGCCAAACAGCTCCGCCAATCTGCAGTGCGGTCACGACCCTCTTTTCCTCAGAAAATCGAAGGCATCAAGAGAAAAATGACAGTAAAATAACTGTGTATACTGTATGTGCACCACTTTTAAGGTTTTGAGTCTTTAACAAAAAACAAACACGCATTTGACACCTGATCACCAATTCTGTTCACAGATTACACGCTTTGCATTTCGAATTGTTGGCCGTATTGTGTAGCGCCGGTGATGTTGAATCGAGTGTCAGCAACAATACCTCTCTGAACGGTTATAATTTGAGATCTGTGCAGACCAACCACGTTTCCACTGATCGGTGATCGATGCCCGGCACTGCAACACGCAAGTTAGTCACATGTACAAGATTAATTTTAATGCAAGTGGTGCCATTAGTGCCTCACTGTTCAACTTGTACAACATAAGGTTGTTTTACACTCATTCATTATGCAAATATGAGAGGTGTTGCGTGGGTACACCCCTGTCTGCTGGGCATACATGTAACAGGAGGTCTGGGGACCTGTCCCCTTCCGACTGCTCAGACCCTCCCATAATGGAGCCCCTACCCCCAAGAAGAATTTTCCACTCCTCACCCTCTGATTTTTCAAAGAAAATTTTTGGAGCAGTTTTCATGCAAATTTTTAGAATTTTAGACCCTGAAATTGCTTATAGCCTGTAAAACAGAGAGTTGTAGCAGTATTTTAGACCTAAATAGCACTTTGGCACACTTTAAAACAGCGACGTCTTGGCCATGGGTAGTGTACGCTATCCCCGTGCCGTGTGTCATGGCAGCCCGGCATCCGTGAGAGCAGTTGTTTGTGGGTTCCAAACCGGTCGAAGCGACTGGAAGTAGTCGACCTAAAGCCTAGCACAGACGGCCGAAAGCCGATGATGGCCAGTATGTAAATGAGAACCGAACCGGCGCTGCCTAATCACCGAATGGCAGCAAGGGGAGGGTTGTTTGCAGTCAGGGCTACCCCAATGAAGGGCTCTGAAAAGAGCCAGCGGTGTCCTGAGAGCGCAACGCAAAAACAAACAAACTTCTTAGCGATTTTTAGCCGAAAATCGCGTTTTTAACGAGTTTTGAGCATTTTTCTACATTACCCCAACCCTTCGAATTTGGGCTCAGCAATGCCAGATGGGACGAGATCCATCATCTTTTCGGCTGATCACCTGTTACATGTATGCTTCTGCGGATAGGAAGAAAGGACTAACCATGTATCTTCAAAACATTTAACGCCGGCTTACGGTAAATATGTACGTACCTGGTCTACTAAAGTATTGGGCAGGTTGTATAGTTATGAGTTGCCGTTCGTCAGGGGTCTCCATAGGTGAAGTCACGTCCATAGGACTAAAGGTTGAGTACTACTGCTGGACGCCACAGTCCTCTCATCTGCTTCGGTGACGTTTTCTGTTCGCTGCTGAAAGATTCATGGTAACAGGGGTCTAGAGATTTGCCCCTATTCACTAGAGCGAGACACGTAGACCGTCCACCCAGTAGAAAGATTATTCAACGTCCGAGATGACGATTACTGACTGATGATGATGACTGACCCAGAGCAGCGAAATAGACCACTGGGTCTGATATCGTAGGGTCGTACATGTATAGCCCCCGCTACATGGGATCGGAGCCAAATTACCTAAGGCCATTTAAGGCAGATTTTATGCAAAATTTAGTGATTCTAAGCCAGTTTGTCAGTGGGGCCGAGGGGTGGTTTGGCCTGTCCAGCCACGTTGTAAACATACACGTTGTAAAGTACATACAGTCAGGCACTTAACGCCGTTTATGGTACCGACATCATATAAGGTGCCGGTACCATATATGGTGGTACCCCCACGTTCGGGGCCTGTGGTGGTACCATATATGGTGACGGTACCATATAAGGTGCTGGTACCATAATGGTACCGGCACAATATATGATACCCCTACCTTCGCGTTGTTACAGGTACCAGTACCCTACATGGTACCACTCTGTTCAGATTTTGTACCATATATGGTACCGGCACCCATGGCCATGGGTAGGGGTACCATATATGGTACTACCACAGTTGCCGAACGTGGGGGCACCATATATGGTGTCGGTACCATAAACGGCGTTAAGTGCCTGACTCACATGTATGCACCACACCAATAAAACCGCATTTTAACGGTAGCGCTATTGTGGGAAGTTTTACGGTACATCTACCTTCCTACATAGTAACTGTACTAAACAAAACGAATATAATCAGCGGCAATACGAAGGATTTTAAAAAGGCGCCTGGGCAAAAGAATGAGCCTACAAAGGTGCATTAAAATGACACCCCTTAGGGCAAACCTAAAAACATTAGAAAAACTATCTTATCATTTTAGCTCATTTTCCTTACTTCCTCCGGCCGGAAAGGGGTACCACCTAGATCCACCGGGTACGCAACTGAATACAGTTAAGAAACCTTATACCAGTGTAACAGCATACACAGTTGTACCTGTTCTAAACGTGGCAGTGTCTGTAACATCGGCTTTGGTTTTGGTAGTATCTTTGTAGTGTATTCAAGCTGAAGCTGCAACGAACCGTCAGTCTTTCGCGATTCAAAGTTCTTTTCGAACAGCGAACAATACGCCGCATGCAAATCTGAGCACAGCAAGGAAAGTTGTCCCGATTCAGCAGACAACAGCTCGGGGCGACTATCCACTTTCGATTACCATCCACTGCCACGATAGGTTGCTTAGCACCGAGTTCTGGATTTATAAAGGTCTGGAAGAGATTCTTGCAGCGTTGATAGAGCAGCGTCCAACGGTTTTCGAGGCAGATGCGTGTGTCATAACAAAAATAGGCGCAATTCGTTCGTAGATGATAGCGCAGTTACCTGAAAACATTGCATAAAAATGCTTTTGACAATTTATCTGGTGATTTATAGTGATATAACAATTTATAGTGATGACACGACCAATAGAAAACGCCTATCCGACCGCATATGATAAAAAATACCTGGCTACCTACTATTAATATTACTATAGGTACGGCAAGCAGTTTATTTTGTGGACTCTCTCAAGTGCCTTTTGGCATATTAAACAAGAGAAGAAGAGAAAAATCTGGAGGACGACTGGCGCGCGTGTCTCCTCAGTTAAACGAGCAGTACCTACCTATTAATCTAACCATGGACGAACTTTAATCCTCTCTTTTTGCGGTTACGACCAAGAATAAGCAAGAGAAGAAGAGAAAAATCAGGAGGACGACAGGCACGCGTGCAAATTCCGCCTTTGCTGCCCGCACCAACTAAGAGGTACGGTCGAGCGCACACGGACACACACGACAGACGGTAGACTTCACCTGCCCGACAAGCTACTGCACCAAGGATGACGCCACTTATTAGGTACATCTAATTATTGATTAACAAATCCGAAAAGTCAACAATTTTTGGCCGGCGCATCATTGCTCCGAAATCATGTTGGCCTGTCATAAGTTGCTCCCGTTTTTTCAGGACAGGTTGGGAATTTCTCAACCAGTCTAGAAATTTCAGGAGGGGTTGCGAACGTTCGCAACCAGTCCTGAAATATTGGCGCAGCGCATGGTAGGCCGGCCGGCCGTTGAGTGGAGCATTCTTGCTAGTTTATTATGTATTCTTGCCACTACTGATATTTAAGAGAAATCTGTGTTTTTGGAAGCCATTTGTTTATAGCTCTAAAACGCTATTTGGCAGTTAAAATAGTGATTTTTAGCGTCCTTACTGAAAAAACGTGCTAAAAACGCATTTCCAGGCGTTTTGGAGCTTTTTGAAATTTGGGACCCCCTCCTGAGGAAAACCCCCCTACCCCCTCCCCCAGGTCGGCCCGGAGCTGTTACATGTGTGATTGTATCCAATTTTACTGGCCAATTATTATTTAAGCTCCAATTAGCATACATGGGCCGGGGGTAGGGGGAGTTGACCCCCCTCGCCCATCCCTCCCCTACAGGAAGGAGAAAAATTTCGCTTATTTAAGGGAAAATAGGGGTTTTTTGGACTTTTTTGGGGACGACCCCCGCCCCCCTTAGGTCTCCAGACCCCCTTCCGGATTTTGCCGGCCCATGTATTCCAACTAGAATGAAAAAGGTGGAAGAATTAGCGTAGGTCGTATTAGCAGGGGACTTTCCTACCTATACAGGGCGTAAACGCAAAAACCTGGCATAAAGGTTACACTCACCTAACTAAACGCGACCGTCGGCGTCAAATAGGATCGTTGGAGGAAAGGAGCCGGCATCGGCAGGCGGTGTTTAAGAGTCAGTCTCTGAACCGATCGAGTATTTGCCCTTTGCCCTATTCAGACCCCAAAATTGAAAGTTGGGCGTAGAGGGCTGAAAGTTGGAACACTAAAACATATTGACAAGTTATCAATGACCTGCAATGAATTTCCAGATTCAACGCTCCACGCTCGAGATATGGCCTTCTAAAAATCGGCCCACTTAACTATGGGACCAAAATTTCGATATCGAATTTCTGACTTGCTGATCGGAATTCAGACCTAACAAACGGGGTTTTTGCGTAACTTTTTGAGTAGTTTAAGAATCTTTTACTAAATTTCATTTTTGGAAAAAAAATTTTTTCGCCCCCCTATCGGGGGGCATAACTCGTCTGGAACCCCCTAGACCGTTCTTTTTATTTCAGATTATTGTAGCGCTATATCTTAGCTACACGCCGGTGTAAAACATTACGGGCTACCGGACGGCAAACACTGAAATATTTGCGTTCAAAGATTAAAAATGCCATATTTTGCATGTTCCACTGGGGTACATAATGTGCAAAATGTGGCATTTTTAATCTTTGAACGCAAAAATTTCAGTGTTTGCCGTCCGGTAGCCCGTAATGTTTTACACCGGCGTGTAGCTAAGATATAGCGCTACAATAATCTGAAATAAAAAGAACGGTCTAGGGGGGTTCCAGACGAGTTATGCCGCCTGATAGGGGGACGAAAAAAATTTTTTTTCCAAAAATGAAATTTAGTAAAAGATTATTAAACTACTCAAAAAGTTACGCAAAAATCCCGTTTGTTAGGTCTGAATTCCGATCAGCAAGTCAGAAATTCGATATCGAAATTTTGGTCCCATAGTTAAGCAGGCCGATTTTTAGAAGGCCATATCTCGAGCGTGGAGCGTCGAATCTGGAAATTCTTTGCGGTGGTTACATAACCTATCAAGACGTGTTAGTCCTCCAACTTTGAGCGCTCCATGCCAAAGTTTCATTTTTGAGGTCTGAATACACAGACTCGATCGGTTCAGAGACTGGCTCTTAAAGACGGAAGAGGAAAACAACAGGAGTGCGGTCCGATGTGACTGACGGTGCTTTTTACCTTTTGCTCTTTGCTGATTGTTATTAAAATTAAATTGATATTCGCACGGGCCGGGCCGGCAGCTCAGTTCAGGGTTATTCTGTTCCGACAAAAACATGCGTACAGTATAGGTACTTTGACAGTCAATTCTAATTTGTGACTTTCCCAGGAGTTAGAAAAGTTAGCACATTCATGGACCGTTCCTAACAAACAATAATCAAAAGACACTTAAACTAAATTTAATTTTAGGACAATGAAAGCATAACTTGGTCAGTTCGAAACATCTTCAGTCCCACCGAGGAGGAAAGACGAATGTACTTAGAGACTGAAAAAACTACTGGAGAATCTTTAATTCTGGTCAGAAAATTGGAAAATTTATACTCCTATGCGAAACCTGTGATCCAATACCTGTGCCTGTGAACCTATGCCAATAAACTGAACCTTATCATTTCTTTGATCATTTCATTTGCACATACATGTAACAGGTCCTCCGCGACAGAAGAGAGGGAGGTTGGGGGTCTGTAGGCGGCTGTGGGGTCTGAGGCCAAATGCCACAGATCGAGATGGGATTTGATGGGTACTAAAACGCTGAAAAATCTCAAAGAAAAAGCAATTTTTTGGTTAAAACTCGCTAATTAATTTGAGCTCAAATTCAGCTAAATATTACATGAATTTGCTGAAAATTACTTGCCAGAAAAATCGGTGGTGGAGGGGGCTACCAATGAGTGGGAGGGGGGCCTAATCCGGAGGCTCTGGCCTATTTCAGGTGGGGGCAGACCGCCAGCCCCACCTGTTACCATACACAGGGTTCGTGCGGGACCTGGAAAGTCAGGCAGTCATAGTAACGTCAGGGAATTTGGTGTCCGGTCAGGGAAAAATTTGATAGTAGCAGAAACATCTTGCCGTCAAATGGTCGTGTCAGAACTTTACAGAACACCCTTTTGAAGATCGGTCTTCTGACTTTATATACTACTACTAAACTGGAAATTTACCCTCTGAGTACCGTTTAAATGCGTTTTACAAGCCAATTTTTTAAAGTTTGCTGAGATTGGTTGCATTTTCCTCACCCTGTTTGGTCAGGGAATTTTTACTTTGGTCATAGACAAGTCAGGGAAAGGTCAGGGAATTTTGCTATGCAAAAGCCGCACGAACCCTGATACAGACATGTACTAGAGGAGGGCCTTTGGTAACCAAATTTGGTGTTTCCGCTGCTGATATTAAAGACAAATCGATGTTTTTATAAGCCCTTGTCATTTTTTACTTGTTTTTAGCTCTTTTAAGAGCTCGTTTAAAAACGCTATTTGAATGCTTAAAACTTCGATTTGCATGCATAACTGCACAGCTATATATATATATATATATACAGTATGTATGACAACAAGCAAATACGAAACTAGAATAGCAGGATAATCCTGAATAATAAAGACAACTGGGCCAAGTTCAAAATGGAGAACAACACACTAAAACATATATACACGTATACATACTGTATTTATATTACATTGTATGGTATTGCTTTCCTATTTATTTAGTTTATTACTTTGCTATTTGCCTTACATGACAAGCATTAAATAAAGACAAAACATTAAATTAGAAAAACAGGATCATCTTCGATGAAGAAGGACAGCCCGGGAAGTCAAAAAGGCACGACAATAAATCAAACTAGGATCAAATTATAAAAAAAATTTAAAAAAAACAAAAACGGCGGGCGAAAGGCTGTCTATGTTATAGACGGATGAAATAATTCGAAGCCTTTCGCCCGCCGTTTTTGTTTTTTTTAAATTTTTTTTATAATTTGATCCTAGTTTGATTTATTGTCGTGCCTTTTTGACTTCCCGGGCTGTCCTTCTTCATCGAAGATGATCCTGTTTTTCTATAAAGTCTACGAGCATGTGAACAGGCAGTTCAACACACTCCACCACAGTTCATCAGTTCACACAGGTGGTCTGCCTGCGAACTGTAGCCTACGCTTTGTCTGAGCCTGGCCTCAAGGCAGCCGCAGCCAATCGCTGTTTAATCGTTGTCAATTATTCAACCAAGAGGCCAACAAACAAGCTTAAGCGACAAAGTGCCGCATAACTGCTGCAATTTCTGAAAAAAACCCAGTCCTGCGTTAATACAGTTTGTTATTGTTTAATTTTATAGTTAGGACCTTCAAAATTGAATTTCGGAAATAGATATGCACCAAAACAGTAAAATTTCAAAACGGAGGAAACCGGAAAATTAATGGAGGAAACCGGAACAGAGGAAACCGGAATGGAGGAAACCGGAACGGAGGAAACCGGAATGGAGGAAACCGGAACAAACCATATTTTGATTCAGCATGGCCAAAAATCCCTTGGTGCTAAGTGATTTTATTGGATTCTAATTTTTTCATCAATATTTCGCTTTTTAATGATTTTTGCCGATTTGGTTAAGAATAAATGCCTTTACAGTCTTGTAGCTGCCGGACGGACTCGTACATACCGGCAGTCGATGAATGGTTCGGTAGCCCAGAAAATGAGCTTTGCTTAGTGCAGTTACTAAACTTCTAGCCTTAATAGTATAGCAATTACAGACTGAAATGTGCTTGTTTAAAAATCCGTTCACTACTAAATTTAAACTAAGGTAATATCTGGTTTTGTCAGGCTCAAACGGCTACTGGTCCCAAGCCAATGCGTATACGCATACACATACGCATTTGAATTTCATTACGCAATATTATTACGCATTCTGCCAAAAGTTTGCATATTTTTGCGTAATGCGTATTGGGTCTCAAAAACAGCTGCCTTTTTGAATGTCTTGCAAAAAAATTAGCGCTAGTTGTTACCAAATGGTCATTCCTCATATTTTTAGTGTGAGGTGAGGGTACCAGAAATCTTCTGAGATAATTTGAAGCTTTGACTAAGTGGTGCTTGCTAATATTTAAAAAATAGGCTAAGCTTCAAGAGGAAGGGAAACGTGCGACAAATCCTTGAATTTAGAGTTTTGTATGGTTTTGGGTGGCATCAGTTGTGTTGTATACTCAGAGGGTATCTGTTTGTGCTTCCACTGCAGTGGGCTATCCAGGGGGTAGGGTGGGTACACCCCCGTTTGCGGTAGAGGTAGGAAAAGAAAATCTGTCAAAAATATGCGAAACTAATGAATTATGTACCAAAACTGTCTATTTTGTACTTAGAATACCTTTTAAATGCGTTTTTGAAGGCTAAATTTTAAAAATTTTCTCGCCCTGGTCGGGCAGAAGCCCAACCAGGCCACTTTAAACTACTAAAACTTGTACTTTCTGTTAATTTTAAGCCTGAAATGTGTTTTAAACACGTTTTTGAAGGCAAATTTTGCTAAATTTTCTTACCCTGATTGGGCAGCGGCCCAACCAGGCACTTTCAAAATTTTACACCCCCTTCCGAAATCCTGGATACGCCGCTGTTCCACTGTGTGTTTATTATGTTAGAATGCTACTGGACTTCTCTAATGAACATTTGACCAATTTCTTTTGTAATAAGTTTAGGAAAGCGCACGTCTCTTGCCTTTTGAAAACATACATACTATTGTGCAATTCTTTGAGGGCAGAAATTTATCATCAAGCCTCAACTATGTCTCAAAAAACCTGGATTATATAGTTGGACATCCAAACAGCTTACTGTAGAGCGAAAAATGCTGTTTAGTAAAATTTCTTATTGTTTCTGAGATTACGCATTACGCATACGCAATACGCAAAATACGCATTAGTTTTTGCAATGCGTATACGCAAACTCATACGCATTTGTAATTGAAATGCGTATACGCATACGCATACGCATTTGAAAAATTCGGTATTAAACAACAGTACAAGCCACTAAGCAAATTAATGGCGATAAAGCGCCATCCCTCTTCTGTTTTAAAGGGCGTGTCTCAAGCCAAGGCTTTATAGCATAGTAATAAAAATTCCTCTTTTGTATGCGAATTCAAACACAAAACCAGCGTGTTGTACGCTTTGGTAATGAAGCATGGGATGAGTACCACGCTCAGTTTTAGCACAGAACTCCTCAAACCGTCCGTAATCGGCCATAATTACGTAGCAACAGCCTAGGAATGAACACGCGCCTCCACCTACACTCTATTGCAACTAAGAGGCATGATCTGTTTATTAACGGGGTCCACCTTTTGTCTTGTACCCTGTCCAGGTCATTCATTGTCGCTCCTCCTTCTGTATTCACCGCCCGCCGCCTCAATTATGTTTTATTATGACAGCCCATGCCTGGAGGGCACTTGAGTTCCGGTTGCCGGCCTTTAGCAGTTCAGCCGAATTTAGTTTGGGACCTATTGACGGGGCTTGGGACCTATCGACACAGGGGACCTATTGTCGTTTGGGACCTGTCGACGGGGCTTGGGACCTATCCACGCAGGGGACCTATTGCCGTTTGGGACCTGTTGACGTGGGCCCTGTTGACGTTTGGGACCTATTGACACCCAATCCCGGTACCTAGGCTAGTGTAGACCTATTTTGCAGTGACTACTAGCTATTAACCACTAACTACTAATTTTTGGTGTTTTATGAAGTCATCAAGACTACAAATTGACTACGACTACATAGATTGGGACTATGATTTAGATTTTGTGGCTACAAATACCGTTTTATTTTGTGAATTTGTAGTTAGTAATTTCTGCAATTTTTTGCGTCATATCATCTCCAAACTTTATCGTCCAATTATTAAGACGAGACCCTACTGTACCATTTAGTCTTTCGGCTGTTGGTGTTGTGTTGTTTGCGTTGTGGGGGAGGAGTTGTATTGCCGTACATTTTAGTGTGGAAACACTCGACGGGGCCTCGCGGATGGAACATAGCTTGGTGTACCATTGTCTACCGCACGTCTTTTTTACCGTTTCCAATTTTTAGGCAGGCAATTTGTATTCGCGCCACAAACTACACAGGAAATCGCCTTTCGACACGGTAATATGGATTCCGATCCTAGAGTGGTACGGAAAAACGGTTCGGTGATTTTGACTTAAAATCTTGGTTGCAAGATAGACGCCTTGTTAGCCAATTCCTTGCTTGTCAATCGTTAAGAGTTATTATCCTACTACAATAGTACTAGAGCCTTTTATAGACTTGCCACTCTTACCTGACTAAAAGTTATACTAAAAGTCTACAACTTTTCTTTCACCCAAACCATATCATACAAATTTGGATCAGGCTTCTCCAGCGAACTCAATAAATCCTTCTCACTGATTTTAGAGTCATTCAGCATTCGTGCTTCGTAGCCTTGGCCTTTGAACATGTTGATCATATCCGAATTGCACTGATAATCAGTCCTCCAGGCCAGAGTCCATTCCAACAATACGTACGGCACTTTGACTTGCTTGAAGAACTCGGCTTCATCCTTGAACGCCCAACACTCGTGACCTTGAATGTCAACTTTGATGAAGACAGCGTTGCAGTCGAGCAGGAAAGGCATCAGGTCGCTCAAGACCATGGCCGAGACTGTGTTCACTCCGTTCAGCTCTGGAATTCCCTTCATGCTATCGTTGCGTTTAATGTAGAATGTGTAGTAGTCGTCCTTGATTTCGTTGGTCATTTCCACCAATCTGCGTTTGTCGGAGAGAGCGTAGGGGAAGATTTGGAAGCGGTGAGTGAACTGAGGCTTCTGTGCTAGCGCGTGCAGACTCTGTAGGTGCTTCTTGAGCGGCTCCACCGCCAGACACTTGCGGACGTTTGGGTAAGACAAGGCCAGATCCGATATGGTACCTACGTTTGCGCCGACATCGATTACGCAGTCGATCTACAAGATATACCTACTGTGGGCAAGTATTGAGAAAGTACCTAATGCCAGGTATCAGGTACGGGTATTTCAAAAATACCCAAATAGGTATCAGGTACAGGTACGTATTCTCAAAAATACAGATATCAGTATCAGGTATTTTGCGGAAAAAGTTTAAATCTGGATTTTAGCCAAAAAATCGCTCAAAATACCAACTTCGCAGCTGAAAGTAGTTTGGTTGTAGTCATTTTAGGAATTTTTCATTACAAAAGCACTAATTTATAAGTGTAATTTTTTCATTATATAATGCACAAAAGGCCGAAAACCTGCTCTGCAAATTATCTCAGGGATTTGAAATCGCTTTCCAGATCCATTTTCGCTTGTGTTGATTTTCGCCGGTCTATGGTAACTTTTCTTATAAATCAATGTGTTTTCGCCTCCACTCAATGGCTGACCTAGAATTTGTCAAAAAGGCTAATTTTTGAGGATCCATTGGGCAAGAAAATTTTCAAAAGTTAGCCTCCAAAAGCGGTTTTTAAAAGCATTTTGAGTGTAAAGTTAAAAGGAATTAACAGTTTTTAGGAGTCAGAAGTGGCCTGGAGTATTACTGCACAATGAGGACGAAAATAATTTGAAGAGTTAGCTGTTCTAAACCATTTGAAATTGTGGTGGTGCATTTTGAAAATTTGAAACTAGGTAAAGAAATACTCGGTAAAGTTGTCACCTAAAAAACTAGGTAAAGTAATACTAGGTAAATTCTCAGCTAAGAAACTAGGTAAAGTAATACTAGGTAAAGCCCAGAAAAACTAGGTACCGGAGATTTCCGCATATAAGACCACCATAGTTAGAAGACCATGGTCTTTAAATAGGTTTTTGTTTCCAGTTATAGGACCATGGTCTTCTAATAGGTGGTCAAAAAACTTGGTTCATAGACACCCATTTTCCAGTTAAAAGACCATGGTCTTAGTTAAATTGGCCAATTTTAACACGCAAGTAAATGTTTTTAAAGTGAACAAAAGCTGTCTATCGTTAGAAAACAAGGGCAGAAGTACATTCGAATGTAAAACATGGTATTCTGGTTTTTGTTTTCGACACAATACAGTACTCTGCTATGCTTCAACACTATTTCCATGAAAAATTTCAAAGAAAGTTTTACAAATTAACCTTAAAAATGGTCAGGAATGCCAGGAACAACCATCTACGTCAAGATCAATTAACTGTTTGGCCAAAAATCCGTTTTTTTAAGCAAAATATCATTTTCCAGTTATAAGACCATGGTCTTCAAAAGGGCGCCAAAAAGTGACCCTAAATTTGGGCATTTTCCAGTTATAAGACCAGGTCTTGTAAGTGGAAAACTCCGGTAATACTAGGTAAACCTAAAACGCTCGAAATCAAGTCAAAATATTATTTTTGGTTCAATAGAACAATGATGAAGTTAGTGGAGTTAAAATTTACGAAACTTGACGTATTTCAAGTAAATATTTGTATTTTATTGATCAAATAAGTCAGAAATTCATTCTCTGGGCCACTGTAATTGTGGGAAAGCCGGAAATTTGAAGATTTGCTGACTGAAAAAGCAATGTAAAACTGAAAATATCAAACTAAATTTTAGGTAAACTTGTTCTACCTAGTAGAAGTACCTAGTTATGTGGGTTTAAAACTAGGTAAAGTAAAACTAGGTAAAATAGAGTAGCCAACAACTAGGTAAAGTAAATCTAGGTACTTTTCCCGCATATTAACCAGGTAATACTAGGTATACCTAGTTACCTAGTTACCTAGATAAAAAGTGCACCGCACTGTCTAAACGCTTTTTGATTTACAAATAGATCTTTTGATGCTATTTTTGAAAACGAAAAAGTACCTGATTGATACCTGATACCTGTACCTGTTTCAGGCCAAAAATACCTAAAATCAGGTAGGTACAGTTCATAAGTAACCGATCAGGTATCAGGTGGGTTATGCAAATCTACCTGATAATCAGGTACAGGTACAGGTATACCTGATCCACAGTAGATATACCAGAGTATAAGAATTTACGGTTACTTACAATCCGTATGACCCAGCTGGAAAGAGTTGCCTACCTTAGAATTATTCAATTTCTTATGTGCGTATTTGTCAGGTCCCGGCATTGCTGGATTGGTTGGCAGATTCATCTTGTAAATTTGGTCAGGGGCGAACGTACGTCCCATTCTTTCATCATCGACTATAATTCTGACCAAATTCGGAGGTTTGGGAAGCAGCCAAACCAGACCTGCCGTCCCTAAGACCAAAGCGGCAATGCAGGCAACATTGTTGTTCCTCATAGCTTTCAGTGGCCTGAGAACAATAATAATAAATATTGCATTTAACAACAGAGCTATCTATAAGACCAGGGGCCTATTTCATAAAACGTTCATATTTATGATTTTATGAGTTATGAGAATATGAGCTCATAGTATGAGTCCTCATAAAGTCGGTTTCACAACGTTTTGCGCGCACTCATATTTATGATTCCGATTTTATGAGTGATTTTATGAGTCGCAAAAAGAAGAATAAATAAAAAAATAAGAGAAAATGAGTTTGGCCTTGAATTCGTGTGGAAAACTCTGGTAGCATCTTAGAAAAAATGTCTGGTCGCAAAAGAACGCAGAGAAAACCGTTGTATTGGACGAAAATTTCGACTCAAAGCATCGAGAGGGAAGGAAAAGCATTTGGCAGAGGTCGACGAGCTTGTGCTGCAAATAAATACCTCGACTCCGCTTTGGTAAAACTAGAAGGACTGGGCCAAGAAGCCACTGATCCGCAAGCCCAAAACACTGCCTCTAACGAGCATGATTACGTCGGACAAACATCCTGTGATCAGGAAATAGACCCTGTTAGAGGCCTCCCCTACTGTCCCACCAGCCATGCCGTTGCCGAACGTCATCAGGTACCTATCTTTTAATTTTTTTGCTTGTAGAATTTGTTTTCTTTATCCTTATCGGTTTTCGGTAACCCTGCCCCAGCAAAATTGCCTGTATTGGTACACAAATATGCCAGGGGTTCTAGTTGAAAACTTTTAGCGATAAATAATGAAAACTTTTCCCAGAATACGATATAAAACCTGAAACTAAACACGTTTGAAGCAGTGTTTTTCACTATTCTGCAGTCGTATGTAGTGTACGCAGGGGATGCTTTGTGAGTTGGGTTCACTTCCGATTTCGATGGAGGTGTTGTAATAAAAACGAGAAAAAAATAAGAGAACCCAATAGAAAGTACTCCAACCCACTCCCCTCCGAGAATAGCTAAGTATATATCGACGGCCCTTTATGTCAGGAATACAACCGTCCTAAAAACTACTACATTCTCAACTACGTATGTATCTGTGGTGCGTGGTAAATTCCCAAGACCTCCTAGATGTTTAGATAGTTTTCGTCTTTTTCGGTAGATTTCAGTGTTTTCTTACATTTAAAACCATCTAGAGCCCAAAATGTAAAATTATCTAGAGCGGTTTCTAGTGGTTTTTAGCCTGCTTTACGCTTTTAACCGATTTTTCAGCGACTTTTAGTCCCGAAATTTGAGCTCAGCAGAAGAAAGACCATCCGGGCCACCCGGGCTCCGATCCGATCCGATCCGATCTGGCGGGGGGGTCGTACAATGTACGGCCCTACGATCAGACCTGCACGGTCCATTTCGTTACCCCTTATATCGTCATCTCGGACGTTTGCCCTTCTTTCACTGCCAAGCCACTCAAGCCATGCTGTTGGGCGCCAGGTACTAAGAGAGTGCCTGGCGTGGTGACGTCATGGTACTGACAGCTCCCAGCGGCCGCCCGGCCGAGGAGGAGTAAACCGGTATAGGCCGTAATGCTGGTTTCTCAGACGGCTCCTGACGTCGTTGATCTTCCCTCCAACGCGGCATGCTTTTAGGAGCGGCTTTCGGTGCAACGGCAGATCCAGTTGGTTCCCATTTTACCTACTCACTGTAACCAGTTTTCGGTGGCCTGGGTGGAGCGTTGTGCCGACGACCAACTCTTTGCAGCAAGAAACTTGCCACGCCGAGAGGATGAACCACTACAACCACTAGGGATGCAGCGGCCGCCGTGACTCAGAGGCAGCGAGCTACCCACTGAGCCACTGACGCGGCTCACCCGGGCTCAAACTCCAAACCCCTCCTTCTTTGACGCTGACCTGTTACGTATGTGCAATAGTGCGTACAGACTTAAACGTAGAACGCTTCTGCACGACCACAATCTTTTCGCAAAAGTAGGAAAAGAGAAATAAATTCGGCTTTAACAAATTTGAAATTGAAATTTCCCTGTCTTTTTAAATCGGCTATTGGTTTTTACTCGATATGGATGTGGATTGATTCCCATACGTACACTTTGTATTCGTACGATTTAGCATCGCTTCACATAAGAAACTACGTATTTAGCTGTTTCAGTGTGAACAAAAAATCAACGGCCAGTTCCTGGAGGAAACCGAACCTACTAGCTGACGCTCGAAATTTTCGGAAGGAAGAAGAAATACATAGGTCCGCCGGTCTGGACCATCAAGTCGTAAACGGATTTAGGGGTGTCTAGCAACAGTGGCGTATCCAGGGGGGGGTGTAGGGTGTGTACACCCCCCCTTTGCGGTGGAGGTAGGAAGAAAAAGTCTGTCAAAAATATAAGAAACTAATGAATTATGTACTAAAACTGTCTATTTTGTGCTCAGAATGCCTTCTAAATGCGTTTTTGAAGGCCAAATTTTCAAAATTTTCTCGCCCTGGTCGGGCAGAAGCCCAACCAGGCCATTATAAACTACTAAAACTTGTAATTTCTGTTAATTTTAAGCTCGGAATGCGTTTTAAACGCGTTTTTGAAGGCTAATTTTGCTAAATTTTCTTACCCTGGTTGGGCAGCGGCCCAACCAGGCACTTTCAAAATTTTACACCCCCCCCTTTCCAAAATCCTGGATACGCCACTGTCTAGCAATGTCTGCTCATGTTCTTCAGCTCTACGAGTCACAATAACTGTTTGTGTGCATTTGAACGTGTTTGTTTTTGTTCGATTTGCTTCCATTATAAAACTTTCTTTGAACTAACAAAACTGAAACCGATACAATTTGTTCAAACTTCAAACAGGCAGCATGTACAGTACAGCATGAGAGCATGCACAACTACCGAAATTGGTTGATCAGGCGATGTCTGGTTTTAAGAATTTCTTGCGACAGCCGAAAACACTCCTTGAACTTTGCAGGCTCTTCAGGATAATGTGAAAGTTATCGTGGGTCGAAAGACACGTTTTCTCCTTGGCCGCTCATCTTGGTTTTTTCTCACTGTAGCGGGACGATTCATTATTCGAGCATTTCTTTGAGATAGAACAACTTTACACTGGAAAAACAAAGTTTTATGAGTCACCTACCCACTCATAAAATGCTAGGAACACACAGTCATAAATCATAAAATCATAGTATGAGGCAAAACATTTATGAAACAGGCGCCCTCATAAATTCGATGATTTTACTCATATTTATGAGATATGAGCTCATACTTATGAAAGTATGAGTTCACCTTTATGAAACCGGTGTTCTCATAGAATCATAGAAAATCTGTCATAATATGAGCTCATAACTTTTATGAAATCGGCCCCAGGTCTTATAACTGGAAAATGCCTAAATTCGGGGTCACATTTATGCACCAGTTATAAGACCCCGGGTTTTATAGGTGGAAATCAATACTTTACAGTTAAAACTCGATGTTCTGCATGAAAAAAAACATGAAATACACTGGTTTTGATCTTGGCAACAACTGACTGTACGTTTAAGTGTGAATAGCTCAGTTTTAAACAAGTTTTGAAAACTTAGGCAACTTAGAAGCTCCAATATGCTTACAGCAGCTATCTTAACCTATCAAATAAAGAATTTTACCAAGATTACGCAGGTTTTAGAACGATTTTTGAACGACCTGAGTTCTAAAACTCCATATTCATTAGTTATCTGGTAAAAAATATACATGAAAACACACCATTTTGAGCTTAGACCTGGGACTTGTAACTGGAAAATTGCCCCTGACGGGCCCTGCTTTCTGACCACCTGCTATAAGACCCGGGTCTCATAAGCGGAAAATAAGCCCAGTAATATAAGACCCGGGTCTTACAACCGGAGGGGTCTTAAAGATGGGAAACTCCGGTAAGCGTCTTTCGATGCAGTTGAACAAATGAATATTCAATTGTGCAGGTAGGCATACGTACAGTACGTATGTAGGTAGTGGTAGCGGAAGAAAAGTAGCCAGCTATTTCTATTCTAAACCTATAGACTTCATATTCATAAGCGTAAAACTACCAAACTTGAAAGTTGCGGCACATTGGTGCAGATTAGGGTTTGCTCTATAAAGCTCAGCCATTGTTGTGTAAGAGAGATCGGATTTTACTGAGTGCGCAAAATAAATGGGATAATTCAAACAGGTAGGCAATAAAGAATATGTACATGAAGTAATATAAAGGAAACTAATGCACCAAGCACTTTAAATAAAAAAGGCCTAATGCGTTTTATGTACTGAAGCCTAAAGATGGCTGTATAACCAAGCATAGATCGAACGCGTTTCCAGCGTTTCCGAGTAAATTTATTTTGAAATTAAATAACTATTAAAAATTGTTTGCTCAGCCTTCCGAAGAAAATAACTTGCTATTAATTGCTTGGTACCAAAATTCTGTAATTTAATTTGAAACAAATTTGTTATTTGATATGAATTAAATATAATTAGCTAAAATCAATAGTCAATTCCTGGGGAAACAGCTCAAAACCTGGGTCGGCTCCATCCAAAATGAGCTGAATTTTCATCAATAAACGGTCTACACATTTACATTTAATGAGTTGATATCTTTGCTATAAGCATGGACCAGCCATCTTTGAACTTAACGTGGTGTTTTGCAGCCAGACTTTAGTTAGTAAAGCTGCGAAACCAAGCAAATTTATGTCAAATTCATATCAAATTTGTAGGCCAGTTTACGAAATTTAATATAATTTTAACTTGTTTGACAGTCATCGCGAGAAATTTAATTTGTTGTTAAATTACTATTTAACTTTGTGATTTTGGCCAAAAACGATTTAATTTTGTTATTGAATTTTAATTTGATCGGAAACTCTAACATATGGGGCACCGGCGGCCGTCGGGAGCTGTCAGCATAATGGCATCAACACGCCGGCCGCCCTCCTGGTGACCGGCACCCAGCAGCATGGCTAGGAGTTGCTGGGAGTGAAAGAAGGGCAACGTCCGAGATGACGAATCACGAGGTTTACGAAATAGACCACGAGTCTGATCGTAGGCCTTAAGCCCCCGCACCCGCACATCGGATCGGATCAGGGCCAGAACTTACTGTGCTTTATTGTAGTTATTTTCAGAGCGGCGATCTCTTTTAAGGAAGCAGAGCGCTGCCGGTTGATGTTGGACAAAGCTGAAGTGTACTGTAGGTACGTAAAGCGTATTCTACTTACGCTTGTAATCTCTGAAAATAATTCAAATCCATTTCAAATTAGCAGAGCATGAGCTACCGTATAAAACACGCTCGGGGCTGTTATCCATAAAATAAAGAATAGCCGCGCTATTTTCCGCCATTGTTTCTTCGAAGGAAAAAATTAAACGACGAAGATGACGAAGACAAAAAATGCAAAAGAACAAGCAGAATAGGTATTTTAGGAAGGCGACGTATTACCTTTGGAATCGAATGAAGCTTAGCTGCTCCCATTACCTAACCACTCCTTTCTCTCTCCTACTCTGCACTGCTGCCGCCGCCCGAAGTGAAGAAACGAATAAAAATAATAAAAAGAAGAGCTGTTAGCAGCCAGCTTAGCCCCTTCCAAGTACAAAATGACTTTTTAGACCGTGTGTATTAATGCGAATGCAATAATTCGTTCCTTAACCAGCTCAATTCCTCTGATTGAATCCGATAAAAAAGATTTTTTGTCTTTATTTTTCCTTCCAGCATTGAGCGCTGCGTAAGATCGGCGGCGTAGTAGTTTACGTAGCTTATGGTTGCCTTATCTTTCACGTTGAGATAATAAAACCTAAAGACTGTCCAGAAATCTTTGGGGGTGGATGGGTATATCCGGCAGTGTCCTGCATTTACGCGCTGTGCAAACCCCACAAACCACATACATGTATACATGGATCTGCTCCTCTCATCAATACACCGTTCACGAAATTTATATATTGTACCTTTGTTAGAAGAAAGAGGCCTGACAAAAAATCGACTTTTTACCGAATACCGAATAAATACCGGTATTTTACGAATACCTACCCATACCGAACCGATTCCTGAAAATCCCATACCCGAACAACAGTACAGTGAGTAGTTTCTTGACGAGAGGAAGAGATCCATATATACATTTTTGGGGTTTCGATTAGGCCCACACAAGATAATTTTTGGTTACGCGTTTATGAAATACAGGGTGGGCCATTTATCTATTCCCAGTTTCATTAGGACATAACTTTTTTCTACACAGACCGATTTTGCTGAAATTTTGTATAGATACACCCTGATACTTCAAGTTTTTACTGTTAAAATTTTAGCGCGTTCTGACATGAAATGTCTGAATAACAGTAAACTTTTCAAAAGTTCGTTATTGCACAGTGAATTATACTCGTAGTACAGAACGAGGCTGGCGATTTGTGGAGGAGGCGGAATGGAAGAGGAGCTGCTTTTTATGCAGGATGGGGCGCCTCCCCACTGGGGCCTGGCGGTGCGTGCATGGCTCAACGACGAGTGGTTCCCAAACCACTGGATGGGCCGCAGATTCCCCAACATGCCCTGGCTACCACGCAGCCCGGACTTAACGCCATGCGACTTTTTCTTATGGGGCTTTATCAAGTCAAAAGTCTATGCCACGCGACCGGCTGACATTCCAGAACTGAAAGAGCGCATCAGGATGGCCTTTGAAGAGATTACGGTCGAGATGCGGCAGAAGACTATGTTGGAGTACCGACTGAGGCTGGAGAAAGTGATCGAAAAAAGTGGTGGCCACGTGGAGACGCATAACTAGCGACCAGAGTGAAGGATTAATTTTATATTTTAACTGTAAAAATTTGAAGTGTTAAGACATTTGTATGTAAAATTTTAATAAAATCGATCTGACTGGAAAAAAGTTATGGTTATATGAAACCGGGAATAGATAAATGGCCCACCCTGAATGGACACACTTACTTTGGGATTGAATTTCTACTGAAAATCGAAGCCGTACGGCACGGCAAAAAGTGACCACGGATTCGGCATGTCCGAAATAATATACAGGGTGTGCCAAAAAAAAACAACCCAGCAGAGTTTTTGCTGTAGCAACCGCAAATCTCAACCGATTTGAATGAATCCTTTTTTAAATGAAAGATAAATAAATTCTTGAAAGATTGATGTACCGGTTATTAAGATAGCCTGCTTAGTTCCTGAGATATTTGTCCTCAAAGTCAAAACAGAGATTTTGGCAATGAACAAGAGTGATAAAGAACAACCCAGCAGATTTTTTACTTTTGCAACCATGAATCTGAACCGATTTGAATGAATCCTTTTTTGAATGAAAGACTGATAAATTTTTCAAAGATTGGTGCAATTTTTATTGAGATTCACAGTTTAGTTCTTGAGATATTTGCCTTCTGAGTCGAAACAGATTTTGGCAAAGAACAAGAGCGATTCCGTTGCATTTCATAATAAAGCAGATTCCTACTTCTAGGGCTAATGGTACTTTAGTGTTGAAGTAAACCGAGTTTCTGTGTCACCTGTAAAGCCTCCAAGAGCCTTTAGCAGTAGCAGGAATCCGTTTTATTACGAAGTGCAGAATAATAAAAAAATCCCTCTTGTTCACTGCCAAAATCACTGTTTTGACTTTGAGAGCGAATATCTCAGGAACTAAGCAGAGTACATTAATGAAAATTTTAGCAGTCTTTTAAGGATTTATTTATCTTTCATTTAAAAAAGGATTCATTCAAATCGGTTGAGATTTGCGGTTGCTACAGCGAAAAATCTGCTGGGTTGTTTTTTTTTGGCACACCCTGTACAACGATGTAAGGATACTGCCGATATACCCAGCCAGCGTCAAAGATTTCTGGACAGTCTTTAGTTGAAATTGTCATGTACCACCAGATGGTCAAAGACAGAGTGGCGTTCAGATATTACAAGCAATGCGTCTATGGGCTGTAGTTGCAAAGCAGGAACAGCGGGAAGCGAATGAACTTACGAAAAGTACGAATGAAACAAAATCCGTCAATTAAAAATCGGGTCGTAGAGGAAAAACAGCCAAACAGAACGTAACCAAAACATCTGAACTTGATTTTACTAGACTGATTGTTTTTGTAATACGGTAGTTAAAACCGGTTGCTAGTTTTCGCTCAAAATCAGTTCGGTTGGTTTTAAAACAATGCCATCTGCCGCAGGTGGCAACAATTGTCCGGTCACTTTTTCGCGTCGCGGTTTAAGGGATAGGCTGTACGTACTGTACAGACTTGTAAGTAATTGAAGGACGAACTAGAAAAAAAGCCCTAGAATACAACACTTTGCTTAGCGACGTTTCAAGCATACCAAACAAATTTATATCAAATTTCTAGGCCAATTTACCAAATTTGATATAATTTAAATTTGTTTGACAGTCATCGTGAGAAATTTAACTTGTTATTAAATTGCTATTTACTTGGTGATTTTGGCCAAACAGTTTAATTTAGTTAAGTGTTGATGTTAAGCGTGTTAAGTCAGTAACAGCAACCGAAAGTGAACGAATCAAACCGAACGTGTTACTGGAGGGAGGGGAACGTACAAAGCAAGCAACGAGAGCGCAGAACAACGCCAAGACGAGAGATACATATAGAAAGTGTTATGCAAATATCTGACGAGGCGCTCTGCCAAACTAACTATGAATACTAGTTAAATTTGCAAAAGAAATAGGTCTAGGCTGGTGGTTCCATATATGTTACCCCCCGCCCCGTTCGGGGCCTGTGGTGGTACCATATATGGTACCCCCACACATTCGGCCACTGTGGTGGTTGATAACCACTACCTTCGCATTGGTACCGGTACCGGTACCATATATGGTACTACTCTGTTCAGATCTCGTACCATATTTAGTAGTGGTACCATATATGGTACAAACCACAGACCCGAACGTGAGTGACGGTACCATTAGTATTGTGCCTTTAGCCTAGGTGCCAGTACCATAAACGGCGTTAACATGCATTTTGCGAGAAAGTCAACTTAGCTATAAGGGAACGAGGTCAAGCAACTTTTTTTGCCAGATCCGGCTGGTGTCGAAATATGTCAAAATAGATACCAAACGAACACCAACGGTGCATGTTCGAACATCGGGGACCCCCTAGAACCTGAGCTGTACCCCCTCAAAGTTGGGTCACCAGCCACTTTTTGACCAATTTTTTTGTGTCTGACAGTCTCAACTCAAACGATCACCATTCTCTCATTTCTCTAGATACAGAATTGGTCTGCACATGGTTCGATAGCTCTAAGGGTGGCCTTTCTAGCGCTCTACCCCCAGGCTTCCGGAACCTACCCAGTTAGCGAGATATTCTCGAAAAACTGAAAAAATTCCGAAAAACACTGCCTCATTTTTTTCCGAAAAATCGTTATAACTTCTGCCAGATATGCGTCGTCCGTTCAATATTTTAGATAATGATACAACAATAAAGGCCAAACAAAATTAACATATTTCGGATCCAAATTGTGGTTGGTGGGGGGGGGGGTGTTTTGCGATTTGAAGACCGTCGAAAAAAATTTTTTTGCTCAGAATCAAAAACAAACCAGTCAGTCTGATGCAGGTTGACCCGCTGATTCCGAATATGCACTCGGATCGGCTGGATTCCTTCTGGTTCGGGAGTTATTGACCTCCAAATTCTTGACAGACAATATTTCTCAAGTGGCACTCCTCATTAGCATGAGTAAGAAGCGTGCTGAAAAGCAGTTTTTCTTGTGCAGTTTTTGCTGCTGATTCCGAAAATAACTATATTTTCTCTCTGCGATGCCGATTTTGGAAGATATGGCCATTTTAAGAATTTGCAAGGAAAATGTATGAACTTTGCATGCCATAGCAGTTTGAAAGGTGACTCAGTTCAGACATGTGTTGGGCACAGACCCATGCAATTTGCTTATGCAGTTTTTCACGCTGATTCTGAAAATGAGAGCCGTTTTTCAATGTACCCGCTCCCACATGAGTTATTGCCTCCTGGTGCCCTGTCATTTACGTCATAAGTGACTGATCAAGGAAATGCATGAAATGGCTCCTATTAGGTGTAGTTTTCTTCGCTGATTCAGAATATGACGCTATTTTTGCGGTACAACCACTGGCCCGTGACTTATGGCCTTCTAAAGTTTTATCAATACCCATGGTTTCCGGTGGGGTCATCTTGAAATAGATAATCATTGTTCTGGCACTTTCAAAGGGAATCATGTAACAGTAAATGGTCTACCTGACCTATTTTGAGCCGCTGATTTCAAAAATGACCTTACCTCTCTTCTTCAGGCTCTGGTTTTTATGATTCAGTCATATTGTTGTGTCATAACTGTGGAGGGTTGTATCAGAAAATTGGGTTCTTCCAGGGTAAAACTATGGTAATTTTTGAAATCAGCGGCTCAAAATAGGTCAGGTAGACTATTTACTGATACATGATTCCCTTTACAAGTGCAGGAACAATGATTGTCTATTTCAATATGACCCCTCCAGAAACCATGGATGTTGATAAAACTTTAGAAGGCCATAAGTCACGAGCCAGTGGTTGTACCGCAAAAATAGCGTCATATTCTGAATCAGCGAAGAAAACTACACCTAATAGGAGCCATTCATGCATTTCCTTGATCAGTCACTTATGACGTAAATGACAGGGCACCAGGAGGCAATAACTCATGTGGGAGCGGGCACATTGAAAAACGGCTCTCATTTTCAGAATCAGCGTGAAAAACTGCATTAGATGAAGCAAATTGCATGGGTCTGTGCCCAACACATGTCTGAACTGAGTCACCTTTCAAACTGCTATGGCATGCAAAGTTCATACATTTTCCTTGCAAATTCTTAAAATGGCCATATCTTCCAAAATCGGCATCGCAGAGAGAAAATATAGTTATTTTCGGAATCAGCAGCAAAAACTGCACAAGAAAAACTGCTTTTCAGCACGCTTCTTACTCATGCTAATGAGGAGTGCCACTTGAGAAATATTGTCTGTCAAGAATTTGGAGGTCAATAACTCCCGAACCAGAAGGAATCCAGCCGATCCGAGTGCATATTCGGAATCAGCGGGTCAACCTGCATCAGACTGACTGGTTTGTTTTTGATTCTGAGCAAAAAAATTTTTTTCGACGGTCTTCAAATCGCAAAACACCCCCCCCACCAACCACAATTTGGATCCGAAATATGTTAATTTTGTTTGGCCTTTATTGTTGTATCATTATCTAAAATATTGAACGGACGACGCATATCTGGCAGAAGTTATAACGATTTTTCGGAAAAAAATGAGGCAGTGTTTTTCGGAATTTTTTCAGTTTTTCGAGAATATCTCGCTAACTGGGTAGGTTCCGGAAGCCTGGGGGTAGAGCGCTAGAAAGGCCACCCTTAGAGCTATCGAACCATGTGCAGACCAATTCTGTATCTAGAGAAATGAGAGAATGGTGATCGTTTGAGTTGAGACTGTCAGACACAAAAAAATTGGTCAAAAAGTGGCTGGTGACCCAACTTTGAGGGGGTACAGCTCAGGTTCTAGGGGGTCCCCGATGTTCGAACATGCACCGTTGGTGTTCGTTTGGTATCTATTTTAACATATTTCGACACCAGCCGGATCTGGGAAAAAAAGTTGCTTGACCTTCCTAAGTTGACTTTCTCGCAAAATGTATGTTAAGTGCCAGACTGTTGTGACAGGTCGGTGGATGTTTTGATACTTGGAGTGGGAATGCATCTTTGTGTCAGTTGTACCCTCAGTCACTGATTGCGCTTCTCCTTTTACCTCTGTGACTTCTGCCTCCTCCTCCTTTGTGTCAACAGCACCTTCAGTCACAGCTTGCTTTTCAGCTTTCACCTCAGTGACTTCCGCCTCTGGGTCTCTTTTTTATTGCTCTGAATCGACTGGTTTTCATAGTGTTAATTGATACGGATCAAATTATTGATCAGCTGACCAATAAACAAGAGCGACTACTACCTATGTATGTATGTTCTGCATCATTTCTCCTCAAGTAACACAATGCTAGTTTCATTAACTTTGGTCGGTGTCTAATTAAAAAAGCTCGCGGGCTTGCATTTAGAGGCTGTATTTCAGCGTCTAACGGAAGTTTGTATGCCAGTCCCTAACATCTCCTCACCTTTGTTCCGAGCAAACGTATGCGCTATGTATTTTCTCGCTTTGAAATACATAATGTTTGTTGCCTTTTTGGTTTCCTTACCAGTGTACGTACTATTTCTCAGCACAATAATCCGTTTTCGCCAAAAAGCTCCTTTTTCCACGCCATTCTTTCGCATTGCGCTGGTTCTGGGCTTCGCAGACCTAACTCAGTTGCTCACAAGCTGGCTCTTATTTAAATTTCCCGCCTTCGGATGGATTCGCTTCGATGACGTCATCAAATCGGCGCCCTACTTCTGGGGCAAAGTCGCCACTGTTCTCTCCCACTGGGCAGGTCACTCGTGCGTTACTGCTATGCCTATTATGGCTTTTAACCGCCTCACCAACTTGGCACTGCCGTTGCAGAATGACTTGGTGAGTTCCGGAAACCCGTTAGGTTTCAAAATTGTTGTAGTAAGAACTAAGAACGTTTGTAGTAAAGTTCTATTCTGAACCTAAGCCTAAACTAATAAGCAGAAACCTTAATCTAAATCGGTAATCGCGGTGTGGGGGCTACTGTCCAAGTACGAAAATTTCGGTAACGTTTGCAACGGCCGTATTTGTGAAATTTGCGGTAGTGACTTGATTTTCAGGAAAACTTCCGATAATTACCGGGCTTCCGATAGCTTCCAGTAGTATAGAACTCTATATAGTACAGTTTAGCAATAAACAATAATAAAGCTTCATAGTTTGTAGTTGTTTGCAGATTTGGACGCCCAGGTTCGAGAGAGTGATACTGTTTTTGCAGTTGGGATTGCCGGCAGTAATTGTTTCTCCAATGTTGCTTACCGATATAACCTACCATATAGTCAATGGCACTGTAGGCCCCACCGTTTTTGTGGATCAGGCTTATCACGTAAGTTGCAGGAGCGCTTAGGCTTAGCTTAGGCTTAGGCTTTAGTTCAGGCTTAGTCTTACAGTCAGGCACTTAATGCCGTTTATGGTACCGACACCATATATATACAGGGTGTGCCAAAAAAAAACAACCCAGCAGATTTTTCGCTGTAGCAACCGCAAATCTCAACCGATTTGAATGAATCCTCTTTTAAATGAAAGATAAATAAATCCTTAAACGACTGCTGGAATTGTCATTAATGTACTCTGCTTAGTTCCTGAGATATTGGCTCTCAAAATCAAAACAGTGATTTTGGTAGTGAACAAAGAGGGATTTTTTTATTATTCTGCACTTCCTAATAAAACGGATTCCTGCTACTGCTAAGGGCTATTGGAGGCTTTGCTGGTGACACAGAAACTCGGTTTACTTCAACACTAAAGTATCATTAGCCCCAGCAGTAGAAATCTGCTTTATTATGAAATGCAACGGAATCGCTCTTGTTCTTTGCCAAAATCTGTTTCGACTTAGAAGGCAAATATCTCAAGAACTGAACAGTGAAACTCAATAAAAATTGCACCAATCTTTGAAGAATTTATCAATCTTTCATTCAAAAAAGGATTCAGTCAAATCGGTTGAGATTCATGGTTGCAAAAGTAAAAAATCTGCTGGGTTGTTCTTTATCACTCTTGTTCATTGCCAAAATCTCTGTTTTGACTTTGAGGACAAATATCTCAGGAACAAAGCAGCCTATCTTAATAAACGTTGCATCAATCTTTCAAGAATTTATTTATCTTTCATTTAAAAAAGGATTCATTCAAATCGGTTGAGATTTGGGGTTGCTACAGCAAAAAATCTGCTGGGTTGTTTTTTTTTGGCACACCCTGTATATATACGTATACAGGGTGTCTCAAAAAAATGATCACATTTCTTTTTACTGCCATTTCCGCAAATTTTGACCAAATAGGCTGAAATTTGGGCCATAGGTGCCAAAACTCGGGCAATTTTATGTGTTAAAGTTTGGTGCACTAGGCTTGACTCATTCCCGAGAAATTTCAAAAAAAGTGAAATTTGTTAAATCAATAGTGAAAGCCGGTCACCGAAAAAATGATCACATTTCTTTTCACTGCCATTTCCGCAAATTTTGACCAAATAGGCTGAAATGTAGAACATTGGTGCCCAAACTCGGGCAATTTTATGTGTTAAAATTTGGTGCACTAGGCTTGACCAATTCTCGAGAAATTTCAAAAAAAGTGAAATTTTGTAATTTCAATACCAAAAGCCGGTCACCGAAAAAACGTTACATTACATTATCGCCTAAACTCTAACGATAGCGTTGGAGTTCATGCGTCAACTTTTTACACACGAATTACCCTGAACTTCTGCGTTTACACTCCAAATTTCATCTAATTCCGTCAAAAATTAGAAAAGATATAGGAAAAGGAAATGTTTCCATTTTTCGGTGACCGCCTTTCACTATTGAAATTACCAAATTTCACTTTTTTTGAAATTTCTCGGGATTGAGTCAAGCCTAGTGCACCCAACTTTAACACATAAAATTGCCCGACTTTTGGCACCTATGGTCCAAATTTCAGCCTATTTGATCAAAATTTACGGAAATGGCAGTAAAAAGAAATGTGATCATTTTTTTGAGACACCCTGTATATGGTGTCGGTACCATATGTGCTGCGAAAGGGTTGCGTATTTTCTCGCTCAACTTAACGAATAATACAATCTGGAACTTAACGCCGTTTATGGTACCGGTACCTAGGCTAGTAGCACCATATATGGTACCCCCATGTTCAGGGACTGTTGTGGTACCTTATATGGTGCCAGTAAGTGCTTGGCTGTACAATACGGAGTTTTTTCGATAAATAATCTCTCGTTTTTAGCACTTTTACTACCCATTCATAACGTTTTCAACGTTCTTCTACACCGGCGTTTCATTGCTGATGTACGTAATTCTGATTTATCAAACCCACAAACACGGCAGCGCCATAGCTCCGGCTCTTTCTACAGTACAGAATGAACACAGTAATACTGTAAGTCAAATGCAACGTAGTATGGCGATTTTTGGCTTTGTTATGGTCTTTTTGTGGGCACTTTTTTCTATATATCTCGTGCTTATGAGCAGTACGTCTGACCCTGAAATGCTGACGGTTTATGTAGAATTGTACTTTGTTTTCATGGACATTATTTGCTGGATCAACCCCTATTTGGTCTTATTGCTCTGTAATACTGTTAGACGGCATTTTCTGACTGTTGTGTTGCGCAGACAATTGTACGAATGACTTCGAATGCACGTGAATAGTCCGGGATTTGGACTAACTGGTGGTTCTTTTAGTTAGTAAATAAGTAGACAATCTTGGAGAACCACAGCAATTTTTGACTACAGAAAATTGCCATTTATTATCAGGGATGTGTTCCGTTGTCTAAACTCAAACTCAGCCCAACTCTACCGAAAGGGGCTCAAAAAGACTCACCAAAAGAATGGAAGCTTGTCGGATTTTAGTAGAGATTTTACAGTGCGCATATCCGATCCGATCTGATCCGATATGGCGGGGCGGTCGTACAATGTACGGCCCTACGATCAGACCTGCACGGTCCATTTCGTTACCCCTGATTAGGGAACGACCGGAATTCCGATTCCGATTCCGATTCCGATCGGAACTGGCAGTTCCGATTCCGATTCCGATTCCGAACTCAGAGGTCTCGGAATTTTTCGGAACTTATGCTAAATTTTTAGGAAATCAAACACCATTTATTGCGTACTATTGCGTGTCTTCTTTGCTGTGCAAGCGACAATCTGCGTGCTTTAGTAATCCATAACCTGCTGTAAGAGCCAAAAATTGCATTTCAGTGAAAAGGTACATTCCAGTGGTGTACACAGGATTTCTTTCACAGGAATTAAAATTTCGAAGAGGCTTGGTTGGGCCATTGTCCAATGAAGGCGTGAGATTTTGACAAATTAGCCTTAAAGAAAGCATTTAGAAGCCGTTCTGGAGGGTAAAATAAGCAGAAATTAACAGTTTTAGTCCGTACATGAGCTACTGTATTACAGTGTTTCTCATTCTCGGCGGATTTTTTCATCTTACTCCACCAGAAAGGGGTCTACCGAACCCGCTCCCCTGGGTACAGTACTAATACATTCTGTATCACTAAAATGACAAATTTCAATTGAATCGCAAACGTTTATCTTAGATAAGAACAGAGAAATTGCAATAATTACTGGTGTACTAGAAAAGCGGACAGTATATGACATTCTTAACCTGTAGTTTATTATAACGCAAAAAAACGGATTTCTATACCTACTGTAATTATCGGTCAATCGTTTCGATTTTTTCAGGTCAGTTTTTCAGTTCAACAGGGATTTTAATAGGTCCTAATTAGTATTGGGTATTGGGGCATAAAAACCCAATACCCAATACCAATACCTGGAAAACACCCCAATACACTCAATACCCAATACCAGTGCGCACTCTACTGAAAACGTTGAAAAATTGTTCTTTTTAAAGCATTATTTACGCGCTTTGAATTTTACCTATTGATGGTTGGCGATTTTAATGTATTGCTATCGTTTGACATGGTGATTTGTACTGGATGTTTGCGTGGAATTGTAAAGGATGTTGCGTAAACACTGTTTCTTTGCCAAAAACAGGTTATTTAAAAATTTTAAGCCGATTTTCAGAAAAGTTCCGATTCCGAAAAATTCCGATTCGGAACTGTACATGAGTTCCGATTCCGATTCCGATTCCGATCGGACCCAAAAATCCGGTTCCGGTCGTTCCCTACCCCTGATATCGTCATCTCGGACGTTTGCCCTTCTTTCACTGCCAAGCCACTCAAGCCATGCTGTTGGGCGCCAGGTACTAAGAGAGTGCCTGGCGTGGTGACGTCATGGTGCTGACAGCTCCCAGCGGCCGCCCGGCCGAGGAGGAGTAAACCGGTATAGGAAGTAATGCTGGTTTCTCAGACGGCTCCTGACGTCGTTGATCTTCCCTCCAACGCGGCATGCTTTTAGGAGCGGCTTTCGGTGCAACGGCAGATCCAGTTGGTTCCCATTTTACCTACTCACTGTAACCAGTTTTCGGTGGCCTGGGTGGAGCGTTGTGCCGACGACCAACTCTTTGCAGCAAGAAACTTGCCACGCCGAGAGGATGAACCACTACAACCACTAGGGATGCAGCGGCCGCTGTGACTCAGAGGCAGCGAGCTACCCACTGAGCCACTGACGCGGCCAGTACGCATATATAACGTATGTACTGCGTCAGTCTATCGTTTACAGTGTTCGATCTACTGTGCTGTATCTATTGATTGACGAATCTCAGACTTACCGAAAAACTTCTAATAAAAACGCACGCTCCAATACTAGCGCCCGTTATGGATAACCCGAAAATATAAACGCGCACGCTTTGATACAGTGTAGTAGCGCCCTGCTAATAACAGCGCTCGCACGCGCACTACTATCAACGCTTTGTACGTGTTTCCAATGTAGAATACTGTCCCTTTGAGAGAATTTTCTTTGATTAAACTTGCAAACATCAGTCGGACTAACTAAAACTCATATAAAGATTGCTTGTGTTTAAGACAAAACTAGCCTGTATTTTCAGAAAAATGAGGATACTTGAGATGGCCAATGTAGCATTGAAATAATAAAGCGCAAGCTCAAATACTAGCGCAGCGCCCCAAAATGTAATCACAAAAAAATAATAGCGCGGCGAGAAGTTTTACGGTATGTAACATTCCAACAAGAAGAGCATTTATTACTAAAACGTGCAAAAAAGCAGTACAGTACATATGCAGTTAGATAACACTTGATAATCCAGGGGTTGGCCTTGTTGAGTAAGGTAAAAACACCGAATAAAACGAATGTACATACATATAAATGTAAAAAAAGAGTGCTGTGGTAACCAACCCGACAGGCCCCCTCTCAGACCCCTAGAGTACCCCGAAACTTTTTTGCTTAGGTAGCACTTTCCTAAACCTGCCACAGGCACTACCATCTTCAGTCCTGTCAGAAGTGTCTTCCCTTCAGTCATACCTCGCTCAGCCGAAATGTTCACAATTAATTGGTTCTCTCAAAGAAAGCAAATATAGATTAGTGAGCAGCACAGTGGTTTCGGTCAATTTAAAAAAAAACTAGCAACGTTTCCCCTATCCTATTCACGTCACCACTCGTAGTAAGGCAGTTTGTCAGCGGGCTCAGGGTTAAGGTCGTGAATGAGGCGTTCGAGGTATTTGGTTCCGAGAGGTGACTGCATTTCCAGCGGATGACTGAGTCCATTTCTAGGCATCAGAATGCAGGTGTTGTTGGGGTGGAAGTTAGCTGAGAGACACTGAATGTTGTCGGAACACTTGGTGGCACAATCCTTGACTGAGAACTCAATACTGCTGCTCAACCATGGTCCTGACAGGGCACGGTCAAGCTTGATACTGAATTTGCCTTTTACACTACTCCCTAAACAACCATTTAATCAAATTCTTTCTCAGAGATCACAAACAACTTGCAGAAGGCAGTGATCTGACGCACACACACCACCTTGGCAGCTTGGACAGCGCAGCTAACCGATTCCCAGGAACCGGTCAACAAATCCATTACTGCACATTTGGTGGCTTCCGCAGAGTGACTGTTGGCCCAGTTGGAGTACTGGACATTGGTCACTGGCTCGTCCCGGTCCACCCAGCGTTGGTTTTTCAGAAACAGCCACATTTTCTCATTGCCTCACATCTTAGATTTTCTTAAAGTATGTATTCGTTTGTTCAAGTTGCACTGTTCTTTCGGACACTTGGCGCTCTTGACAGATGACAGAAGACAGATGACAACAAAGTGAACCTGTTTTTGTATTGTACCCGTCGATCAGATCCGATTTGCGGGGTCTTAGGGGCCGTCCATAAATGACGTCGTTCCAAAATCCCGATTTTTCGGACCCCCCTCCCCCAAAATCGCCTTGCGTCGTTTCTGGGGACCCCCTCCCCTAAGGCGACGTTGTTTTCGCGTTACCCTCCCCCCGATAAAAGTGCAGTACATACAGTACTGTCATTTTTTTGTTGCCATACTGTATAATGAACTGAATAGATCCCTTCAACCACTCTGGGAAACATTTCTGTATGTAGAAATATTTGACAGAAATGTGCATAAATCGAAAATAATGCAATCGAAGTGCCCTAAAATTCGGAAAAAAGCGACGTCGTTTTTTGCTAACCCGCTCCCCTCCTGGTGCGTCGTCTATCGTCGCATTTCAGCCGACCCCCCTCCCCCTGGAACGACGTCGTTTATGGACGGCCCCTTACGGCCTATGATCAGATTCATGGTCCAGTTCGCTACCCCATGATTCGTCATCTCGGACGTTGCCCTTCTTTCACTGCCAGCCACCCCTAGCCATGCTTCTGGCTGTAGGTGACCAGGAGGGCGGCCGGCGTGTTGATGCCATGATGCTGACAGCTCCAGACGGCCTCCGGTGCCCCTTATGCCAAGGGCTACCAGCATTGTTGCTTTCTCAGACAGCTTCTGACAACGTAGATCTTCTTCCCAACGCGGCATGCTTTGTGGAGTGGCTTCGGTGCTTAGGCAGATCCAGTCGGTTCCCATTTTACCTACTAGCTGTAACCAGCTTTCAGTGGCCTGGGTGGATGGCCTTTGTGCCGATGACCAACTCTTTGCGGCAAGAAACTTGCCGCGCTGAGAGGATGAGCGCAAGACGCACAGTGGCTATGCGGCCTAAACCACTACACCAACTTGGCCGGCATATTGTACCCGTATTCAAGCAAGTCTTTCTGTCGTTGCTCCGATCTGATCATAGGAAGAGAAGCGCCCAGTTTGGTGACACCGCTCGAAGGCCTCTGTGTAGTTGAAAAGTTTGGAGTTGTCGTATTCTCTTGCAGTAGCCAGCACTGAGGTCCAACTCACCAAGGTGGCTAAATATATTTAAAGTTTCCCTCTTTCCTTTACAGTCGAAATTTCGACTCACAGTTGACGAGCCGGTCACAGATCACATGTATCGAGCATTGTCCAAGCCCCAACTTCCGCCCGGGCCACAGATACTAGCCACTGAACCTTTCTTCCAGCCGTAACACCTCAGGAATGGACTGATGGTTGCTTATATGGTAAAATAGTGTGTCAGCTACCTATAGCCACAAGCCTAAGCCTAAGCCTGTCGGCACAGTTTGGTGTGGTGGTTTAGGCCGCAAAGCCACTGTTACGCGATGTCGTGCGCTGATCCTCTCGGCGCGGCAAGTTTCTTGTCGCTTGGTTTTCGGCACAAAGCTCCACCCAGGCCTGCCACCGAAAGCTGGTGACAGGGAGTAGGTAAAACGGGAACCAACTGGATCTGCCGTTGCACCGAAGCCGCTCCACAAAGCATACCGCGTTGGAGAAGATCTACGATGTCAGAAGCTGTCTGAGAAAGCAACTACAAGGTGTCTCAAAAAAAATGATCACATTTCTTTTTACTGCCATTTCCGCAAATTTTGACCAAATAGGCTGAAATTTGGACCATAGGTGCCCAAATTCGGGCAATTTTATGTGTTAAAGTTTGGTGCACTAGGCTTGACTCATTCCCGAGAAATTTCAAAAAAAGTGAAATTTGTTAAATCAATAGTGAAAGCCGGTCACCGAAAAAATGATCACATTTCTTTTCACTGCGATTTCCGCAAATTTTCACCAAATAGGCCGAAATTTGGACCATATGTGCCCAAACTCGGGCAATTTTATGTGTTAAAATTTGGTGCACTAGGCTTGACCAATTCTCGAGAAATTTAAAAAAAAGTGAAATTTGGTAATTTCAATACCAAAAGCCGGTCACCGAAAAAACATTACATTACATTATCGCCTAAGCTCTAACGATAGCGTTGGAGCTCATGCGTCAACTTTTTACACACGAATTACCCTGAACTTCTGCGTTTACACTCCAAATTTCATCCAATTCCGTCAAAAATTAGAAAAGATACAGGAAAAGGAAATGTTTCCATTTTTCGGTGACCGACTTTCACAATTGAAATTACCAAATTTCACTTTTTTTGAAATTTCTCGGGATTGAGTCAAGCCTAGTGCACCAAACTTTAACACATAAAATTGCCCGACTTTTGGCACCTATGGTTCAAATTTCAGCCTATTTGGTCAAAATTTCCGGAAATGGCAGTAAAACGAAATGTGATCATTTTTTTAGACACCCTGTAGGCCTGGGGGCCTCTCTCAACAGGGGCGCACCAAGCGGACGTTTGGAGCCGACATCGCCATGACGTCAACGCGCCAGGCTCTCTAAGTACCTGGCGCCCACAGCATGGCTAGAGTGGCTGGCAGTGATAGAAGGGAAACGTCCGAGATTACGAACCATGGGGGTCGCGAAATGGACCACACAGATCTGATCGTAGACCGTCCGTAAGGCCCACCCCCACATCGGTTCGAATCGGATCGAAGCCTATGTAAGCCTAAACCCATTCCTGAAATTTTGACCTCCTGACATAGTATGTGTAAGAACGACTTACAATAAGCAGGCTGGTCATATCCATTGCTGGTGTGGTGCTCATTCCAATTACACTTGGTCATTTTGTTCAGATAGAACAATTCTCTTACGAAAAGCTCTTCGAACTGATCTAGCATTGCCTCGTCACAGATTCAGCGCATCTTCTGGGATCTGCAGAACTTCGTGCAATCGTTTCGATAACCGACAATCAGAATCATCTCGGAGAGCACGTTAGCCATCCTTTGGACGATTGCGGCAGCTACCAAAAGCAGAAATTGGAGGTGCGGCATAATCGCTATGGCCGCCCCAGACCAGCGCTAGATGGACAACCAGCGTTATGAGGTGGAGCGTGTTGCTCGTGTATTTATGCAAGCTTGATGGATTAAATGAAAGTTGTTGTTAGGGACAGGTGCAGTCTAATCGCATGTAACTATGAACATCTGATAACAATGGTACGAGTTGGATTTTAGCTATATTACCTACCGCAGCTCGGAGCTGTGCGAGGTGCACTAAGGCTATTTTATAAAACGCGCAAATTTCTTGCATGCATTCTCACGCAGCAGGGCGCCGATTCTACATGGTTAGAATAGAATTTTGATTAGCATCTGGTTAACTTCTTGTATTGTATAAAAAAACGTATTCGCATTGAACTCCATTTAAATCAGTTAACTAAACTAAAATTATTATGTTCTTTTTTTATGTGGGAAACTGCCTGAATTAATTGATCCGTCTCATTAGATAGACGGTTTAGATGCAGAAGCTGAAACAGAAGGCACGTTAGGTATACATACAAGCGCTTAATTCAACTCTAATTACTAACTCGGTGTTTTCGAGACTGGATTATGTATTCAGCTTTCTTTTTGAAAAACACCAAGTTTATACAGTCGGACACGTAACGCCGTTTGTGGTACTGGTAGCATATAAGGTACCTACCAGAACCCATGACCATGCATGGGTAGGGCAGGGATGCCTACCATACCAAAATTGTACTAGTATAGTACTAAAATCAAACTTTGAATTTAGTACTAGTACCATACCAAACCAAATTCAAAACAGCTCCTTCTATACTATACCATACCATATGAAAATCAAACGCCTTTACCAGATAATTTTAGTACTACAGGGTGTCCCAAAAAAATGACAACATTTCTTTTTGCTGCCATTTTCGCAATTTTTGACCAAATTGTCTGAAATTTGAAACATAAGTGCCAAAAAAGTGGGAATTTTATGTGTTAAAATTTGGTGCATCAGGATTGACTCAGTCCTGAGAAATTCAATAATATATAAAATTGAGAAGTTTTAATTAAATGTAGAAACAGCATCAAAAATGGAAACTTTTCTTTTTGCTGTATCTTCTTTAATTTTGGTCGGAATTGGATGAAATTTTGAATGTATGCGCAGAATAACGGGTTGATTTGTAGATCAAAAGTTGGCGCATGAACCCAGCCCAGCTCTTGACATAAAAAATCCCGATCACAATACAACGAAAACATTGATTTCCGCGCCCCTTAGCTGTAATGAAGCTCCTGTAAGCGTAATTCAGTCTGTCACCCCAGTCATGCTAAGAAATGTTTATGATGCTTATGGGAAAGGGTTGCAGCAGTGTATTAACTCAAACGGAGGTCGTCTGGATGGTGTTCTTATTCCTTAGTTCTCAAAGTTTGCACGTTCTTCATTTTGCTGCAGTAAAAACGCTGATTTTCTTTACTTTCCAATTACAAGCGATATGGACTGATTAATGCCAGAACCTTTGACCTACAAAGTATCTGCGCATATATTCAAAATTTCATCCAATTCCGACAAAAATTAAAGAAGATACAGCAAAAAGAAAAGTTTCCGTTTTTGATGCTGTTTCTACACTTAATTGAAATTTCTCAATTTTATATATTGTTGAATTTCTCAGGATTGGGTCACTCCTGATGCACCAAACTTTAACACATAAAATTCCCACTTTTTTGGCACTTATGTTTCAAATTTCAGACAATTTGGTCAAAATTTACGAAAATGGCAGCAAAAAGAAATGTTGTCATTTTTTTTGGGACACCCTGTAGAATTTTGATTTTGGTATGTCGTTTTCATTTTAGTACTAGCTTGTTGGCTATATTCATAACACTTTTCAAATGCCTCAAAATATATTCCCAATGCTTTCTGCATGTTTTGATTCGAAAAGTCTCAAGAAAGCTGAATTGAGCATAATTTCCAAAGGCTTCTATGACATTATCACAGCAAACTACCACTACTGTACCAAATTCATACCAAAATCATACCAACCAAATTCAAACTGAATTAACTAGTACTATACCATACCATACCGAATTCAAATCGGTATACTATACCATACCATATCAAATTCAAACTTTGAATTTGGTAGGCATCCCTGGGTAGGAGGGGTACCATACATGGTGCCGGTAGCATATGCGGTACCGGTACCATATTGTACCGTACCACCACACTCCCCGAATGTTATGTTGCCAAATAATTCTGCTTTCACAGTCTCATAATGGCAACATTGAGCTTCGGACACTTCAGCTGTGTCGCCAATTCGCAAAAAACACTTCTAACAATCAGTCGGTTAGTCTCAGTGTACCCTGTCATTCAGCAGCATACCCAGGGGGTGTAGGGTGGGTACACCCCCACGTTCTGGTGGAGGAAGGAAGGAAAACTCTAAAAAATACGAGTAACGAATAAATTATTACCTGTATCTGTGTATTTTATGCCTGAATGCCTTTCTGAAAGCCAATTTTTCGATTTTTTGACCCTCTTCAAACTACGTTTTAGTAGTCAATTTTTGCCAATTTCACGCTCAGAATACTTTTTAAAAAGGTTTTTGAAGGCTAACTTCGCTAAATTTTCACGCTCTGGCCCAACAAGGCAACTTCAAAATTTTACATCACCCTTTGCAAAATCCTGGGGACGCCACTGCTGTTACGTACAGAAAATACATTTCACAGAAAACATGCAACACCCAGATACAACATTTTAGAACTTTTCACTACACAACCTTACGTTTTGTAAGTTTCTTGCCAAACATGTCGGGATTAGTATGTTAGCTGATATTACTACTAGAGTGCAACGATGTTGACATAAATTCACCACTCATAGTAGGGCAACTTGTCAGCGGGGTCAGAGGTCAAATCGTGTATGATCCGCTCCACATATTGCACTCCAGGACGTGTCTCCACTTCCAGCGGATGGTTTAGTCCACTTCTAGGCATCAGAACGCACGTGCCGTTAAGGTAAAAGTTGGCCGACAAGCACTGAATGTTTTGCGAGCACTTGATGACACAGTTATGCAGAGACGCCTCTTCAGTACTGCTCAGCTTCAGCCCGGACAGGGCCCGATCGGCTTTCACTTTGAATTTGCCGCTTACCGTACTCCCTAAATAATCGTTTACGTCAATTTCTGTGCGAGACCATAAAAAACTTGCAGTAGGCCATGATCTGTCGCACACAGACCAACTTGGCAGCTGGTGCGTTGCAGTCAACTGACTCCCACAAACCGGTCAACAGATCCATCACTGCACATTTGGTGGCTTCCGCAGAGTGACCGTTGGCCCAGTTGGAGTACTGGACATTGGTCACTGGCTGGCCGGTGTCCTCCCAGCGCTGGTCATTTAGAAACAACCACATCTTTTCGTTGTCTCCCAGAACAGATTTGCTGAAAACGTGGCAGAGCAGAGAGGTATAGAAGAAAGAAGAACAGAAGGAAATTTGCTT
Organism: Sabatieria punctata; assembly: GCA_030248155.1. NCBI lineage: Eukaryota > Metazoa > Nematoda > Chromadorea > Araeolaimida > Comesomatidae > Sabatieria > Sabatieria punctata. Next base: position 211,200 of record JASANB010006438.1, read on the forward strand.
TCACCCATAATCGTGCATGTGTTTTTGACGTTGCGCCGATCTGATCGTGGGCAAAGCAGCACCCAAGTCACGACATTGGTTGTCGGCCTCTGCGTATGTGAATAGTTTGGTGTCGTCAAATTCGGTTGAGCTAGACAAAACTGACTCCCAACTGACCAAAGTGGCTGCAAGTATAAAACAGTGTAGGTAGGCGCAATCGCGCGTCGCATATTTCGTCCTCCCGCTAGTTATGTACTTGGCTATAGTGAAAGCAATGAGGCTAAAATGGCCAAACCGAAAAAGCAACAAACTGCGGTTGACTATGACCAAAAATGAAACAGTTTGACATAAATCCGTCACTCACAGTTCACCAGTCGGTCGCAGATGCACGGGAAACGTGCATAATAATCACGCCATCGACCGTCCGGGCCGCAAATTGAAGCCACTGTATGTTTTCTCCACCCATGACAGGCGAAGTGAGGGTAGGCCGCTAAAACCTTTCATTTGAAAGGTCGCTTTTTCAAATGTACTACTTACCATAAGCAGGTTGGTCTGGGTCGTTTCTGTACGCATACAAGTTCCAGTTACACTTGGCCATCTTGCTCAAGTAGAACCATTCTTTTATGAAAACATCTTCAAATAAACTCATCAACGACTCATCACGGATGCAACGCATTTTCTGCGCTTTGCACGCCTTTGTGCAACCAGTTTGATAACCGATGATGAGAATGAACTCCGAGGGCAAACTAGCTTCGCTTATAACGACAATAGAAACCAGTAGAAGCGCCAGTGCTGCCATGCTCTGGGCGCTTTAATGCACAATTAACTGATTATTGGAGTCACGAACGAGCTGTCTGTGCTAACCTGGGGTCTATGGCAGGTTTGGTTGTTAGGAGACGAGCCTAAATAGCAATCAAACTATGTACGTATGAGGTGTAGCACATCATTGCAGATTGAATGAGATATTTCGAATAGGTCAAGGGAGTCAAGGTCCAGTGGTTACCTCACTGAGCCAGTTTTTACGGCCTTGTTATGGTGGTTCCTGAGTTTCCCAAAAAACGGTAACATTTCTTATTATTGCCGTTTCCTAAATTTATGACCAAATTAGCTGAAATTAGAAACTTAGATGTCAAAAGAGGGGTAATTTTGTGTGTTAGGATATGGTACCACAAGCTTCTTGACCCAATCCTGAGAAATTCACGAATCTGTGAAATTTGGTGATTTTATTTCTCATAGAAATAGTGCCAAAATGAAACTTTTCTTGGCTGTTCCTTTTGAAAATAAGTAGAAATTTGGACAAACGCTCTAAAACTATGCATATTTCTGTGTTTAAATTTCGTACATTAAGATTGACACAGTCTTGATAAATTGAAGATTATTTGGGAGATTATAGACAGACAGACAGAAAACCAAACAATCTTGTCTTGTCCAGACTTCGCGTGCAACACGATTTCTTTCATTTAATTTTGCGCGCTAGCAGGCCTTAATTGAGCTATTGTACAGTAATCTGTAAACGGTCCATTGGAAGCGGTGTTTGCATGTACAGTATGTTACTGTGCCGGTGCACCAATATTGAAGTAACAATTTAACTACTATTATGCTACCTGCTAAATATGAGACTGTAGCAGAAAGCGTTTCACTAAAAACACGGACCACCCAACTAGACCATTTCATAATTTTTCACAACACAACATCATATGTATTTGGAAGTTTCATTCAAAACATGATGGTAGCTGATTGTATTACTAAGTGTACCGATGTTGGCATAAATTCACCACTCATAGTAGGGCAACTTGTCAGCGGGGTCAGAGGTCAAATCGTGTATGACCCGCTCAAGATGTTGCACTCCAGGACGTGTCTCCACTTCAAGCGGATGATTGAGTCCGCTTCTAGGCATGAGAACGCATGTGCTGTTGAGGTAAAAGTTGGCTGACAGACATTGAATGTTTCGCGAGCACTTGATTATACAGTTATGCAGAGACACCTCTTCAGTACTGCTCAGCCTCAGGCCAGACAGGGCCCGATCGGGGTTCACTTTGAATTTGCCGCTTACCGTACTCCCTAAATAATCGTTTACGTCAATTTCTGTGCGAGACCATAAAAAACTTGCAGTAGGCCATGATCTGTCGCACACAGACCAACTTGGCAGCTGGTGCGTTGCAGTCAACCGACTCCCACAAACCGGTCAACAGATCCATCACTGCACATTTGGTGGCTTCCGCAGAGTGACCGTTGGCCCAGTTGGAGTACTGGACATTGGTCACTGGCTGGCCGGTGTCCTCCCAGCGCCGGTCATTTAAAAACAACCACATCTTTTCGTTGTCCCCCAGAACAGATTTGCTGAAAACGTGGCAGAGAGGTATAGAAGAAAGAACAGAAGAAATTTGCCTTCACCCATAATCGTGCAGTTGTTTTTGTCGTTGCGCCGATCTGATCGTGGGCAAGGCAGCCCCCAAGTCACGACATTGGTTATCAGCCTCTGCATATGTGAATAGTTTGGTGTCGTCAAATTCGGTTGAGCTAGACAAAACTGACTCCCAACTGACCAAAGTGGCTGCAAGTATAAAATACTGTAGGTAGGCGCAATCGCCCGTTGCATGTTTCATCCTCCCGCTGGTCATGAGCGCGCGTGAAGTAATTTTTGCTATTTCGCTATGGTGAAAGCAACGAGACTAAAAAACTGAAACAGTTTTCTATCAGTTTGTCACTCACAGTTCACCAATCGGTCGCAGATGCATGGGAAACGTCCATAATAGCCACTCCATCGACCGTCCGGGCCGCAAACTGAAGCCACTGTATATTTTCTCCATCCGAAACACGTGAAATAAGGGTAGGCCGCTAAAACACTTTGCTTCAAGGGAGGTCACTTTTCTAAATCTACCACAGTGGACCCTCGTAAATGAAACATCGTTTATTACCGGCAGCCAAGGCTGCCGGTATAAGATTAGCTTTTCGTTAAGCGTGTAGGATGCAATTGCATCTTAAAGCGTGTGCTCTCGGCCCCGTTCGGCTCGCTCGTTGTAAAGCTGCTAGCCTTTAGACACTCCATCAGGAAGGACAGTTTACTCGAACAGTTCGTTCTCAGTCATTTCTCTATGAATTTGGCTCAGATTTTCTGGATTTATTAACAAGATAACTGGGTTCCAATTGCGAAAGTTTGGCCTGAAAATTCCAAGTCCTGCTGGTTCAGTGGCTCGAAAACTGACAACAGTTTACTGTGAATTGCAACTGAAAGCTGTTTTTTGAAAGAAGCAAAACAGAAAGCTGCTTTTTAAAGGAATACTTGAAGAGTTTACAGTCTGACAGAAAGACAACACTGATTTTTAATGAACTACCTAAAGAGTTACTGTAAGAAACAATTGCTTGAAAGACAAAAAAGCGTTTTGAAAGTATGGTCTGAAACTTTTACTATCAGAAATAATTACTTAAAAGCTGTTTTTGAAAGCAAAAACTGTTTTTGAAAGATTTGCCTAAAGAGTGCCAGAATTCTCTGGAAGCGAAAGCTGCTTTTTGAAAGATTTGCCTAAAGAGTGCAAGAATTCTTTGGAAGCGAAAGCTGCTTTTTGAAAGATTTGCCTAAAGAGTGCAAGAATTCTTTGGAAGCGAAAGCTGCTTTTTGAAAGATTTGCCTAAAGAGTGCAAGAATTCTTTGGAAGCGAAAGCTGCTTTTGAAAGATTTGCCTAAAGAGTGCCAGAATTCTTTGGAAGCGAAGGCTGCTTTTTGAAAGACTTGCCTAAAGGTCAACTACATATGAGGAACAGTTCAGTACTGTTATTTTACCATTAGTATAGTAAAACAAAAATTAGTAATACGTACTATACGGCGGGATTCTGTCGGAAGCCCGGTAATTTTTCCTGAAAATCAAGTAACTACCGTAACGCGGTACCTGCTTACGGCCCTTGGTGAAAAAGCTGCCGAAAATTTTGTACTCGGACAGTACCCCCCACATCGCAATTACCGATATACATTGTATATTTACGCATGTGCGTAGTATTGGGCTCAGCTCAGGTTTAGAATGAGGATTTAATTTAAGCATTAGTTCATGCTCTAATCGAGCTTTAAACCTGTGGTTACGCTCAAGATAAACAAATCAGCCACCCTACCAAAGTGATATACTAATTGACGCAACTATGACGCATACCAGTCGGACGGTAAAATGACACTACAGTATTTACATATCTACTCAATAAATTCGCGTCGAAAACCGTAAACAAACAATTCAAATGAACAGGGCTTCCGATAGATTCCCGCCGTTTAGTGGTATTTTACTAGTAGTAAAAACTGAAATTAAGAGCCAATAGTAAAGTAAAAAATTACGTGAACTTGGTAAAAACGCAAAATTTGCCGCAGCATTTGATATTTAGTTAGGCTACGCAATCAGTGTTGTGCCTAGCTCAAATTTCTGAAACTCGGTAAGTATTCAGTAAGTAAATCCAGATTTTTTGAAATTCGGTAAGTACGAGTAAGTACTGGGTTTTTCAAAGAAAACCCGGTAAGTACTCAGTAAACAATTCAGTAAACTCGGTAAAACCTTCAGAAATGTGTTAAGATTTATCTGGAAATGTTTACCTGATATAGCTTTTAGCTACTAGAATCCTTTTTCAGTGCTGATTGATTTGTTTAAGATAATGTAGCTCGATTTTTCGACTTTTCAGAATTTTAATCGTCTTTTGTGTTATTTCACATTATTTATTTATGGTGCTAATTAGATGGATGGAAAGCCTTAAAATAAGCACACTATACATAGTGACTAGGGGATCTGGCTTTAGATGAAAACTCTGGCCAAATTGATAAGTAAAGATTTGTTCTAATGTTCGCCATTTCCTCTCAGTTCAGTTCAGACTGATGCAAAAAACGTCAATCAAAATATTGCTAATAGTTCCTTCCTACCTACTTCTGTAGTCGTCGCGCCTGATTATAGCAATTCTACGGCGCAAACAAAGCTTAAGTTATACAACAAGCAGTGAAAATTGCAAAAAATTGGCAAAAATTGTGTCTTTTCGTCATTAGCAGTTCGATAAATTTAAGAAAAAACCGTATATTTCCTGCATAGATGCGGCGAGCTACCTATTGTAGAAGCTTTTACTCAGTAAACAACTCAGTAAATTACCGAGTACCTAGTTTACCGAATTTTTTTCTAATTGAGTAATTCAAAATTAAAACTCGGTATTCAGTAAGTAAAATTAAGAAAAATTTTTACCGGTAAGTAAAAGTACTTACTTTAATTCAAAATAACTAAGTACCGAGTAACTTTTACTCAGTAAATTTACTGGGAACAACACTGTACGCAATATGACAAATATGGCGACTCGTGTCCTGTCACTGCAACGGCTTTGTGTTACTCGGGCGATAAAGTTTGTCTTGTCTAAAAAGTTTAATTAATTTTGTACACATACTGTAGTGGCGTGCGTGACGCTAACACGACCAAACGCGTATCACCCAGCCTGTATGGGGTTAGTCTGAGCATTTCTTTTCCATATATTTATAGAGAGGGTACACCGTTTACGAGTACGACTTTGCGACTTTACTTACCATAAGCGGGTTGGTCTAGATAATTTCTGTAGGCAGCCACGTTCCAGTTGCACTTGGTCATTTTGCTCAAGTAGAACCACTCTTTTACGAAAACATCTTCAAATTGACTCAACAATGACTCATCACGGATGCAACGCATCTTCAGTGCTCTACACGCCTTCGTGCAACCAGTTTCATAACCGATGGTGAGAATGAACTCCGAGGGCAAGCTAGCTTGGCTTATTACAACCATAGAAGTCAGTAGAAGCGCCAGTCCTGCCATGCTTTGGGCGCTTTAACTGCCCAATTATCTGATTATTGGAGTCATGAACGAGCTACCCATGTATGTGTTACCGTGTGTCTATGCCGTAGACTCTATGGCAGGTTTTGTTGTTAGGAGACGAGCCTAAATAGCAGTCAAACTACATATTTAACGATCTCTTGCGCTCCCTGTCCAGTTTAGGCTCAGCGGGTTAAATGAGATTTTGAACAGCTCAAGGGGAGGGTGCTTAAGTTGTGTTTTTTAGTTTTTACGCTCTTACGGTGGGTTCTGGATGTCGCACAAAACACACACGAAAAATGTTAACATTTCTTTTAGCTGCCATTTCTGTAATTTTTTACCAAATTGGCCGAAAGTTGAAACTTTGTTGCCAAAATAGGGGCAAATTTTATGTTAAATTTTGGTGCACCCCTGAGAAATTCAAGAATAAGTAAAATTTTGCGATTTTGCCGACGGATAGCGCTAAAAATTTAACTTTTCTTTGCAGCTATTTCCCAAATGATCACCAAACTACTTGAAATTTGGATAAACGCTGCAACGCTGTGCATATTTATGCACTAAAATTTCATGCATTGAGACTGATGAGTCATAAGAAATTGAAGATTTCTTGAAGATCCGCTTTTTTGAATGAGCAGAACAGACAGAAAAACAGATCCTTGTTTTCTGAGGACTGTGTCAATCTCAACACATGAAATTTTAACACGTAAAATACCCCTCAGTTTTGCAGTCAGACATTCTCTAAATTTGATGGCATTTGGCGGACGTGACGATGCGATCCGATCCGATATGCAGGGCGCAGGGGGACCTTAGTACGGCCCTACGCTCAGACCTATGCGGTCCCAGTGTGGTGCACTTTTTATCTAGGTAACTAGGTAACTAGGTATACCTAGTATTACCTAGTTAATATTGTACTATACCTACTTTATTGCCGACTTATTAGCTCTGTGTTAGGACGTTATTTCCCGTCACGTGTTTCTGTTGTGTTTACTTTATTTTGTTCTCTCTGGCGATGAGCCAATATTACTACGCGTGTTTTAGAGCTCGGGCGCAAGGCCTGGCTCAGTTGTTGTTTCGCTGCCTACACTAATTGCAGTCGACTACCGTTCTGGCCGAGTGCCAAGATAAACGTGTCTGATCTGTGAATGTGTCTTGTGGCAAAAGCGACAACCAGCTAGGACCGTCAGGTTCCTTATCTTTATTCCGTTATTACCGGTATTTCTAGTAATTATTAATACTTCGGTAATCACTGCCCCGGGTGGCGTAATCATTTCTATCATTCTCTCGGATTTCCTTCTTTTCGTAGTCTTGTGTCCTGTGTTGTACGCGTCTAATTCTGATTCCAGAGTGCTGTAGTTGTGAAATCCAGGTCTAGCCCTGATCAATATTCGCGGAAAGTACCTAGATTTACTTTACCTAGTTGCTGGTTACTCTATTTTACCTAGTTTTACTTTACCTAGTTTTAAATACACATAACTAGGTACTTTTAGGTGGAACAAGTTAACCAAGTTTGATATTTTCAGTTTTACGTGGCATTTTCAGTCAGCAAACCTTCAAATTTCCGGCTTTTCCACAATTACAGTGGCCCAGAGGATGAATTTCTGACTTATTTGATCAATAAAATACAAATATCTACTTGAAATGTGTCAAATTTCGTAAATTTTAACTCCACTAACTTCATCTTTGTCTAATTCAACGAAAAATAATATTTTGACTTGATTTCGAGCGTTTTAGGTTTACCTAGTATTACCTAGTTTTTCTGGGCTTTGCCTAGTATTACTTTACCTAGTTTCTTAACTGAGAACTTTACCTAGTATTACTTTACCTACTTTTTTTGGTGACAACTTTACCTAGTATTACTTTACCTAGTTTCAAATTTTCAAAATGCACCACACTGTGCGGTTCATTGCGCGACCCCCGTGGTTCGTCATCTCGGACGTTTCCCTTCTATCACTGCCAGCCACTCTAGTCATGCTGTTGGGCGCCAGGTACTAAGAGAGTGTCTGGCGTGGTGACGTCATGGTGCTGTCAGCTCCCAACGGCCGCCCGGCCAGTGGCACTAAACCGGTATAGGCCTTGTTGCTGGTTTCTCAGACAGCCCCTGGCCTCATTGGTCTTCTTTTCCAACGTGGCATGCTTTTGGAGCGGGTTCGGTGCAATGGCAGAACCAGTTGGTTCCCATTTTACCTACTTGCTGTAACCAGCTTTCGGTGACCTGGGTGGAGCTTTATGCTGACGACCAACTCTTTGCGGCAAGAAACCTCGCGCCGAGAGGATGAGCGCACGATGTCGCGCACAGTAGCCATGCGCCCTAAACCACTACACCAACTGTGCCGGCGTATTGTACCCGTATTCAAGCAAGTCTTTCTGGCGGACGTGACAGCAAAAAGGAAAATTTTCATTTTAAACGCTATTCCTATAGTCATTGAAAATACCAAGTTTCGCATAATCCTGAATTTCCCCGGGTTGGGTCAAGTCTGGTCTGGTGCACCAAATTTATACACCCAAAATTTCCCCGATTATGGCAGTTTCAAATTTCAGTCAATGTAGTGAATAAAATTGGCGGAAATTGTAGCAAAAAGAAATGTTATCGTAGTTTTTGGGACACCCTGTGCTGGATGCAATTTTGTCACTTGCAACTTTGTCAATTTTGGAGTTTGAACAAATTTGTACTTTGTGAATGTCAAATTCACACAAAATTAGACTGGATCAGACATTTGAATCCAGCACGACTTTCGCCATCGGAAAACGGGAAGTCAAAGACCAGGATGCCCATGCTGCATCGCGGTTTGAGGAGATTCTTTTCTTTGCACATCTTCAAAGCACTGCAGATATCTTCAGCTAGAAGTTCATTGACGCCCCAGCAAACAAACGGACACCATCCATAGGCTACATTCACTGGGTAGGCGTTTGTACCGCCACTGAGAAAATTGACGTACAGTTTTGGCTTTTGAAGACGATGCACTCCGTCGGTGTTTTCGTCTGCCATCTGCTTGTCACTCATCCAGATAGACTTGAGCATGTAATCCTTAACTAGCCCGGCCTTGTGTTTGATGCTCTCTATTGTTGCCCAGACTTTATACTTGTCCTGTACATACAGATCAAACCGGTAGCCTTTTATGATCCGTCTGCCGTTGTGCGGCCAACCACTGCTTTTAATGCCGTCAGATCCTGCGAATCTACTGAACAGGACCACTTTGCCTCTGACCTCCTTGACCAAGGGAATTCTGTTCTCAGTGAAGAATTGCAGCTTAGTGTATTCATTAATGTATTTACTGACCAGTAGGGCAAACCCATAAGTACACTTTTTCGACGAGCCCCCTTCCGGCTTGACCGACATGATGACAAATTCAGAGGGATGGTTGTGCAGGAAGGAGCCAACTTTGCTCAGCACGTATGAGAAATCGCGGTCCAAATATGCGCTCCCATGATAGCACTGGAGCTTGTTGTGCTCACAGCGCAGACGTATGTCAATGAATCGTATGCCTCTGTCTAGTTGAGTGACCAAGGTTCTGCCCTGTGTTTCCACCCAGGGTGCAAAGTCTCCAAAGGTCATTGTGTCATGGGTGCCTGCACATGTTGTCTGTGATAAATGTTTCCTATATCAACCTACCTACCTGGTATGCTCAGATAGTCAATTCTGACGTCATCATCCACCTCTTTCAGCCAGTCAGACGGTATGAATTCCTTGAAACCGGATTTAAACTCTTCAAATTTGTCAAAATTGAGTCTAAGCCTAAGCCTGTTTGTATTGGCAACTTGCCTGGATATTTTCGCTGCCTGAATTCCTCCCAAGGTTGGTAGTAGTAGTCATCCTCTAGACACACTGTTAACTTGAGAAAGATAAAGAAAGTGAACCAGCTGGTCATGGTGAAATAATGTTGAATTGGTAAATTGTCCATGTGCTGTGCTGTTCACTAAACAGACATTTTACATTTGACAGCAACTGGCTAAATTTTATTCCAGTAAGTCACGTGTCGCATCGCAAGCAAAGACAAGGAACAAGACAGTTCTTCTAAAAGGAATAGAAAGGTTTTGTTTAACTTTTTTGAGGCATGGACAGGTTTTTGTTTGCTATTTTTTTACAAAATTATAGACCGGCAGTTAAGGAAAACGTCTGTTACATGTATCTTTCTGACAATATATTCTTTTGTTAGTGAACTTTTAGACAGCTTTCTTTAAATTTAATTTTCTCTTTCATACAATTCTTTTGTAGCACTAGCAGGCAATTCTTTCAAAACATAGTTTTTCTCTCTCTGGCATTATTCTTCTTTTGTGACAGTAAACTCTTGTTGTGGGCAGTTTTTTCAAAGCGCAATTTTTTGTGACGCTGAATAAACTCTTTGAAAATGTAGATTTTTCTCTATTTCTCATTTTCTTTTTCTTCTGTTGTGACACAGACTCTTTAGGTAGTTCTTTCAAAACGCAGCATTTTCTCATTCAAACAATTCTTTTGTGACAGAAAGTACACTATTTTAGAATTTTTTCTCTTTCAAACAATTCTTTTGTGACAATAAGTCAACTCTTTTAGAATTTGTTTTTCTCTTTCAAACAAGTCTTTTGTGACAGTAAGTACACTCTTTTAGAATTTGTTTTTCTCTTTCAAACAATTCTTTTGTGACAATAAGTAAACTCTTTTAGAATACGTTTTTCTCTTTCAAACAATTCTTTTGTGACAATAATAAGTACACTCTTTTAGAATTTGTTTTTCTCTTTCAAACAATTCTTTTGTGACAATAAGTAAACTCTTTTAGAATACGTTTTTCTCTTTCAAACAATTCTTTTGTGACAATAATAAGTACACTCTTTTAGAATTTGTTTTTCTCTTTCAAACAAGTCTTTTGTGACAGTAAGTACACTCTTTTAGAATTTGTTTTTCTCTTTCAAACAAGTCTTTTGTGACAATAAGTAAACTCTTTTAGAATTTGTTTTTCTCTTTCAAACAAGTCTTTTGTGACAGTAAGTACACTCTTTTAGAATTTGTTTTTCTCTTTCAAACAATTCTTTTGTGACAATAAGTACACTCTTTTAGAATTTTTTCTCTTTCAAGCAATTTTTGTGACAGCAAGTAAAATCTTTTAGGATTTTTTCTCTTTCAAGCAATTCTTTTGTGACAATAAGTAAACTCTTTGAGAATTTTGTCTCTTTCAAGCAATTCTTTTGTGATAATAAGTAAACTCTTTTAGAATTTTTTCTCTTTCAAGCAATTCTTTTGTGATAATAAGTAAACTCTTTTAGAATTTTTTCTCTTTCAAGCAATTCTTTTGTGACAATAAGTAAACTCTTTTAGAATACGTTTTTCTCTTTCAAACAATTCTTTTGTGACAATAATAAGTACACTCTTTTAGAATTTGTTTTTCTCTTTCAAACAAGTCTTTTGTGACAGTAAGTACACTCTTTTAGAATTTGTTTTTCTCTTTCAAACAAGTCTTTTGTGACAATAAGTAAACTCTTTTAGAATTTGTTTTTCTCTTTCAAACAAGTCTTTTGTGACAGTAAGTACACTCTTTTAGAATTTGTTTTTCTCTTTCAAACAATTCTTTTGTGACAATAAGTACACTCTTTTAGAATTTTTTCTCTTTCAAGCAATTTTTGTGACAGCAAGTAAAATCTTTTAGGATTTTTTCTCTTTCAAGCAATTCTTTTGTGACAATAAGTAAACTCTTTGAGAATTTTGTCTCTTTCAAGCAATTCTTTTGTGATAATAAGTAAACTCTTTTAGAATTTTTTCTCTTTCAAGCAATTCTTTTGTGATAATAAGTAAACTCTTTTAGAATTTTTTCTCTTTCAAGCAATTCTTTAGTGACAATAAGTAAACTCTTTTAGAAATTTTTTCTCTTTCAAGCAATTCTTTTGTAACAATAAGTAAACTCTTTCAGAATTTTTTCTCTTTCAAGCAATTCTTTTGTGACAATAGTAAACTCTTTCAGATTTTTTTCTCTTTCAAGCAATTCTTTTGTGACATTAAGCAAACTCTTTTAGAATTTTTTTCTCTTTCAAGCAATTCTTTGGTGACAATAAGTAAACTCTTTCAGAATTTTTTCTCTTTCAAGCAATTGTTTTGTGGCAATAAGTAAACTCTTTTAGAATTTTTTCTCTTTCAAGCGATTCCTTTGTGACAATAAGCAAACTATTTTAGAATGTTTCCTCTTTCCAGCAATTCTTTTGCGACAATAAGTATGTGGTGGCGACTTGATGTGAGGACGACTTTTATTTGAATAATCCCAACTTTCACCTGATGCAGAATAAATAGTAAACATTAATTCAATATTTAATTCAGTTTCGTGGTTTGGGTTAATGAGAATCATGACCAATATTAAGTTGAACTAATTCGTTCCCGAGGACAAAACACCCATGAACGAACATCTCACACAAACATCCTAACAGTATTATGAATTTTGGTGTACTCTCGCTATTTGCAACATTCCCCAGACAAGAAAAGAAATTGTGTCCAGTTTCAAAACAAAGCTGTCTGTCAGAATAATATGTGAGATTAGTTTTAGTTTGTATTTTGGTCATTTACTGCATAGTACTGATGTGTTAATAAAATTGGATGATACGTTTAAGAAATAGTTTGTTACAACAAGCCGCTTAGTGTTGTGAATTTTTGTTTTGCGTTTGTGTAATTTCTGGTAAAGTTACCAGTTACCAGAAATTACACAAACGCAAAACAAAAAAGATTTATGTTGAAAATAGTTAAAATGTAATATGCCAGTGTGGTATTTAAACGTAAGATTAATTGAATGAGGGGATAGTGATCAGGAGCAGCAGTATAACTCCGCCGATTATAGCGATAGTCAATAGCCAATTATTACTATTACTTGATCACCAAAACCCACGTCAATTTTTTCCAATTCCAGAATCTTTCTTCTTTCCAGCTACAATGTTTGTGTTTTTCCTAGCTGTTCCTTTTCTACGGCGGTGTTGCTACGGCGCCCAATACTTTTCACACCACTTGCTGCAATTACGACTAAACAGACAAATATGACGATGGGCTAACTGCAGTGAAGGGCAATCAACCAAGAATAGTGAAATGCATGCACTTTAGTGCTATTTATTTCAGAACCACTAGACTGCCCTGCAACATTTAGCCTACATTTTAAATTTTTTGACGAAAAACAGTAGCATAACTACGCCTCTTCCAACTTCGCAACTCTTTCCAACTACGCAATTTGGCTACCGTAGTAGATGATGTCTTCGTGTTGAAACCCAAAAGACTATGTCAAGTCCGGTAGCTAGAGACGAACGGATCTACATTGTAACAGAACCGAAAATTTTTTGCACAAAACAGAAACCGAGTGGATTCTGAATGGCCTATAGACATAAACGGTTTGTTAAAAAGTCAATCGGCTTCAGTTGTCAGGAAAGCAGTTTTGGGTAGAGCGTGGGTGGTTACGTAAGTAAAGAAAAAATCAGGTTGTTGACAAGAGATGAAAAATGGTCTGTTCGATCAATTTTCATCAGTTCCCAGAAAATGGTCCGTTTTTGTGGCGCCACTTCTACTTAAACCAGTTTGTACCAGATTCTTCTCTGCCTACTGTCTCAGCTGCATTCTTTTGTAGCGGCCTGTTTGAGAAGTAAACTTCATCCAGACCCTGCAGATGCTTTCACTCGTTTTTTTCCTATCTTTCGCACTTGTTCATGGAGGTATGGAAGTGCTTTCTGAGATTGATTGACAAACATTGTAAACCACACAGAATAGATAAATAAATGATTGAGCATTTTCACACCATTGCAATGTACAGTAAACTTTGCCATTGCAGCAAATTAAATTAGTTTGCACAAAAACTGTTGATTTGTTTCAGCTATCGCCTGCACAAGCGGCGGAGCCCAACCAGGCACCGGCTCACAGTCAAGTGGACTTCGAAGTACATTTTTAGCTAAGATGCGAACTGATAATTAATTAATAATCAGTAAGTGAGAGTTTCTTTCAGGCGCTCTAGGCGGCAGCATCCGGACCGGACCGTATAGTTCCGGCGCCAACGGTCAGCCAATAAATGCCGACTCGGACCTTTTCTGCTCCAATTTCGATCCCAGCTGCAAGTGGAAAAGCACCGGAAATGACCAATTGGAGTGGACCCAAGGAAAAGGCAAAGCAAACCCCACCTGGTGGAAGTTTGCCACTGGCACAGACCGGCAACCAAGTACCTAGACAGACAGTCTGGGATTTGCATAGAGAGCGTCAAATCCATATTATATAGATGAACCGTTCTCAATGCTGGCTTCGAAACCTCGGAACCCTTCTGACCGGGGCTTCCTGGTCACAGACCCGATCCAATGCCAAGTCGGCGATGGACAGTTGACCTTCAGACACTGGATCAGTCGGGCCGATTCTGAGTCTAAACGACCGGATCTGCGAGTTTGCTGGCGATATGTGGGTGAACTGCAGACAAATGATTGTCAGGAGGTCTCTGGAGGACCGGGGCCTAGTACGGTAATCATTCCTGAAGTGTTGGACGGACCGTTTGAGGTCAGCAACAGTCACAGTTTACAGATTTTCCATATTTTCCATCTTTTAGTTGGTCTTTGAAGGCAGTAACTTTGTGCAAAGTCCGCAAGGCGGATTCTTGGTTGTGGATGACATTAATTACGTGGCTGATGTGAGACAGCACTGTTCCGATGCTCAGCAAGGTGAGAAAACGTAAAGGTTACCTTAGAGAGACGTGTGGAGTTGAGTGTGTTTTAAAGAAAAACCTGACTCTCCGAATCCGGACACCACTGCTGTCTCAGTCACGGACCATCCTGGACATGACAAAGAATCAGCCCAACTAATCTGCTGTCGGTTCGATTTTAAAGGTAATCGTTTGGCCACAGCACGTTCACTGCATCAGTGTCAAGGATGGTTATTTTTCCGCAAACATCAAGACCTATTTTCTCGTTTTTTTTCAAAATCACCCTGACCCAAAAATGCAAGCACTAGTAACAGCTCCCGGTACTAACAAACTGGCTCATGATAAATGACTAATTTTTAGTTTAAAATCCGCTTAAATGGCCTTTGGTGACCGAATTTGACGTTTCCACTGCTGATACATATGTACATTGTACAGTAGCAGACAGTGGCGTACCCAGGATTTTGCAAAGGGGGTGTGTGTGAAATTTTGAAGTTGCCTGGTTGGGTCGCTGGCCGCATTCGCAAAATTACCCTTCAGAAACGTGTTTAAAAAGCATTCTGAGCTTAAAATTTAAGACCCGCTGCCCGACCAGGACGAGAAATTTTTGAAAATTTAGCCTTCGAAAACGCATTTAAAAGGAATTCTGAGCTTAAAACTGAGAGAAATTACAAGTTTTGTTAGTTTTAAAGAGGCTGGTTGCACTGTTGTTTGTGTATACACATACACATTTACCATACACAAAAATACACATTGCTTTTTCAATGTGTATACACATACACATACACATTGAAATTCAGATACCATACGCAAACAGTACTCAAAATGTGCATTTTTGTGTATGTGTATTTGATCAGCAAAAGTCGATAAAATTTTAAACAGAAACGTAATAGTTCGATGTTTTTGCTGCAGTAATAAACAGTAGATAACCTCATAAAGCCTTCCAATGCCCTAAGTAACTCGATTTCAAAGCTATCCAAGGTTTCAAGCAGCGGACATTGAGAGATTTGATTTTTCTTGCATTTCTGACTGAAAATCTACCAAAAAAATGTGCACTTTCAGTACAATACACATACACAAATATACACAAAAATACGCATTGTTTTGTGGAATGTGTATACACAAATTACCATACACATTTGAAGGTAGATGTGTATACAGACAGATACACATACGCATACACAAACGGAAAATCCAATACCAAACAACAGTACCCGGTTGGGGGGCTTGCCCGACCAGGACGAGAAACTTTTAAAAATTTTGCCTTCGAAAACGCATTAAAACGGTATTCTAAGCATAAAATAGACAGTTTTAGTATATAGTTAATTCATTTCTCTTATTTTTGTCTAATTTTTCCTCCCTACCTCCACCGCAAAGGTGGTGTACACACCCTACGGCTACACCCTGGGTACGCTACTGGGAGCAGAAGAATTCGGTGTTTTGGAAGCCATTCTGACTTATTTTTTGCTTTTTTAGCCTAGAAAGCCATTTTTAGCATTTTCGCTATTTGACAGCTTAAAATGGAGATTTTTAGGCTTATTATAGTCAGGCATCTAACGCCGTTTATGGTACCCCACGTTCGGCCACTGTGGTAGTACCATATAAGCTACCGGTACCATGTAAGTGCCGGTCCGGTACCATACGTACATGTATATCATACATGTAACAGAGGGTCTGGGGGTCTGCCCCCACCCGACTTAGGTCAGACCCCCGGCCCCCGGATGGGGACGCCACCCCCCCCCCCCGAGACGATTTTCCCGATCCCCCTCCCCCTCTTTTTCTGGCAAGCAATTTTTTGAGCAAATTTTAGCGATTTTTGCAATTTCAGACACAAAAATTGCCAAAATCGCCTGCAAAACAGCACTTATTAGCTGTATTTCAGCCCAACTTAGCGATTTTTGACGATTTTTAACCCAAAAATTGCGATTTTTTTTATTTTTGAGCGTTTTTTAGTGCTCAACCCCTCCCAAAATTTTGGCTCAGACCCCCCGGCCGGCGCCAGACCCCCCCCCAACTACACCCCTCCGCCTTCGGCGGATGACAAGTGTGACGTATATGGTACCTCTATCTACCTTGGCATTGGTACCTGTACCAGTACCATTTATGGTTCAGAATTCATACCATATATAGTAGTGGTACCATAAATCGCGTTACGTGCCAGACTGTATTATCGAATAAAGCCTGCTAGAGATGCTTTCCAGGCGTTTTGGAGCTTATTGAAATTTTGGACCCCCACCTGGCAATGAAAACGCGGCTACACGCGCCCCTCACGAAATATACAGAAAATTGAAGACAATGCAATTATTACAGTAACTGTACTTTTCTTTCAGACCAAACGTGCGCTCATGACCCGACAGGAGAGAGGGCCAGAGGACTGGGTGAGGTTAAAGGTTGGATTGTGACCAATGGACGCTGGAACCGCGCTAACCCTCTCACCGGAATTCGATACGATCCTTACCGACGCAGAGGTACCGTCTGTTTAACAGTAAGATACATATGTATAGTAATTTGGTACTGGCAACGTACATTGTAGGTGGTGTCGGTACCTAGGATTAGGGTAGTGGTACCATCAGGGTTCGTGCGGGACCTGGAAAGTCAGGGAGTCATGGAAAAGTCAGGGAATTTAAAAAAAGTCAGGGAATCAGGGAAAAGTCAGGGAATTTGGTGTCTGGTCAGGGAAAAATTTGATAGCAGCAGAAACATTTCATCGCCAAATGGTCCTGTCAGACTTCACACAACACCCTTTTGAAGATCGGTCTTCTATACTACTACTTAAACCGAAATTTACTCTCAGAATACCATTTAAATGCGTTTCACAAAGCCAATTTTTTAAATTTTCTCAGGTTGGTTGCAGTTTCCTCACCCTGGTTGGTCAGGGAATTTTGACTTTGGTCATGGAAAAGTCAGGGAAAGGTCAGAGAATTTTGCTATACAAAAGCCGCACGAACCCTGACCATATATGGTACCGGCACCAAATATGGTACCTCCGATCATACATGTAATAGGGGGTCTGGGGGTCTGCCCCCCCCACTCGACTTAGGCTAGACCCCCTGGATGGGAACCCCCCTCCCGCCCGAGACGATTTTTCCGACGAAATTCTCAAAATCGCCCATAAAACAGCACTTAGGTGTATTACAGCCCAAATTTGCGATTTTTGACGATTTTTAGCCCAACGATTGCGATTAGCGTTTTTATTTTAGTGCCCACCCCCTCCCAAAATTTGGGCTCAGACCCCCCGGCCGGCGCCAGACCTCCCAACCCCCTTCGGCGGATGACCTGTTATATGTATTGTATGTATGCCCCCGATCCGATCCGATGTGCGGAACCTTACGGCCTACCATCAGAGTCGTGGTCGATTTCGCGACCCCCGTGGTTCGTCATCTCGGACGTTGCCCTTCTTTCACTGCCAGCCACTCCTAGCCATGCTGCTGGACGCCGATCACCAGGAGGGCGGCCGGCGTGTTGATGCCATGTGTCTGACAGCTCCCAACGGCCGCCGGTGCCCCATATGCCAGAGGGCTCCCAGCATTCATGTAACAGGGGGTTCTGGGGGTCTGCACCCCACCCGACTTAGGCCAGACCCCCGAGACGATTTCGCCGACCCCCCCTCCGATTTTTCTGGCAAGTAATTTTTTGAGCAAATTTTTTACAATTTCAGACACAAAAATTGCCAAAATCGCCTGCAAAACAGCACTGTTTAGCTGTATTTCAGCCCAAATTAGCAATTTTTGGCGATTTTTAGCCAAAAAGTGCGATTTTTGAGCGTTTTTTAGTGCCCGACCCCCGTCCCAAAATTTTGGCTCAGACCCCCCAACCCCCTCCCCCCTTCGGCGGATGATCTGTTACATGTATGGCTGGCTCCCAGCATAGTAGGTTTCTCAGACGGGCCTGCACGGTCCACTTCTCGACCCCTGAAACCGTCATCTCGGAGGCTGTGCCCTTCTTTCACTGCCGAGTCACTCCCAGCTATGTTGTTGGTTGGGTGCCAGTTTTCCAAGAGAGCGCCTGGCGTGGTGACGTCATGGTGCTGCCAGTTCCCGACGGCCGCCAGTGCCCCCGCATAGTTGGTTCCTCAGACAGCTGCTGATATCGTCGATCGCGGCTTGCTTTGTGGAGCGGCTTCGGTGCTTAGGCAGATCCAGTTGGTTCCCATTTTACCTACTCGCTGTCACCAGCTTTCGGTGGCCTGGGTGAAACTTTGCGCAGGCGACCAACTCTTTGTGACAAGAAACTTGCCGCGCCGAGAGGATGAGCGCACGACGTCGCGCACAGTGGCTATGCGGCCTAAACCACTGCACCAACTGTGCCAGCACATGGTACCCCACGTTCCGGGCTTGTGGTGGTACGTACCATATATGGTACCCCTTCCTTCGCATTGGTACTGGTATCGGTACCATATATGTTACCACTCTGTTCAGACTTCGTAGCATATATTGTATGGTAATTGGTAGTAGTGATACCAATGGTACCGGCACCCAAGGCCATAGGTAGAGTACCACCACAGTCCCCGAACGTTGGGGGTGCCATCTATGGTGCCAGTCTAGACTAACCTAGGTACAGTACCGCTACCATAAACGGTGGTAATGCCAGACTGTTTAATCAAAGCTATCAGAAGTTTCTCGATGCCTACAGGACATTTTCAGATAGTGCCTTTGCTATGGCCGATTTTCCTGACCCTAGAAGGGAGAGATTGAACCCGGGGCTGGTCTATGTGATGGAGACCCCTGATCTTCAGTTTTCCAAACAGCATTTCTTAAAATTCTACCGTTACATCGCCACTCAAGGAACCAAACTGAGAATATGTAAAGATGCCAGAGGTCGCGATTGCTTCTACGATAGTGAACCGCTGAGTCGCGGCCTGTCGAAAGCAGCTGGCAACCGGAAATGGGTGCAGCAAGTTGTACGGTTGCCGGAAGGGCCATACAAGGCAAGGTTTTGTTAGTTCAGATCTTAATAGAATCTTATTTTGCAAAACCAACTTTTAGACTAGAAAATTTTCTTTTACACCACTTTTAATAGTCTAAAATCAATCGAACTGAAAGCGCTTTTCATCGAAGTCTGAAATTATTTCAATCTAATCTACAGTATAGGCCTAATCGATATATTGCCCTTCATTCAAACGAAAGCAACGAAAGGTTTGAGTGAAGGCAAAAAACCGATGGCCATTCATCTCGACTCTGTATTCTCTAGCTTTTCAGATGTACACTATCGCTACCTACAGTGACAAGGCCAAGAAGAGCAGCAGATTCAACGCTGGTCAGATCGGCCTTTCTCAGTATCAGGTGTTTGAAGACTCACGCGGCAACAGACCATTGTGTTGAGTCAGAAATGCTGTGTTACTCAAGTGAAGTCAGCAAGTTACTCAAGTTGCAGGGACATAGTGGTGCTCTTAGAAAGTTTTATGACAGTTTAAAAAAAAGGTTTATTACAACGCACATGAACACCGGACAGACCAGTAAAGAACCCATAAAGGGCCACATGCGAGGCAATCACCAGGGACGAACCCCTACTATGTGTCTAACGCCGGGTGCATGGGAGGCAGAGTTGCTACCAGTACACCACAGACGCAGACCAGACAGTCTTTTATTGTTGTTATAACTTTTTGTCCTTTGGACTAGGAGTAGCCAACTGCTATAGAGCAGGAAGAGACACAAGGTCCGGCAGCCTCCTTAACAACAACCCTCCCCTTTTGCTGTCGGTGTGTGCAAGACAGCTAAGGTTTGGTCCCCATTTATTGTAATTTAGTGTTATTTTAGTATATGTAACTAGTCTAGTACGTACAGGGGCCACCAAAAAACAACCCAGCAGATTTTTCGCTGTAGCAACCGCAAATCTCAACCGATTCGAATGAATCTTTTTTAAATGAAAGATAAATAAATCCTTAAAAGAATGCTGAAATTTTTATTAATTTACTCTGCTAAGTTCCTGAGATATTGGCTCTCAAAGTCAAAACAGTGATTTTAGCAGTGAACAAGAGGGATTTTTTTATTATTCTGCACTTCGTAATAAAACGGATTCCTGCTACTGCTAAGGGCTCTTGGAGGCTTTACTGGTGACACAGAAACTCGGTTTACTTCAACACAAAGGTATCATTAGCCCCTGCAGTAGGAATGTCCTTTATTATAAAGTGCAACGGAATCGATTTTGTTCTTTGCCAAAATCTGTTTCGACTTAGAGGGCAAATATCTCAAGAACTAAACTGTGAATCTCAATAAAAATTACGCCAATCTTTGAAGAATTTATCAGTCTTTCATTAAAAAAGGATTCATTCAATTCGGTTGAGATTCATGATTGCAAAAGTAAAAAATCTGCTGGGTTGTTCTTTATCACTCTTGTTCATTGCCAAAGTCTCTGTTTTTGACTTTGAGGACAAATATCTCAGGAACTAAGCAGGCTATCTTAATAAGCGTTACATCAATCTTTCAAGAATCTAGTTATCTTTCATTTAAAAAAGGATTCATTCAAATCGGTTGAGATTTGCGGTTGCTACAGAAAAAATCTGCTGGGTTGTTTTTTTGTCGGGCCCTGTATATATATATCCCTTGCGTCATGACCAACATTTGTTGCCTTGTGAGTGACTGGTATGTTTTACCAAATCGCTCGGCAATAAACTGTCTGAATAAGCTCTGACTGTTTTTGCCCCAATCCTTGTTAAACGTCGTCCGCTATTTGAAAACTTTAACTGGACAGCTTTTCCACCTGCCAAACAAAATCAAACATACATGCCACTTCACTTGGCTATGCTAGTCTTTCAATGCATATTGCCTAAAATTGGCAGGCATATAAGCTGCAGTATATTTCTAACGCATTTGTTTGAATTCCGGTCACATACATATGTAGTCGCAGCTGCTAACGATCGTATGCCGGCACAATTGGTGTAGTGATTTAGGCCGCATAGCCACGGTGCGCTGCGTTGTGCGCTCATCCCCTCGGCGGGGCAAGTTTCTTGCCGCAAAGAGTTGGTGGTCGGCACAATGCCTAGCCCAGGCTACTGAGAGCTGTTGACAGCGAGTAGGTAAATGGGAACCGACTGAATCTGCCGACCACTCCACAAAGCATGCCGCGATCTCCGATGCCAGAAAGCTGTCTGAGGAACCAACTATGTCGGGGCACGACGCCGTCGGGAACTGGCAGCACCATGACGTCACCACTCCAGGCGCTCTCTTGGAAAAACTTACACCCAACAGCATGGCTGCACAGCGTCGGAGATGATCGATTTCAGGTGTCGCGACGTGAACCGTGTAGGTCTGATCGTAGGGCTGTATGTACCGCCCCCGCCACATCGGATCGGATAACGATCATATGTGGGACACTTAGCTAGCATCGAAGACCCTGTATATTTAGTTAAGACTTGACAGGTCAGTTACAGTATTGATCAGCACATCAGAATTTTCAGAAAAAAAACAGATGGTATAGCCACCAAAAGCAGTCTCAAATAAGTATGTATCTCCCACTGTTTATATTTATCAAACTGCTTTTAACCAGCAGCTCCATTTTCCAGCGAAAGTCTTTTAAATTCGCCAACAAGCATGCTGAGAAAATGGTTCCAAGCCTTCACTTCGGCCGCCTCGGCATGGTCTGATGAGTACAGCAACTGCTTGAACTGTTGTTCGTCAATGTCCAGGATCTGTTGCACCAGTGCCTTCTTGAAATGGATCCACATGTCATTGGTGACCGCCACGTTTTTGCTTTTGTGATTCTGCACCACCTGTCTGATCAGTCTTGCAAATTCCTGATTGTCGCTAGCACCGGAATTCTCGAAAACAGTGCTCAACAGCGAGTCAAAGAACTGCGTAAAACTCTGACCAGCCATCTGTAGTTTCAAATTCAGCTCGAGGCTTGATTTCTCCAGGCCATCCTCACAGCCGAAGTGAGTTGCCAGTACAGGCTTAGCCAGCACCAATTCAATCAATAAATTGACGCCAATTCTGTCTTCTTTTGTCTCCTTGGCTCTCTGCCAACTTTCCTTCAGCAGTCTCTTTTCTTCCTCAGCCAATTGAAAATAACAGACCACCACACTGGTCTTGTGGAAGGACAGAGTCTCAATTTCAGTGCGGGTGCTGCTACTGTGGTTGTGGAGCAAGTGCTGAGCCGGGTTAGAGCCCACGCTGTCAGCCCCGGAGCGTAGACGGGCGCCGAGATTCTGTTTCCATCGAAAATAGACCACCGCGTTGGTGGCCGAATTTAGCACCACCAGGAAGTTGCTGAAATCGGTGAGAATAATGAAGTGGAGAGTGGCTGTGATCTGAGCGCCTCCGATGGCTTCTGCTACATTCAGCAAAGTAGAGAGAACGTAGCAGAGTAAAAATTTGCCCAGCAAAACTAGCAACATTCCATTGGTTTGCGTCTCGGTGGTGGTGTTTGACCTTTGAGCCTCGGCCGAACTTTGACCCTCAAATAGCCGATTTTTGGCCCGAATTGAACTCTTCAGAAGCATTATTAGACGCAGGGTTAAAGTTAGAATGAGCAGAAAGGGCAGGGCTGACACCAGCGCCAGATGACAGGCTACTCGGTAGAGAAATTGGTAGACACTGTTGAACCGCAGGGCTGTGCCGTCCGGCTCAAGCCATGGTTCGAAGGTGCCGTCAGGTGAAGGTTTCAGGCAGGGAACAACCATTAGCTCCAGATGGTAGGGAATGCAGTAGAGAACGGCTGTTAGACTTACTAAGATGCAGACCAGATCGGCACGTTCTTGAGTTACCGCTGAAACAGATAATTGGTTGAACTGTCAGTCAGTCAGTCAGTCAGTCAGTCAGTCAGTCAGTCAGTCAGTCAGTCAGTCAGTCAGTCAGTCAGTCAGTCAGTCAGTCAGTCAGTCAGTCAGTCAGTCAGTCAGTCAGTCAGTCAGTCAGTCAGTCAGTCAGTCCGTCCGTCCGTCCGTCCGTCCGTCCGTCCGTCCGTCCGTCCGTCCGTCCGTCCGTCTGTCCGTCCGTCCGTCCGTCCGTCCGTCCGTCCGTCCGTCCGTCCGTCTGTCCGTCCGTCCATCTGTCTGTCTGGTGAGAACTCACAAAATCGGTGTCTAAGTGGGTTGGAGACAGCTCTGTAGCGGACGACAGTGATAGTGACCACCATCCACACAGAAGCGGTCATTGTGGTCAGACTGGGTCCATTCATGTACTGAGCCAGGTAGGCCATTGCCCTTGGCGTTTGAGAGAAGGTGCTCCATAGATTATGCAGAGCGTAAAATCCGAACGCACATACGAGCACTCCTGTGTCCCAGAGGGCTAGGGTGACCAGGTAATAGAGCAGAGCCTAAAATAGGGAAACTCCCCTATTTGTTAACCGGCACAAACAGGGACAACCTTTCCTATCCTGAAGTTTCGCACCATGTGGATACTGTAGAGATTGCCGGTACAGCCCAGCACGCAAACGATTGTGGTGATCAGTCCATTGAGATATTTGGAGAAATCGCGGTAGAGACTGCTCCAGGGGAAACTGTCGAAATCCATACATGCCGGAATGGAGGAAACAGAACTGTTGGTCATATTGTCCTGAAACTACTGAATGGTCATGCCTTATTTAGGCATGGTATCTAATATAGTTTCGTTTCTCAGGTGTTGGGTTGGGAATAGGTAATGGACTTTTTGTTCCCCAAATAATGAGATTGGCACCTTCGCTCGATCAACTAAAGTTAGCAGAATTTATGCGATAATTTCTTATGCTAGCCGGTTTCCTGTAGTAAATAGCACGCCAGTAATTGATACGAAACGAATCCTACCTTTCTGAAAAGTAGGG
This sequence comes from Sabatieria punctata, assembly GCA_030248155.1. Classification (NCBI taxonomy): domain Eukaryota; kingdom Metazoa; phylum Nematoda; class Chromadorea; order Araeolaimida; family Comesomatidae; genus Sabatieria; species Sabatieria punctata. Next base: position 235,312 of record JASANB010006438.1, read on the forward strand.
TACACCTAGATATAGATTAAGGCTTTACAAACAACCCACTCAGCAGTGCGAAAAGGCGTTAGAAAATTTGTGGGTAGCGAAACTGTTAGGATTATGCATAACCAAGAGTGCATTGGCGAAATTTATGGCCGCTCGGTTGAAATGGCTTTTTAGCGGCACCATTGTTTAGAGCCAGATGGACAGAAATCATTGGTACTAGGCGATTTTAGTCCTGCTTGTTACTATACAATTTTTAGTTCGAAAAAGCTTTAAAATGGATGAGCTTTTTAAAGGCGTAGACATAAATCATCAATGCAAAAAAGAAAAACTGTTAGTTTGAAGATTTTTTCCTCTTAAAGATAATCTATTATAACACCATATTTAGCCTAATAACTAAATCATTTTAGAGTGGTCAAAACAGCTTAGGTAGCTCATCAGATCAGACCGCCTGTTTATTTCACGGTGTTTTGGATTTTATGAATATGGTTGGATAATTTTAAATGAAACTTGTGTTAGAGCTCGTTAGAAATCAGTCGTTTAGCCGAACATAATTTGTTTGCCCTACTCCCTGCAAAATTATCACCCCCCCCTGAAGCTCCCAAATGCACTAATTACCGTACGGCACACTTCACATGAAGAACATAAACATGAATCAGCATATATAGCAACATGTCTGCCTGCCAAGTGGGGTCCAGGAGGGTTCGCCAAAGGAGGTTCTCCAAATTTTCAGAAAGCCTGGAAATGCATTTTTGGCTAAAAACAAGCATAAAATGACAAAAAAGCTAATATTAAAAAACAGCGATTTGTCTTAATCAGCAGCGGAAATGCCAAATTCGGCTATAAAGTTAAACCTTTCAATTTTAAACTCCTGTTAAACAGGTTTTAAGTTAAAAATTTGTGATTCCTGAGCCAGTTTTTAGTAATGGAGCTTGTATTTTTGGTAGGGGGTCCCTAACATAACTCGAAGAGAGGGAGGGGTTTGATCTTTCTAGCTAGGGGTAATCCCAGCCCTTAATATGTATGACTAGAGTGCGAACTGGTATTGGGTATTGGGTATTGGGTGTATTGGGGTGTTTTCCAGGTATTGGGTATTGGGTATTGGGTATTGGGGTTTTTACCCCCCAATACCCAATACTAAATTGGACAATTAAAAATAGAGAAAAATCGATGTTGATCTGAAAAAGTGATCTGAAAAAAATCGAAAAAGTTGATCGATGATTCGGTTTAGCAAGCTGTTTTCGCGTTAAGGAGCATCCATAAACGACGTCATTCGAAAATCCCGATTTTTCGGAGCCCCCTCCCCCAAAATCGCCTTGCGTCGTTTTTAGGGGATCCCTCCCCCTAAGACGACGTCGTTTTCGGTTTATCTCATTTCTAATGTAATGTAATCTAATGTACTGTAATGTACTAGCACCGTACGTACCCATGGCTATTGCGGTGGTGCACAATTTCCTGCCGTTAGGAAAAAAATTGCCGGAAGTAAGAAACAGGACTGAATTACGAAATATTAAGTACCAATACTGTTAATTTCCGCTAATTTTACGCCTAAAACGGCTTCTAAATGCTTTCTGAAAGGCTAATTTTTCAAAATTTTCTCGCCCTGCTTGGGCAGCGGCCCAACTAGCCTCTTAAAAATTTTGATTGCAGTGCCAAAAACCTTGTGTACACAACTAGAGTGTACCTGTCCACTGAAATGAAATTTTTGCCCCAGCTACGCAAGTATTGGGTATTGGGTATTGGGTATTGGGGTATTGGGGGTCTCAGGTATTGGTATTGGGTATTGGGTATTGGGGTATTGGGTTTTTTAGGTATTGTTCGCACTCTATGTATGACTGATTGGATATCCGGGAAAAGTAAATTTTTTCATTAAGAGAAAGCCGAAAATTGTATCCCTTATAAAAACCAAGTACCGGAGAGTGCTACATTGGGTACCCGGGTACACTAACCAGCACTTAGCATTTTGCGCAACAAAAATCAGATTCTGTTTGTGTACCCGATACACTAACTGGCACATAGCCAAATTATGTTAAACTACTTGTTTTCACGATTTCTGAGCACAAATGCAATTTTCCAATCCAGATTTTACTGTTTCTGCTATGTAAATGAGAGTGGTTGGTCAAAGGTTTCATTCTTGTGAGTTCTGTGTCAGTGAAAACGGTTGAAAAAGAGGAAAAATAAACGTAGACGTGCTTTAAAGCTACCGTAATGTTGGAAATTTCGAAACCCATGACATAGAACCTGTCTCCAAATAGTGTACCCCGGGTACACTATGTGGCACTAAGTGCCAGTTAGTGTACCCCGGGTACGCTATCTGGAGGGGTACCCTATGCAGCACTCTCCGGTACAATGTATGTATAAAAATACAGAAAGTTAAAAACAAAAAACTAAGCAAACAAAATCTCCACTTGCACTCTGCTCTGTTGACGGATTAAAAATAACAGGCAAAGTCTGACACAAGCAGCGGTCCAAAAAAGACTTTATTCTATTCGATTTGTCTGGTCGGTTTCTGCAAGTGTGGGTGGCAGTTGGTTAATCAATGGCAACTTTCCAGAGGGCCATAAAATAAATCGACGTGAGGCACGGATTCTATTAAAGCTCAAATGCCAAAGCCCAGCCCATCCCACAGCGGCCATTTAGGGCGCGCATAATCCACTTTCCGGGAGCCAAATTGGGTGGGGCGCGACGCCACGGGCCAAGAATGCCGGGCTCACGAGGTGTGCGGCAATATAGAATTTGCAGAAAGAAAGGCTAAATAGCAATAAAGGCGACTGAAAAAGAATGACAAACCGCAAGTGTCTGTGCTGGTTGTCAGTTTTTATAGACAAACGCCATAAAGGCTTCTAGTGGTTATTGCGGCTTTGACGGAGTGTATAAAAGCTTAGCAGACCATTAGTTAGAAATTTATAGCCCGCCGATCGCGTCTCGCTGTTTTGTACGTAGCGGCTGGCTCGTTTAGTACGTATAAATAGCATCGATTTTTTTATAAACGGCAATTTTTCAATCGTTTTCAGAATAGAAAATTAATAAAATTGTCCGCTAGGTATTTTTAGATTTTCCGGCCCGAACCTTCAGCTTTAAAATTTTGGACCAAAAATTCTCTTTTCCAAAATTTGTAAAGAAGAAGGAGGAGATTTTTCATGAAGCCTACTTGAGCAAGACAATAAATATTTTATTTAAAATAGTTGTCCTTCAAAAGTCATCATAACATGTATTCTTCCGCAGCTGAGTTAAAGCAATGCTAAAACATGAATATATACAGTAATTGACAAAATAAACTTGTAAACACACCTATGTATTGCATACCTAGCCTATTTTCATCATAAAAAACTGTGTAAAACTGAAGTTAAGAATGGCAGCGCTACGCTACTTTTACTTTGCGCCCTAGTTTACTGTTTTCGGCTGAAAAATGAACGACGACAAAGCGAGACAATATAAAAAATGCAAAAGAACAAGTAGAATACGTATTTTAGAAACACTACGTTTTATTAGACCACGAGGCTGAGATGTAAAATAAATAAAAAAGTTGATGAAAGGAAGAAGAGTTTTTAAAGGTGTTAACTGTTAACCTGTTTAGCCCTATCCAGTTAGGAAAAGACTGGTTTGATTGCGCGTAACAATGCCAATGACTTACAGTAGTTCCTTGCTCAAACGTTAATGAAAAAAAAACTTTTTTCTTTTTCCCTTTTACCTCAGTCAGCCAGCTACAGCGGAAGAGCGGTGTGGCGTAGTTTACATACAGCTATTTATTTTTCGTTTCAAGATCATAAAACCTACCACAACACAAAGAGTGATTCGTATTCAGAGATTTACAAGCGTAGCTCGTACCGCGTTTTTACTTGTACTTTCCGGGTTGGGGTCCCTAAAACTGTCTGGTTTGGTCTGTCTAGCCGGGCGTACAACCAACCCCTTAAACAACGTACATCTACAATTTTTAAAAAAATATGTTTATAAACATACCTAGTTCATCTAACTTTCAACAGCTAAATTGTTCAGCAACTTGCTTTAGAAGAGCCACATAAAAAGCTGAAAATTTTTAACTGAAAATATCAACGTACAAGCCGGCAGTGGAGGCAGTATCAAGGGACAAGACAGAGCGAGTTTTGCCATTACCCTTTCATACTGGCTGATTGTAATCTATTCGGACATGAGCTATCTAATTTGGAGAAATTGCAACCAAAAACCGCTCCGTCAAAAAAGGTTTATATCCAACCACAACGTAGATCTAGTCGCGCGGATCAATTTTTAGCAATTGGGACGCTTCTTAGGCAAATCTCTTGTAGAATTGAGATAAAATTGAGATCGTTGCTTATTCAGGGACATAAGTCAGAACTCACTGGCAAAGTGTAGTAAGGGAATATAGGAGCCAATAATCTATCACAAAATGACTGACAGGCACAAAGCGCCCGGATTAAGCTTTGACATCGGAATTGGCTGAAACCGGTAGGTAGGTTATGGATTAATACTACTAAAATGATTTATCTCTGTGCAGCTGTTACGGTAAAATAATCACTTTTTATACGTATAGTGTTCTGACAAGGGCACAGCTAAAAGCGGCTAGAACTGGCAAATCTGCTACCTAAAGGCCAGACGGCAGAAAAACTAATGGTCAGACTGGAAAACAATCCAATTTAGAATGTAATTACTCCTCACTCATTAAATTGAAGGTGGGACGCCAATTTTCTCCAAAGGTCAAAAACCTGTTTACCACTCTGTTTTGTTTGCGTTCAAATTTACAGTGTTGATTGCTTGCTTTGCTTGTGAAAGACATGTGTTGCGAGTGTGTTGAGGGAGGTTAAGCGTGTTTCAACCGGCCTGGAAAATGTTAGCATTTTGACAGAGAGCATGGGCTGATTAAGTTGCTGTGTGCTGTATGCGATTTATGAGTAGTAATCGGCGATAAAGTTGGGCTTCGGTGTGGTTGTTTGCCTCCTCTAGAGTTGATCCACCAAGGGACATAACATATGTAGCCACCCAAGTGAAGCAAACGCTGTCATGGCATTGTAGTTTGTAAGGTGAAGGGAAGCACTGACCAAAACACTAACTAACCCAGACCTTTCTTCCAAACAGAACTCTACACAGGACTCACACCAAGCCAAGGCCGATGACACTTGTCAAATGTGAAAGCCAAATCAAACGCGGTATATAACCTTCGATCTAGAACAACTGCAAGTGGTGCTCTTGTGGTACCCACAACTTTGGGGACCTTGGCATTGTGATTGGCTGTTTCCTTTCGTTGCCAATCGTGTTGACCAATGATTGGTCTGGTCTGGTACAGGCTCTTGCTTGGCTATGGCAACACTACAATGTATGGCTGCTAAGCTTTGTGCTTGTCATGCTTATTCTGTCTGATTTTGTTTTTGCGTGATGAGCAAATCACGATTCTGCAGTCAGCATGCTATTTGCATGGTAGAGTGGAAAGACAACAACAGAAAATTAGACAGTTGAATGCCTCAGTGGCCTGCAAACACAGGTGGATCAGGTCACTCGTGATCTTGCTGGCCTGCGACTCAGAGTCCATCAACTTTTCCATCTCGAGCAACGTTGCGATCCGAACGATACAGAGGATCAAGCTGCTGTGAACCACAAGTTCAACTATCGGATCGATCACAACTCGGATCGGATTCAGGCTCTCGAACAACAAGACATGCTACCACACCACTACCATATTCAAGGCAACCCCAGGCCATTCAGCAACGTCAGTGAGGAACTGGAGCACGGAGCGATTTCTCAACAAACAGAGGATGTCGGAACGCACAACTTCCATCGGGATTCTCAACCGGAAGATAGCTACAATGGCGACCAAGAAAGTTAGCTTATCCTATTTAGTTATTATTGGTCATCTGTACTTGTCATATATCTCAATGTATCGACTGTATTTACAATGTATGTCACACTAGTATTTCATTATTTTCTTTGGTGATAGCTTTTAGTCATTTATTTCATTTATTTAGTCAATCATTTGTAGTCAGTTTAACCTGTGCTTTGTCTAGTTACAGTAGATCGTTTTCTATATACTCTTTATGTTATTCATCATACCTTGCACTAGTTCAAACTTTAGTCCAGATTTTGTGTTAGTAGCTGGTAGGCTAGGTCATGTGAGGACGCATGCTTTGTATGGGATGTTGAGTTCGTCATTGTGAAAGACATGTGTTGCGAGTGTGTGAGGGAAAGGTCAAGCGTGTGTTGTGAATGTTTCAACCGGTCTGGAAAATGTTAGTATTTTGACGGATAGCATGGGCTGATTAAGTTGTTGTGTTCGCAAACTGTGCATTGCAAATCGGGTAGTCAATCAGTTGAACAGTCTTACTCAAAATCAAGTTGCAGCTCGCTCATATATGGCACTTTTAAGAAAAATGTTACAGTTAAAGATTTTAATCTACGGTTCGGATAAGAGCTCCAGATTCTGGAGTCCAGAGCCACTGAGCCATCTTTCATATCTGGTTATTCTGTCATATAGTCCTGGTCATCCGTTTACTAACCCGTATTCATCTTATGTTATGTACTAACACTACTTGCTCAATTGAATTGATATGAGAGAAATAAATAAATAAATAAATATATAAATAAATAAATAATTAAATAAATAAATAAATCAGTGGCGTATCCAGGGGGGTGTAGGTTGTGTACACCCCCCTTTGCGGTGGAGGTAGGAAGAAAAAGTCTGTCAAAAATATAAGAAACTAATGAATTATGTACTAAAACTGTCTATTTTGTGCTCAGAATGCCTTCTAAATGCGTTTTTGAAGGCCAAATTTTCAAAATTTTCTCGCACTTGTCGGGCAGAAGCCCAGCCAGGCCATTATAAACTACTAAAACTTGTAATTTCTATTAATTTTAAGCTCGGAATGCGTTGTTTAAACGCGTTTTTGAAGGCTAATTTTGCTAAATTTTCTTACCCTGGTTGGGCAGCGGCCCAACCAGGCACTTTCAAAATTTTACACTGGATACACCACTGAAATAAATAAATAAATAAATAAAAATTCGCATTTTTGAAATTTACAAATGTCTCTTTTAAATTGATTGACTTCATTTTTTCTGACAACATCTATGAACAGCATTAGGTTTCGAAAATTACAAATCTTAAGCATATTCTTTATTAATCCTACTAAATAATAAAATCTTCTGATAAAACGCTTCAAATTCCAGGACCATATTGAGCTGTATCTCTTTGAGTATCAGGTTGATCATATTTGATCAACCGGACATTTTCGCCGACTTGGAAGTCCGGACATTCGTGGACAAAATGTACCCTACCCGGACAGATTGAAAATCGACGGAAAAAGCGAGCGGACAGCAGACATATGGACGCCGGACAACATCATGGACAGATCGTCCATCTGCCGGACATTCGTGGACAAAATGTACGCTACCCGGACAGATTGAAAATTGACAGAAAAAGCGAGCGGACAGCAGACATACAGTATGGACACCAGACAAGATCACGGACAGATTGTCTGTTGATTGGACAGAAAGTACCTAAACAGACTGCACTCCAGTGTGTACTTCAGACATTTTTGCTTTGTGTTGGACCAGTATTAGGAAATAATGAAAGCAGCAGGACATTTACTTAAAACCAAACACGATTACATTGAATGTTTTTCAACTGCATAACAGGGTGTCTATCACTCTACAACTAAGAAGTAATGATATAAGTACACAACAGACAATCAGCACACAGTGCCAATGTGTAACAAGGATAGACTTAGAAGACAAAACGACAAGATTAAACGACCAGTATGTATAATCAGTTTCAGTACTGGTGCTGATGGGAAACATAACAGTATATTGGCTATAACCCATCAGATCTAGATACTGTCCGCCAGACAAAGTCCTCAGCCACTTACAGTCCGCATTCAAAGAGCAACTCAGTAATGACTTCTAATGCACGGTTTTTCGGATCCTCAAGCTTCCGTGTCATCAAATGAATAGTCAACTTGTTGGTGCCAAAGACGCCAACATGTGGTGTTTGTGCAGAGCGGCACCCTACAAACAGTACAAGCCGTCCGTGTCCAGGCCAGTTGCTGATGCACATTTGCATCGGTTTCTTCTGTATTCTCCAGGCTTTTTTTCAGAGACTTGTCCAAATGCAGGTCTCTAATTCTGAGTGAGGTTCCAATCAGCAGATGACCAGGATCGTTCTCATCAACCGGATGTCTGGCGAAGTGAGCAGCTGAAAGAATGATTGAACAGATGGGGGGTCTGGGGGTCTAGGGGGACCCTTAAGGGTCCTTACTGTATGTTACCTCTACAGGCTCAGCAGCTCTACCTATAATATTCTCTACTGCCAGACGGCTGAGCAGCCATGACTCTGAAAGAAAAATTTTTTTTAAGATTAATTGCACTAGCTGCTTAGGATTCATGTTTGTCATCAGTGATGAACAAAACGATATGTCCGGGCAGATACGCACCTGTCCGGGCAGACACGCGTGTCCAGCTAGACACAAAAATTTTGTCAAATTTTCTGGCTAGCCTTGGACACTGGGAAACTGAGAGATAGATGGCCTTACAAAACCACAGGAGCGGACAACCTGGACAGAACTGCTGGAGCCACAAGTCTGGACAGAACACTTACACTCAGAGGTTTGTCCTGGAGAGATAGATGTCAGGACAAAATCAAAGGAGTGGACAACCCAGACAGAACTGCTGGAGCCACAAGTCCGGACAGAACACTTGCACTCAGAGGTTTGTCCTGGAGAGATAGATGTCAGGACAAAATCAAAGGAGTGGACAACCCGGACAGAACTGCTGGAGCCACAAGTCCGGACAGAACACTTGCACTCAGAGGTTTGTCCTGGAGAGATAGATGTCAGGACAAAATCAAAGGAGCGGACAACCCGGACAGAACTGCTGGAGCCACAAGTCCGGACAGAACACTTGCACTCAGAGGTTTGTCCTGGAGAGATAGATGGCCCATATGATTTGAGCACATTCACTGTTGTTTGGACAGTTTCCAGACACGTTCAGTGGTTTGGACACCTTGCTGAAATGTCTGAGACAAACTGGAAAAATTGACGAAATTTTGGTGTCTGGCCGGGCACTCCGGCGGACACTTGGAGTGATCCTTAAGGAGCTAGTAGAGGTGATAATTTACAATCTAGAACAGGTGTATTTTCATTTTGAAATTTCACTTCAGTTTTAAAACCATCAGGTAAAAGTGAGCTAACAGGAATGAATAACTAGAGTGAAAGAAAAAGAACTTACCATAACAGGCGAGTCTCACTTCTGTTCTAAGGACAACCAGCCAAGAGAAGCCAAAGGACGCAATGCATACACTAGAAATCGACCACTAATATTAACAGCTGAACTTTTGCTAATTATCACACAACACCATGTAGTAGTATCCTTTACGTGCCACCACTAACATTGGTTTACCTTACCGGTAAAATTGCATGAGAACGTTGTGTAAAACGATTTTTACACAGTGATTTCCAGGTGAAACAACAACAGCAAAGCAAACCACTAGCGCGAAACCTGAATGGAAAAACAGATTTGTTCTAGTCCGCCGATCTGGACATCTCTGTCCGCAGCTGTCCGCCAATCTGGACGTCTCTGTCCGCGTCTGTCTGCATCGATGGACGACTACTCTGTCCGCGTCTGTCCGCATCGATGGACGAAAGTGTCCGCATGATCAAACCGGACACGGATAATCTGTCCGACGCGAATTTTGACAGTTTTGCTGAATTGTCCGTGCGGACAGGCAGAAAATTTTGAAGTCTGATACTCAAAGAGGTATGAGAACGTTGTGTAAAACCGATTTTTAGGGTGATTTCCAGGTAAAACAACAAAAGCAAACCACTAGCGCGAAACCTGAACGGCAAAACAGATTTGTTTGTAGTCCGCCAATCTGGACATCTCTATCCGCCAATCTGGACGTCTCTGTCCGCCAATCTAGACATCTCTGTCCGGCTCTGTCCGCCAATCCGGACGTCTCTGTCCGCGTCTGTCCGCATCGATGGACGAAAATGTCCGCATGATAAAACCGGACACGGATAATGTGTCCGACGCGAATTTCAACATTTTGCTGCATGTCCGCATTCGGCAAAATGTCCGTGCGGACAGACAGAAAATTTTGAAGACTGATACTCAAAGAGGTATCGAGACAGATCTTTTATTCTGCAGTGATCAATAATGAAAAAACGAAGTGGTTTCAGTGATTTCTGAAGTCATCAATAAAAAACGTGCCAATTTTTGATCAAATGAATCAAAAAATTGATTTTAATACTAATAGGATTTTGGTATGGTAGGCATCCCTGACTATAAGTGGATTCAAATTTATCAACGCAAATCCTAAGTATCGTGTAGTAGAGAATCCGTTTACTAAACAGCACAATACGGTACATTTTGTTAATATCTGCTGAAACAGTAGACATTTCTGAGACACTCTGTAGGTAGATCTCTAACGTCCTAACCAAAACCAAAAACAACAATAACAATACAAAGCCTAATTGGTTGAAAGAAGGTCTACTTTTTCAGCGGCCAAGCAAGACACAATTAGCAACTGTCTATTCTAGAGCCAGATTTAGACTTAGACAGACGACCGAGAGAGAGAGAGAGAGAGGACTAAAACGTAAGACGAGGCAATAAAATTAGCGGCAACAGCTATCAACCGAAGTGCGGCGCGATTGCGGCCGGAGGCAGGTGGCCGACTGGTAACGAGATTCCAACATGACGCGCAAAGCTATTAGAAACCGATCCCCACCGATTTCAGCTAACGAGCCGCTCCCAAACTCCCAGCGACCGGCCGCTTTTTGCATCGCCCGCAAATTTGGTGGCGACAAACACGGACTGTGCGAACGGACACTGATACTACATTCTTTCATCATCCATCTCAATCACCTGTAGCAGCTTAGCCGAAGCTTTAGTGCAAGCTGGTGTCTTATAGATTTTCTGAACAACAGATTCTGCCTACGAGCAGACACGGAAGTTTTGATGGATTAAGATAATTTTAGTAACCAACTGTCAAAAGTGCGCACGATTGGTTGCAACTGTTTCTGTCGCAAATGTGACTTGCTTCTACTACACACTATGTGCTATTTTTAGAATTTCACCTCTTTTAGAAGGTGTAGAACTTTTTGGAATTACTGCAAAAAAGATTGCAGTAGGCAGGTTCTGTCTAAAATGATAATCAGGTCAGGACTTTTCACGCTTCAATGCAGAAAGCAGAGTTGGATATTTATTCGAAAAACGATTTTCAGACCAGAAAAGACCAGACCTTTTCAGTCTTTTCAGAGCTTTTCAGACCAGCCAGACCTTTCGAGCGCCGAGTCTTTTCAGACTAGAAATACACGTCTTGCATAAACATAAATTACAAAACAGGTATCAAACAGTGCCTGACAGGTTACATTAATAAACGATCTATGCAAAATTTCCTACAGCGAAAGGCCTTTTTGTTTTATCACGCCAAATTTGGTCTTTTCTGTTGTTTTTCAAACAGTTTTGAGCAACTCTGGCCTATTATACAGTACTTGGTACTGTTATTTTACTAGTGCATTTTTATTTTACTATTTACTATGTAGATTTACTACAAATTAAGCCCTTCAATTTAATTTTTGTTCTACTACCAAGCAGCTCCCGATACCCTAAGGGTCCCCTACCCCTACACCCCAGGGGACACTTGATGTTGGTGCCAAACGTTGCTGAATTTAATCACGATATAAAGATTACATATATACAAAAATGCGTTAAATTTGGCTAGTGAACCGAGTACACCGAGACATATTTTATTGCAAAACTGATCAAGATTTTGGCTCGAATTCACCAAAAACTAGTAAAATAGTAGTAAAATTTTTATTTTACTATTGACGCAGTTTGGTAATTTAATTTAAGACGCAATTTCTGAGAGAATTGGAAGTGCCTCCCCAAATCGGGTCAGGGTCACATCACCGATTTGCGTCATTTTTATATATGTGAGAGTATATGACGAAAAAATAAGAACCCCAAAGTATGAGCTCCGGTGGACCCCCCAGAGCGCCAGGCCCCCCTTCCAAAGTAGGGGTGGTGGGGCTGAAAAAAAGAAAAAAGTACCCTAACTTCAAAACATGATTTTAAGCTCATGCTTGCTCGTAGGATGAAAGTTGGCACACAAACAGATGCGGCCAGACTCGGAGATTTCGAAAATGGTATGTAAGGTGCGGTTGGATGCTCCGTACCGGAGTTATAGGCTAAAAACGCGGTTTTACACCAATTTTGTGCCACACCGACAAACACGTTTGACCAAATTTTCATACATTAGGATCCTAGGCCAGGTCCAGTTTTTATATATAATATAGCCTAGTAAATTCCCTACATGCATGCAAAATATAGCCGAAATCGACTCATACCGTTAGGTCGAAATTCGCCCTCAAAGTCAAAATCGAAATTTTTTTTGTGCTGAATTGGAACAAAAATTGTTGCACAAGGCAAACTGTACAGTAGGGGTAGATTACAAATATCGCACTAGTTTTTTCGAAACTTTTCTTTGGAATCATGATTTACATTGAGTACTACTTGTCTTTTTGGATTGGGGGTCCCGAAACTGTCTTGGGGGTAAGGGGATTGGCCCTTTTAGGTAGGGGGTAGCAGTAGTAGTAGTAGTAGTAGTAGTAGTAGTAGTAGTAGTAGTAGTAGTAGTAGTAGTAGTAGTAGTAGTAGTAGCACAGGGAAAATAACTTTGTTGACACCGTTAACACGATACGTATACACGTGTCAACGCATCGTGTACGCACATCGTGTAAACCGTGTCAACGATATGTATACACGCTGGAGTGCGTCTCAGTGTTGACACCGTAAACACGATGCGTTAACACGTGTATACGCACCGTGTTTTCATATCGTGTTAACGCACCGTGCTAACCGCGTCAACGCAACGAACTAACCGTGTCAGCGGCTCCACTATTTCATACTGGTTTCTTTCGCCTATTCCTCGTCATGCTTGCTTTAGACCGGTGTGTTTGCTGCTGGCCTCGCAGACATGAGCTCGAATTATAAGACATGTGAACACTGCGGGAAGGCGGTTGAGAAGAGGAATCTTTATGGCCATACGTCAGTCTGCGTTAAACGACCCGGTGTTATTTCGCCAATTAAGTCCGGCGTGGAAGTCCGTGAAGATGAAAAAAATTTTCCATGTACTTCTGCCGCGAGCGAACGTTTTGTGCGCTCAAAGACATGTCGGTACTGCAATTTTAAAGGAGAACGCCGTGGGATTGTATTGCATGAGAAGCAGTGCATATTCCGTCCGAAGTTTGTTGATGCAGGTGCCGATCCCGCTTCAGGTGTGTTTGCTTCAAGTTGCTAGTGCTTTACTACGTGATAATGAATACATGTATCTTAAGATTAGCAACGATATTCAAAACTGAGCTGGGGTTTCTTCGAAATTTAAACAACACGGGTGAAGTTCTCCTTGGGAAATGTCCGTCCCTGGTTAGGCAGTAGTCAATTCGCTGAACGTTTTTGGTTAGTGGTTAATTAAAGTCAATTTCTAGTCTGAGCTATAAAGTAATACTGTTTGTAGTCAATTCGTTTGTATTCCTCCAACAAAACAAGCTAGAAAAAGTGTGGAGGTACGTCCATAGTCAAAAATATCTAAAGTTTAAGCTAAAAATCAGTAAAAATCATAAAATAAAGCAAGAATCACTTGTTGAACAAGCAGTTTTAGCAATTGTAGTGTGTGAGCTTAAAAAAATCGGAAGGAACTGTGTGCAAATTTTGTGCAAATGAAAAACCAGATGGCCTATTTTCTGGGAGGAAATTTGTTTCGCAAGTTTTGCGATTTTCTTGGTATTTCAGACTAAAAGTGTCTTTAAAACAGCAGTTTTAGCTGTATTTGATTCGAAATTAGCGTTGTTTTACCATTTTAGCCTAAATTGAATGTTTTTAGTGGAGTGCGAACTGGTATTGGGTATTGGGTGTATTGGGGTGTTTTGCAGGTATTGGCATTGGGTATTGGGTTTTTTATGCCCCAATACCCAATACTAATTAGGACCTATTAAAATCGAAAAGGTCGCTGTTGGACTGAAAAACTGATCTGAAAAAATCGATAAGATTGACCGATCATTTGTATAGAAAGCCGTTTTTACGTTAATAAACTAAATGTTAAGAATGTCATAAACTGTCCGCTTTTCTAAGTAGTACACTAGTAATTAGTGCAATTTCTCTGTCTTATCTATTATATAAACGTTTGTGATTCAATTGAAATTTGTCATTTTTAGTGGTACAGAATGTACAATGCATTAGTACTGTAACCAGAGGGTGCGGGTCTGGTACACCCCTTTCCGGTGGAGTACGAAGAAAAAATCCGCCGAAAATAAGAAACACTGTAATACAGTAGATCTGGTCAGGGGGAGGGGGAGGGTGGGGGGGGGGGGAGGGGGGTATAGAAGGGTAGAGTTTTAGTAGGAAAATGTAAAGAAGGTTTAGAAAAAGAGTTTAAGATTTTTATAGGGAGATGGTAGTAGGATTTAGATAGGATTGAGGTAATTTTGGGGGGAGGGGTCCTATGTGGGGGTGAGGTTCGGGGTCCCATACATGTATGGACTAAAACTGTTAATTTCTGCCTTTCAGAATGGCTTCTAAATGCTTGCTTAAAGACTAATTTTTTCAAAATTTCTCGCCCTAGTTTGACAATTGCCCAACGAGGCCTCTTCGAAATTTTAATCCCTGTGAAAGAAATCCTGTGTACACCACTGGAATGTACCTGTTCACTGAAATGCAATTTTTGGCTCAGCTACGCAAGTATTTGGTATTGGGTATTGGGGTCTCAGGTATTGGGATTGGGTATTGGGGTATTGGGTTTTTCAGGTATTGTTCGCACTCTAGTTTTTAGTTCCCTACTGCAGAATTTGGGCTAGACCCTAAAGGCGAATGATATGTGTGTATTGTGCTGTATTATTTCCATACATGTACAGGTCTCGCCGATGGGGGAGGGGGGTTGGGGGGGTCTGGCCGGCCGGGGGGTCTGAGCCAAAATTTTGGGGGAGGGGCTGGGCACTAAAAAACGCTCAAAAATCGAAAAAATCGCAATTTTTCGGCTAAAAATTGCCAAAAATCGCTAATTTGGGCTGAAATACAGCTAAAAAGTGCTGTTTTGCGGCGATTTTGGCAATTTTTGTGTGTGAATTGTAAAAAATTGCAAAAATTTGCTCGAAATTTTTGCCAGAAAAATCGGAGGGGGGGTCGGTGAAATCGTCTCGGGGGGGGGTCCCCATCCGGGGGGGTCTGGCCTATTTCGGGTGGGGGCGACCCGACCCCCTGTTACATGTATGATTATTTCTACGTATACATACTGTAGTCAGTTTCAGAAGAACTTAAAGTTCAGTACGAAGAGGAATTTGGTTGCATTGTTGTTTATCCAGAGGAACTTGATGTCGCCAGTACTTCGCTCTCTGACGACACTGCGCTAAGCTCAAGGTAAAAATAAAACTGCAGTGTTGGCCAAAAAAGACAGCCTGGCCTTTTTTGAAGTTCTTCAAAAAGTTTAAAACGGCCGCCATTCCGTCAATTTTAGCCATAATTTCAAAATTTGTGGCAGGATTTACTATTCTATGCTTCAAGTTTATTCTGACTAAATCATAGCTCGCTATCCTTCCGTAACGCTGAGTTTATGCCTAGATATGGGCTGCTAGCCCAGGATTTCGGCTGAGGGGGTGGTAAATTTTCAAATCCTGAGGTGGCTAAGTTTTAGCCCCTGCTGTTGGGGAATTGAGAATGAGCAGCCAAAAAGTCAGACTTTCGCTGAAATCAAGATTTTTTGGATATTTTTCGTTTCGTTAGAATAGGTTAAGCAAATACAAATACAAGCAGCTATTCTAAAAAGGGATGAAATCTTTTTGTGTTATTGTCTATTTCTGCTGATCCATGTAAAAGCGCCCTATCTCTAGTAGAGTAGAAGAAACACTGAATTTCCAAGGCCCGAGGCTGAGGATTTAAGAGCCAGTTTTTCTAGGAATCGACTTTTGCTCCTTAACCTCCGGACAAATCTCAACTTTTTGTCTCCGATTTGGCTAAAATTTTGTATTTTGGTTTAATTTGACCTAAAAAGACATTTTATCACTTTCCCGGCCATTTTTGAGAGGGTCACTTTTTCGACCCAACCTCAGCTTTCGGCTTATAACTCGGGAACCAATCAACGTAGAACGTTGTGGATTGTATATTTAGAATCAGAAGAGCATTCTCTTTCAAACGATACCCTACTCGACTAGATTTCTGACAAAATTTTTTTCCGAACCCCTTCCGACCCTATTTGACCCCCCTACAACCCCCATTCCGATAATTTTATTTCATAGAAATATAGCGCTATCTATTCGCTTTCGAACGCACAAAAAAAATCGAGAAAAAAAGGGTGAGCAAATAGAGTTTTTGGGCCTTGAAACTAGAAAATCAGTGAAATTTTATATAAATTTGACTTTCAGCTGACGTACACTGCATAGAGCGAACATGGTCAATTGTGGACCGATCTCCAAGATTTCAGTCTACATATTACACAGTATCTCTTGCATACATTGCACAATTCTGCACTTGCTTAAAGCTTTCTGACGCGAGTTAGCTTGCTTCTTTGTGTCATTTAAGTGTCTGTCTCTAATTGGGTCCTGTGTTGCCGCTGATGCCTATGTCTAGTTGTATTTCGATCTTTTGTGTAGAGAGCTGTGCTTTTGTGCACTAATAGAGATCGTTGAGTTATGTTAAAACTTCAAAGGGTTTATGAATTGACGCTCCATTCACAAGATATATGACATCAAAAATAAGGCCTCTAAATCGCTATGGGACCAAAACTTCCAAATCGGACTTCTTTCATACTATAATAAGAGTTGGGACTAAAAATTGGGGCTTTTAGATAACTTTTAGAGTAGATTAAAAAATTTTGGTTCAAAACAATTTTTGAGCGAAAAATTTTATCGACCACATTTGGCGGGCCCTAGCACGTCTAGAACCACCTAGGCCGGCTTTTTTTTTCTAATTTGTAGCACTATCATTTGCTACGGTCTGGAGTAAACCCTTAGCTTGGCCCGTGGTTTGTGAGAATTCGCTCTGAAAGCCCATCTGCAGAATTTAAGCATTTGCCAGGTCAGAGGCTGGGAAAGTCATCAAAAGCAATGGGATTTATAATTTTAGCAATTTTCTGAAATGATTTTTAGTTTCACTTGAGTGAAAATCGTTTCTATAAATAATTTGGGCTAAGAGAAATGTCTCCATGTGTGCCGTACGCAGTAATACGACCTGCCAGTGTCGTACATACAGTGTAGAGGCCTAACGAACAGTGACAAAAATCGAAATAACTGTACATCAATGTACTGTAGGCGTACTGTATACAGATTTTTGATGTAATACTGATGTAATATACTGTATACTGATTTTTGATCATAGGCAAGTTTCGATAAACATTCCACTAAACTGCAAAAAT
Organism: Sabatieria punctata; assembly: GCA_030248155.1. Lineage (NCBI taxonomy): Eukaryota > Metazoa > Nematoda > Chromadorea > Araeolaimida > Comesomatidae > Sabatieria > Sabatieria punctata. The sequence goes on from JASANB010006438.1 coordinate 252,665, forward strand.
ACCTGGAATCGGTAGGCAGTTATTGGGTAAGTAATCCCAAAAATACCAATTTTTCGGTATGATGGGTTCAGTATAACGCAGTCAACAGTATCCTGGGACAAACGCCCAACCCCTTCCTCCATCAACGGATCACCTTTTGTGTATGGTCAGGAGGCTGGTATAAGCCGGCAACTTCGAGTCGGCATGTTTGCCGCGAAAATAAACAGATCCAGCAGATCCTTTGCCGCTCTGGCAGCAGCTTAACAAATCGCCCTTGGCTGTCAGCTATGAGCGGCCGCAAGAGTAGAAAATACGCTGAAAGGGCTGCCGTTACAAATAAATAAAAAAGCACTTCTTATGAACAGTTTTTTATTTCAAAATAAAAAGACACAGTTTCAAGCCAAGCTCGTTTGTGCCAGAAGTACGTGTCTTTCCGCCTGGTAGTTGTCGGCCAAAATGTGCCACAAAAAAGAGCCGAGTAAACATATTGCCGACTGATCGCGATTCGTCGGCAATAAGCTATTCCTGGCTCATTTACACCTAATCTGGCATACGTTGATCATAATTCTCTATACAAAATTATTCTAAAAATTCCTGAAGGAGGATAGCGGCGGCCTGATGGAACGGGGTAGGTCCGAGCCTGAGGCGGTCAACCCCCTCAGCTCCATTTGTCCATGTGTAATACAGTATACCGTTTGACTGCGCTGTACACTGCAATGTATGTATAGGCACAGTGTTTTAGCCGGATGAGTGTTGCGAGTGCTGTCGAATCAATGGCAACTGCAACAACGGCCTCAGATGCTACATCCATTACTGAACATGATGATGGTACTACAAGTTCAGTTGGCAACCTTGACGAGTTGGAGTTGTTTATCGATGAGCAGCTTAGTGGCAGTGAACGTTCCGATGCTGTGTCAACTGCTCTTTCCCTTTTCCTACTGTTGTGGTCCTACACGTTCTTTGTTAGTCTAACAGCTGTCAATGCACTGCTCTGTGGACTTTCAAGTTTCTTCCCTCTCCTTTTTCGTTCGATTAGCGCTTTGAGAAGTGTTCTCAGTGCTTTTCCAAGATCGACTCATGCTATTGAAAAGGCTCTGGCACTTAACAAAGACACCTTCGAGAAGATTACTGTTTGCGGAAAGTGCCACACCAACCATCGGACAGTTGACGGTACTCAGCAGAGTTTGCGCTGCCAAAATTGTGGAGCAAAGCTTGGCCGTTTGTGTTCCACAAAAAACCAACGAGTTTTCCGGCCGTTTCACACGTTTGCCTATCGACCACTTAGCCAAGGCTTGCAAGAGCTTTTGCTACAGGACAACTTTGAGATTGAATGCCAGCTCTGGAGAGAGCGTGCTCATTTGCCTGAGAAAAGCGCTGACATATTCTATGATGTGCACGACGGTCTTCTATGGAATTGTGGTCCTCTTGCAGAGTTTTGTCATTCATCTGATGCATATCTATTTCTGCTGAACTTTGATTTCTTTCCGCCTTACGAACGCTCAAATGTTTCGATTGGCTGCATTTACTGTGTCTGCTTAAATCTGCCAGTTGAAGTTCGTTTCAAGGTAAGCCTACTATTTTATAAGGAAAGCGTTCCTTTTGATGTTTCCTGGTGGTTGAGTGAATGGTAAATGCGTTAAATCAAGTGCAACTAGGCATGCGAGTACTTATGGTACTGGCACCGTACATGGTACCGGTACCTACTGTAGGCTAGTGGCACCATATATGGTACCCCACGTTCGGCGACTGTGGTGGTACATGAACGGCATTAAGTGCCAAGACTGTATAACAGTTCTTTAGCAAAAGAACTGCTTGATTGTTGGAACTCTTCCATGGACTGGTGCTGAACCGAGTTCTATGCGACCTTATCTCTCACATATTGTGGATGATTTGCTAAAGTTATGGAAGGGTATTCACATGACCACGCACGAAAGACCGAATGGTACTGTCGTTCGAGGTATGTGAATTAATCAACAGACTTTTTTATTAAGCAGTCTAGGGTAGCAGACAGACCGATTTCTTTAGACTGGTTTGTTTGAGATTTAGAATGATTTTTTATGCTATCTATTTTAAGCTGCCATTCTTGGATCTTCTTCTGACCTACCTGCCACAAGGAAACTTCTTGGTTTCAAGTCGTTTAACGCTCATAAAGGCTGCTCAAAATGCAACGTGAACTTCGGAAATCGCTTGAATGTGCCGACTGTGCGTGATTGGGGCTCAAGCTTTACTAACTTAAACCTTGCGGAACTGAGAGATGCAGTAAGTTACCCGAATTTATATAGTAGGAGGTAGAATAAGCTTTAAACTGACACAGTTCACAGTAGAGATGTGCACGAGTCGGACATACCTCACCTGAACGGGCGGCCGAGGGGGTGGTATTGACCGGCGAGGGGGAGGGGTATACCCCCACACCCCCCGGCCCATGTATGACTCTGACTGACGATCTGCCATCTTCTATGTATATGGCAAGTGCCAAGTCAAATAAATTTGGTCAGATTGAGAAACATAATTTGTACTCATGGGGGATTCTTCAATCGGGTGTAGGAAGTACTGTTTTGCAACTCATACATGTTAGGGTCCGTACCGGCCTGGGAGAACAGGTAGGGGGTTTCCGTCAAGAAAAGATTCAGGGGGTTTCGGCCAGAGAGAGAGGTCCAAAATCGTAAAAATCTCCAGAATGCCCGGACGATTCAATAAGAATGTTAAAAATTGCCATTTTAAGCAGCCAGATAGCGGTTTAGAGCTAAAAACAATTAAATAATGACAGAAACGGCTTGAAAAAACCGATTTGGCCTAAATATTATAAGTGCAAACGCCAAATTCGGTTACCAAAGGCCACTAAGCGGACTTTAAGCTAAAAAATTGTGATTTCTGAGCCAGTTTGTTAGTACTGGAGCTGCTACTACAGTAGTATGTACATATGCAGTTGTATTTTGGTGTCGGGGAAGCGGTGTCCCTAAGCTGCCTCGGGGGGGTCTGCTTATCCCACATACGTGCGTACTGTATCAGTGCGATGTTTGGATCCTCAGAGATTGGTTTGATTGAATTTAAACTGTTCACTTGCAACAAGGAATTTTGGTTCATAGTAGTGGATTTGGTTCGCTACTGGCTGTCGTGATAGTATAGCTGTAACTCTCAGAACTCAAGTTTCAAGTCTACGAGACCATGATCTGAGTATTACATGAGTAGGACGATCGAGGCGTTCAGTCAGAATGAGCTCGCAATAATAAGCCTGAAAATTTTCCATTCTAGTTCACTGTGCATTGTACATTTATCAAAAGCTTGACTTTGTAGAACGGAGAGCTGCTGTTACCGTGGCCATCTCGAACTGGCATTGAGCACCGAACTGTCGCCAACGAGCTTAGACAATCCACCAAGAAGAGAGCAGCGGAAATTTCTGCGGAGACTGGATACTTTGACAACATACTGTTGGAACTACCGTACTACGACTCAGTTAGAATGCACACTATTGATCCGATGCATTGCTTATTTGAAAGTTTGCATGTCTGAATGGGCCGGGGTTCCTGGAGATTTGCTCACCCCCGACTTGGGCCTGACGTACCTAGTTAGACCCCACCCAACCATCTGAAAGCCGCCAATCCTTGACTAAATTGAAAACTAAATTTCGGCAGCAAAAGGCCAATACATGGTCGTCTGTCTGCCGCGCTCACTTTTGTGTTCTTTCGTGTTTGGCGAAACAAACTCATCAAGCAGACTTTCCTTCCAGGACGAACCCACCAAAATTGCCCCCGACCAACTCCTATCCTAAATAAGTAGGCAGGCCCCAAATTTTTCGGATTCTGACCACCTCGGCACATTTTCTGTCCGATCACGACTCAAGTTTTAAACAGATTTAACAAATGCATTCATACATTTAACAGCAGGTCTAAGCTCTCCCTCCGCCCGACACAGGCCAGAAACCCTGGTCGAACACCTGATGATTTTTCTTCCGAGTAATTTTTTCAGTAACATTTTGCCATATTGTTCAATTTCAGACACTAAATTTGCCAAAATAGCAGTTGTAAACCACCCGTTTTAGCTGTATTTGATCCCAAATTAGCGCCTTGTTACGATTTTTGAGTGTTTTTTAGCACCCTACCCCTTCACCAGAATTTGGGCTCAGACCACCGGGATTTACCTAAAAAATTAGAATTTCCGTGGAGCACCCTGATTCTTAGTTTTTGGGCATAAAATGAGCACTAGTTGGAATTTTCGCACAGTGGCGTATTCAGGGGGTGTAGGGTGTGTACACCCCCTTTGCGGTGGAGGTAGGAAGAAAAAGTCTGTCAAAAATATAAGAAACTAATTTATTATGTACTAAAACTGTCAATTTTGTGCTCAGAATGCCTTCTAAATGCGTTTTTGAAGGCCAAATCTTCAAAATTTTCTCGCCCTGGTCGGGCAGAAGTCCAACCAGGCCATTATAAACTACTAAAACTTGTAATTTCTGTTAATTTTAAGCTCGGAATGCGTTTTAAACGCGTTTTTGAAGACTAATTTTGCTAAATTTTCTTACCTTGGTTGGGCAGCGGCCCAACCAGGCACTTTCAAAATTTTACACCCCCTTTCCAAAATCCTGGATACGCCACTGCTTTCGCACCAGTCTGGCAGTTTTTGTACCCAGTTGTCATGTTAATCGTTGCTGAAAATTTGAGCCAATTAATAAAGAACTGACCGAGAACGAAGCATTTTAGTGAACTTAAATAAACGACAAGTCATTTTCATCTATACTGTCTTTTTTTTAAATTCTAGGTGTAGCCAAGCACATATTTGATGTGTGGGCGCGTCATGGTTTCCTAACCAAGAAGAACCTGTCGCAGTTCGATGATATTATTTCAAAAGTCATGCCACCGCCTGACTTCGACAGACTTCCAACTGGATTTTCTAGTAGCTGGCGATCATTTAAAGCAGTGCAGTGGATGCACTGGGTCCTTCACTACTCTCCTCTTGTGCTTTCTACAGAAATTCTTCCAATCAGGCACGTATAGGTATTTACTGAGCAGATGCACTTCAGATTCTGTTTGCACATCAATAGCCTGTGCACTTCTGCTTTCAAACAAATTGCTACATGTTTATTCAGTTTTCAAACAGGACTTATTAGTTATTACTGTTTAGTACAAAATCTTTAAACCTACATTCGTGGTTTTGTCTGTGTTAACTAACTGTTCAAATTAAATTTTTAAACACACAATAACCTATTTGTTACTTTAGGTGCGTCGAGTATTGGTTCAAGTTTGTTGTGGCGTGTCGCTCAGTTACAGTGACACATGTCTCAAGATCTCGACTCCGTTCATTCACTGACAATTACGCTGAGTTCATCAAATTGTTTATTGATCACCATGGAATCAATGAAGTTGTGCCGAACATGCACATGGCCATCCATCTGGAGCACGTGCTGCTGGATTTCGGACCAGTTTACTCTTTTTGGTTATTCCCTTTCGAACGATATAACGGAATTCTTGGATCGTACCCTACTAATGGCCATTCGGATGTGCAGTGCCAGCTTATGCGCAGGTTTCTAACCATTGCCCAAGGAGATGCCCTAAAATCAAAGATTCTGGATGAGCACACGCGGCCTATTGTAGACAAACTCAGCGAAGGGAACTCTGCCTGCTTACTTCCGCCGCCAATGCGGCTCCAACATCAGCAGCACCAGATTGCAACCTCGCCTGAAATTCCTACGTCGATCTATAGTGACTTGCATACTGTAACACTTCCAAGTCGATGCTACAAGTCAACGCTCAGTCTCAAAGAGAAAGATCGACTGCTGGCGGTGTACCAGACTATCTACTCAATTGAACTGTCTCTGTCCGATGTCTGCGAAACTGTCACCTGTTTCACAAAACTGATTGTTGGTAGTTGTCATTTCTGGTCGCAGTTGGAGGAGAGCGATTCCAGACAAGCAATAGTTTTGCTCCGAGGGGTACGGAATCACAGCGTCAGACCAGCGTCGGTTCTATGCTATCTTCGCCATGGAGTTATGCTAAATGGCAAAATGTTGGTTCACGTCTTTGCCAAAGTTGTGTATCAGCAAGCAGTCTCGCAGGTTGGGTGTCGATTTAGAAAACCAGCATTCCTCTGCACGATGCAGCATCGCACAGGCAGTCGGTCAACAGATTTTGTTCCGATACAGCATGTTCTGCACCGCTGTATTTGCAGGCCACTTGAATCTAATCATACTGAAACTTATGTCTGTGTGCCTTTGGTTTCAGGATCTGTCTGAAAGGTGCTCTATTGCCGGAGTACGCATAAAAATTAAACATGTCCGTGACACTTCTATGATCTAGTTAGTTGGTGGATTACTGCAGCCTTTTGCATACTTGCTTGATTAACAGTACTTGTCTCTAGACTAACGGTGTTTTGCTGCCATGTAGTTTGGGTCTAAAATAGTCTGTCAAAGAAACATTCAAAATTGACCGAGTCGATCCACTGCAGCTTTCTTGTAAAACCCTCTTCATTTTGGGAAATAACATCTTCTACTGTACGGAGCCGATACCGCTTATTGTATTGTGTGTAAAGTTTATAATAAAGTGTTCATTGGACTTTTTACTAACATTTTAGATATATAACGAAAAAACCGATCCTGAATACGTAGAGAAAAGTGCATGTATCTTCGAAAACTAAAAATTGTTAAAAACTTGGGTCAGTTAAATGTAGTCGATCAGTTTTCTAAACCCCGATTGGTAGGTTCGGTAGGGTGGAGAGACCAACGGGACGAGCCGGACGCGGCCGCAAAAAAAGCACGGCCTGGCCAAAAATACCGGCTCGTTCAGTCTAAATGTTCGACTTGCATGTTTTCCAGAGTGCGATGGATTTCCTAGGAGCGCTTGGGAACGCTTGTGTTGATGACAGATATGACGCCCCCATTTTCCATAACAATTCGCTTCTAGAGACGAACGTACAGAATTTACCTCCTCAAGGTAGGTAGCTAGTTCGCCTCTGTCTGTTTGCTTGCCAATACGCTGGTTTGGTACTAATTTGTGATAATGAGACTAATTACACTTCTACATTACATATAGGCATGCCGCTCCCGCTGACGCTTTTTGAAACTGTTTGATCTACTAACCCTAATACACAAGAAGGTTCAGCATACGCCTGTTTATCTGTGAAAACGATAGCACAGTAGCTGCAGTACCTATATTACAGTGCTTATATTGATGCGCTCGGACCCGAATTTTAGGCCAACCCACCCGTTTTTGGTGGTGAAAATGTCAACTTTTCTAGCTATTAATTTTTTCAGTACTCGGCATCAGTTTTATATTTTATTAAATTGAAATTGAACTAGAAGTTTTACTTTCCTTGCACACTTCAGTGTTCAATTCACAATCGACCCAGGTGGTGTCAGGGTCACCCGCAACGTCTTAACGCACGTTTAAGTGCAGGCATACGTGTATGTTAGCTTTTTTTAGCACACTTCAGTACAAGCACACGTACGCAACACGTAAAATGAAAAACAACTTCAACTTTAACTTTTCCAACTTCAACATCAAAAAAACAAGTTAGCAAGTGCAAGGAAGAAGGATTGAATTAAGCCGAAGGGAAAAACCAGAACTCAATTTACCGCATTTACCAGATTCTACGGTTACTTTCTAAAAAATCAGTCAGAAAATTCATTATTTTATCAAAAAACGTTACTGACAGCCTTAAAAGAAATCAGTTTATTGTCAACCGCAGTCATTACACCAACAAATACACTGAATCGTTCTCTGTCTTTTACACGATTTATAGGACCTCTGGCCACCCGGCCTGAGGAGCGTATCTCAATAGACGAGTACCCATAATGCATCTTTCTCAAATTCAGATCGCCTCACTTTGACGGACCTCAGTGCTCCTCGGTCACAGTCGGTTCCTAGTGACCACACCCAACAAATTCTCACTCTACAACAGCAGGTGATGGAAAAGCAGGCTGCCATAAACAAGATCTTGGAAGAAAAGGCTAAACTGATTGAGGAGAAAACAGTATTGATCGAGGAGAAAGCCGAACTCACCAGAAAAAATTTGGAGCTTTCCGGTGGGCTTTCTTTCGTGTGTACAGTACGTAACATACAGCGTAGGTCGAGTACCAAAAATCGCTAGTAATCCTAAAACGCTATACAAACAATTCTGTCAACAATTGCTACAAAAGTGCCTGAACAAGATCGTTAAAGTTTGCAACGTCAAGTTGTTGAAACCGTTGAACGTACTTGTACATACTACGTACATACAGTGAATTTCAGAAACGGTTGGAACTCTGACGTTCAAGTTAGAAGAATTGAAGTCCGAGAGCTCTAAGTCCTGCCCTAAATCTAGAGATCTAACCTCTGCTGATAAACTGCGGCAACTTTACCAGGAACTTGTTGACAGACACGAAATCGAACCGTTTTCTCGAAATGAGCCGTAAGAGATCGCCACCGAGTGTTGTAGAAAATAATTCGCCATGCACACACGCGATTACAGAATCCATGACGGTCGGAACGCAAAAATTCGCGAGCAACTGTATGGCGAGGGTCGTGAGTGTGCCGATTTGAATGGATGGAAGGACAAAACAAAAGAATTTTGGTTCCAGAAGATTCGGCAGATGAAAAACAACCTCAGATTTGCATCTGAGCCTTTAGACGCCAAAGCAGACAAAGTGCATCGAGCTAAGAAACGCCGCTGGCTGCACGAGGTGTGTTTCATTCCAATTGGCCTGCACTTTCTACTGATCTGATTGCTACAGTGCTACAGTGTGATATCTTGGCAATTGTTCTAGAAAATGCGACGCCGGGTTCAGGGTGCCCAGAAAAAGCTGGAGCAGTTTGAAGCAGAGGTGCCACCAGGTCAAATGGTTAACTCTCCAGCCACCAATCTAAATATGACAAAAGCTTCGCTGCAAAACTGTCTACAGTATTTGGAGGATGAGCGATTCCACTCTTCTGAGGATGAACGAGAAGAAGACAGCGGATGCAAAACTCGTGTCAAAAGAAAGCTGTGCTTTGAGACAGAAGTGTGGGGCAAGATTAAACGCTACTGCGAACAGTACTACCTGCAAAACTGTGTTAACACTGCGTCCGCTGTGCGTGTCATTCACGCAAAAGATTCGGCGGCCTACAGTACCCGCGCTTGCCCTACAGACAACTTGCCGTCCGGTAGACCATTGCCGTCTGGTCTGTTTAAGGCTCCTGTGCAGTTGAGTTTTGGATAAATCGATATCTCAGGAAAATGTTTGCCGTAAAATGTTTGGATTGAGTGTTATTCGTTGTACTGTATAAAACTGATCCGTAGATGCAATGTTGCAGACATGGGCAAAAGGGTGGAGGTGGGATTGAGGTGCGGTCGAAAATGCCTCAAAAAAAGTGAGCTGCTCCTACGTACATAGTCTGAAGTTTAGCTGCAGTATTGTGTTTAGGGGCCGTGCAAAAATTACGTAATGGCAGGAGGGGGAGGGGGGGTTCGCCAAAAGATTACTATTCATTACGGTGGGGGGAGGGGGGTTGGCGACTTCATTACGTAATTTTTAAAAGTGCAGAAATCACTAAAGTGGCCATAATTTTTATTGTTTTGATGTGTAGTGCATGTACTTGTAGTCTCGATTTGAAGCTATTGGGCTTAAATTTTCTCGATTTCACTTAGATGAACGTTTAGATTAGAGAAGGTAGCTACCGTTTACGTCAGGGCTTTCGAATTTTTCAAATGCTAAATGGCAAGAGTGACCTTTGACATCTTATTAAGAGTATATAAGGGTATAACACTTATCGACTCGATCTTTTACAGGGTTCGTGCGGCTTTTTCCGAGCAAAATTCGCTGAACAAAGTCAAATTTCCCCGACCAATCAGAGTGACAACATTCTAACAAGGCTCAGAATTTTTAAAAATTTGCTCTTAAAAACGCATTTAACCGGCATTCTGTTAAGTTGTAGTAGTTGTGGAAAGTCAGAAGTCCCATTTTCAAAAGGGTGGTGTGTAAAGCTCTGACAGGGCCCTTTGGGCGAGAGAGGATTCTACTGCTATCAATTTTTTCCCTGACTGGACACCAAATTCCCTGACCTTTCGGGTCCCGCACGAACTCTGGTTTATGACTATCGATTTATCAGTCAAGCAATATTGAAGCAGCCCTAAAACCCAGTATAAAACACTTCCAATACAATCCGTCACCCCGTCAGTAACCAAACGCCATCCAATGCTGGCTTCTATCTATGTAAAACTAAGACTATACGTACATGTACGTAGTTGTAGCTCATCAATAAAGAAAACTAAGATAACTATCAATTGTTACTGTATACAGATGCTATTTTAATAAGAACGTCATTTTACATAGAATTGAACGGAAAATTTTCGGCTCTAACTCTTCAAAAAATTGAAATTTCGGGGGTAGCCAAATTATTACGTAATTAGGGGAGGGGGGTCAGGAAATTATTACAGGCGATTATCAGGGGGGAGGGGGGGTCCGAAAATGGGCAAAAATACCATTACGTAATTTTTGCACGCCCCCTTACTGTATGTGTCTCACTCACACACGTACAGGTATCTGAATGAGGGTGTAACAGGTCCGATGGGGAATGGGGTTGGGGTCTGGCGTTGACCGAGGGGTCTAAGCCAAAATTCTAGGGGTCGCAATTAGGAAAAAAGCTCATTTTTTATGTTGTGCAAATTAGTGTTCAGAGTAAAGGTAGCGTAGATTAGCATTAACCGCAGACCGGAGCTCGACCTTGTCTACGACTTTGATTATGAGGTTCAAGTCGCTCCGAGGCTTCCCAAAAAAAGTTATTCGCAAAAAACCGCCAGGTCGCTTATTTTTTAACAGGCTTTAGTTTTGAAAATGGTTGGCCGGGCATTTCAAGTTTAACAAGAAATTTTACTCACAGAAAGTCCAATAAATGCGTTTTTAAAGCCTTTAAGATTTTTTCAGAATTTGACCCTACTCATCATAGTTGATAAGGAATTTTGAATCATAGAAAAGGTCAGGGATATCGGTCTGCAAAACCCGCTCGAACTCTATTCGCAGAACTCCGTCTACGGTTTTTGCTAGCCTGTTTATAGTCACGCTATTGCCGTAGTTGGTACATCGGTTCTTTTACCGGTGCACATAGATGCACACTTTTTCTTCTGGTCGGACCGCACCCATTCAGTTAAACCTGTATGCCTCCTTGTCTACCATCAGTGAAAAATAATCTCAACTGTTGTATAGCATTTCAGTGATAAAGGCGTTTTAGCTTGATGAGCCCATGTTTGGAATTAATCGAAGAAAATACTACAATAGAGAGCATAGGATCAATAATCCTAGCCACGGTGCCAGGCAAGTGATGGGAGCCGGTCAGCTAAACACGTGATATCGATATGTATACACGGTGCGTATACACGTGTAAACGATATGTATACACGGTCCGTTAACACGGCCTGCCCAAGGGCGTGTTAGCGATATGTATACACGGTGACATGACACGGTTAGCACGCTCACAAGACACGGTTGACACGATGACATGACACGGTTGACACGCTCACAAGACACGGTTGACACGCTCCGCAAACACGTGTATACGGACCGTGTCAACCGTGTCAACAAACTCGTTTTCCCTGTGTAGTAGTAGTAGTAGTAGTAGTAGTAGTAGTAGTAGTAGTAGTAGTAGTAGTAGTAGTAGTAGTAGTAGTAGTAGTAGTAGTAGTAGTAGTAGTAGTAGTAGTAGTAGTAGTAGTAGTAGTAGTAGTAGTAGTAGTAGTAGTAGTAGTAGTAGTAGTAGTAGTAGTAGTAGTAGTAGTAGTAGTAGTAGTAGTAGTAGTAGTAGTAGTAGTAGTAGTTGTTGTAGTAGTAGTAGTAGTAGTAGTAGTAGTAGTAGTAGTAGTAGTAGTAGTAGTAGTAGTAGTAGTAGTAGTAGTAGTAGTAGTAGTAGTAGTAGTAGTAGTAGTAGTAGTAGTAGTAGTAGTAGTAGTAGTAGTAGTAGTAGTAGTAGTAGTAGTAGTAGTAGTAGTAGTAGTAGTAGTAGTAGTAGTAGTAGTAGTAGTAGTAGTAGTAGTAGTAGTAGTAGTAGTAGTAGTAGTAGTAGTAGTAGTAGTAGTAGTAGTAGTAGTAGTAGTAGTAGTAGTAGTAGTAGTAGTAGTAGTAGTAGTGGTGGTTGGTAGTGGTAGTGGTAGTGGTAGTGGTAGTGGTAGTGGTAGTGGTAGTGGTAGTGGTAGTGGTAGTGGTAGTGGTAGTGGTAGTGGTGGTTGGTAGTGGTAGTGGTAGTGGTAGTGGTAGTGGTAGTGGTAGTGGTAGTGGTAGTGGTAGTGGTAGTGGTAGTGGTAGTGGTAGTGGTAGTGGTAGTGGTAGTGGTAGTGGTAGTGGTAGTGGTAGTGGTAGTGGTAGTGGTAGTGGTAGTGGTAGTGGTAGTGGTGGTTGGTAGTGGTGGTTGGTAGTGGTGGTTGGTAGTGGTGGTTGGTAGTGGTGGTTGGTAGTGGTAGTGGTGGTTGGTAGTGGTAGTGGTGGTTGGTAGTGGTAGTGGTGGTTGGTAATGGTGGTTGGTAGTGGTGGTTGGTAGTGGTGGTTGGTAGTGGTAGTGGTAGTGGTAGTGGTGGTTGGTAGTGGTAGTGGTAGTGGTAGTGGTAGTGGTAGTGGTAGTGGTAGTGGTAGTGGTAGTGGTAGTGGTAGTGGTAGTGGTAGTGGTAGTGGTAGTGGTGGTGGTGGTGTGGCAAAGAAAAGTTTCGAAAAAACTAGTGCGATATTTGCAATCTACACATAATGTTTGCCTTGTGCAACAATTTTTGTTCCAATTCAGCACAAAAAAATTTTCGATTTTGACTTTGAGGGCGAATTTCGACCTAACGGTATGAGTCGATTTCGGCTATATTTTGCATGCATGTAGGGAAGTTACTAGGCTATATTATATATAAAAACTGGACCTGGCCTAGGATCCTAATGTATGAAAATTTGGTCAAACGTGTTTGTCGGTGTGGCACAAAATAGGTGTAAAACCGCGTTTTTAGCCTATAACTCCGGTACGGAGCATCCAACCGCACTTTAGATACCATTTTCGAAATCTCCGAGTCTGGCCGCATCTGTTTGTGTGCCAACTTTCATCCTACGACCAAGCACGAGCTTAAAATCATGTTTTGAAGTTAGGGTACTTTTTTCTTTTTTTCAGCCCGACCACCCCTACTTTGGAGGGGGGCCTGGCGCTCTGGGGGGTCCACCGGAGCTCATACTTTGGGGTTCTTATTTTTTCGTCATATACTCTCACATATATAAAAATGACGCAAATCGGTGATGTGACCCTGACCCGATTTGGGGAGGCTCCCTTATCAAAGGTTAAATCCTCTCAGAAATTGCGTCTTAATTTTTACTTTACTATTGGCTCTTAATTTTACTTTTTACTATCATTTTACTACGAGTAAAATACCAGTAGTATTACTAATTTTTGTTTTACTATACTATAGTGAAATAACAGTAGTACTTGGAAAAAGTGCAATTTAAACTGAAAATGACATAACTACTTGTAACACACAGCGTGTCATGGGTATGAAAGTGTTTTCACATGACAGAATCATAAATGTATGTAGAGTTATAAAACTCTACTGAGTCTTATCCTTATGAATCGGTGACATCAATCCGATCCGATCCGATATATTGGGGGTGGCCTGTACGGTCCTATGATCAGACCAACTTGTCCATTTCATATCCCCATATCATCTCTCTTCATTTCGGATACTATCCCGATTCAAGTCTCAACCAGCCTCGGGGATATCTAGCGGTTTAGGTTCACCCGAGGCTTTAATTAACCTTAGGAGGTCCCTAACCGTTACATCACTCAACTCCTGGGTGGTAAAATATCTACTGCCCAGAATAACTTGCCTACGTCCAGCCAATGCGTCACATTCCATGACCAAATGTTCAGGCGTTTCCTCCTGTTCTAAGCAAAATGAGCATGTTGGATCATCCACCAAGCCCATAATGTTGAGATGTCTATTAAGGTTACTACTGTGTCCAGAACCAACCGACCACCAGTTTTAGTTCCCTTTTACTAAAACTAAGTAATTCTCTGGTCACCACCAATCTGGGTCCCAGAATGAAGTGCTTTGATTGCCTACAGTCGGCTTGTAGATCCCATCCCAGGCAAATTGCAGCTGGTTCTTAGCCCAACTTCTTAATTCAGTCCGTACTTTCCTAAGCGAGATGCCAAGGGCTGGTTCCGGCCCTATAAGTGGCAACTCAGAAGCCGCCCGACCTAATCGGTCAGCCTGTTCATTTCCCTCCACATCCGAGTGTCCAGGTAGATACATCAACTGTAACGTCTTCTGAAGCGCCAGTCGTTGTAGTTACCTGACACACTCCGCAACCAACTTTGAGTTGACGCGTGGAGATACTAGTGCTCTTAGAGCGGCTTGACTATCTGAGCAAATACAGATCTTCTGCTCTGGACAGTTTACTAATCCCGGAGCCCTGGCGCAGTTCAATATAGCATAGACCTCTGCCTGGAAAACCGTTGCGTATTTTCCCAAGGGAAAGGAATCCTCCACGCTTACTCCTGCTCCCGAATCGGTGACATGTCATGAAACGTGAACTTACTGTTGAAGGGTGCATGACACCTTTCAGACATGGTGTATAGATTTGCATGACAAGAACCCCTTACGTGATAAGTGTAGTAAAAATGACAACTAGAGTGATAACTGACGACTATGTAACAGTGATTTCACATGATAGAATCCTAAATTTTTAAGAGTCTCAAAACGGCTATGATGTGAAATTTTTACGTGTGTTACAAGGAGATAAGTTAGCTATTTTTAGCTTTAGTTTTTTCCGCAATTTATGTTTTTCCGACCCTTTAGAAAAAACTGTATTTTTTGAAAAAACGGAAGAAAGCCTAGGAAAAACACACCACAGATCCCTGGCAGAACTTTTTGAAACGATTTAGATATAAACGTAAATGTGGAGTTTAAAGGATTTTAAGTGGCCCCATATGTATTGTGTATTTAAGCACAAAACATTCCTCTACCCAATCCCTCATCCATGCCTGAAAAACACTCCTACTCAATACCAGTTCACACTCTAATGTAAATTTATTTATTAATTTATCTATCTAAACTAAATAATCAAACACTACATTCAGTTTTCTCCTGTAAAAGCTCGTTCTTTCGATTTGAGAGCACACAGTCGTTCTGAATCTTCTGTTCAAGAAAGTCCAATTTCTGATCGGCCACTTCTGACAAAGCGGAATCACAGACGAATCTGTATTTACTGAGACTCTTGCCCTCTACTCCGTGTTCGACCAAATCCGATCCTAACAACTCCTCTTCTTCACTCAATCTCAGGCCCAATGGACTGTAATGCAACAACTGAAATTGAATCAGCTGAAGTTTTCTTTTCAAAAGTTATCATGTAATTTGCGTTACTGACTGAATATTCCAGAATAGCCTCTTCACCTTAACGGCCGCAAAGGTTAGCGACCCAGACCAACAACACACTGTCACTATTGTCAACAGCTGTACGCCAAGCAGATACGTTTGTCCGGTGATTAATCCTGTTGGATGGTCTTCTTTCTGAACAGCAACTATTCAAATGTTTGAGAACTTCTCTTTCTCTCCAACTCACATAAATGGTCTCCTTTTCCGTGAATATACCAACAGCAATTAGACCCCAAATGGCAGAGACAAAATGAACCGGCACAATCCCAACTGGGTCATCAATGTGTAGGAAATTGAGAACTGGCAGTACAGCCATTGCCAGCTGTGAGGCTGTGGCACCGATTACCAATGCGTGCCATGGACGAGCCAGGGCGCAGAGACCTGGAATGATGACGATGACGACAATGACATGTCATGACAATGACAATGACAATGACAATGACAATGACAATGACAATGACAATGACAATGACAATAACAATGACAATGACAATGACAATGACGATGACGATGACGATGACGATGACGATGATAATGATAATGATAATGATGATGATGATGATGATGATGATGATGATGATGATGATGATGATGATGATGATGATGATGATGATGATGATGATGATGATGATGATGATGATGATGATGATGATGATGATGACAACAGTACTTTTCAACAGTACATAGTTTTCAACTTACCAGTGCTGGCAACTAATGAAGAAAGAAGAGAGTTAATGAGCAAGTCCAACTTGCACTTTCCAGTAAAAATGAAGCTGAAATCAGTGAAACTACCCTAGCCACACCTAAATAAACAGATGCAACCTTGCGATGATTCCACTGGAACAACCACCAACCGTTGCTAAAATAGTGGCCACAGAAGATCTGGAAATGCAAAAATATAACCTAATTAATCAAAGAGTTTGTACCTAGCAGCCAGAGTCCATCTCCCAGAGGTGACGCCATAGCTGCTTCCACAGTTGAACCCCAACCAACCCCACCAGAGCATAAAACAGCCCAACATCGAGTTTATTGGCGAGCTCATCTCCCGTTTTCGGTTGCTGGACCAACCAGACCTTGGTTTGAGAACCCAAGTAGCCACTAGACCAGCTGTACCGCCAACCAAATGGACTGCTGAGGCTCCAGCAAGGTCTATCACCCCTAGACGGTAGAGGAACCCTTCTGAAGACCAAATCCAGTGGGCAGGGAATGCATGGATCACTACCAGAACCATACTCAGCACTATGTATGACTTGAATCGAACTCGCTCAGCCATGGCACCTAAACTTTTTAATTACTTACCTCAGAGAAAATCATAAAAATAGGCATTTTTGTAAATGCATATACATGATGTTATGTCTAGCTATCTATCAGATTATTATTGAGAATGATATAATTTTAAAATACATTTTTCGAAATTATTCAAGTTTTAGATTTTTCATAGTTGGGATGAAGTTTCTTTCAATATTTTTTAAATACAGGGTGTCCCAAAAAAAATGACAACATTTCTTTTTGCTGCCATTTTCGCAATTTTTGACCAAATTGTCTGAAATTTGAAACATAAGTGCCAAAAAAGTGGGAATTTTATGTGTTAAAATTTGGTGCATCAGGATTGACCCAGTCCTGAGAAATTCAACAATATATAAAATTGAGAAATTTCAATTAAATGTAGAAACAGCATCAAAAATGGAAACTTTTCTTTTTGCTGTATCTTCTTTAATTTTGGTCGGAATTGGATGAAATTTTGAATATACGCGCAGAATAACGGTTTGATTTGTAGATCAAAAGTTGGCGCATGAACCCAGCCCAGCTCTTAACATAAAAAATCCCAATCACAATTCAACGACAACATTGATTTTCGCGCTCCTTAGCTGTAATGAAGCTCCTGTAGACGTAATTCAGTCTGTCAGCCCAAACATGCAAAGAAATGTTTATGATGCTTATGGGAAACGGTTGCAGCAGAGTATTAACTCAAATGGAGGTCATCTGGATGGTGTTCTTATTCCTTTAGTTCTCAGAGTTTGCACGTTCTTCATTTTGCTGCAGTAAGAACGCTGATTTTCTTTAGTTTCCAAGTACTAGCGATATGGACTGATTAATTCCAGAACTTTTGACCTACAAAATATCTGCGCATATTTCAAAATTTCATCCAATTTAGACAAAAATTAAAGAAGATACAGCAAAATTTCCGTTTCCGTTTTTGATGCTGTTTCTACATTTAATTGAAATTTCTCAATTTTATATATTGTTGAATTTTTCAGGATTGGGTCAGTCCTGATGCACCAAACTTTAACACATAAAATTCCCACTTTTTTGGCACTTATGTTTCAAATTTCAGACAATTTGGTCAAAATTTGCGAAAATGGCAGCAAAAAGAAATGTTGTCATTTTTTGGGACACCCTGTACATTTCTCAACAAATAGATTTTGTCAGCTTTTCTACATCTGTTATAACAACTGTCGATTTTAAGTGAAATGTTCGCTGAGATTTTTTAAAACAAAGTCTTGAGACTAGCAAAGCAAGATAGATAAAGCACACAACTACTAGCAAAAAATAATACAGTATAGATAAAAAAATGTCCCATCCGCTTTTTCGGCTTTCACTCAAACGTTTCGTTCTCAGTCACTTCTTTACCGATTTGGCTCAAATTTTCAGTAAACATTAACAACATGGTTGGCTAAATATTCTGCAAGTTTAGTGCCAAAATTCCGACTCACTGGTTTTATGGCCCAAAAACTAGGAATGAAGGTGGTCCACGCAAATTTTTTTTTTTCGGTAATACAAGGAGTACAGGCCTGAAACTTGCATGATTGATTGGTGTTGCCACTGGGCATAACATACTAAGCAGGCAGCCCTGTAGCTCAAAGGGCACTAAAATTGGGGAATTTCAAAAACATGAGTGAAAATCCCATAGTTAAGAAATCCGCACCTTTAGAATAAAAGCACTGAATCTGTTGTTAATCAACACAAATTGTAGCAGGAAGTTCGACAAATAAATGAACCTGATATTTAAACTCTGTTCCACACCATAGAAACCATTCGTGCAGCGTTTTTTGAAAATCGAAAATCTTTAGAATCGTCATTTTGGCGGTTTTACGAAGAAAAGTCATATTTAGTCATGCTTTTGAAATTCCCCTGTTTTAGTGCCCTTTGAGCTACAGGGCTGCCCGCTTAGTATTTTTGCCCAATAGCAACACCAATCATTCCTGCAAGTTTCAGGTCTGTACTCCTTGTATTACCTAAAAAAATATATTTGCGTGGACCACCCTCACTTCTAGTTTTCGGGTAATAAAACCAGTATGAGTCGGTATTTTGGCACTAAACTTGTAGAATATTTAGCCAACCATGTTGTTAAATTTTGCTGAAAATTTGAGCCAATTCGGTAAAGAATTGACTGAGAACGAAACGTTTGAGTGAAGGCCGAAAAAGCGATGGGATATTTTTTTATCTATACTGTATATGTTTGCTTCCTTTCTTACCTGATACAATCGTAGCAGCAGTGGTAGCAAAACTAAGTTTGAACATAAATTTTGAATATCCCCATCCATTGTGTTGATCAGAACGTTTTTCTGGGGAGTAGAAAAATAAACCAACTCCGCAAAAAGCATTGACTCCTTGATCTTCACCAAAACTGATGCCGTACCCTATACACCAGTAGACCAATCCTCCAAATATAACATCTACTATGTTCTTGATCATTATATTGACTTCGTTTTTGCTTGAGACAAAGCCGCTTTCCAGCAAGCCAAAGCCTGAAATATTATTCTATCGGTTTTCTGCTGAAAATGGTCATATGCAGTCTCTTTTAAACTTTATTTTTAAGCTGGTTTACTGTAATGTACTATTCGACCTTTCTTGTTTCATATTATTCCAACTACATACACATAATACTTTCGGTTTAATAGCTATTGGTTTTGAAATAAACCAACTTAAAACTTTTATACTTTTTCCACTCTTCTGTTGATTTTTACATTATGCAAATAATTTAAAAAATACCCTGAAGTTTCGGATTTTGCTATAAACGGTAAACAAAATCAAATTTAGAATCTATTGTACAGGTGCACGCAGGCCGTCTATCTGCAAAAAACACAAGATCAACCTGATTGCATAGTGAAAATGATGAACGAACTGCTTAGAATCCAGAGCGCATCGTCCTTCAACAAGCGATTCAGGTCACCAACAGAAAGTTCACTTGAATTGGTGTTATTCATTAGACTTTCAGCCGGCCAGTCAGTAGGGACACATAGTGGGCTCAGCCCTTTCGATTTCCTGGCCGTGCTAAGCTCTACTGATTAATATGCAGATCGACAGGCTTTTTCTTCAATTTTCCAGCACTGCTAAAGCCCGGGAACTTTCTAGCTAGGCAAACAGGCAGCTTATTAGCGTGCAGACGGTGAATATAGTATGGCATATTTATGAGCTAGTGCAGGTCGATAAACTGAGTGTTCTGTTATTATGCGTTCTAGCGAACCTGTATTTTCGGCCTCAGGTGAGAATTAAAGCTCTAATAGGTGGTATAAAACGTTGGTTGCCCAGTTTCGACAATTTCAAATGCGTCAGGCAGGCAAGCAGCAATTGAATTAACTATTCCAAATCGATTTCCTCCGTCGCACAGGAGCAACGGCCAACAAACTATTATTTAGCTAATAGATCGCTATCAGACTATAGAGCAGCTTTAGCCGAATGGCTAGCGCTAGAAGATGTCTGTCAGTTCAGACTGCTTCACTGCTTCTAAATATAATTCTACTCTCGATTTGTGGATTGCTTTTAAACACTTCTCAACCTCAGCAACTAATCACTCCTGCTCCACCAGTTCTCAAAGCTTCAACTCCTGTCCATTCTACCATCTTGGAAACTGCAACTGTGCTAGATTGTCCAGATGGAGTAGTGAAATGGGAGACTGTTGGAGAGAAGGAAAATAGATTTGGGTGTCATTTGAGAGAGTTGGTTGATTGGACCGGTACGTTAAGGACTCGAGAGAAGAAAGTCTACTCGCAGCATGGTGAAGATGGAGTGATTGAGGCGATTTTTGAGCGAATCGGGGAAGGAACCAAGTTTTTTGTTGAATTTGGAGTGCAAGCTGGGTTGGAATGCAATACCAGAGCTTTGAGGTGAGTAAAAAGTTGATTGTTGGAATTGGTTTTTGTTTTATAATCTTCTTTACCTTAGAAAACTTAGAAGTTGGGTAGCTTTACTAAGTTTTTGTTTCAATAAATCAAGTAATACATTGTAGTTTGCAGAATTCATTCATGCAAGCAACAATAATAATAATTTCTTAGAGTAATAAATATATAGTAATAAGTAATAATAAATAACTGGTTAAGTAATGAATAGAAAGAAAGTGTAGACAGTATTTGATTTGAACACCTCAGCGTAAGTATAAGATATAATAAAAGTATAAGCTCATAGTTTTCAGAGAGAAAAAAGGCTGGAAAGGACTTTTAATGGACAATGCACACCAGAACGAAGCCATAAATTTGCATAAAGAAAGCGTTTGGGTGGACAACGTAGTTGAACTGTTGCAAAAATACAAAATTCCGCTCAAGTTCGATTTGCTCAGTGTGGACACCGATTTTGCCGATTTCTGGTTGCACAAATCCATTATGGACAGTGGCTTTCGTCCGAGAGTTATAGTGGCTGAGGTGAGTTTCCATTTTGTAGCGGCAATTATGATTGATAATTTTAATTTGCAAGTATTGCGTATTGGATAGTGAGTTATTCAGGTATTGTTCTCACTCTAATTGATATCATTTACCATTTAGTCGTTAATGTTTGTGGTCTCACAAATATTGATATATTTTAAAAGTCTATTCTAAACTCAACAGTTTAGATCAATCTCCACCACATGCCTTGGACCAGTTTAACAGTTCCTTCCAACGCAGCGAAGTCTCACCAAAGCTATAACGAAGACAATGGAGGTACCAGATTCTACGGTACATCTGCCTTAGCACTAGCAAAATTACTCTCCAAATATGGCTACCAACCGGTACACATCGAGAAGTCTTCTACCAATATGTTCTTTGTGCACAGAGCTGAACTGCACAACACTGATTTTGCACTGCTCTGTTGGATTGAAAAATTGGCTCAGAATACGAAAATGGGACAGCCGGACCATAAAAGACAAAAACCCTATGACGCACACACTCATATTTGCGCGGAAAATCCATGCAACAGCTCAAAGGATTGGTGATACTGATACTCAAACCACTTTTTTTACTTCAAAATATTCTGAATGCTGTGAATGTATAAATAAAGCACACATGTGGAGGCCCACTTATGGGCAGCTAGTGTTGTTACAATACCAAAATTTCTGTTTGACTATGACTATGACTACCGCTGGTTTGAGTACAATACCCAAATAGTCAAATTTGACGATATTGTAGTCAAACCATTTTGACTATGATGAGCACTGGTTTGACTACTTTGACTAGTACTTTTTTTAGAAACAGAGCCAAAGCTGACATTTTCAGTCATTTATCATGTTTCAGTCACCAAAAGTCAGCCAGAAAAGCTTGTGACTAAATCGATAAATCGTTTATCCTGAAATAAACAGTAGTTAACCGCTAAAAGTAACACAGAATTGTTTGGTGTTCTATAGTGCTTAAAAATGTTTCACGTTTGTAATATATTTTTGTTGTAAACATCAAAAAGGGTTAAAATAGGCTTTTAAAGCCTGCCTCTTATAACAAAATGTAGTCATAGTCAAATGGTTTGACTACCTGGTCTTTGTTTGACTACGCATTACTGTTGCATGCGTATACGCATTACGCATATCATTACGCAAAGTACGCATTGCATTTCAGAATGCGTATACGCATACGCATACGCATACGCATTTGAATTTCATTACGCAATATTATTACGCATTCTGTCAAAAGTTTGCATATTTTTGCGTAATGCGTATTGGATCTTAAAAATAGCTATACATTTTCGAATGTCTTGCAAATATTTAGTTCAGATTGTTACCGAATGGTCATTCTTCATAGTTTTTAGTGTGAGGAGAGGGCACCAGAAATTGTCTGAGGCATTTAAAGCTTTAACTAAGCTGGGCTTGCTAATATTTAAAAAGAGGCAAAGATTTAACAGGAAAGGAAATGTGCGACAAAACCGTGAATTTAGAGTTTCCACGGTTTTGGGAGACATGAGTTGTGTTGCATGGGCAGGCTATCTGTTTGTGCTCTGCTTCCACTGCGTATGTTTATTGTAAATTTGATTGCTACAGTGTTAGACCTCTTCAGGAAATGAGCATTCAATTGTTTTTATTAGGAATAGCGCATAAAATCTCTTGCTTGTTGAAAACATACGTACAGTACATACAGTACCATACATGTAACAGGTCATCTGCCGAATAGGGAGGGGGGCTGGGGGGTCTGGCGCTGGTCGGAGGGGTTTGAGCCCAAATTCTAAGGAGGGGCTAAGCACTAAAAAAGCTTAAAAATCGCAATATTTCGGCTAAAAATCGTTAAAAGCGCTAAATAGAAAGAAGAAGGTGAAAACGTTAGGTATGTGCAAGGGCGTAGATGGGAATCGAACCCAGCACCTTCGGATTTCCTTTGAAATTTGGGCTCAAATGCAGCTAAAAGTGCTGTTTTTTTTTTTCAGGCAATTTTTGTTTCTGAAATTGTAAAAAATCTCCAAAATTCGCGGAAAAAATTGCGTTGCAATTCATTTTAAGGCAGGAATTTGATTATTGGATACCTAAACAACACGTTGTGGAGACAAACAAGCCGTTCAGAGAAATTTCTGATTGTTTCTGAGATTACGCATTACGCATACGCATTACGCAAAATACGCATTGGTTTTTGCAATGCGTATACGCAAACTCATACGCATTTGCAATTGGAATGCGTATACGCATACGCATACGCATACGCATTTGAAAAATCCGGTATTAAACAACAGTACTACGCATTTATGGTAACGAAGGTAGTCAAACTTTGACTTTGACTACCTGTCCGTTTGACTGCGATATCACAAAAGTATTAACTATGACTTTGACTTTGACTAGTAGTCATAACAACACTAGGACAGACAGACAGACAGACAGACAGACAGACGGACGGACGGACGGACGGACGGACGGACGGACGGACGGACGGACGGACGGACGGACGGACGGACGGACGGACGGACGGACGGACAACACACTGGGAACTGGATCTATCTATGTACATACATTGTAGTTCCTTGTCCCAACTTTATGTTATAGTTAGTGGTTTGCAGTCCAACGTTTTAGGACTTTTAGTTGGTAGTTTGTAGTCAGTCAACCGTAGCTTTGTGTACTGCAAAACTAGCAAATTCTGCACGGTTTTGGCCATTCGGAGGCGAATATCTCACGAATGTCGGGTCGCAGCCCAAAAATGCTTTACACCAAAGTCTGGCAAATTGATAGCGCTACAAAATTCTGAAATAAAAAAACCTGTGTAGGGGGGGTTCCAGACGAGCTAGGGCCGGCCAAAGGTGGTCGCAAAAAAATTTTTTACTCAAAAATAATTTTGGACCAAAAATTCTTAAACTACTCAAAAAGTTACCTAAAATCCCCAATTTTATAGTCCCAACTCTCATTATAATGAAAGTAATCCGGCATCATAGCTTTGTGTACTGCAAAACTAGCAAATTCTGCATGGTTTTGGCCATTCGGATGCGAATATCTCACGAATGTCGGGTCGCAGCCCAAAATGCTTTACACCATAGTCTGGCAAATTGATAGCGCTACAAAATCCTGAAATAAAAAAAACTGTGTAGGGGGGGTTCCAGACGAGCTAGGGCCGGCCAAAGTGGTCGCAAAAAAAATTTTTACTCAAAAATAATTTTGGACCAAAAATTCTTAAACTACTCAAAAAGTTACCTAAAATCCCCAATTTTTTAGTCCCAACTCTTATTGGTACAAAAGAAATTCGAGTTGAGAATTTTGGTCCCATAGTTAAGCGGGCCGATTTTTGGCGGGTTGTATCTCGGGAATGGAGCGTCAAATCCATAAACCCTTTGCAGGTTTAACATAACTCATGAATGCCTCTTAATACACCAACGCACAGGTCTCTACGCAAAAGTTCGATTTTCAACTTGACATAGGGATAAGGGCGGGGACTCGATCGAATCAGAGACTGACTCTTAAACTACATCGCAACAAATTTTGGTAATTGTTGATAATCAAACTAGCACCATAATAGGCAAGACTGAGAGAGAATCAAAAGCCACAACCAACATTCCAAATCAAGTAGTTGGTGGAGCAGCCACATTTGAGAAGGCAGTTGTCTCGCTGCGGTTGCCACTGAGTGAACCCGCTGATGTATCTGATGAACGCTTTGCCATAGAAAAGCTTTCTGGAGGGGGTTGTCTGACCGCATTCCATGTTAAATTCGGCAATCCACCAAATGAAACCATTTCGTTCAGTGTGACTGTAGTGTGCCGGGGTACCATGAGATGCCCCCAGATGACACGTGCCTGCATACATACAGCTTGTCAAAAAGGAATTCACTTTCAGCTTAGTTTGAGCAAACTTTACAGTCTGACCTGGCACTTAATGTCGTTATGTGTCACAGTACCGGTACCTAGGCTAGTAGCACCATATATGGTACCGCTATACCATAAATGGCGTTAAGTGCCAGACTATTTTAGCTTTTAGTCTCATCTGAAAGAGTGTACCCTGCTTAATCGATTTAGTGATGTAAAGTTATAGATTTTGAATTTCAATTACAATAAAATTATCTTTACATCACTAGTTGGTGCTGGTCAGGGGTGCTGGAACTAAGCTAAGCTAACCTAAGCCTCAGCCTGAACCTAACGCAGCAACCTAACCTAGCAAAGCTACCGAAAGAATTGTGATTTTTTGGTTGTTTTTTGCATATGCAGGTAAGTGCGGGACCAGGGGCCTGTTGCATAAAAGTTATCAGTCTGATACGAACTACACTGATACAAAACAGAACTGATACATATCAGTTGCATTTACAGCGTTTCATAAAAATAATTTCATATCAGTGATCTTTTTTCGAATCAGTCCATGCGCTGATAGGTTTTGGCCTAACTGATACGAAATAAATTAAAACGAGTCTTCTGCTTTCGATTTTTGTGACCGGAAAAAACTTGGTGCAAACAGTCGCTTGGGCCATTTCCCAACGAGAGTGAGACAGGTTTACCTTCCAAAACTCATTTAACTGTAAAATTAACAGAAATCAGTACGAGATACAGTATACTTGAACAACCCGTGAGCGTAAAGGCGGATTCACATATACTTTTCCCACCCGGTGGCAGTGACACTTCCAAAATCGTTGCCAACTACTCAATTTAGACAAGTCAAACTGGGAAAGTGCCACCGGGCTGGTTTTAATCGGTCGGCGGCACTTTGTCAGTCCACCGAAGTCTGAATGAGCGGTTGCGAGTTAGAAAGTAACCTGTCTGGCCAACCTATACCATGTTTATTCCAATAAGCCAACCGCAGCTT
The DNA here is from genome assembly GCA_030248155.1 of Sabatieria punctata. Classification (NCBI taxonomy): domain Eukaryota; kingdom Metazoa; phylum Nematoda; class Chromadorea; order Araeolaimida; family Comesomatidae; genus Sabatieria; species Sabatieria punctata. The sequence goes on from JASANB010006438.1 coordinate 278,412, forward strand.
ATTTATTTCAGAGTGGTGTGGACATGTGGATTATTAGAGGGCGTTAGATTTTGAGTATCAAAGAAAGTCAAAATCGTAAGGTTTCGGGACTTATTTTCACCAAAAATTGTACAGAAACTCTAAAAGATTTAGTCCTCCTCTTTTCTAAAATCTAAAAATTATGTAAGGTTTCAGAAGCCCTGATTTTGGTTTAAGGAACTATAACTATACATACGTACATTGTAGGGGTTCAGAAATTATGATTAGCGTTTGCAAGTACTTTGAATAGGTTTCAGAAGGCCGAAGGCTTGAAAAGTGTGTTAGAACCCATAATTATACATAATTTAAAAACTCCTAATTAGGGTTCGAAGTACTAAAGATAGGGTTTTTGCGCGACTTTTAGTTGTCAAACCCGTTTTGAGGCCCGAATAAACGCCGCTGATGAAACCCACTTTTCTACCACAGAGAGAGGGAGAGCTACAGCCAGTTAAAGCTATAAATTCTAAATAATATGTACATGCATACAAGCAGCAGTGCTTCTGGATCGTTGTCGCTTCGATTTAGTACAAGTTCCTCATCAATCAAGTCCATTCTTGTGCAAAAGATGGGTTCCTAACCACCTATCATGACTGATAAAAGTGGACTGATACTGATACGAAATAATTTCCGTTCGTATCAGTGCACCGGTTTTATGCAACGCAATTTTCGTTGGACTGATATTATCAGTCGAATTTGCACTGATACAAAACAGTAATGGACTGATACCACTTGCACTGTTACCAAAAGTTTTATGCAACGCAATACATTTACACTGATTGAAATTGGACTGATATTATCAGACTGATAACTTTTATGCAACGCCCCCAGGCCTACTAACTAGTCCATAAAACTTATTTCACTACTATTGTACATACCTTGATTAGGTTCGCTGTCTTCCCATCCTAGGTGATTGTCGTTTTTTACCCACTGCTCGAAGCAATAGTCGGACGGATAGTCCATGCATCCGGTACAATTGTGGTCAATCTCTATGCTAAAAACTAAATCACTGTATTCTTTGCCTTTTCCAAACTTTTGCTTTTAATACCAGGTTCATGTTTTTTGGTCAAAAAATCTACTGCTTCTTTATCTACTGGATACAGCAGTTTTTTCGCTGTAGCAACCGTGAATCTCAACCGATTTGGGTAAATCTCTTTTTAAAGAAAGATAGATAATTCGCTGAAAGATTGGTGGAATTCTTTTTGGGATACTCTGCTAATTTTAGAAATTTACCCTCAGAGTCAAAAACAGTGATTTGGCGATGAGTAAGAGCGATTTTTGTTATGCTGTTGTACTTCATCATAAAACAGATTCATACTGCTGAGAGCTAACGAGACCTTACTGGTGAAGTATCTAAGCGTGAGTGTCACCAGCAAAGCCTCGTTACATTATCCCTCACCAGTAGTAATCTGCTTTATTATGAAGTACAACCGAATGGCTTTTGTTCACTTACAAAATTCATTGTTTTGACTTTGAGGACAAATGTCTCAGGAACTAGCAGGGTATCTTAATGAAAATTTAAGAGCCAGTCTCTGAACCGATCGAGTTTCAGTATTCAGACCCAAAAATGAAACTTTGGCGTGGAGGGCTCAAAGTTGGAGGACTAATACGTCTTGATAGGTTATGTAACCACCGCAAAGAATTTCCAGATTCGACGCTCCACGCTCGAGATATGGCCTTCTAAAAATCGGCCCGCTTAACTATGGGACCAAAATTTCGAAATCGAATTTCTGACTTGCTGATCGGAATTCAGACCTAACAAACGGGGTTTTTGCGTAACTTTTTGAGTAGTTTAAGAATCTTTTACTAAATTTCATTTTTGGAAAAAAAATTTTTGTTCGCTCCCATATCGGGGGGCATAACTCGTCTGGAACCCCCCCTAGACCGTTCTTTTTATTTCAGATTATTGTAGCGCTATATCTTAGCTACACGCCGGTGTAAAACATTACGGGCTACCGGACGGCAAACACTGAAATATTTGCGTTCAAAAATTAAAAATGCCACATTTTGCATGTTTCACTGTGCCCAAAAATTTTCAACTCCATGTTCCAGCTTACTAATTGGAGTTGAATGCAAAAAATTGATGTCTAAGCTGTACTTTTAGAGTAGTTTAAGAAACTTTCATTGAATTTCATTTTTGGAAAAAAAATTTTTTTCGTCTCCCTATCGGGGGGGCATAATTCGTCTGGAACCCCCTAGACCGTTCTTTCTATTTCAGATTATTGTAGCGCTATATCTTCGCTACACGCCGGTGTAAAACAATATGGGCTGCCGGACGGCAAACACTGAAATATTTGCGTTCAAAGATTAAAAATGCCACATTTTGCATGCATTTTTGGGCACAGTGAAACATGCAAAATGTGGCATTTTTAATTTTTGAACGCAAATATTTCAGTGTTTGCCGTCCGGCAGCCCGTAATGTTTTACACCGGCGTGTAGCTAAGATATAGCGCTACAATAATCTGAAATAAAAAGAACGGTCTAGGGGGTTCCAGACGAGTTATGCCCCCCCCGATAGGGGGGGCGAAAAAAAATTTTTTCCCCAAAAATGAAATTCAATGAAAGATTCTTAAACTACTCAAAAAGTACAGCTTAGACATCAATTTTTAGAATTCAAGTCCAATTAGTAAGCTAGAACTTTGAGTTGGAAATTTATGTACCCCAGTGAAACATGCAAAATGTGGCATTTTTAATTTTTGAACGCAAATATTTCAGTGTTTGCCGTCCGGTAGCCGGTAATGTTTTACACCGGCGTGTAGCTAAGATATAGCGCTACAATAATCTGAAATAAAAAGAACGGTCTAGGGGGGTTCCAGACGAGTTATGCCCCCCGATAGGGGGACGAAAAAAAATTTTTTTTCCAAAAATGAAATTTAGTAAAAGATTCTTAAACTACTCAAAAAGTTACGCAAAAACCCCGTTTGTTAGGTCTGAATTCCGATCAGCAAGTCAGAAATTCGATATCGAAATTTTGGTCCCATAGTTAAGCGGGCCGATTTTTAGAAGGCCATATCTCGAGCATGGAGCGTCAAATCTGGAAATTCTTTGCAGGTCATTGATAACTTGTCAATATGTTTTAGTGTTCCAACTTTCAGCCCTCTACGCCCAACTTTCAATTTTGGGTCTGAATAGGGCAAAGGGCCAAGACTCGATCGGTTCAGAGACTGACTCTTAAGCAGTCTTTTAAGAATTTATTTATCTTTAATTCAAAAAAGATTGATTCCAATCGGTTGAGATTTACGGTTGCTAATTACAGCAAAAAGTCTGCTGGATTGCGGGCCGTGCAAAAATGACGTCATCAATTTTTGGCCATTTTTCTACCCCCCCCTTGTCATCATTTTCCAATTCCCCCCTCTAAAAGCGAAAAAATGACGTCACTTTTTTCCACCCCCCCCCAAAATCGTGCATTCAGATGAGCAAGTTTTGAGACAATATATTTTTATTCTTCTATAAAAAAGTTGTTTTGATGTCTTTAGAAACAGTTCATTTTTAGAAGAGTTTTTCGTTATTCTTAAGAAAATCAAAGAAAATATTTTAATAATTCACTAATTTATCACAATTCGCTGAAAAAGCCATCGACACACAGTTATTATGAACTACATGTATTGAAAACAGTAAGGTACGTAAGGTAAAGTCGGTAGACCTTTTTGGTGAAGGTAGAAAGAAAAACCTGCCAAAAATAAGACAAACGAAAAATTCTTTACTAAAGGTGTCTATTTAGTTAGAGTCCTGCGGGGGTGCCTCTTTTCACAGCCTGGCCTAGAATATCAAATTTAGAGTTTGCCGGGATGACATTTTGCGCCGGACGGCCCGGTCCGTTTCTGGGAAAGCTAAAATATCGCCGATTAATTTTGAAAAATCACTTGTGCAAAAGAAACATTTCTACTGACGCAACAAACCTAAACAAAAAACAGATTTAAAGAATAGCTTGTTTTGGCTAAAGTACAACCTAGATTAAGATTTTAATAATAACCCACCAATCCATCCCGGGCAGGCTCCAACCGGAACAACCCAGCCAAAAATGGTCTGCCGGCGGCCTATGCAGGGTTCTAATGATGACCAGAATGCCTTTAAATGCGTTTTTGAAAGTTAATTTTTCAATATTTTCTCGCTCTTGTCGATCAGAATTCCAACCAGGCCTTCTTATACTGCTAAAACTGTTAATTTTAAGCTAAGAATGCCTTTCAAATAGGTTTTCGGAGGCTAATTTCTCAAAATACCTATAAAACAAAAGTGACGTCATCATTGGCCGAACCCCCCTCACTTGTCATCGTTTGTCATCATTTGGCAAATCCCCTCCCCCTAACTGATGACGTCATTTTTGCACAGCTCATTGTTTGACTTGACGGACCCCGTAGATACGGCTCTAGCTATACTAATCGGCGTCTCTGGTATAAAAATGCAGAGTCAACCACACGGCAAAAAGATTTTGTAAACATACATACTGGTCTGCTACACGGTATCTTAACGCAAATTATGTAAACCTGTTTACAAGCTGTTACATGTAAGATTACCTACTTTTTGTGGTGATGTTACATGAAAAATAACTGTAAAGAAACAGGTTTGTAGTACTCTTCAAATCCAAGCAATTATAGCTTTGTAGTGGGTTTATTTGTCTTCACAAATGTTCTACAAAGTTGACGCACTTTCGCTCTGCTTATATCCCGTTGGCTTTACTAACGAGGAGGTGAGTACTACAGTCTACGTTTCAAACTACATGCACTACAGGCCCATTAAACCAACGGATTTTAGAGTGGATTTCCAAGTTCCGGTAAAAGGAGCTCAAAAGAAGGAGAAGCAAGGAAAGCAGCAAAGATCTCTGCAGCAGTATTCTGGACAGAAAATTTCAAAAATAGATTGCAGTTTTCCTAATTAGCAGCTGTTGGCAAGCAGGTTGGTGATAACAGGTGAGCATCAGTCTGCAAAAACGTGAAATGTTTGTATTCCGGTTTTTCTGTCCAGGCTATAGGATACCCTGTCTTGTCCGGTGCTTGTCACCTGTCGTTTGCTTTACAATTTTCACCTAATCATTATACCGTTTTAATTGATTTAGTTTAGTGTTAGAAACTGTACATTAACTCTGTTCGCGTCCAAATTGTTGTTCTAGACTACAACTGTTACTTTGTTGTGTAGCTACATAGCTACAAGCTGTAGGTAAAGTTTACATGCCGAAAATTGTTAAGAGGTAAAGTTACAGGTGGCAGTTGTAAACTTATGCCTAGCAGCTGCAAAAACAGTTTGCAAGAATATTGGAATGCGGGATCACAGGTTTTTTTTGTAAGTTTACAGTTTTCTTTTTACCGTGCAGATAAACGTACGAATTTCCGCTAAAGGCGCTTCCACTTTCCATTTGTCCGCCTCTGAGAAAGACCGCATCACCCATTGCCGTCTGGACGCGGATGCGGACTACCGTATACTCCCTGTAATTAGTCAGTTACGACCTTTGATACATACATCACACATGAAGAAGTGTGGCCACTCTTTACCGAACCTTTTGGCAAACAGACATGGCGCCAATGTTAGCAAGAGAGCAAAGAAACAGCGAGAGTTCATTGGAGATGGCGTTCAAATCAGATGGCAACTGGATTAGGTTCGCTTTCGCTATTTCACAAACACCTTTGATAAATTACTCCAGATGCCACTCCTACAATTTTTCAATCCCCAACCAACGGGTGTCCCAGAAACTGTCAACACTTTTAAGATGCATTTTGCGAGAAAGACAGCTTAGAAGGGGCAAGCAGGGTCATGTCACGGATCTGGCTGATATTAAAAGCTGTTAAAATAGAACACAGTCGAAGACCAACGGTGCATGGCCGGCTACCAGATACCCCCTGGAACCGGAGTTACACCCCCTCAAAGTTGGGTCGGCAGGGATTTTCGGGCTCATTTTCTGGAGTCTGACAGTCTCCATTCAAACGATCACCCTTCATTCGTTTCTCAAGCTAGGATCCCGACTTGCATGTGGTTTTGTAGCTGTTCCAATGGCCTTTCATATTTTGGTACCCCGTTTCCAGATCCTAGCTGGTTAGCGAGAAATTCTCCGAAAACTACGAAATTTCCGCAAAATGCCACTCCGTTTTTTTTCGAAAAATCTTTATAACTTTTTGGGCAAAGGCCCCGCCAAGCTAAGGAAGGGTGATCGTTTGAATGGAGCCTGTCAGAGCGATTAAAATGAGCCCGAAAATCCCTGCCGACCCAAATTTGAGGGGGTGTAGCTCCGGTTCCAGGGGGTTTCTGGTGGCCGGCCCTGCACCGTTGGTCTTCGACTGTGCTCTATTTTAACAGATATAAATCTCAGCCGGATCCGTGAGATGACCCTGCTTGCCCCCTCTCTTCGGCAACACAGCTGACTTTCTCGCAAAATGCATCTTGATGAACGGTCATATATTTCACTTGTTTGCATTGTTTACAGTGCGTTTCAGGAAATGTCACTTCTGTTAAAATTGTAGCCTAATATCATACATGTACTAGGGGTTGCCCCCTAACTAGAAAGACTAAGGCCTCTTCCCCCACACCCCTCCTCAGATAGTTTAGCGACTGCAACCCAAAAATACAGTACTTCAGGCTAAGCTAGGTTTCGCAGCCGAATTGCGAGGGAAGCGGCGAGCATTTCACTTATGCATGACGCGCTGATTATTTGATTTAGATACAGTGACATTATCCCTCAGTTATTTGGAACCGAGGGCTTCTATTCACCACTGTGATCAGGTTAAGGCTTCTACGTAGGTTCGGGATGAATGAACGTTAGGATGAAGTCAGACTTACTTTTAGATTCAATCTTAGACTTAAGTTAATATCGTAGGTTTCCGCTAATGGGGGTAGTGTCCCACAATCGCCGAACGTTTACTCAGAAAATCTGCAAATTGCTACCGTAGTAGCTCATCTTTTCGTGTTGAAAAACCCCAAGATTATGTCAAGTACGGTAGCTAGAAACAAACGAATCTAAGAAAATGGACAGATTTTGCACAAAACAGAAACCGAATGGATTCTATGGCCTTTAAGTGGTAGAAGAAAAGTATGAAATAGCTTTTTTATTGAACAGATCGTCATACAGGCATAGAGTTAAAACCCAGAAACAAACAAAACATCACCAGCTGGTTGAAATTAAATTCGTCACTATTACATCGTTAATAACAATTTTATTAATAATTATAATAGCCAATAAATAGCAGAATCGCAGCGGAGGATTCCTTTTTGCCTTAAGTAGATACAAGACTGACTATAAATGCTATAAGCACGGGACGGGAGGGAAACCAATTAGTCAGCGAGTGATTGAATGCGTCTAAGACAACGAAAGAAAAACTGCTGAAAGCTCTTTTGTCTTTCCAAATCCAATCTGCCGGCAAATTCAGATGTAAAACTGACGCAAAAACCAGTGAGGAAAGGGTAAGCAAAAACACGACAGAGTACTCGTTCACTTAAACAGCACCCAGCAAAATCAATTTCTTTTTCATCACACCTACACAAAAAACCATTCGTCTGCTTTTTTGACGTGCTGAGCTGACATGGGGTACTGTAAGAAGAACGTTAATGAAAGAAGGGTGTCACCATACATGTAACAGGGGGTCTGCCCGCCCCCGAGACGATTTTTCCGATCCCCTGCGATTTTCCTGACAAGACAAGTAATTTTTGGAGCAAATTTTTGCGACTTTTTACAATTTCAGACAAAAATTGCCAAAATCGCCTGTAAAAAGCACTTTTTAGCTGTATTTCAGCCCAAATTAGCGATTTTTGACGATTTTTAGGCGAAAACTTGCGATTTTTTCGATTTTTGAGCTGTATTTAGTGCCCAACCCTCCTCCCTAAATTGGGTTTCAGACCCCCCAACCCACTCCCCGGATAACCTGTTACATGTATGGGTATGACTCCAAACTATTTATGCAAACATACTATGTGACAGTTAAAAAATCCTCTCAGAGGGGGGTTCAGTCTGAAACGATCTGGCTGAAGTCAGTGGGTTCTAAAAAGGCTAAGAAATCGTAAAAAAAGAGAGTTAATTTGGTTGGACAAAACACAGTTAGAAAGTAATGATAATAAAAGATTACAAAATCAGCACAGTCTCAAAGACTGACCGCATTATGTTCACACAAAGCAAACAATTACAGTACCCCAGCAGCCAGCACATCCAGTCAATCAGAGACTACAGTAGCATCGACCGCTCCCGAATCGGTCAGGACTTGATGGCGGCCGAAACTTTGGCGGTGACCGGTTTCGACTGAATCGGCGACTTCACCGTCTTTCCCTCGATCGACTTTCGCTTTACGATCGTCGCTTTGGCGCCGACGCTCGCCGGAGAGGCGGGGCTTCGCTGTTGTTTCGTCTCGCCCGCCGAGGTAGTGCGTTTGATGGTGCGAGGGGGAGTGGCCGGCTTAACTGAGTTATTGTTGCCGTTCACCGTCGTTTTCTTGCTTCCTGTTGATGTTGCTGTTGATGTTGATGTTGGGGGCTCCGGGGGCGTACCGGCCTTCGAAGACTCAGCATTGGCTGAGTCCGACTCCGATGGCCCGTCCTGCAAGCGTTGCAACCTTTATACAGTCTGTTCAGGGGCCGTCCATAAACTACAACGTTCAGAGAGGGGGTGGGGTTGGCGTCGAAAATGTCGACGTTTTTAGGTGCCTAGGGAAGCTTTTGTCGGTAACTATATTACAAGTTCAGGAACAGTTGAGGTTCAGGTACAGTTCAGTACAGAACAGTTCTGGTACAGGAAAACTTAACCCAGTTAATGTTTCCAACCGCTAAAATGGTAGTTCACTGTCGAAAAGTTTCTTTTTCACAGCTTGTACCGTGTCATTTAGAGTTGTAAAAAAAAATTTTTTTTTGAAAGCCAAAAAAAAGCTTTTTTTATGAAAATTTTTCATTTCGAAATTTTTTTTTTCAAAATTTTTACCTAGCATGAAATATAGCTTGTAGGAGATGCAAGGATGCATCAGAAGCAACTTTAAATGCAAAAGCTGATACTTTGATTCAAACATAGTGTTACAGCCTGAGAGTCGATATTCTACCTGCAGCATTGCTCACAGAGTGGCTGCTGCCCTTCAAAACCTATTTTTATGCTAAGAATAGGCAAGAAATTGATAGAACTGCACTTCTAATGTATATCTGAGGCCAAATTCAGCGATTTTCCCCCAAAATTTCCACACTGTGAATAAAATAAAAAATTTTCGAAATAGGCCTTCAAAAAAAAGCTAAAAAAAAAGAGCCTAACAACACTAGTGTCATGTCGATTTTATTGAAGATTTTCTACAGTTGGACACAGTACAAAGTTTAGTTGGGGTGTCAGTCAAAAACGTACTAGTTTTTGAGGGGGGGGTGGGGTCCAAAATGTATGCGTTAGACGCGGCGGTCGCCGAGACGTGATCGCGCCAATCAGCGGCCAGTGGGCCGGGCTTCAGCCGGCCCAGTTGCGGCCGCTGCTTGCGCTTCATTCACGTTCATTATTCACTTGACCTCTGGTCGTTTTCTCCTTATCCCGATCCATTCCGCTTGTTCTTCACTTCTACATGGCTTCCGGCGATGGCGCCTATTCACCAACCCAGGCCCCCACACAACCACCGGTCGAAACGTCTACCACTACGTCGGTCGATCCGGCACCTCCCAACCCGTCCGATCAACCTACCTGGGCCGATTATCAACGCGTTCGAGAGCAAGCACAGTCGGCGTTGCTCGAAAAAGCGGCCCTGGAAGAGCAGCTCCAACAGCGCCGCTCTCGGTCCAGCTCCAGTTCGCATTCCTCCTCTCGCTCTACCAGTTCCTCCAGCGGTCGGTCTAGCTCCGCCTCTCCCCGTCGGTCTTCCAAGCGCACCAAGACCTCCTCGGCCAACCGTCGCAAACTGCTCAAACGCTTCCGAGCGCCGGCCCGTTACACCTGGCGCGACGCAGGTACCAAGGATCGCTACTCGGTCGCCAGATCGCAGCTCTCTGACCTATTGGCCCTCAAACGTCGTCTGCCCCGCAAGTACTCCTTGCTCACCGATCTCATCTCCCGCGCACATTCCGAATGCAAGGAATGCCTCTTGGCAAACGACCCCAAGAACCGCTGGGGCTGGGAACTTGTGTTCCGCTATCGCCGCCCCCAGATCGCCGATGACGCGAAAGATGCCAAAGAAATCCGCGCCGCCTTCACTGATTGCGCGGAAACGTTCAAAGGCTCGTCCTCAGCCGTTCGTTCCTCTACCGGCCGCCCCATCCAGTCTCTCTTCAACGTGCCCGTCTCCAAGCCTCGCGGCTGCTTCCGCTGCGGCGATCCCAACCACATCCAACAAGCCTGCCCCTACACATCCGGCACCGGCAGCTACAATCAGCGCTCCTCCAATGCCTCTGCCTTCCGTTTCCCGCTTACCCGCTAACGTGTCTGAAGGTAATTCACCCATTTTTCTTTCCCCTTTGGCCTTTTCAATTTTGTCTTTCATTGCCCCTCAGGTGGCTTTGTCCGATTCTCATTTGTCTTGTTTATGTGAGTGGCTAGTCCCCATCTGGGCCTCTATACCCGAATTTCCCATTAAAGGCTCCTTGTTAGCGCATAAATCTGCATGGATTCAGATGCAGGCTCACCCCTTTATCCTCACTGTTATTTCGCAGGGTTTCTGTATCCCGTTCCTCCAACCTCCCCCTTCTTTCTGTCGTCCCAATAACCGGTCTGCTCAGGCCGACCCCGAATTTCTGCTCTCTGCCATTGCCGAACTCCTTAAGAATGGCTGGGCTGAACTTTTACCCAAACCCCCTCATTGTGTAAACCCCTTACAGATCGCTACTCAGTCCTTGGGCAAAAAGCGCCTTATTCTCGATCTAACCTGGGTAAATCGCTGTCTTTCCCCCCCACGCTTCAAGATGGACTCTTTACAGGTCGCTGCCCCCTACTTTCCCAACCAAGGGTGGATGTTTTCTTATGACCTCTGTAAAGGTTTCTATCATATCGATATCCATCCAGACTCCCGCCCTTACCTTGGCTTCTCTTTCCTGATTGCCGGCCTTACCTTTTATGCCCAGTTTACCGTTTGCCCTTTTGGTCTTGCCCCTGTCCCTTGGCTTTTCACCAAATTGTGCAAGGTGCCGCTTACTCACTGGCGTGCTAAGGGTATGTTACACTTTCTCTACCTCGACGATGGCTTGGGCATGGCTCCAACGTTATCCCAGAGCCAACAGGAATCAGCTACCGTTCGCGCTGACCTTGCTGCCCTTGGTTTTGTCACTCAGCCGGAAAAATGCTTGTGGCAACCAACCCAACGCTTGCGATACCTAGGCTTTGATATTTGCCTTCGCAAATTTTGCCTTGCCATTCCACCCTCCAAAATCGAGAAGCTAAATTCGCTCCTTACCTCTGCTCTCTCTCGCCCCTCTATTTCCTGCCGTTCCCTGCTGCGGATTGCCGGCCACATAATATCCCTCTCCCTGGTTTACGGCCCGGCTGCTCTTATGCTTACAAAACCTTTCTACCAAATCGCTGACCGAGAATATCGCACCCACCTTTCGTTTGATGTGACATTTCCCCTGTTTCCGATTTTGCGCGACACCCTACTCTCCTGGCTCGATGCCATTGCCCGTTTCCCCTCTTCTCGCTCTCTCCAATATTCCCGGCCCTCTTTGCTCTGTTTTTCCGATGCCAGCGCATCTGGTGGCGCGGCTGTGTTGCATCACCTCTCGTCTGCCCAATCTGACACTTGCGCCCTTCCTTTGTTTGCTTCTCAAGTAATCCGACGCGCACGCTCTAGGGCTCACCCTTTAGGCGATCGCTCAACTGCCCATTCACTCAATGTCAACCTTAATCCCCTCCTCTGTCATCTTACTGATTATGGTACCAGATGGACCGACCCATCTTGTTTACCAGCCCACCAGATCGCGTTTCTCCCTTGGGCATCTGGTGACCGCACACAGAGCTCAACTTACAGAGAGCTTCAAGCCCTGGTATTTGGCCTCCAGTCTATGTATCAACAACTTAAGGGTCAAACAATTTATTGGGCTACAGACAATCAAGCTGTTGAGAGCATTGTCACCAAAGGCAGTCCCAAACCTCACCTGCAACGCTTAGCCTTGGAGGCCCTTTTTTGTGCCCGCGAATATCAGATTACTCTAATTGTTCTCTGGGTCCCTCGCACCTTTAACCTCACCGCTGATTCTTTCAGCCGCCTTCCCGATTATGATGACTGGTCTGTGACTCCTGCCCTTTTCCACCAGCTTGACTCCCTGTGGGGACCTCATACCTGCGATCGGTTTAGTTCCCATCTTACCAACCAGGTCCCCTGCTTTAATTCGCGCTTTTCCTGCCCTGGCTCCTCTGGGGTGGACTGTTTTGCGTTCCCCTGGGGCGCTCATAACAACTGGCTCGTCCCTCCTCCTCGCCTTATTGCTGCCGCTATTCGGCACTTCCTTCTTGGCCCAGCCGCTGCCACGCTTCTTGTCCCGGAGTGGCCTTCTTCTCCGTTTTGGCCCCTCCTTTTTCCACAAGGCACTCCTGCCCCCTTTATTTTACACATAGAGCGAATCCCACATGCGGCCCGCTTTCTATGCCCTGGTGCCCAGCCCCACTCCATTTTCCACCCTTACCGCTTTTCTGGCGATTTTCTTGCTTTGCGTCTTGTACATTAACTTTGAATTTCAGCGATTCGAACGGCATCGGCGACTATAGCGTCTAACGCTATTTTACCGGAGCATAGCGTAGGTAAAATGTATGCGTTAGACGCGGCGGTCGCCGAGACGTGATCGCGCCAATCAGCGGCCAGTGGGCCGGGCTTCAGCCGGCCCAGTTGCGGCCGCTGCTTGCGCTTCATTCACGTTCATTATTCACTTGACCTCTGGTCGTTTTCTCCCTTATCCCGATCCATTTCCCTCCCCCTCCCTCCCTTCTTTCCTAGTTGCTTGCATTACATTTCAGATCTGATTCACGCTCTCAATCTCGCTTGTCCTGTGTCACCTTCCTTGCTCCCTCTCCAGGCCCATCTCCTCAACATTCTCCTACAGAGTCGAGCAACTTCTACTGTAAATAATTATTTGTCTGTGTTTTCTTCCTTTCGCTCCTTCTGTGCCCAAAATAATTTGACTCCTTTCCCAGCTCATCCCTCTCATGTGGCTTTATTTCTCACTTACAAATCTAACTTGGGGCTCTCTTTTTCATCCCTCAATACCTCCTTCTATGCGCTGGTCTGGCTCCATCGCCTCTTTGGCGACCACTCACTCTCTGCTTCGAGCCTTTGTCATGCTGTTCTTGATGCTGCCAAGCGCAATCGCCCCTTTCCGCCCTGTCGTACCCTTCCTGCAACCCGGTCCACCCTGCTTCACTTGCGCCAAGAAGCCCTCGCCACCGGGAAACTCCACCACTACCGCACCTTCCTGCTGGCACTGTTCTCGTTTGCAGGTTGTCTACGCTTTTCCGAGGTCCGGGCCCTTCGCTTTTCCGATATCACCCTCCATAGTGCTGGTCTGACCATTTTTCTCTCACAGAGCAAGACCGACCAGCATAAGCATGGTCATTCCGTCGAATTGTCAGCCACGCACTCGCCGCTTTGCCCCCGCTCCTCCTATCTTGAATTCTGTGACCGCCTGCCGTTACTAAAACGCCTCCCCCAGTGCTTCGTTTTTGCGAATTCCAACTCCCCTCACCCCGTTTCCCCTTCAAATTCTATTGCACTCATTCGTAGACTGCTGGGAATTCCTGCCCCACGCCGCAACTCCGCCAGCCCCAGACTTACACTACACTCCTTCCGCATTGGCTGTGCCACCACCCTCCTTGAACGCGGCGTTGACTCTGCCTCTGTCCGGGCCCACGGCCGCTGGCGGTCTGAAAGGTCCTTTGACCGCTATTTTCGTCCGTCCCACTCCCACCGCATCTCAATTAGCCTCGCCCTTGGACTCTAACTCCTTCTTTCTACTTCCCCTCGATCTATTACTTTGTCTTCCTTTCAGAGCTCATGTGGTCTTCCTGCTCACCTTGACCTTGACTCTTTGGCCAGAAGGCATTTGTGCCTTAAGTATTTACCTGTATACGTATATGCCCTTTTGGTAATTCACGTTTATATTTCCTTGTATATGTGTTTTGTGTGTAGCCCCGTTGGCACTTATATTCCTTTGCTGTCGTGCCTTAGAATGATCAATGCCTTGACTTGCCTTGCTGTTTGGTTGGCCAGAGAGTGAATAAACGTGTAAATCTGCAAATCTCAGCGATTCGAACGGCATCGGCGACTATAGCGTCTAACGCTATTTTACCGGAGCATAGCGTAGGTAAAATTTTGAATTTTTGAACGTCGTAGTTTATGGACGGCCCTTTATGGTACTGGCACATGGCACCATATGGTACCCCATGTTCGGGGACCCCAACCACAGGCCCCGAACGTGAGGGTATCATATTTCGCGACGTGACGGTTCCATAAACGGCGTTAAGCTGACTGTCGTACGTAGACGGCTATGATTATACAGTATAATAGACTTAAAAATGTGCGTGCATTTTCGAACCTTACTCAAACGATTTGTTTTCAGTTAGTTTTTTATGGATTTGTCTAATAATAGCAGCGTTTATTAGTAAAACCGATCGATACATACTGTGCTGACAACCGCTGCCTGTTTTATGGAGCGAAAAGGAAAACCCAGTGTGGTCCACCGGAGTGTAAGAGTGTCTAGCTCTGTTAAAAGTTTGAGCCAAATCGTTAGAATAAACGAAACGTTCCAGTGAAGTCCAAAAAATCTATGGGACATTTTCTGTCAAATACGTACTATAGTGTCTATATTTTTGTCCTCTAAAGACCAGGGCTGTTGGGTCGCATTTTTGCAAGCCTTTTCCGAAACTCCTCGGAAAACCGGTTTTTTCCCAAATGTGAAAGAACCCAAGCAAGTTTTCAAAGGAAATAGGCACAAAATAAGAGGAAAATTAGCTTGAAATGGTTTGAATTTACGCTGACAGAAGGTTTCCAAGAATTTGTTAGCTGTTTTGGCCAAGAAACACCACTACCATTGAAACGATGATTTAAAAACACCAAAAATGCAATCATAAAAATTGCCCGAAAAATCAGTATTTTTGGTGTTTTAAAAAGCATCGTTGAATTCTGCACTAAAAAGCGATTGTTAAAATTATTTTCTATCACTTTGAAAATCATAATCCTGCTTGCGTACACTAGATTAGATTATTACCGAAGCCTAGATTTACGGAGCCCGAATTTCTTGCCGACTAAAAAGCTCAGCTTAACTTAATAACAACAGTTCAACCAATTCAGCACTGCACAGCAGAGCTAATCGATACGCAGGCTTAAAAAAGCGCTCGGCACGTAAGCAGCCAACAATCCGGCCACATCGATCAGCTGGGCAGAAATTTACAACTGAACAGATGCAAAAAAAAAACACGCACCATCTGCTGTTGTTCGGGCGTTTTCTCTCCCGAATTCTCGTCATTAATCTGCTGCTGCTGCTGAATCGGTGTGTTCTCCCTGTTCCCGGCCGGTGTGTTGGAGAGAACGTGCAGTCTGAGGAACTCGTGAAAGAGTCGGGCGTTGCCGGGATCGTTCGGCAGACCGATCTTCAGTAGCTGGCGCAGAACACAGTTCTCGGTACGCAGTTGGGCCAGTTGCTGTTGGTCGCGGTGAGAGGCCTCTTCGCCCAGACGCAGACACGTGTCAAAGGCCGAGGCAAAGTCGCTGATCTGTGTTAGCTGGACAGATTGTTGCTCGCCCTACAACAGACAGACACACTGACTAGAGAAAAGATAGACTGGCATCAGTGGCACATCCAAATTGCGCAGAAAATATTTACAACATACTCCAACCAAATTGAGCATGAGCTAACATCTAAATTTGAACTTTTTTTAGTATTTCTAATCTTAAAGTAAGCTGTTACCTATTAGACTCTAAGTATGGGCCTGATTCTAAGTATAACAGTGAGGCACTTAACGCCGTTTATGGTACCGACACCATATAAGGTGCCGGTACCATTATGGTACCTTATATGGTGTCGGTACCATAGACGGCGGCGTTAACTGCCTGACTGTACATATAAACTTGAGAAACTAGGTACTAACCAACCATACATGTACTAGGGGGATTTGGGGGTTACCCCCTGCTGGAAAGGCCAAACCCCCTCACCCCCGCCCCGAGACAGGTTAAGGGACCCCGACCCAAAAATACAAGTACCAGTAGTGGCTCCAGTACTAACAAATTAGCTCAGAAACAACTAAATTTTTTAGCTTAAAATTGGCTCGAAAACCTTCGGAAACCGAATTTGGCGTTTCCCCTGTGGTGTTTGAAACTTGAAACTGTATCGTTCATTGGTCAAAACCCGACATTACTTTAGAGCGGCCACTCGGTAGGACAACGCGTAAACAAACGTGTTTAGGAGAAATCGGTGATTTTGGAAGCCTTCTTTGTCATTATTTTCTTGTTTTTAGCTCTAAAACGCTGTTTGGCAGCTTAAAATAGCGATTTTTATCGTCCTTCCTGAAAAACACGTGCCAAAAACGCATTTCCAGGTGTTTTGGAGCTTTTGGAAATTTTGGACTCTCGTCTGGGCGAAACCGCCCCTCGACCCCCCATCTGAGGAAAACCCCGTACCCCTCCACCCAGGTTGGCCCGGAGCTGTTACATGTATGCTACTAACCAAACCTCTTAGTCTCAGCTTGAACAAAGCCTAAGCTAGGACCTACTCGTTCAAATCTGCATTGAGTCTGAACGAACCTAATCCTAAGCAAGCAGGAACCTATGCGTACGTGTATCAGGGGCCTGGGCGTCTGCCCCCACCGGACTTAGGCCAGACATCCCGGATAGGCACCCCTAAGACGATTTTTCGACCCCTCGATTTTTCAGACAAAAATTACCTAAATCGCCTGTAAAACAGAATTTCAGCTGTATTTCAGCCCAAATTAGCGATTCTTGGCGATTTTTAGCCCAAAAATTGCGATTTTTTCGATTTTTGAGCGTTTTTTGGTGCCCACCCCCCCTCCCCCCAAAATTTTGGCTCAGACCCCCCCCGGCCGGCGCCAGACCCCCAACCCCCCTCCCCCATCGGCGGATGACCTGTTACATGTATGGTCAGAGCCGGAGGGGTGAACCCCTCAGCCCCTTGCCCATGTATGATCAGAAACTGTAAAAATTTTTACACATTTGGTAGAAAAATTACTTGCCAGAAAATCGGAAAACCTTATGAAGGTGGATCGTGAGGCGCCAGCAAATGTATGTCGGATGGGCGAGACCCGGCGTTTGTTTAGGGTCGGGCTTAGCATTTCTGCGGAATCAAGTACAAAAAGACAAAAATGCAAATAATTGATTGTTCCAAAAAATAGAGACTGCATACATGTAACAGGTCATCCGCCGATGGGGGGAGGGTGGTTGGGGGGTCTGAGCCAAAAATTTTATGAGGGGGGTCGGGCACTAAAAAACGCCAAAAATCGAAAAAATCGCACTTTTCTGGCTATAAATCGCCAAAAATTGCTAATTTGGGCTGAAATACATCTAAAAAGTGCTGTTTTACAGGCGACTTTGGCAATTTTTGTGTCTGAAATACTAAAAAATTGTAAAAATTTGCTCAAAAAATTACTTGCCAGAAAAATCGGAGGGGGGGTCGGCGAAATCGTCTCCGGGGGGGTCTGGCCTAAGTCGGGTGGGGGCAGACCCCCAGACCCCCCCCGTTACATGTTTGAGAGACTGTGTGTGAAGTGGAGGGAATGATAAAACCAGGCAGCAGAATTAGTGGGACTTCTTAGAGGCTGGCATAACATAACAGGTCCCTTAACGGTTCAGCAAGTAGAGCCTTATGTCTCTAATAAGCTGATAATCAATGATCAGCTTGGTTCAGAGGATCGGCTTACATAGAAAGAAGCCATTAGCACTCCAGACAGCTTACATCGATTCGATTGGCACCGCCCAACTTCTTAACATCTCCTACAACCTACCTATGCTTTCAATTGAAATTTAAAATCTTACTAAGATGGGCATTCAATATTAATATGCACCTTGTTGGGAGTCAAAAGTTTCCGGAAACTTCTCGAGGTCACATTAGTTCTTTCTAAATACAGTAACGTGTAAAAAATACAGGGTGTCTCAAAAAAAATGATCACATTTCTTTTTACTGCCATTTCCGCAAATTTTGACCAAATAGGCTGAAATTTGGAACATAGGTGCCCAAACTCGGGCAATTTTATATGTTAAAGTTTGGTGCACTAGGCTTGACTCAATCCCGAGAAATTTAAAAAAAAGTGAAATTTGTTAAATCAATAGTGAAAGCCGGTCACCGAAAAAATGATCACATTTCTTTTCACTGCCATTTCCGCAAATTTCGACCAAATAGGCTGAAATTTGGACCATAGGTGCCCTAACTTGGGCAATTTTATGGGTTAAAGTTTGGTGCACTAGGCTTGACGAATTCTCGAGAAATTTAAAAAAAAGTGAAGTTTGGTAATTTCAATACCAAAACCCGGTCACCGAAAAAACGTTACATTACATTATCGCCTAAACTCTAACGATAGCGTTGGAGTCCATGCGTCAACTTTTTATAACACGAATTACCCTGAACTTCTGCGTTTACACTCCAAATTTCATCCAATTCCGCAAAGATTAGGAAAGATACAGGAAAAGGAAATGCTTCCATTTTTCGGTGACCGGCTTTCACTATTGAAATTAACAAATTTCACTTTTTTCGAAATTTCTCGGGATTGAGTCAAGCCTAGTGCACCAAACTTTAACACATAAAATTGCCCGACTTTTGGCACCTATGGTCCAAAGTTTAGCCTATTTGGTCAAAATTTACGAAAATGGCAGTAAAAAGAAATGTGATCATTTTTTGAGACACCCTGTAGTATAACTTCTAAATATAGTAAACTTTCTAAATATAGTAAAAAAGTGGGGGAAAAACCAGAATACCCAATATCCGAAAATACCCCAATACCCAACATATTGTTATTTCACCTTTACTTAAAACTTTAACCAGACAAAAGTTGGCCCAAAATATTTGCGTCCCAGAACAAAATCGGAGTGATACCTAGTCAGGGTTCATACGGATCAGAGTTTTCCAAATTCGTTGACTTTTCCCTGACTTTCCCTGACCTGAGTGCTAAAATTCCCTGACTTTCTACAAGCAAACCCATAAAACAGTAAATGTTTTCAAGCACCTAATTTTGTGATTTCTTTTGCATCGGCAGATATTTACATAAACGGTTGCATATCCAATAATTTTCTAAAAGCAAAGGGTGAATTTGCTATTAAAAACTAATCGTATTTCAACAGGTATTCCGAGCGTGAGTGAAGTTAACAAGAATTAACAGTTTCAAGGTTTGACGAGGCCGCAGCCTAACCAGAGGGAGAAAATTTTGAAGAAATAGCTTACAAAAACGCATTTAAAAGGTAGTCTTGGCGTAAAATTAACCGGAATTAACATTTTCAGAG
This sequence comes from Sabatieria punctata, assembly GCA_030248155.1. NCBI lineage: Eukaryota > Metazoa > Nematoda > Chromadorea > Araeolaimida > Comesomatidae > Sabatieria > Sabatieria punctata. The sequence goes on from JASANB010006438.1 coordinate 297,776, forward strand.
TTTGACGAGGCCTGGTTGGGCAGCTGCCCAAGCAGGGCGAGAAAATTTTAAAAAATCCCTATAATTTTCCCTGACCAGATCTGAAATTCCCTGACTTTTCCCTGACCATTTTTAAATTCCCTGACTTTTCCCTGACCCGTATGAACCCTGCTAGTTATTTAACAGGCAAATTAAAAGGAAACATCTTTGCAACAGTCTTCGCGCAAATCGACTTTTGACAGATTGCAGTTTAACAATATGGGCGCGAAAAATTATGCCTTATTTATACTGATTATATCAATTAGTCAGCTTACAAAACTGCATTAATTAATTAACTAATAAATTAGTTTTAAGCAGCGTCTGGGCAGAGCAGTCGATAGAGCGTGAATATTGCCGGTCCCAGCTGGCTGGTTGATTAGCAATTTGTGCGCGTTGCGTTGCAAGTCCCCTTTTTTTCGACGGCAGCTTCCAATCGATTCAGGCTGAGAAAGCTGACACACTCAGCCACAGGACAGAGGAAGAAAGCCGTCTTTTTACAGTTACCAACTACTAGAGTACACGGTTCTCTACTTGACACACAACATCTTTCTTTTTGCTGCTATTCGTTCTACTTGCTGACACTTTACGAGAATCTTCATCAAATAACCGGAAAATTTCGGAATATCTGGCAAAGAGCGGGCAATTTTGTGCGTTAAAATTCGATTGATCAGGACTGAGTCAAATGCTTAACATCGGCTGTTTTTTAGCTTCAGGAAAACAGATAGTCCTACCTTTCTCAAGCCTACATCGCTCGTCCGGATAAAACTTGGACAAAGCTGTGAGAGATGATTGGTGTATTACCCAATTTCGCATTTTTTTAAATTTCTTATGATTCAGTCAAGTCAAGCCTGGTGGTAGAGCAAACTTAAACAGACAAAATTTACTCTATTTTGGCAGCTAAGCTCATTTGACTAAGATTTGCGCAAACGCAGCAAAAAGAAAAGTTATCAGTTTTGGGACAGCAGATATCGAAAAGAAATGCAACTGTTTTGGGACGAGTAGAAATAGCGAGCAACTTTTCTTTGAAAAAAAAAACAGCCCACCTGCTGCAGTCCGCTGAGCAGTTGTTCAGCTAGTTTTTGCATTTTCGACAGTTGCATAATTCTGAGCATCAGTTTCCGATGTCGCTGCATCACTAATTCCAGCGCCGTTTGGTGTTCCTCCAGTGCCAATTTGAGCGCCCGATTTTCGTCTTGTAACTGTCTACAACAAGCGCAAATCTAATCATCTCAGTCACTTTTCCCATCTATTTAATTGGGGGGGGGGGAAAAGATTATATCACTTTGAGGTGTTTAAAAAGGAAGAAGGGGGGCGTATTTGTTTGTGTTTTTTTGGGGGAGTGAGGAACGGGGGGCGGGGGGGGGGTGGGGGGGTGTTGTGTGTGGTTGTTTTTGTTGAAAAAAAAAGGTGTTTTTTTTTTTTAAATTTTTTTGTGGGGGGGGAGAAAAAAGAAAAAAAAAATGTAAAAGTAGGAGGAAGAACGTTTGTTATTTTTTTTTTTTTTTTTTTTTTGTTTTTTTTTTTTTTTTTTTTTTGTGGGTGGTTTTGTGGGGGGGGGGGGGGGGGGGGGGGGGTTGTTTTTTTTTTTTGTTTTGTTTTTTTTTTTTTTTTTTTTTTTTTTTTTTTTTTTTTTTTTTTTTGTTTTGGTTTTTTTGTTGTTTGTTTTTGTGTGTTTGTTTTGTTTTTTTTTTTGTTTTTTTTTTTTGTTTTTTTTGGTTTGTTTGTTTGTTTGGTGGCGCGCGTGCGAAGGCTGCGGGCCGCCCTGTCCGTCCTGGGAGATATGGCTGTCTGACTAGCTGGACTAGTGAGACAGGGATACAGATGAAACTGGTGGAGACACTACATGTACGGATGAAACTTGTGGAGACACTATATGTACAGATGAAACTTGTGGAGACACTCTTCTTTATTCTGAGGAAAACCGAAGGTTAAATAGCGCGAATGGGGTTAGGCCGGGCCCTTGGGCCATTAACGGGCCAGTTGCACTTTGGAATGTGCTTCCATGGGCGCTATCTAACCGCTTCGGGCACAGATCATAAGTGTATCACATTACAAAAAGGTGGGCGCAAGAAAGGAATTCAAAAACAAATTAAGAGTGATTGACTGTTGCAAAAATCTGGTACCGGCGGCGGACTGATCTCTTAAACAGATAAAATAGTTGGTTGTCTCAGTGGCCCCAAACTAGTCGCTATCAATTACACATTACACACAGTCTGTCTCCTAATGAACTAACATAAAACATTTTTGTCACACCTCCCAACAACAAGAGTGGCGTCCCGACACTCAAGCGTTTCACCAGCACCAAGCAGCAATAGTATAGATCGAGAGGGGACAGTGACACAGATTACATACAGCAAATAAATTACAGCAGCTTCTTAGACATTTTGTTAATGAACATAAAGTATGCCCTGTTCTATGAAGCAAAACAGGCAGTTCACAGCAACCTTCACCAGACAAGGACAAAATACATGAAAGGTGAGATTTGGCCTATTTCTATACCTATGAGGTTACATTACACATCAGTATTCAATACTACACACTGTATCTAGCTATGCTCAAAACAAAAAATGTAAAAACATCGAATTGAAAAATATAAATATAAAATACTACAACATACAAAACTGCACTTCTCAACGCATTTAATCTCTAGTAGAATGACAAGGTGCAAGTTGTAAATATAAAGAGGTGTGATCGAGTGAAACGTTACAGATATGATTAGCTAGAGCAGGCAGGTTTCGAAAAAGATACTCACTGATAGATCCAGGTCCTTGGAAGCTTGGGTAGATTCAAGTTCCATGAATTGTTTTGCATGAAGGGTTTGCGGTACTTCAGCAAATTTCTTAACTGAACCTCTGTAGTCCTCATCTATCGCACGCCCACCAGTAGGAATATGAAGTTATGTCACCACTTGTTGCGATGAACGGCCATTCCTGGGTACACCACGGTAGCATGTGTAGGTATGTGAATATACCAGACCGATAATCAAAAGTGGGTAGGCTGGTTGGGACCGAAATTTCGTCTGCAGTAGGTAAATCACTACCGGCTGCTGAATTTGCATGGTTACATGCAATATGCTGATTGTTCAAAGAAAGCTGATTAGGGTGGGTGGTAACATTCAGGGTAGATAGTCAGGTGAAGTGGTATAGACACTGTAGGGTTTGCAAAGAATCAGTTCATGTGGCTTGGAGTGGAGGCATAGATGGTTTGGTCAAGGCATTCCACCAATTCAGTAGAAATCCGATTTAGTCCTCATTTCCAGAACTTGACATGTAGTTCGTCAAGTATGCCAAGTCTTTTTATGCCACACTGATTTGGTTTTGTGTAGTTCACAGTAATAAGCGGATCGAAGGCGACCATGCTGAGCAGGGTTATTGGGGATGCTCAGGTCGATTGCAGATGGGTCAAAGGTTTATCTAGTGAGGGATATGTTGCGTCATATAGAGTGGACTAAGGGCGTGAAGTTCTGCATGGGGTTGAGTGAAAGAGGAACCATCTGTGCAGTTGGGTTGTTGATTCAGGGTCGCTTTGACAGAGATAGTGCTGCTTTTGAGATTTCCTTTCCATAGCAAAATGATACAATCTAAGTCTATATCAACAGATAACATATAACACAAACCACCACCATACATATTGTACTTCCTAGACAAGGACGCAAAACATGAACATTTCTAAGTTAGCATGCAGAGGAGTCATAAGTTGACTCAGTAGCACCATATTCCTCTGATCCCATCACCTGAGAAGAAGATGAGGCTACTTTGGTGCGTGTGTAGCCTGGTACAAAGGGTTTGAGTACCATTTTACGTATTTTTGCAGTTGTATCATTATAGTTTTCGCTAAAGAGATTTGAAACCTTCAGTTTGAACTTGCTTACTACTTCCACACGATCTGATCCTACCGTCTGTTGCCAGCCTCTTACTTTGTTGATGACCGCGTTGTTGACTTCAGGGTAATTTGCTTTTTGCTGTGCTACGTGTTTCAGACAGTTCTTTTTCTTTGCAACTCGCCAGGTACTCTGCAACTGAAAGTTAAGATCAAATATACAATATACCCATATCAAATAATATTCCTCTGGCAGACCCTGTTTCACTTCTTCCCCAAATTCATTATCTTCCAGGGCCAAACTAAGTAAGCTAACTGCATTGTCTTTGTCTTGACTGATAGGATGATGAATCGGGTAACACTTTGAAGCATGCTGTTTGGGCAAGCTTTTGCAGCACATTTGAATATGGGAGGTCCGCTGTTGGCTAGTAGATCCTTCCTTGTCAGGAGGTGGTCTTCTAATGAAGGAGATCAATGTCTCGGTCCCCCGATTTACTTCCTTCCGGTGCCAAGCCTCTGTTTTATACCTTAACCGATATATTTTGCATGAAAGCATTGCTTTATAACGCAAATTGCAAATTTTAGTTTTGTAAACTTTTTGGCTGCAAAACATTTGAGATGAGGCTGGGTGATATGCCAATCCGAATCCAGTAGCCAACTGACTGGTAATTGGCACTGAAACTATGTGTGTGGTCCAACAGAACAGGATAGTCACCATCAGATATAAAGGGCTGAGGGGTAAGAAAGGATGACTGTGCTGAGTGAAATATTTGGGCTTTTCTTCAAGACCTTGAGACACTACATTCTGGGCAATATGGTGTGGGTTTTGGATGGAACGCTTTCGGATTTCCATTACTCTTTTGGCTGGTATTCTTGTTTTCGCTAAGCTCACTATTCTGCTACTGATGACTTGGTGACAGCGGGTCACTGAGTTCAGTCCATTTCTGTCAAGATTTGTATCCTCTACTGTGGCTAAAACATTCTGTGCCTTCTGTCCCTTATCCACATTGTCATCAGGAACTTGCTTTCCAAGGCAGAGGAGAATCGTCGTCATACAATTGGCTGATTGAGTACATTTCAGTCTTGTGGCCATATCAAGTTCAACCTGACATTCTGCATTCGGTTTCACAGATAACTGTTTTCCACCTATGTGTAATACAACTGACATTTCCTGCTCAGCTTCACTTTCCAAGTTAATGCCTTTTTGTTGGTAGTGTTGATTCTTTGTTCTATAGTGTTGATTCGAGTCTGAGATAGGAGTGAGATGATCACTGCTTTGCATAGCATCCAATGTCGTTTGTATTTCATGAATTGGTTCCTCCAGCTTAAGGACTGTTTCTTTCAGCTCACCCTCCTCAGGCGTGACAGTGAGTAAGGTTTTGGATGACCAATTATCATCAATTTTCACATCTGTTTTCTCGTCCCCTTTTATGAAAATTGGCTTGACTTCCAAGCGTGTCGTCCTTGTCAGTTCCTGTGTTTCATTGTTGTCTGATCTGTCACTCTTTCGAACCACATCCATGATATGGGGATGGTAAGGCTGCACCATGGCTTGCATCTGTGTTGTGAATTCTTTGAACCATGGTCCTATTTCGTTCAGATTTTTGTCAGTAGGGCTAGGTGGCAAGGGTTTCAGTGGCTGATTATCTTCTGATTGGCCTAGCCCATTACCTATTCCGGGTATTGTGTTGTAGCTCTCTTCCTCAGACAGTGGTTCTTTGGACATCAATTCATTGTCTGGCTGCACATCAACATCTGTTGAGTCAGCTGTAAACAGCAAATCCAGACCATAGACATCTGCACATTCTTCTTCCATCATGTCTTCAGTTCCCTTTTCATAGTCAATTCCCTGTATGGTTCTTGGTGCAGTTGCGTCCTGTTCTTTCCTGTCAATCATGCAGCTTTCAGTTGGGACATCGTTGGTTGTAGAGCAGCAAGTGATCGGATAGGGTGATTGTTCAACGCCAGGTAGCAAATCGCGAAGATTCTGCAGTTCTTGTCTCAGTTCATTGATTTCTTCCAGCGAAACGGCTCCAGGGAAATCAGTGGTTACCATTCCAACTTGGTGGTGTTCCTGCGCCCTGCCTCTTCCTATAGTTTCCGGTATATTGCTGAGTCCTACATGGTTTGAAGACTGCTGTTGAAGGTTCCAAGGTTGTTTAGTTTGGTTGACTTGGTTAACTTCAGGTTCCTGATTTCTCCAACATTCCCTTGCAATGTGTCCAAACCGGTTGCAGTTAAAACATCTCTGTTGTTCTGAACGGTTAGACCTGAATGTGGCATCTGTCGTTTCTTGCATTCCCCAATCATTTGGTGTGGGAAGCAAACTATAATGTGGATGACCCTGTGACTCAAGTGAATTTATGTAGTGTGCCTGGGGAGGTTCATCTGATGGATTCAGAGTGTAAGGTTGTGGGCAGTGTGAAGCAACCTGTTGTAAAGGCATGTTTCCATACAGCATCTGTTCATGGGGTGGCATTCCAAAGGGGCTCCCTGGCATAGCTTGATTTGGTTGGCATCCATGGGTATTCCAAACTGTTGGCGTCACTGCTGAGTTCATGGGTCCAATTCGAGGAAGGCTTTGTTGAATCCCACACACTCCCATCGTAGGGTAGTTGGGTGTGGCTGCTACAAATCCTGAATATGCCCCTTCATTGGGCAATGGCACACCAGCCCTATCTTTCAAAGCCTCCTCAATCCGACTAGCAACGTTCTCTGCTTGTAGCAAGGTGTTGCAAGGACCTCCCGAAATGTCAAAGTAATACCGTATGGTGGGGCGCAAGCCGTTTCTAAACAGACCAAGTAAAATTCCTTCTCGCTGGTCCATGTTAACTCCTACTGTGGCTGCTCTACCCCGTTGCTTAAGCCTAGTCATGAATGCGGCTACAGATTCATTCTCATTTTGTCGCATTGCCACCAAATCACTCATACATCTCCTAGTGTACTCTGGGGGTTCTAAACGCTCACGTAGGCGCTCAATTAGCACTTGGTAATCGGCACGTTCTGCTTCAGTTAGCCCGTAATAACATTCCCACGCGCGTCCAGCAAGTAAATTTGGTAATATGGCGTGCCTCACTGCATCATTACAACCAGCTGCGGTTGTAAATGTGTTAAACTTATCAAGAAAGTCGGAAAACCTCTGAGTCGATCCTCCATAAAACTGGCCAATGACGTCTTTAGCGTTTGACATAACGGTATGCCGAGGTCCAAGCTGTTGAGCTTGATTGAGCAAATTTTGCATCTGAATTTGACCTCCCTCAATCTGCTCAATTCTGTTCAGGGCGTTATCTAAACGAGCCTGTAAATCGTGTACCTGTGCGTCGACCATATTGTCTCTATGTATGGGCCAATTAACCAATCCGGGTCGGTCTACAGGTGATCGGGAACGTCGTCGAGCTGCTGTGGCTGTCTCTTTCCCTGTTGCGCAATGGGTAGACGTAGAGTTCAAATTCTTCCAGTGTCTATCACTGACTGGGTATGGGTCGGTAGAACCGTAAACTACTGTACATTCACTTCAATTAAACAACACAATTAACAAAAACCGACCGATCACACAATTAGCAAATCAAAGCGACAGGATTGTCGCTACTTCATCAAAAGCAGGCTTCTCTGGCTCAAATCACCGTTCACGCTAATTGCGACTTTACCAGGTCACTTCTAGCAGTTGCACTTTTCCCGACTTTTCCTTCTTTAGCAGTATAACTCAACCTACCTTCTAACTCAAATCTATTGAGGTTTTTTTTTGACAATTTTCTCTTTTTCTGATTGGCTGTGTATCCTGTTCTTTAAATAATGTACACAGTTTTGCAGCATAAATGCCGCCTTTTTTTCAATCTCACTAGGACTCCTAATACTGCTGCGATAATACTCATTCACTGCTCAAAAATCACCGCGCAGCATCAAACAAGTATACAAAGAGCCAAAAATATTGAACAAGCAGCCCATATGTGCAACAGCACTATAAATTTCCTTAGTGGGGTTAGGTAAATCTCAAAATCCTTTCAGCCAACCTTTTTTTTAAAACAGTGGCGCTTCCAGCCATTAACTCAATTCAACTCAACTACTGTACTATACCTGACAGCGCAAGCTATACGTTCCTTACCCTTAACGCTTGCCTGAGGCTCTGCTCCTGTCTCCACAGACGGACAGAGCGATAAAAGAAATAAGCTATTACTTACCCAAAGTGACCGTGGTCTTCCTTTGTCTCGTCTCCCGTCGTGGTCACCAGAAAATATGTGGCGCGCGTGCGAAGGCTGCGGGCCGCCCTGTCCGTCCTGGGAGATATGGCTGTCTGACTAGCTGGACTAGTGAGACAGGGATACAGATGAAACTGGTGGAGACACTACATGTACGGATGAAACTTGTGGAGACACTATATGTACAGATGAAACTTGTGGAGACACTCTTGTGGGACTTTAAGAGACACTCATAAGAGTGTACAGATGCAGTTGAGACTTTTGGATACACTCTTCTTTATTCTGAGGAAAACCGAAGGTTAAATAGCGCGAATGGGGTTAGGCCGGGCCCTTGGGCCATTAACGGGCCAGTTGCACTTTGGAATGTGCTTCCATGGGCGCTATCTAACCGCTTCGGGCACAGATCATAAGTGTATCACATTACAAAAAGGTGGGCGCAAGAAAGGAATTCAAAAACAAATTAAGAGTGATTGACTGTTGCAAAAATCTGGTACCGGCGGCGGACTGATCTCTTAAACAGATAAAATAGTTGGTTGTCTCAGTGGCCCCAAACTAGTCGCTATCAATTACACATTACACACAGTCTGTCTCCTAATGAACTAACATAAAACATTTTTGTCACAACCTCAACCCAGAATACATCAATTGGCGACAGCGGCAGGATGGCTGTTCACGCTCCACCACCACTACCTCTCAAGGTCCCGAAAGACTACTGGGAAGCTGGAGGCCAAAGCCCAACTCTCAAGTGGGACCTGTGGCTCGATCAACTCAACCGTTACTTCAGTCTCACCGATGCGGGCAGAAACCAAGCCAACAAGCTGACAGATCTGCAAAAGAACCAACTGTTGCTCAGTCTTCTTGGGAGTGAGGGACTGCGACAACTGTCAGCACTGCCAATCGTCAAGCGCGAAGCCGAAGTGACTCATCAAGAGCTAGTAGAAGCCGCAACAAGTGTCTTTGGGCATCCAATCAATCCTGTGAGAGCTCACCACGATTTCTTCACACGTCATCAACAATCTGGTGAGACGCTCACTGAATTCGTGTTGGCCCTGCAAAGCTTAGCAGCAGATGGCAATTATTTTGGCCACACTGACTACTTCATCGCCATACAACTGGCCATTGGATGTCGAAGTCGTAGTCTACAACAACGACTGCTGGCTGAACAGGAGGTCAACTTACAAACGTTCTCGCGATTAGCAGAAGCAGACGAAAGTTCAAGTTTGGACGCCACCCAGATCCGCGCTCATAAAGGTGAAGACAACACTGTGTCTAGTGTCCAGTCAGTGAAAACCAAGCAGACAATCAATCACTGGGGAACCTCGAGACAAGGAAAGTGTACCAACTGTGGGAAACAAGGACACATTGCCAGCAATCGCTCATGCCCAGCTCGCGGCAAAACGTGTCATCGTTGCCAGAAAGTAGGTCACTTTATCCAAGTGTGTCGCTCTAAGCCAGTGCCCGCCCAGACCAAGCGGCCTGCATCCAAGTCAGTGTCTGCAGTCCGGAAGCAACCTGACAAGGCAGAAGTTATTGTGTGCAAACAGCTGAAGGCCAAGTACTGCGACAAGGTTGTGTCGTTGTGTAGTAGATTTTGTAGTATTGATGCGAGTCGAAGGATTATTGTCTGTATTGTTTCACACTCGTTTGGTTGTGTTGTATTGTTATTCATAAACCCCTACTAAAGTTGTGTTGTGTGAGCTGACAGCAACCTCAACCCAGAATACATCAAGAATAGCTTATTTTAACTTATTTTAATGAACTTAAGTTCTGGGTCTGACCGGGGGTTAGCGGCATGTCAGGTACTAAGAAAATACTGAACTGCCAAAAAGAGCAGTTAGCCTCATGTTAGTAGCCAAAAAAGACAGGCAGAGAAAATCTGAGATGATAAAGCACTTATAAAGACAAGCAAACGAGGCCGACCGAGCAAAAAAGAGCAGAGTAGTAGCACTCGGCAACATTGATAAATCGGCACAGGCGGCCGTTCTAGGCTAGCGGGCTTTTGGACGGCCGTCAGGGACAGCCATTTCACGGCTTTTAAGTGCTCTGCCGCTGACAACTCTCGGACAACACAAAAGTCAGCTAACATCCCAACGCACAAAGGCTAACTATTGGCCGCAGTGAGTAGCAAGTAATTTGCTCTTTTCACCCTAAATCACACGGCTCACAGCCCATACGTGCATGCCCCGCCCCCTAGCTAGAAAGGAGAAACCGTTTTACCCCGAGACAGCCTACGGACCTCCACAAAAATGCAAGTAATAGTAACAGCCAGCGGCAGTAGTAACAAACTGGCTCAGAAATCACTAATTTTTAGCTTAAACCACTGCTAATGTTTAAGAGAAATCGGTTCTTTAGAAGCTCTTTCTGTCATTTCTTTGCTTGTTTTTATCCATACAAGTAACAGGTCATCGGCCAAAGGGTGAGGGGGTTGGTAGTCTGGCACCGGCCGGGAGTGCAAGCCCAAATTCTAGGGTAGGGGCGTTGGACACTAAAAAAGCTGAAAAATTGCAGTGTTGGACTAAATATCGTCAAAAATCGCTAATTTAAGAGCTAAAAACAAGCCCAAACGGCTGAAAGGCCTTCTAAAAACACCTATTTGTCATACATGTAACATCTCCGGGCTGACCTGGCGAAGGGGTTCCCCTCAGGTGGGGGTCGAGGGGGATCCAAAAAGCTCCAAAACATGTAACAGGTCATCTGCCAAAGGCGGAGAGGGTTGGGGGTCTGAGCCGAAATTTCGGGAGGGGTTGGGCACTAAAAACCGCTCAAAATCGAAAAAATCGCAATTTTTCGGCTAAGAATCGTCAAAAATTTCTAAAAATCGGCTGAAATACAGCTAGAAAGTGCTTGGCAATTTTTGTGTCTGAAATTGCAAAAAAATCGTAAAAAATTGCTCAAAAAATACTTATCAGAAAAAACGGAGGTGGGGTTCGAGAAAATCGTTTTGGGGGTCAGGCCTAAGTCGGGTGGGGGCAGACCCCCTGTTACATGCATGCTGATGAGTGTAATAGAAGCTAAACAAAAAATCTCAACCTAAACATTTTTTATTTCCTTGCTGCAATTTCTACTAAGTGCGAGTACTGACTCCCTCACATAAACAACAACTGATACATAAGGCAGGTTAATAAGCAGAGCTAGACTTGGCTCGTTAGCTGCGTAGCGACAAGCCAACGACAAATGGCAGTTATTTACTGCACCCAAAGGTCAATTAACAGTTGTTGACGGCTGCCCTTTGATCAGAATAAAATAGTAATAAGAACCGGCCTGTCTATTGCGTTCCAACACCAACCCAGCCGACTATTGCTTGCATTTAATGAAGCCTCAAGTAAAATTCTAAACAAATCTACTTATCAAATAAAGACGATTAAAGGTCAAAAAGTACGTAATTACTAAAAAGCCAACCAGCCGTACAGAGACATGGGCAAAGGGGGGGGCTGAGGGGGATTGGCCCCCTCAGACTCTGGCCCACCAGGAATTTTTGGAAGCATTTTGTATAGAAAATTATGATAAAAAGCCTGGATTAGGTGTAAGTGAGCTCAGAATAGCTTATTTTAACTTATTTTAATGAAAACTAAGCCAGAAACCTTGATTTTAGCCAAAAATCGGACTTTTTGGCTTACCACCACCTCAGCCCCCCGCAGGCGCTCCTAGCCCCCTCAGCCGAAATGTCTGAATAAATAGGCATTGATTCTTTCACCAGTCAGTGAGTCTGGTTGTATAGCCTAAAAAATAAAGCAAAAAAGAAACGGCCTTCAAAAATATTTTACAACCGTAAACACCTGCCTGTCGTTTTGTTATGGCATGACACAAATGAGTCATCAATGATGCTCTTACTCAATAGACTGTTTGGGCACCAGGCTCATAACGGCAGATTAAATAGATAATTTACAAAACGTGGACACACGTTCTTTCAGAACCTTTCCGTTGGCGAGCTACATGATCGAAGATGTTGTGTTCCATCGATTTTTGGATTTAAATCAAAGATTTCGTTCCGACTCAATTCTTTATGTATTTGGTTCTATACATTTTAAAGGTTCGGCAACCAAACATTTGGGTACTTATATACATGCAACAGGCCCGGACCTGCGTGGGGGAGGGGAGGAGGGCTTTCCGTCAGGTGGGGGGGGGGTCAAGGGGCTCCAAAATTTCAAAAATGCTCCAAAACGCCTGGAAATGCGTTTTTAGCACTTTTTTTCAAAAAAGGAGGCTAAAAATCGCTATCTTAAGCTGCGAAATAGCGTTCTAGAGCTAAAAACAAGCTAAAAACGATAAAAAAAGGCTTCCAAGAACACCGATTTCTCTTAAACATCAGCAGTGGAAACTTGAAACTTTATCGTCCATTAGTTAAAACCCGACACTACTGTAGAGCAGCCACTGGGTAGGACAAGGCGTAAACAAAAACGAATTCGCCAAGAAATTCGCCAGAAACGCCAAATTCAGTTTCCAAAGGCTTTTCAAGTGAATGTTAGGCTAAAAATTAATGATTTTTGAGCCAGTTCGTTAGTACTGGAGCCACTACTAGCACTTGCATTTTTGGCTCGGGGTCCATACATGTACTAGGGGGCTTTGGGGGTTACCCCCTGCTGGAAAGGCCAAACCCCCTCACACCCCAAGTACCAGTACTAACAAACTGGCTCGGAGAAATCACTAGTTTTTATTGGAAGCCCTTTTTGTCATTATTTGGTTGTTTTTAGCTCTAAAACGCTCTATTTGGCAGCTTAAAATATCGATTTTTAGCGTCCTTACTGAAAAAACGTGCTAGAAACGTATTTCCAGGCGTTCTGGAACTTTTGAAATTTTGGCCCCCCTCTGGGCGAAACCCCCTGGATCCCCGCCTGAGGAAAAACCGCCCTCCCTCAGGTCGGCCCGGAGCTGTTACATGCATGGGGTTCCTAGACTATTTAGGGGAAGGGGTGAGGGGGTTGGCCTTTCTAGCTAGGGGTAACCCTAGTACATGCATGGGTACCTATTGTGCTGACTTGGAGAACCGATGACTATTAATTGGAGCAGCGCACAGAAATTCCAATTTTTGCGTAATTCAAAGTGTGTATGACTTTGAAGCTTGGAGGAACGATTCGTATTCTCAATGAGCATAACATACTGACTATGAAGCCCTGTAGCTCAAAGGGAACCAAAATTTGAGAGCAAAAACATGATAACATACACCATAATACGAATTTTCTTCGTATATCTAGTAAATTCGATTCTAAAGATTTTCGATTTCCGGGAAAAACACTGTGGAAAGGTTTCTACGGTGTGGATCAGAGTTCAAATATCAGAGTCATTCATATATGTGGGTCATTCACTACAGTTAACATTCTGCTAAAATATGTGCTCTTTAACAACTGTTTAGGCGATTCTGATTCCTAAACGTGTATAATATTCCCAATGGGATATTCGATCATGTTTTAGAAATTATTCGAGTTTCAGCTCCCTTTCAGCTACATGGGTGTCCAGTCAATATGTTCTGCCCAATGGCAACACCAATCATTCCTGCAAGTTTGAAATCCATACTTTCTAATTAGCTGCAAAATTAGAATTTCTCTGATTCTTAGCTCTTGGCTCATAAAGCCAGCAGTAGTTGGAATTCTCGCACCAAAGCTGCACGATATGTAGCCAGTGATCTTGTTAGTGTTTGCTGAAAATCTTAGCCAAGCCGATAAATAAGGAAATGAGCGAGAATGAAAAGCTTGAATAAACGGCCAAATAAGCTATGGGAGATTTTTACCCATTGTAGGCGCAACCTACTAGGCGCGTTGTTTCAGATACTAACGAGACTGTTGACTTTATAAGAAATGTACGAAACAGTGAGAGAAAGAAGAGAGAGGTACCTCTTTCATGCTGCTAATCTTTTCATTGAGAGTTTGTCCCTGAGAGAGCATTTTGTCGGCGAGTTTTTCTCTGTCGTGCAGTCGAGTGACCAGCAGACGAGCCTCCGACAACATCTGGCCTAGGGACGAGCTACTGGACGTCATGTTTAATTACTACACACTACTTTTTATTATTATCTCTCTAATCTCTTTTATTAGCGTCTCTCCTTTCGAGGAGTACATGACAAATAACTAGAGAAAACACAGCAGTTACTCATTGTAGGCTAGAACCGTACGGCCTGCCTAAATTGTTGGTGGGTGGGTACTGTACTGGATAGCATGCGTTATTACCGATCAGGGCCCGTATTCATAAAACAATTTAGGACGTAGGATTTCCTAAATCTGGCCGTTTAGGACGCCGCGCTGGCCGTAGGACAATTCATAAAACTTTGCTTAGGATGGCCGCTCTTAGGAAATCCTACGGCGTATGACGAAAACCTTAGGTCGGTCGCGAGCTACCTACGGCCGCTTAGGACGTAGGTTTTAGCGTGCGTTGCATGCGATAAACACTCTTGGTTGCCTGTCTACCAATATCTCGGCTAGAAAACATAATTATAAACTTGAAATTAGTACAGGGTGTCCCAAAAAAAATGACAACATTTCTTTTGGCTGCCATTTTCGCAAATTTTGACCAAATTGTCTGAAATTTGAAACGTAAGTGCCAAAAAAGTGGGAATTTTATGTGTTAAAGTTTGGTGCATCAGGAGTGACCCAATCCTGAGAAATTCAACAATATATAAAATTGAGAAATTTCAATTAAATGTAGAAACAGCATCAAGAATGGAAACTTTTCTTTTTGCTGTATCTTCTTTAATTTTTGTCGGAATTGGATGAAATTTTGAATATATGCGCAGAATAACGGGTTCGTTTGTAGGTCAAAAGTTGGCGCATGAACCCAGCCCAGCTCTTGACATAAAAAATCCCTATCACTATACAACGACAACATTGATTTTCGCGCCCCTTAGTTGTAATGAAGCTCATGTAAAGCGTAATTCAGTCTCTCACCCCAAACATGCTAATAAATGTTTATGATGCTTATGGGAAACGGTTGCGGTAGTGTATTAACTCAAACGGAGATCATCTGGATGGTGTTCTTAATCCTTAGTTCTCAGAGTTTGCACGTTCTTAATTTTGCTGCAGTAAAAACGCTGATTTTCTTTAGTTTCCAAGTACTGGCGATATGGATTGATTAATGCCAGAACTTTTTACCTACACAATATCTGCGCATATATTCAAAATTTCAACCAATTCCGACAAAAATTAAAGAAGATACAGCAAAGAGAAAAGTTTCCGTTTTTGATGCTGTTTCTACATTTAAATGAAATTTCTCAATTTTATATATTGTTGAATTTCTCAGGATTGGGTCACTCCTGATGCACCAAACTTTAACACATAAAATTCCCACCTTTTTGGCACTTACGTTTCAAATTTCAGACAATTTGGTCAAAATTTGCGAAAATGGCAGCCAAAAGAAATGTTGTCATTTTTTTTGGGACACCCTGTAGTAAACATTTAAATAGTCATGTTTTCATTGAAAATGAAGTGTTCTTAGCTTTTTACTTTCATACCCGTTTGCTCTGTATTATTGAAAAAACGGCAAAATTACGGTTACAGAACAGAAATGATTACTTCTAGACTCAAACTTGGGCTTGCGGTCGGCGCCAACAACAAAACATGAGTCAGGTTTGAATTTCCCTCCTAAACATGTCGCGTGGCGGTGGCCAAAACCGCTAATAAAAGGCGCTTAGGAATTCTTACGAGTATGATATCCTAAACTGTTTTATCAATAATCCTATCATACGGCGTAGGATGTCATACTCGTAGGATATCCTACGGCCAAATAGGACGTCCTAAGCGCCTTAGGTTGTCCTAAGCTTAGGAAATTTTTATGAATACGGGCCCAGATCACTACCGAATTTCACAATGACAGTAGGGTGTAGGACATATTGGATCTTTAGGCGGATTTCTGCTTCTGCCATTGGGGCGGCACTAGCAATTTCTAAATCGCTGCCAACTTAGCAATGTAGACTCGCCTCGACTGGAAAGTGCAACCCCGTTGGCATTAACCGGGTGCGCTTTACCAGTCCACCAGAATCTACAGGGTGTGCCAAAAAATAACAACCCAGCAGATTTTTTGCTGTAGCAACCGCAAATCGCAACCGATTTGAATGAATCTTTTTTTTAAATAAAAGATAAATAAATTCTTGAAAGACTGATGAATCGGTTACTAAGATAACCTGCTTAGTTCCTGAGATATTTGCTCTCAAAATCGAAACCGAGATCTTGGCAGCGAACAGGAGTGATAAACACAACCCAACAGATTTTTTACTTTTGCAACCATGAATCTTAACCGATTTGAATGAATCCTTTTTTGAATGAAAGATTGATAAATTCGTCAAAGATTGGAGCAATTTTTATTGAGATTCACTGCTTAGTTCTTGAGATAGTTGCCCTCAAAGTCGAAACAGGTTTTGGCAAAGTACAAGAGCGATTCCGTTGGACTTCATAATAAAGCAGATTCCTACTGCTGGGGGCTAATGACACTTTGCTGTTGAAGTGAACCGAGTTTGTGCGTCACCAGTAAAGCCTCCAATAGCCCTCAGCAGTAGCAGGAATCCGTTTTATTACGAAGTGCAGCGGAATAATAAAAAATCCCTCTTGTTCACTGCCAAAATCACTGTTTTGATTTTGAGAGTGAATATCTCAGGAAGTAAGCAGAGTACATTAATAAACGATACATCAATCTTTCAAGAATTTATTTATCTTTCAATTAAAAAGGATTCATTCAAATCGGTTGAGATTTGCGGTTGCTACAGCGAAAAATCTGCTCGGTTGTTATTTTTGGCACACCCTGTACGTTGACTGGTTGGCAGTGCAGAAGTAATATCGACCTTTGCGCCACACCTCCACTGTTGGAAACGGTTGGTAAGTTATTAAAATTTGGGAATATTAATGAAATCTTGTATAGGCCATTCAGAATCCACTATGTTTCTGTTTTGTACAAAATTTGCATACAGTCATGTCTCGTTAATCCGGACCTCGTTAATCCGGATTTTCGCCTTCCGGACAAGATTATGTCAGGTCCCAATTTTCACCCATGTTATATGACTCGTTAATCCGGATCCGGATTCGTTAATCCGGACAGAAGATTTGGGGTCCTTGGAAATTTGTATGGTAAAGTGATTCGTTAATCCGGATTTGGTTAATTTGGACAAAATCCATGCGCAATTTTTCAATTCAGGACTGAATTTTCAATTCAATAATGCTTTTCCTTGAGTCAGAATGTGATTTTTTTGCCTTTTTGGAGCTATAATCAGCTGAAATAAGTTTTTGGGTTATAATTTAAGAGGTACAGCTGCAGAATCTGATATGCAACTAACAAAAAGCTGTCATTTAGGTCTTTGACCCGAAAAACAGTGTTTTAGCTTTGATTCGTTAATCCGGAAATTCGCTTATCCGGACAAAATTGGCCGGTCCCAACTTGTCCGGATTAACGAGACATGACTGTACCAGATTCGTTTTATGCATCAAAAACTGTCCTAGAATATCGATATTAGAACTTTCAAAACGATTTTGAATTTTTTTTGACCCGCCAGTGTATCACTTTTGGCCCGTTTTCTCGTGCAGAGACAATTAAGACTAAGATTGCATCTAAAAGTAAGTCTAACTTCATCCTAAGATTCATTCATCCCGAACCTACCTATGTACAAGTCTAAAACCTAATCACAGTGCTGAATAGAATCCCTCGGTTCCAAATAAGTGAGGGATAGTGTCACTGTATCTGAATCGGATAATCAGCGCGTCATGCATATAAGCGAAATGCACGCCGCTTTCCTCACAATTCGGCAGCGAAACCTAGCTTAGTCTTCCAACTCCTCCCCAAGATGGTTTTCTACACAGACCCACCCAATCCGATTTTTCAGGGACTCATACTTTTGAAACATTTTTGCAATTCCAGGCATTAAACTTGCCTCTATCTATAGCCACGATGTCTTGCTGTGTCCGGACCCATATTAGCACTTTTTAGCGATTTATTAGTCTAATTCGTTGTAGTCTGCGTTACCCTGAATTTGTTTTAGAATGTTTCTCAATGCACCAGATCAGTCATTCTTTATCTAAAATATAAAAACTAATTGTTTTACCATTTGTAATGATACATAATCAGAATGTGCCTGTGAACTAAAATACGATTTTCGGACCAGCTGAGCAAGTATTGGGTATTGAGTTTTCCTACTATTGTTGGCACTCTTACTATTGACTTTAATCTTACAGTGTACTATTGTTTCCAAAAAGAGCGCCAAGTATGTTTACCTGACGCAGAAGAAAAGAAATGATTAGCCTACTATCAGTAATGCGGCCACTCCACCAATGCCGGTGTACGCTCCAGTTATTAGTCTAGAGCTCCATACTAGATTCATGGCAATGCGAAAGTTCGCAGCACGAGAGATAAGAAAAATCCGGCGCCGATTATTAATTTTGTGCACGCAGTATGTAGCCACAAATTTTATGTAAACTGCTTAACAGATTACGTAACAGTCAAACTGAGAAATTAAAAGTGAATGTGAAATTGCACTCTGTTTTCAAGTATGTAAGTCCAAGTGCCCTAACCATACATGTAACAGGTCATCCGCCGAAGGGGGAGGGCGGGGTTGGCCGGTCTGTACCGGTAGAAACAAACAGTTTTCCGTTCAGCTCACTTGAATGGAAAAGGTTGAAACGGTTCTGTGAGCTCAATTCTTTGCCGTTTGTTCTGTAAATTGGTCTATAGTTTCTTTTGTTGAAACTGTAGTGGCTGACAAATTTGCAGGAAAAAATGTCAGCTTGTTGGCTCGCAATGGTTGTGCGAAAATTTCCGTTCAGGTGAGCTGAACGGAAAAAATCGTTTGTTTCTTACCGGTGCTGAGCCCAAATTCTAGGGAGGGGGTTGGGCACTAAAAACGCTAAAAAATATAAGTGTAATTTTTCGGTTAAAAATCGTCAAAAAACACTAATTTGGCTCAAGTACAGCGAAAAAGTGCTGTTTTTTACAGGCGATTTTGGCAATTTTTCTGTCTCTGAAATTGTAAAAAATTTTTCAAAAAATTACTGCCTAAGTCGGGTGCGGGAAGATCCCTGTTGCATGTTTGCCTAAAACTTTGAATTTGGTAGGCAAACGAAATCTTAGTTATATTATCGGCGATTAATACTTTTACTTACAATGCACGTGTACACCACAGACGCAGTAATAACCCCGAAGAGCCACATGCAAGGCAATCACCGGGGCCGAACCCCACTACGTATGTGTCACACGGACACGCTGGCCGCATAGGAGCCGACATTGCTCACCACTACGCCACAGACGCAGACAATACCATATCCGATCCGATCCGATGTGCGGGGGGACCTTTCGGCCCCACGCTCAGACCTATGTGGTCCATTGCGCGATCCCCGTGGTTCGTCATCTCGGACGTTTCCCTTCTATCACTGCCAGGCCAGCCACTCTAGCCATGCTGTTGGGCGCCAGGTACTAAGAGAGTGCCTGGCGCGTTTACGTCATGGTGATGTCGGCTCCCAACGTCCGCTTGGTTCGCCCCTGGTGTGAGAGAGGCCTCCAGACCTAGTCGGTTTCCATGGACAACTCCTAACGTCATTGATCTTCTCCTCCAACGTGGCATGCTTTTGGAGCGGCTTCGGTGCAATGGCAGATCCGGTCGGTTCCCATTTTACCTACTCGCTGTCACCAGCTTTCGGTGGCCTGGGTGGAGCTTTATGCCGACGACCAACTCTTTGCGGCAAGAAACTTGCCGCGCCGAGAGGATGAGCGCACGACGTCGCGTGGCTTTGCGGCCTAAACCACTACACCAACTGTGCCGGCGATTAATACCATATTCTGCTTCAGGACCATAACTATAATTCTGTGTGCACCGTAAATTAAGACTGGTATAAAAGTGTACGGTCCAAATCTACTGTATCAATCCTATTTCACTGCAGAAATCATGCCCCCGTTTACCTAGCACGCTTAGCCGTTTACATACGAACTTTCCTATATAGCATTGATAGCATACATGTACTATGGCGGTTTGGGGTTATCCCCCTGGCTAGAAATGCCAAACCCCCGTCGCCCCCGACCCAAAAATGCAAGTACTACATACAGTCAGGCACTTAAGGCCGTTTATGGTACAGTACCAGTACCTAGGCTAGTGGCACCGTATACTGTATGGTGTCGGTACTGTAAACGGCGTTAAGTGCCAGACTGTACTAGTAGCGGCACCACTACCAACAAAGTGGCTCAGAAACAACTAACTTGTAGCTTAGAATTGGCTTGAAAAGCCTTTGGAAACCGAATTTGGCGTTTCTACTGTGTTGTTTGAAACTTGAAACTGTATCGTTCACTGGTTAAAACCCGACATTACTGTAGAGCGGCCACTCGGTAGGACAACGCGTAAACAAACGTGTTTAAGAGATATCGGTGTTTTTAGAGGCCTTTTTATCGTTATATTTGCTTGTTTTTAGCTCTAAAACGCTATTTGGCAGCTTTAAAATAGCGACTTTGTTCCTCCTTACTGAAAAAAACGTGCTAAAACGCATTTCCAAGCGTATCGAGCTTTTTGAAATTATGGACGTCCCCCCTGGGGAAAACACACCTCCACCCCTCACCTGACGGAAACCCTCCCTCCCCTCCCCCACGATGACCCGGACCTGTTACATGTATGATTGATAGCACGACTGCTTTGTTTGGCCATTGAGAAAATAGAAACCGTCGAAAAGAAGCAAAGTTTCTTCGAACTTTTGTGATTGACTGATCCAGCTTTTGATAAGATTATTTCCCAGTAGCTTTATTTATTTCTTGAAGATAGTGGAGTATAGGAAATTCAGTTTCTCGGGTTCATATCGAAAGAGTTCAGTTGTAAGCTTGCTAATAGTTTTCGTACCAAAACCAAAACCTTTGCGCTGAATAGAAGACGATGCAGGGTAGCTATTTATGTCTATTTATACTTACGAAACCTTCTAAATTATTGAATAATTCTGTTAACTTTTAGTTGGTTGGCGCAAAACGGCTTCCTAGCTAATCATTCAATCTAAACATTGAAGATTTTTGAGATCAACATGGGCACACAGGGCACCGAAACCCGATGATACCTTGAGGAAAGCAGCACAGAAATACACCCAAAACACCAAAGTACACCTAGAATTGTGATTTTGACTTTCATTCACTTTATAATCTGAGATGACCATTTATTTGGATCAACTGCAATGCTATTACACTGCAATTCAGTATTCAAAACTACTACTAGGTATCACAAAAGCATGGATTAGGTCCGAGAGCGAGTAGGTAGATAGGGCCCAACTGGACAGTCGGATATACATGTAGTCGTATATCCTAATCAGATCCGGACAGTGGGTATCATCGGATAATTCCGCATTATCAAAAACTGTATCAAACCTTATCGGAAACATTATTTGGTGAATTTAAGCGAATCAACACAAGTTTTTAAGTCTTTCTCATAAGAACGGGTTGTCACGAATAAGAGCACACAAGAAAAAATACAAAAAGTTAAAATATATACATGTTTCAATAATATTCTACCCGAAACCGGTTCTTCGATTGAAGTGGTGCCATGTAAGGGAACGGTAGCATATGGTAGCACTTGAAGTTTAACCAGTATGCTGTATTTCCCGATCTGCGCTTATTTCCAGAAAACATTGCATAACAAGTAGCCAATCACATTCACACCAACTAGTAATCTCCAGCCGAGAAGGCACCACTTAGTTTCACGCGATCCACCAAAGTTTGGGACGTGACTCGTCGGTCGTAGGTGAGGCCGAACCAACTGCAAATGTCAATGACGTGCTGGAAAAAGTGGAAGGGCGACCATTTCTCGCCGCCTCTGTAGTCCATTGGAAAGGAGTGATGAAAGTTGTGCTCCCCCTCTCCTTGCACCAGAAACTGCACAATCGGTCTACAGTCGATTGCTGTAATCTTTTTGTTGTAGGTGCGTTGTCCTTCGTAGTGCAGTACGCTGTTCACAAAGCCCACTGTGTTGATGCCCAGCACCCAGGGGAACACGCTGCAGGTGAAGTAGGAGGTCCAGAAGGTTTCGTCCCATAGAACAATAGGGGTAGCTGTTGGGATGAAGAAGTTGAAGGTGAAAATCAACAGTGGGTAGAAGTTGCGTTGAAAGTTGAGCAGCGGATTGGACTCCAGATCTGACTTGTCCACCGTTCTCCCCTTCCTGATCACCTCTGGGTGACGTTCCTGTAACTATGTATTCTTATATTACATGCATACCGTAAAACTTCTAATAATAGCGCTGTGCTATTATTTTTTCGTGCTAGTATTGGAGCATGCGCGTTTATTATTTCAATGCTACATTGAAACTGGCTTGGCTTAAAGTCTTTCCTTTCCACATAGTTGGCTGGGGTGAATGGAAAGGAAGGTGAAAAAGTTAGGCAAGTGCAAGAGCGTAGCTGGGAATCGAACCTAGCACCTTTGGATTTCCGGTCCAATGCACTAACCACTGTGCTACACGTCCGGGCTGTTTCTTTTCCGGAAAACTCAAGCCGGTTTTTTTCGTTTTTTCAACAGTCATTTTTCAAGATGACAGAAAAGTATTTTAAACAATCGCTTTTTATTGCAGAATTCAACGAAATAGCGTGAGGTTTATTACAAAATGCACTAATTTCGTCTTTTAGAGTAGTAATTTGATTTTAAAACAACAAAAATACAATAATAAAAGTGGCCTGGAAATGGTATTTTTGTTGCCAAAAACAGCTAAGTTATTCCATGGAAATGGTTAAGGCTTCTATTAACCTAAACTCAAAGCATCTGAAGCGAATTAAGCAGTTATTGTGCCTATTTCCTTTTAAAACTTGCTTGAGTTTTTCCGTATTTTAGTCTTTTTCCGAGCCCCTAGGAAAAAACCGTTTGTTTTTTCGAAAAAAAAACGAAAAAAAACCGACCCAACAAGAGCCCTGCTTCACGCCGATGACAGAAAAACACCTTAACTAGACCCTTGACAAGCCAAATAAACGGAGGGGACCAATGGCCTCACCGCAACCCGAGTCGGACTGGTGTTGCTAAATGGAAAGAAAGGGTTAAAAAGTTGCCGAACAGAGGCTAACCCCAACCGTATACAAAAAAGCAGACAGTAGAAGAGAAGAGACCTGCATCATCCATCCCAGGTGCGAGAACCAGAGACCGTTTGTGGCGTTGGTGGGGTCAGCGTCAGTGTCAACGAACTTGTGGTGAACACGGTGGTCGTGCGCCCAGCTGATCATGTGGTGTTGCATGAGACAACTGTTCAGCATCACGATCACCAGCTGGTACGCCCAGGTGGCCTTGAATGCACGATGCGCGTACAGCCGGTGCACCCCTCCGGTGATGGAATAGACACCACAGACGTGCACCAACACTGCGAACAGAAAGGTGGCCAGTTTAGCTCGCGTCACGAACAAGTAGACTGCGTAGAGCGCTAGGATGTGTGCCTGACCCACGTAGAACACCTGCAACTTTTCTTTCTATTTACAATTAACAGTGGCTGCATTAGATGCAATTTTATTCGTTAACACTGACTTTTTTTGTCATACTCTACCTACTGTATTAGGCAAGTCCCAATTGATGGTTCGGTTGCTAATTCCTGTAATTTAGGTTGTCCTTTAGACAAAACACGCTTTTCTTTAATCTGGATTAGTATTTTTTAGCTTTGGTGGTACATCGTTAGAAATGT
Source organism: Sabatieria punctata (assembly GCA_030248155.1). Lineage (NCBI taxonomy): Eukaryota > Metazoa > Nematoda > Chromadorea > Araeolaimida > Comesomatidae > Sabatieria > Sabatieria punctata. The sequence continues at coordinate 321,383 of JASANB010006438.1, forward strand.
ATTTTGCACTGTAGTACAAGCAATTTTGATAGATTTTTGTGCAATTTTAGCTTTCCCGGGCCGGGCCGCCAAAAAGGCGGCCCGCGAAGGCGGTACTGTACCTAGTTGCAAAAAATTGGTTCTTTACTTACAGCAGAACCTCTGTGATTGCATTATCTACCGTTTTTCTTCATATAAACAAGGTTTACCACCAAAATAATATTCGCACGGTTTGTATGTATTGAGAAGTGCTGACTTCACTATTAGAAACATTTCCATTTATAGTACCCCTAGGCACTATAAATGGTACAGATTATTATAGTATAGTACCCGGGGGTACTATTAATGGGGGTACTATATAAACAGCACAATACGGTAAGGCACTTAAAAACACTTTTCGGCCTAAAAATCGTAAAAATAGCGCTAATTAGAGCTTAAATACAGCTAAAAATTCCTGAAATTCGGACAATATATTGTTTTGATAGACTTTTCTGCAGTGTAAAAATCAACAGAAATACCGAATCGGGAAATATTTGTAACAATACCCAAGAATCGGTAATTATTGTTTCGGTAAGTATCCAAAAAGTACGCGTCTTTCGGTATCGGTACTGTAAACCGAATCAACAGTAGCGTCGAACTTACCATGTCCCAAGCAATGACTCGCTTGAAATTCTGCGAACTTTGGCTTTGGTCAGTTGATTTTGGCACTTTTCCAATTCCCACAAATTCTCTCATCCAAAGCACAGTTTTGTTTTTGTCCCACTTTCTATACAACCAGGCAACGGACATGAGGAGGAACGCTATCACTTGAATTGACTCTACTAGGGCATCCGTCCCTCTTGGCCTTTGCACGGCAGCACGCAAATCTACCATTTCGCTCTGAACCGACCGCACGCACAGTTGGCCGGCCAAAAGAAGCTCGTGAACAAGATAAATGTTCAAATAGACTAAAAACGGCTTGATAAACCCACGGCCGCCAGTTATAGGCAAATCGCACGCTTTCAATGCTGCTATAGTTACGTAGGAAACAAAGCACGGGACCACCTAGCCAGCCAGACAGATGGTTTAAAGTGGTCTGCATAAATAAATCTAACCTGACAATGTCTTCCGTTGACGTGCAGACAAAAACTAGTGCTCACTTCTGTTTAGTAGTAGCTGCACTACACAACACAACACACTAGCTAGTTAGGTAATACAAATTACAATAGATAAAATGTTGGCCCAAACAAAAGCAATGATTTCGCAACGGTTATTGTAAGCTGTATTTCGACTATTCGGACCGCTGTCGAGCCACCGATTGAATGAGCTGAGCGAAACCGAGTCTCAAAGCTGTGCCTTCGTCCGCGTTTGGGTCGTTCCAGTGATCCACTACGTCCATTTCTGGCTGCGCTAGCTTAAAGTTTTCGAACTGATCCCGTGGTAGAATGTCCTGAAATGCGTTGGTATTGAGTACTTTTAGGGGTACTGTACCTGTAGTTTGTTTGTTCTTCAGTTCCACTGTATTTTCGAACAGCTCAGGACACCCCTCGCTCTTTTCAGAGCCCTTCAATGGGGTGGTGGCCCTGACCACAAGCAATACTCCCCTTAATGCCCTTGTGCTTAGGCAGCGCCGGTTCGGTTCCCATTTACCTACTGGCCATCACTGGCTTTTGGCGGCCTGGGTTCAGCTTTACTTCCAGTCACTTCGACCGGTTTGGAACCCATAAACAACCGCTCTCACCGATGCCGGGGCCGCTGTAACACACGGGATAGCGTAACCTACTGTACCCATGGCCAATACGCGACGAAAGCCATGTCAAGACCAAGACACCTAGCTAGAAAGGTCAACCTCTCACGCACTACCCCATTGAAGGGCTCTGAAAAGAGCGAGGGGTGTCCTGAGTACTGTTATTTTAATATATTAATATTAAAATAAAACTATTATTAATAGTGCCATTTTAATAGTATTAAATCTATATTAATATTAAAATAGAGGGCCTACTATTATATTAAATTAAATTAAAAATACAGGGAGGGGCTGAATATTAAAATTTATTTTTAATAGTATTTTAATAGCATTTTAATAGTTTGACCTTTTTGACAATGAAGGAGTTACCTACAATACTAGAATTTAAATCAGAATTTTACCTCAGAAAATGGTAAACATTGAAGGTGTCTGACTCTGCTAAATCTCGAATCTTGGAAACTGTGGAACTTTTCTCAGTAATAGGGGCATTAATGACAAAAGGACCTGAAGGACTCAATAGCCTACAGTATGTAACAGTCTTTTCCTGTCAAAATGTCTCTATAACTATGCATCAATATTTTCTTTCAAATTTTAATGCCTAGGTTCTGTTCGAATGCAATTTCGAATATCTTAACAGGTCATCTGCGGAAGGGGGATGGGGTTGGTGGGTCTGGCGCCGGCCGGGGGGTCTGAACCCAAATTTTGGGATGGGGTTAGGCACTAAAAATGGCAATTTTTTGGCTAAAATCGTCAAGAATCGCTAATTTGGGCAATATACAGCTAAAAAGTGCTGTTTTACAGGCGATTTTGGCAATTTTTGCGTCTGAAATTGCAGAAAAACGCAAAAATTTGCTCAAAAAATTACTTGCCAGAAAAATCGGAATGGGGTCGGAAAAGTCGTCTTGAGGGAGGGTCCTCATCCGGGGGGGTCCGGCCTAACTCGAGTGGGGGGCAAACCCCAGACTCCTCTGTTACATGTATGCTTAAAACCTTGTTAAGCCAAAGTCATTTTAAAAAGAATGGTCATGAATTTACAGAGAAAAATGCTTCTAAGTTGGATCTCTGATTAAATTTTCAACTTACGCTAGCAATTTCAGGCAAAAGATTGTGTTTCACCAATTCGCTAAAGTGTGTCCAAAACTTTTTCAGTTCAGTTTAGAATCTACTATTAAAATGCTATTAAAATACTATTAAAATTGTTATTTAATAGTATTAATATTAAATCTAAATTAAAACTAACAGGGGACTATTATATTAATATTAAATTAAAATTAAAATCGGCTAGTTCTATTATATTAATATTAAATTAAAATAAAATTTCACTATTAAAATAACAGTAGTCCTGAGCTGTCCGAAAGGACAGTGGAACTCATAAACAAACAAACAAACTACCTACCTCGACCCCTACCCTCCGGAAGGAAATCTCTTATACCTTCCTCCCAGGTCGGCCGGAATATAAAAAATAATAAAGCGAAGGTTTACTTTGATTTTGCTGGAAGCTTTAGTGTGAGGTAGTATTCTCTTTCTCTTCTCCAACGTCTCATCATCTTCGTCTTGGCTATCCTCCGGTAACTGATCCACCAGCTCATCGGCTATCATAAAACTTACTTGCAAATTTCGATCCAGTGTGAAGTTCATTTCTAAAGAATTCGTTTGATTAAATATTACGTAGTTATTAGAACATCCTTTAACTCGTACATTCTGTTCACAGCTAATATAATATGTGTATAGGTATAGGTTGGTGCGTTTGTATGACTCCGGAAATAGCATTCATTCTAGCTAACCTACCGAAGTCATCTTCGTCTTCGCCAAACGGATTCATCAGTTGCTGTCCAACCTTCAGCCAGCCAACATAGAAGAGAAATTGGAGCGTAGTGAATAAAGGAAAATAGCAGGTGAAATTGTTTTCCATCGAATCTTGGTCCAATTTTGGCTGCCGGCCTATCAGACACAGCATAAAATATCCGTAAGTTGCTATGGCCACACACTGAAAACGATCAGCTTTAGGCTTGTTCAATTTTTGTTTGTTTGTTTGTTTTGTTTTGTTTAGTTAGTTAGTTAGTTAGTTAGTTAGTTAGTTAGTTAGTTAGTTAGTTAGTTAGTTAGTTAGTTAGTTAGTTAGTTAGTTAGTTAGTTAGTTAGTTAGTTAGTTAGTTAGTTAGTTAGTTAGTTAGTTAGTTAGTTAGTTAGTTAGTTAGTTAGTTAGTTAGTTAGTTAGTTAGTTAGTTAGTTAGTTAGTTAGTTAGTTAGTTAGTTAGTTAGTTAGTTAGTTAGTTAGTTAGTTAAGAGAGAGAGAGATTTACTGACAAAACAACAATGACTAAAGGGTTAGACCAGTGAGTGTTATATAATCTCTTTCATTAGTTAGTTAAATAGTGTGCAAAATGACTTTCAAGTGTTTTCAAGATTGGTGACAAATAGTTTTAACGAGCGGCGCGTTTTTTGCAAGGGCAAAACTTGTTTGATGCCGCACTTTCAAGGGCGACAAATACCAGATGAACTCTGCTGGGTGGCACTTTACACTGCAAAGAGAAAGTGTCAAATCAAACCTGAGTATATATCAAAGGAATCTTGACCCAGTCATAAGTTTGCACCATATTGAAGCCATCATAGCAATTGAACAAGTGTTTTATGAAGTATTTCTTCTGTCTCGAATCAATCCTTCCCTCCTTTTGACACTTGCTAATTAAATTAATAATCCAAACTGACGGTATATACCATTTATCGTAGGGGGTCTCGGCTCCCTCAAACAGTTGCAGTTCCCGTTCGGTCATAATGCCAGATTTGACCATATGTTTGGAAGTGGGAAAACGCTTTTTCGTACGCACACACATAGTCTGCCAAGCAATCACTGATTGAAGCGTCATCCATCTAGCTATCAGCTTTCGAATGTGCTGATTTCGCCTCCCCGGTAGTATGCTAATCACGTGCAGCATCAGTGTGTCCGGGTCACAGATGTAACTGAACTGCTCCCACCAACGCACTACCATCTCGGCTACGAAAAATGCCAACAGAAATTCGACCGATTCGTGAATGTAACCGGTTCCAGACTAAAAGAAGATTGTTGGCACAAATGCTTATAGTGTATGACCGACCGACCGACCGACCGACCGACCGACCGACCGACCGACCTAACCAACTAACCAACTAACCAACTAACCAACTAACTAACTAACTAACTAACTAACTAACTAACTAACTAACTAACTAACTAACTAACTAACTAACTAACTAACTGAAAAACAGGAAAATACACCTCAAATTTCTCCACAACTCTAGCGAACTGCACTTTTCCATCTTCATCCAATAGAAATAACTGAATCAAAAGAATGAAATAGAAACCACCATAAAAAAGCAAAAGTGAGGGGAGCACAGCCTTCCAGACACTGGCTTTCCAAGCTAGTAGCGACTTAGCGAACGAGTCCTCGTACCAGATTGTCATGCTGGATTGGTTAGGTTGGTGTAAAATAAATTTCACCTTTATCCACCTCCTGCCCAAACCAGTATTGAAAAACTGGAGTCAAACCTGTTTATCACTATGCCGAAACGACAGGATATTTAGAGAAATTATGCATTAAGAGTCGGTCCACGAAAAAATCAAACATTAGTCTGTACAGCTGATTTTTCAAAATCACCGCACAGATGTGAAACTTTCAGCGATTGAAGACCATGAAAAGAAATGAAAAAGTTTGCCATCCGATTTTCTCTAGCTGCATTTGAACCCAAGTTATGGATCCTCGAAAATCGGGATTTTGGCACTCTCTGGTGGCACCACCCTAACTTTGAACGGCTGCGGTTCACTAGTCTGTGGACGAAATGTTATCAGTTTATGGCTCATTAGAAAGACCTTTTCAAGTACTTTCAAGCGCTTCTACCGACTTTTCAAAAAATTGGTGTGATCTTGTGCAACTCGCCGTACACTTTAACAGGCCACATCTTAAAATTGAACATGGTATCTCAAAAAGTGACTATCATATTCGGAATCTCCGTTCTTTTGTGCGTCTAACGGTATCAACCAGGTTTATATGGAGTTGCAATCTGACAGTCAAACGATCAGTTGAAGGTAGGGTGGTCAGACACTCAAAAATCCGGTTTTTTTGCGCTTTTCGGTCACCCACCAAACTTTGAACGGCTGCCGTTCACTAGTCTGTTGACCAAATGTTATCAGTTATGGCTCGTTAGAAAGAATATTTCAAGTAGTTTCAAGCGCTTCTGTCCGATTTTTAAAAAAATAGTCTGATCTTGTGCAATTCGCCGTAAAATTTAACAGGCCATATCTTAAAATTGAACATGGCATCTCAAAAAGTGACTATCATATATGACACTACTTGAAATGACCTTTCTAACGAACCATAACTGATAACATTTGGTCAACAGACTAGTGAACGGCAGCCGTTCAAAGTTTGGTGGGTGACCAAAAAGCGCAAAAAAATCGGATTTTTGAGTGTTCGACCACCCTACATTCAACTGATCGTTTGACTGTCAGATTGCAACTCCATATAAATATGGTTGATACCGTTAGACGCAAAAAAGAACGGAGATTCCGAATATGATAGCCACTTTTTGAGATACCATGTTCAATTTTAAGATATGGCCTGTTAAAGTTTACGACGAATTGCATAAGATCAGACCAATATTTTAAAAATCTGACAGAAGCGCTTGAAACTACTTGAAATGGCCTCTCTAACGAGCCATAACTGATAACATTTGGTCAACAGACTAGTGAACGGCAGCCGTTCGAAGTTTGGTGGGTGGCCGAAAAGCGCAAAAAAAACCGGATTTTTTAGTGTCCGACCACCCTACTTTCAACTGATCGTTTGACTGTCAGATTGCAACTCCATATAAATATGGTTGATACCGTTAGACGCACCAAAGAACAAGAGCGATTCCGTTGCATTTCATAATAAAGCAGAATCCTACTGCTAGGGCTAATGATACTTTAGTGTTGAAGTAAACCGAGTTTCTGTGTCACCTGTAAGCCTCCAAGAGCCCTTAGCAGTAGCAGGAATCCGTTTTATTACGAAGTGCAGAATAATAAAAAAATCCCTCTTGTTCACTGCCAAAATCACTGTTTTGATTTTGAGAGTCAATATCTCAGGAACTAAGCAGAGTTCATTAATGAAAATTTCAGCACTCTTTTAAGGATTTATTTATCTTTCATTTAAAAAGGATTCATTCAAATCGGTTGAGATTTGCGGTTGCTACAGCGAAAAATCTGCTGGGTTGTCTTTTTGGCACACCCTGTATATACTTTAGTACCATACCAAACCAAATTCAAAACAGCTCCTTCTATACTATACCATACCATATCAAAATGAAACGCCTTTAACAGATAATTTTAGTACTAGAATTATGATTTTGGTAAGGCGTTTTCATTTTAGTACTAGCTTGTTGGCTGTGTTTATAACATTTTTCAAACGCGCCAAATATATTCCCAATCCTTTCTACATGTTTTGATTCGAATAAACTTAAGAAAGTTTGATTGAGCATAATTTCCAAAGGTTTCTATGACATTATCACAGCAAGCTACCACTACTGTACCAAATTCATACCAAAATCATCCCATGGAATTCAAACTGAAAAATATACATAAGTTAGTGCTACACCATACCATATCGAATTCAAATCGCCAACTTTACACTATACCACACCATATCAAATTCAAAGCTTGAATTTGGTAGGCATCCCTGTGTACATTATGTTCCAAATTTCAGCTTACGTACGTACGTATTTGGTGAGCATTAGCAAAAAGGTGAAATTTGCTTGTAAAAAAGTTGGAAGACCTTGTAGCTCTGGTGGAGTGGAGGAGCTAAAACAAGCAGTGTTTGCGTAGTATAGCGGTTGTTGTCTGAAAAGAAATAGGAAGTGTGGGAGTGTGTAGTGAAGGATTCTAAAAAGCTGCTTTCTATGCGTGGCCGCTGCGCCGGCCCGGGCCAACGTTTGCTTTTGTGCTTTTCGGTCGCTCGCATACGTTGCTTATCGCTGCTTGCCGCCCAGCAACAGATAGCCGTTGCGTCTTCTGCGCTAATTCTTGCACCACCATGCAACAACCAACTACCGCCGCTCTCAATGGACAGAGCGGTGCCTTGACCGTGGAACAAGTGAACAAAAGCGTCAATTTCGTTTATTCGGTTAGTGAGTCTTTTTTCCCGATTTCTACTTACAGGTAATAAGAAAGTTTTAGAATTTGATTGAAGAGTTCGATCCTGCTTTGAAGAAATTGTTGGATGCCGGTCATCAATTGTTCAAAGCGCAACTAAGTAAGACTATTTTGTTCTGATCAACTCGGTTTAGTAGCCTTTTAATTCGGCTAGACTTTTTTTGCTGCATACCCACCCACCCGTTTCAATGCTTCATAATACAAGAGTTTTAATCAAATGTTAGTCAGTATTTGGCTTTACAAACCTGTTTTTTTTAATTTTCCTTCAGAATTGGAAAGGTACTGCCTTCCAGTTTCCAGCTTCTGATCAACGGAAATATTTGCTAAATACTGCTGAAATACGAAAAATTTGTCTGAAAAACTTTTTGTATACTTCAAAGAAACTACTAAACAGTCGATTTATGTAGTACACTTGATAAACCGCTTGTATTCGTTCGTTCATACTCAAGTTTGAAGATAACAGCAGTTCACTGATAAAACAGCTACAAGCTTGGCTTTTATCACTACATTCAGCAAATACACTCTTAGGTAGCTCAGGTAACAACATGAAATGGAGGCAAAATATCTCTTTAGGGTGCGCAACAATTACGTAATCGTGTTTTTGCCCATTTTCGGACAAACCCTCCTCTTTTGCACGCCCCCTAAAGCATTGAATAGATTAGCCTGTTGCAGCTTTGGCAACTGCACAAAAGAATTATGCGGCAGCGTTGGACAAAGTGGTGTTGACTTCGGAGAAATGTCACAGTCAAACTCGCTCAATCGGTTAGAGTTATGGCTCGTAATTGTCGAAGGAACCACTGACTCACTCTAATTTTAGGCGACTGTCTGTCAGAGATGAGTCAGCTGATAAAAGAAAAACTGAAGGAAGAAGATGACTTGGTAAAATTAAAGTAAAGTCTGTATTAGTTACAAATTATGAAAATTTGAGACGGCTTGGTACGGCTCTCAACTGCTTACCCCAACAGAAAATAATTTGCGCAACGATGCTGCCAGTTTGAAGGTAGGCAATACTGCTGCTTTATGCAAATTTTCAGTTCTCAATCTTGTTAGGGTCTCTGGGGCGCCTATCACAAGGGTCAAAAGCAAATCTACAAACAACTGAAGAAAAACTCCAAGGTTTACATTTGTTTTGATGGTAAATATACTTAGAGTAGTATAATTTAGATGGGCATATCGATAGAAGATGAACTAACTGGGCAACTGGAAGAAATCAGGAATCAGGGATTGCAACAGTCTTTGGGAGAAGAACGCAAGCGTTTTGGATTCATTCTGGAACGGCATTGCGCCTGGCTCAGGAACTACTTACTGCTGCAGAAGAAGGTTGTCATATTGCCCAATACTTCATGCAATTTCTGAACAACCAAACCAAACAAACGAAAACTAAATAAAACCAAAACAATCTAAAACCAAACCAAACCAAACAAAGCAAAACTAAATAACACCAAAGCAAAACTAAATAACACCAAACCAATCTAAAACCTAACCTGACCTAACCCTAACCCTAACCCTAACCCTAACCCTAACCTAACCTAACCTAACCTAACCTAACCTAACCTAACCTAACCTAACCTAACCTAACCTAACCTAACCTAACCTAACCTAACCTAACCTAACCTAACCTAACCTAACCTAACCTAACCTAACCAAAAACCAAACTAAACTCTACCAACAACCAAGCCAACCAAACTAATCTAACCATAACAAGTGTAAAGGTCTGCACATTAATTTCATATATTCAGGTGTCGGAGGCACTGGACTATGCGTTACCGCGTTGGGCGCAGTTCTGTCCACTGCCTGAAACCATCAGTGAGCCAACTTCCCCAACTGCAGCCTTAGCCATGCTAGACTCTGCCATTGAAGAAGTAGAAGCTGGTCAAGAGCAGGAAGTAGGTTGAAAATCAATATTTTTATGGTAATCATAAACTGATTTGTAGGAAACCCAGCTAGAATCGACTGCAGACAATGGCGAATTGGTTGTGAGCCGAGAGGACGGAAAGAGTATCAGTCTTGATTCCTTGCCTACCAGTCCCCCGCCAGCTGAAACCGACACTCAATCGCCGCAAGTTACCCTGATTTCACATATAAAAAGGCCGTCGGTTACGGTAGAATCCGTCCAGGACACGCCTTCCGACTTGGTAAACATGTCCAGCAAGCTTTAGTGTGGGTTTGTATATCCAAATATATATATAAATTTGTATACATATACAAATGTTTTGGATACACATATACATATACAAACGGACTTGATATACAAATGGTAAATTTAGTAAATTTAGCGAATTTTGGCTATTTTCTTATTGTAACTGACTTGTTTTTCCACATCTCCTTCACAATTTTAAGCATTTTAATCAGTCTTTTTGACGGTTCTCCCAATATAAACAGTCCAAGACCATCATAGTGATGAAAAAAGGCTTTCTTCTTTCATAGAAAATACACTTTTTCTGGTAAACTTTACGTTTTTAGTGTTATACAAATATACAAAAAATTGCAATATTATAATTATACTATATATCATACACATATACAGTTCAAAAACAAATGAAGCAGGTATATATTTTCCCAAATTATCCACCCTCACTTTAGACTTGTTCTAGGCTTAGGTTTTGCTAGGCTTTAGTTCATACATGTAACAGGTCATCCGCCGATGGGGGGAGGGGGGGTTGGGGGGTCTGGCGCCGGCCGGGGGGGGTCTGAGCCAAAATTTTGAGGGAGGGGGGTGGGCACTAAAAAACGCTCAAAAATCGAGAAAAATCGCAATTTTTGGCCTAGAAATCGCCAAAAATCGCTAATTTGGGCTGAAATACAGCTAAAAAGTGCTGTTTTGCAGGCGATTTTGTCAATTTTTGTGTGTGAAAGTGTAAAAAATTGCAAAAATTTGCTCGAAAATTTACTTGCCAGAAAAATCGGAGGGGGGGGGGTCGGTGAAATCGTCTCGGGGGGGGGGGGGTCCCCATCCGGGGAGGTCTGGCCTAAGTCGGGTGGGGGGCAGACCCCCCAGACCCCCCTGTTACATGTATGCTTTAGTTAAACTTTTGTTGGCCATACCAATACCTGGTGTACATAGCAATGGGAAAGAGTAGTACTAGTACGATTATGGAAATATTTGCAGACTTCCGAGTCCGAAAAACTCTCCGATCAATCGCAAACCGACAATAAGGCTCAAGCCGGTGATAATGACGTCACTCCTATCATGTATGATGTCACTGCCATGTCACATGACGTCACTGTGTCTTCTGAGCCGACAGAACCATCGCAAAGTTCGCCGAGTCCATCAGAAGGAGTTGATAAAGTGAAGGCGGTGCATGATTACGATGGCTCTGAGGACAATCAATTAGATTTGAGGATTAAGGATGTGGTTGAAGTGCTAAAAAGAGGCCAAATGGGATGGTGTTTCGGTGTGAATGAGTCAAACGGAAGGTAAAATCAGGGATTGTTTCAGTTGATCTCAGTGGTTTAGTTGGTTTTTAGGCGTGGTTGGTTTCCTGTCAGTTTTACGGAGAAGCTGTAATAAGAATGCCAGAAAGTTTAATGCTGTATACGTGAAATTTTGTCTACTAATTTGGGATGGGTCCGTCAAAAAACAACCCCTTTGATTTTTCGCTGTAGCAACTGCATATCTCAACCGATTTGAATGCATTCTTATGTAAATAAAAGACAAATAAATTCTTAAAAGATTGCTGAAATTTTCATTGATGTACTCCGCTTAGTTCTTGAGATATTCGGCCTCAAAGTCCAAACAGTGATTTTGGCAATGAAGAAGAGGGATTTTTATAATTCCGATGCACTTCATAAAAAAACAGATTCCTACTAGGGCTAAGGAGGCTTTAGTGGTGACAGACACGCTCCGTTTACTTCGCCTGTAAAGTCTCGTTTAGCCCTCAGCAGTAGGAATCTGTTTTATTTTGAAGTGCAGAAGAAGAAGCTCTTGTTCTTAACCTTAATAAAAATTTTACCAATCTTCTCAGAATTTATGAATCTTTCAGTCAAAAAAGGATTCATTCAAAACAGTTGAGTTGCTTGCTTGCAAAAGTAAAAAAGCTGCTGGGTTGTCTATAATCACTCTTGTTCATTGCCTAAATCTGTTTTTATTTGAGAGCAAATATCTCAGGAACTAAGAAGCTCCATCAATCTTTCAAGCGTTTATTTATCTTTCGTTTAAAGGAGGACTCACTCAAATCGGTTCAGATTTGCTGTTGGTAAATAGTAAAAAATCTGCGGGGTTGTTTTAGTAGACGGAACCTGTATATATCGGTCTCATCCCTTCTACTAAGACGTACGTAGTTCCATTCTTTGCTGAATTTGTTATTCATTTCTGAGGATGATTGTTGATATGAGCAAAATGAGATTGTACAGCGAAGAGTTTTAAAAGTCATTTATGATAGATATATGCCTTTTTTAGTTTATTCTAACTGCAATGCAAAATAAAGCCACATTTCTGTTCAGGAAACTGATGCGGCATCGATTCCCGAGTCTGACTATGAAGTGAAGGCAGACAGTGACGTATCAGGGGGTGTAGAGTGAGTACACCCCCTTTACGGCGGAGGCAGGAAGAGAAAGTGTTTCAAAAATAAGAGTAACTAATGAATTATGTACTGAAACTGTCAATTTTACGCTTAGAATGCCTTATAAATGCGCTTTTGAAGATTAAATTTTCAAAATATTCTCGGCCTGGTCTGACAGAAGCCCAACCAGGCAGGCCACTTTAAACTACTAAACTTGTAATTTATGTTAATTTAATTGCTCAGAATGCCCTTTAAACGCGTTTTTTAACTAATTTTGCTGACCCAACCGGGCAGTTTCAAAAGCTTACACCCCCGTTTGCAGAATGCTGGATACGCCACGACACTGACAATCAGAGAGACCAGGCTATAGACGAATCCGCTCCTTTTATAGCTTACCTACGGCTATAGACTATGGCTATGATGTCCCATTGATGGCTATGATGTCCCATTGAACGCCGGAAGTAAAAATCCTGGTTTTTTATAACCTGTTCAGAAATTCACTAAACACCAGCTATACCAAGACAGAAGTTTGCGCATTCATAATTTTGGAAATGATTACCGGACTGTCAGAGATTTTACCGAATTCGTTATGCAAGATTACATCACCCAACACAAAAATTATAACTACAGGAAATATTAAGCTATGTTTGAATTCACTTTGACCGGATTAGACAAAACCTTCAGTTCAAGTTTATGAAACTTTCCCACAAACAAAATAACATCAAAGAAATAACAGAAATTCTACAAATCACAAATAGAAATGTCCTCGTTCGTCTGTTTAGCGATCTCAGGGGTATCCTTGGTTTCCGCACCAACTTTACGACCTTTCAGCCTGGTTGTTGTGGGCAAGGTGTTGTGACAAGGCTGGCGCACCAGATTCACTTTACCACAGGTGACTATTTTGCACATTTCCTTACGAAGGCGTTCCATGTAAATCAAGTAAATCACCGGATCTACACTGAACATCCAAAATCGGATTGCTTCGCTTGCACTCACCACTGCGGGACGATTGCTTAGACCGGGAATCAGTGAAATCGGACGGTACACGAAGGAATAGGCCAGCCAGGTGCACGCGATGGTGAAAAACTGAGTCAATAAACGCATCTCTCGCTTGAATTCGCGACTAGACAGCGTGGAACCAGCAATGGCCGAACTAAATTAGAATAAAACGTGGGGAAGCCACAAAACTCCATAGGACATGTACATTCTATCTATTGAAAGTTGAACAGTAATTTTTTAATCTCTCACCCCATCTTTCTGATGCTGAGGAACGAAAAGCCGTAGCAGACCACCATAGTAGGGCTGAGAATTGCGTCGCTAATTACAGTCATTACTTTTCGTACATCAGCGCCCCAGCTACCGTAACCCCAGCTGTGAGTAAGCGCATTGAAATAGACCGGACAGCAAGGAAACATGCACATCAAAAAGTTCCAACTGCCGTGACAGATAGCCAAGCCGATCATTATGATGGTATTTCTGCGACTGAACAGTAGTTTGTAGTTGTGCATGAAGCAAAAGGCTGAAAACGATTACTGTAGCTCTGTTACAGTAGATCAAAGTTAGCTTCCAACCTGTCAGTCTATTGACCGCCACCAACACTTGCAAACCAAACTGCGAATAAATGGCCAAAACTAGCATGGAGCCTGGAAGGTTGAATAGAGGACCCCACTCCTTTGAAGGGAACTCTCTCCCTGTCATGCAGACTATAGGGTTGACTAGCATTTTTGGCAGCAACCCGATTATATTCATCATACATTGCGATCGCATTAGCGTCAAAGTCGCGAATTCTAGTTTCGGACAGCGCGGCAAAGCTTTCAAGGAGAGTAAATTGAGTGTGACTGAAAACAGTCCTGCACAGCCATAAAAGACTCCTTTCAAATAGCTCACTGAGCCGTTAGTCACCGGAGAGACTGTGACGGTGTCTGAGAAATTAGAGCTGAAAGTAAGAAATTCAGTAGTTTTGGTTAGTAGATCGTATACTTCCTACCATTTCCAGGGCCACGAAAAGGAAAACGGACAAAGCTCTTGTGGAGGTTTCATTGTCAGGTAGCGAGAGATGAGGTCTGAGGGCAGAAAGAGACTATTCTTCAGGAGCGACATGCAATACCTGTAGAACACCTGCGTCTATCAGATTGGCTGGCCAGTAATCTAGCAAAGCAAGAACGTGTTCATGAAAACCAATCATGTTCATGTATTGAACTGTTGATGAACAATGATATAAAAGACTGTTCTGTTGAACAATTGGGAAATGGTGCTGCTACACAGCAGATATGTATTAAGAGTCGGTCTCTGAACCGTAGGGCCTGACCGGATATCCGGATCCAGATCCGGCCGGATATGGCCATACCCGGATCCGGATATTACCTACCGGATGTGCCGGATATCAGTCACAGATGAGAAAACGTGATTTTTTACGTATTTTGAACATAAATATTGCATTCGACCGAATGCTTGTTAGAAATTTCTTGAGGCGATTGTAATCCATGACCCCAGTAGTTCGTATAACCCTGATTTCTGTGCAAAGGATAACACCCTCATTTTTGACAATGCTAATTTTTCACCTTGACTGAAAGTAAAAATCCTACAAGTTTGAACTACAATTATTAGATGTTGTTTTGAATCAACTGTTATAGAACAAAGAAATGTATATATGTGGTTTATTGCATTCTAAAAAAATTTTAAGTTGATCAATGATATCCGGCATATCCGGATTCGGTCGGATATGGGCATATTCGGATCCGGTAGAAATTTGTATCCGGTCGGGCCCTACTGAACCGATCGAGTTTTGGTATTCAGACCCCAAAATTGAAACTTTGGCCCAGAGAGCTCTAACTTGGTACATTAGTACATACTTATGAGTTATCTTTCAGCCGTAAAGGATTAGTGGATTTCACGCTCAAATCCCGAGATATAGCTCTCTGAAAATCGGTACGCTTAGCTATTAGAGATGTTCATAAGCCTAAAAATCGCGACTTGACTCGCGAGCTTTAAATTTGGCGGAAAGCTCGGAACAATAGAAAAGTAACACCGTAAATTCAATACCTAAGGCTTTTCCTCACTAATTAGGTGGTTTATTACCGTTTGTTTGCTTAAAATAATGCAGCACACATAGAAACTAAACCAATCTTCCCTCCAAAAGCACAGTATTTTCAAAATTGATTAAATTTTATACATTTTTAATTTTATAAGGCGTTCTGCGATCGGCTCGGACCGCGAGCTATGTAAACTAAAAATTTCGCTTAAAAGGGTTGACCATTTTTCAAACAGTCGTTTCTAAAAATTGTTTGATACCACAATCTAAGATCGGGTACTGAATATTTACCTCAAGGTATTGGGTAAAAACCGTAGATGCGATCGAAGTCAGGGTGTGAATGTTGCTGCGAAGTGCGAACAGAACGGGATTTTTCGCACTCTCAAAACTGGTCCATACCGACAAAGAGAGCGGCGCTAGCTCAACGCCCGACATCTGACGGTCAGTTGTTGAAACTAACCTGCACGTCATTTCTCTGAACTACAAACAAAATTATAAAACCAATTTTGTTTGGTTTCAGAATTTTAACTAACATTAAAAATATTTAAAAACCAAACGTTTAGAACTTGAGAAATTGAAAGAAGCCAACATTGAGCGTATTTATCTGTTAGACTTTATCCGTTTCTGGAACGCTCTGCCACTATAGTGGCAGTGGCCGTTGTTAAACGGATTAACAAATTCATTAACATGTTATGCGTCGCAAGTGTGCCGTTAATGAATTTGTTAATGAATTTGTTAATAAAAATGTTGTGTTAAATGAAATGTTAAGTGATGTGCTGGATGATGTAGGAATAAGGAATAAGGAAGAAGGAACAGAAAACAGAAAAGCAGCGTAGTTACAGTTTATTCAATCTCCATTCGGCGCCCGCCCAAACAGAGCAAGAAAGAAAGGAGACAGACAGCGATTGTAGGAAAAAACCACCCCAGTCGAAAAATTGTCGTTTTTTTGGCTTGACCCTAAGCCTAAGCCTGAACCTAAGCCTAAGCATGAGCCTAAGCCTGATCTAAGCCTAAGCCTAAGCCTGAACCTAAGCCTGAACTAAGCCTTAGCCTGAAACTAGGGCTTAATAAAGTTAGGGTCCGTCGGCGAGTGGGGGTGGTTTTTTCCGCCTACGCAGACAGCTGTTGGAAAATCCCCACCCAGTGGCCAACCGACCGACCCTAACTTTAAGCCTTAGTTTCAGGCTTATCTTAGGCTCTGGCTTAGGGCCAAGCTTATTCCGTCAATTTTCAACCGATTGAAAAGGTTTTTGGCTCGATTATTACTATTTATTTGTTTACAGCTTGTTTTGGCCAAGTGTTAACCTGCTAGCCTACTGACTGTAGCCTGGAGGACGGACGACCACAGAGGCCAGATGAACCGGGTGCCAACGCCGCCGACCGACCGGTCAGCTGAAGGCCGTCTTCTCTCATCCGCTTACGGAAGGTGGTTTCTCTGGTGAGCTCGCTTTTCATCTGTGGCTCCCATCCAAGTAACTATTTGTTACATACATGTAACAGGGGTTCCCCGGTCGGTCTCCCGGACCATTTTTCCGACCCCCTCATATTTTCTGTCAAGTAATTTTTTGAGCAAATTTTTGCGATTTTTCGAAAGTCAGACACTAAAATTGTTTAAATGGCCTAAAACAGCGCTTTTTAGCTGTGCTTAAGCCCAAATTAGCGATTTTTTACGATTTTTAGCCGAAAATTGCGATTTTATACGATTTTTGAGCGCCCAAGCCCACACTAGAATTTGGGTTCAGTCAGACCAGACATGGGCAAAGGGGGGCTGAGGGGTGGTTGGCCCCCCATCAGGCTCTGATCTACCCCCCATCAGCCGGCCGCTACCCCCATCAGGAATTTTTGGGAAGAATTTTGTGTAGAAAATTATGATAAAAATATGCCTGGAATAGGCGTAAATGAGCTCAGAATAGCTAATTTTAACTTATTTTAATGAAAAATTAGCCAAAAAAACCTGATTTTCGCCAAAAATCGGACTTTTTGGCTTATCACCCCCTCAGCCCCCCCCATCAGGCGCTCCTACCCCCCCATCAGCCCCCATCAGGAATTGAAAATTCTAGCCCCCATCAGCCGAAATGCTAGCCCATGTCTGGTTCAGACCCCCGGGCGGCGCTAGGCATCAACCCCCAACCGTTCCCCGTTCGGCGGGTGACCTGTCACTTGTACGATTTAACTAAAACTCCAGCTCGATGTGTCACTTGTCGCCGCACTCTCTTTTCACACTCGTTGCTTGTTTTAGATACCTTCGCCCACCAACCCCACGGTGCCATATTTGTTCCGGCCGGACCGAGAGTGCCAACTGGTATTTCGTATCGGCTGTTTTCCAGATATGAAGTACTACGCTTTTTGTAGCCAACACTGTATACTGATCTGGACCTCAAAAAGTTTAATCCATGATTAGGTTTAGGAAGACATTTAGCCCCATCAAACAAAAGTTAGCAGAATTTGGGCCATACAAAGGAATAGTAGAACAAATCACAGAAGAGGAAACTAACCAGTAACTCTGACTTGGTATTACCCTACAGGCCAATAGGACAGTGAGCACAGACACTAAAGAGCTGAGAGGTTTCTAAAGGTAGGGCAGGACAAATGCCCATAACAAGGCAATGTGGCCCAGCTGACCTGTCGCCTCTAGCGTTCTAGCTCAAATTAGAGGGATAATTTATTTGTTTACCTGGCCTTGGCCTCCCGCCCCAAGCTACATGTACCTATACCCTAATCGGTTAAAGGGTCAAGGGTGTTCGTGTTTGGTTTAGGGCTGCCGGTATCCCTTTGCCCATTAAAACAATGAAACAGTTTCCAGTTCCTACTTTTGCAAAGCATTAATTACTACAGTCAAACCTCGTAAATGGAACATCGATCGGACCGTCCAATCATTTATCTTCCATTCATGGCGGTTCACCTGACTATGTCCTGAACAAGTGCAGCTACTGAAAGGCACAACATACAACATACATGTAACAGGTCATCCGCCGATGGGGGGAGGGGGGGTTGGGTGGTCTGAGCCAAAATTTTTGGGAGGGGGGTAGGGCACTAAAAAACGCTCAGAAATCGAAAAAATCGCAATTTTTGGGCTAAAAATCGCCAAAAATCGCTAATTTGGGCTGAAATACAGCCAAAAAGTGCTGTTTTGCAGGCGATTTTGGTAATTTTTGTCTGAAATTGTAAAAAATTGCAAAAATTCACTCAAAAATTCACTTGCCAGAAAAATCGTAGGGGGGGGGTCGGCGAAATCGTCTTGGGGGTCCGGGGGGTCTGGCCTAAGCCGGGTGGGGGCAGCCCCCCAGACCCCCCTGTTACATGTATGACATACAATACAATTTCTGAGTGCTAACTTTGAATTCAGCTAACACACGCAATCAAGCTTAAGAGCAAGTGTGGGATAGTGTACAAGACCCATAGACATCCATCTACATAAACTATAAAGTACCGTCACCATATATGGTACCATGTCGTATTCGTATGTGGTTGATTGGCTGATTGATCGCCGAGATTTCTGTAAAATCTTTGCTGTTGAAAAACTCTGTCTATGTGTGAATGTAGGGATGGGCAAGCTACGTCCGGCTGCGCCGTTTAGAAAATACAAAAAACGGACAAAATATGGTCCGAAACCGGTTTTCGCAACTTCAAGCGCAAATTATTTTTTGTGTTCGGTTATTGATGGTAGGAAGTGACGTATTTATATCAAACACAGTATGAACTATCGAATAAGATGCATTTTGAAGCATAATTCAGTCGTTGAAGGGCATTTTTCTCGCCGAAACTGAATTCGTCGTTTTTCAACGTCCATTTTCTGTTGAAAGGAGAGTTGATTCAAATTGGTTTCAATCGGATTTGAAATCAGCGTGACTTGTTACCTATATAGCACCACTTTTTTTCTTAGCGCAATTTGACGCGCTCCCCACAAATTGGATTCTTTCTTAACAACTGAAAATCGGAAAAAACGACAAATTCGGCGAAAGGGTTTCAATCGGTTCTGAGTACAGTAGACTTCAGGATTTCGAATGATACTAGAATTGGCTCTCTTCTGTTTGTCGTTAACCCCACAAACAGTGTTGAAGTTTCTGTAACCCTTAATTTTTCCCATTTCAGTATTTTATTTTGTGCAACGCTTGCAATCATACTTTTTCGCATTAATTTAGCTGTGTTACTGATATTTACGGCCTTCTAGTAGATTTTAAACAATCAAGTGGATTGCATCTACATAAATCGCGCCACAGAAAATCAGTCCCAGTTCAAACGTGTGACCAAATGCTAATTACTAATCTGCGCGGCTCACACAAAAACTGTTTTATACCCGAAATTCTCTAATTCTTCGTGAAATCAAGTGCGGTTTTTTGCGTAATTTATCGCATACGGTCATGCTATCGCCGTTTTAGCATAAACTTTTTCTTGTAGCGCGAGCTATTCAAATCTATTCCCATAATTAAAAATGGTACCAAGTGCGCCATAGAAAAGTCCTTCGCAGGCGGCTGTTATTAAATCGCATTTTTCTAATTTTTAATGAAATCGAATGCGGTTTTTTGCCTGAAATGTCATATTCGGTCATGCTATCAGCCCTTTTAGCGTATTTCCGTTGTCGTAGCACGGATTATTAAAAACGGTTGCCCATACCTAGTGAAAAACAGAGCCACCCTGCGCATATTTAGTTATTGCCAGTTTGAACGACTACATTCAACCAATGATCAACTTGAATTACAACAAATTAAAATATACTATAAAGTAGATTTCAGTGAACCCCCTTTCCCCCAAAGTAAGGTACACGTACTATATGTATGACACAGTAAACTCTCTAAACCTTTATGCATGATATATTCTAAACATCGTCTACACATAATTGTAGTTTATTGTGTGCATGTACATACAATGCGTATCGGCCGCATGACCTTAATTTTCCTCGCAACCTTTTGTGCTAACCCCCACCGACTGCGATTCTGCAGTCAAATAATATTTTGCTCCAGATAAATTGTGCTTTCTGCTCTACACTGTTCAAAATGTCGATCGTAAAGCTGGTTTTGGTTTGCTTCACTTTCCTGCTGGTGTACTCATACTGCGAAAGCTTTGGCAAGTTTCTAAATTACCTTACTGTTTGTTTTGTTAATTGTGTTTTCGACATTATAAAGTTTCAGTTCTGTCCAAACGCAGCGGAAATGTGTTGACACTGGCTTGCTCGCGTCAGCCCGATCTACCATACTGTAAAAAACTGACCGATACGGTAAGTAAGACAGTACTAACTTAAAATAAATTGAAAAATGTGGTCTGTTTTAGAACAGTGGACCGAACAGTCAAAGTTCACGTGAGTTGAGACTGGTCTATTTATTGGAGAAACAAAAAACATGAAGAAGTTATATTTTAGTCGCTCAAGGCCCAAAGAAGCCTACATTGCTTACTCGATTGGCTTGCGCAAGAAAGCCCGATCTGCCTTTTTGTGCAAAGAAACCCAAGCAAACTGATGGCGAAAACGTTTGATTATTGTGGTGCTTAGTATATTTTAATGTGCAAAATAGAAAGAAACATGCTGCTTTTATTAGCAGATCCTTTTGCTTTTTGAAATCACTGCGTTGGCCGAAAAAGACCGTCTGACCGTTTTTGGAGTTTTCATAATCACTGAATATTTCTGCCATTCCATTCCGCCAATTACCGACTACCATACCACATCGAATTAAAAATGAGTAAGTTTATACCATACCATAACCATGTCAAATTCAAGGTTTGAATTTGGTCGGCATCCTTGAAATGAAGGAAAAATTTACTACTGATTCTACAGGGTGTCCCAAAAAATGACAACATTTCATTTTTGCTGCGATTTTCTCAAATTTTGACCAAATTGTCTAAAAATTGAAAGATAAGTAAATAATTGAAACAGAAATAGTGGGAATTTTGTGTTAAAGTTTGGTGCATCGAGATTGACCTAATCCTGAGAAATTTGACAATGCATGAAATTGAGAAATTGCAATTAAGACGCAATTTCTGAGAGGATTTAACCTTTGATAAGGGAGCCTCCCCAAATCAGATCAGGGTCACATCACCGATTTGCCTCATTTTTATATATGTGAGAGTATATGACGAAAAAATAAGAAAGCCAAAGTATGAGCTCCGGTGGACCCCCCAGAGCGCCACGCCCCCTCTCCAAAGTAGGGGTGGTCGGGCTGAAAAAAAGAAAAAAGTACCCTAACTTCAAAACATGATTTTAAGCTCATGCTTGCTCGTAGGATGAAAGTTGGCACACAAACAGATGCGGCCAGACTCGGAGATTTCGAAAATGGTATCTAAAGTGCGGTTGGATGCTCCGTACCGGAGTTACAGGCTAAAAACGCGGTTTTACACCAATTTTGTGCCACACCGACAAACACGTTTGACCAAATTTTCATACATTAGGATCCTAGGCGAGGTCCAGTTTTTATATATAATATAGCCTAGTAAATTCCCTACATGCAAGCAAAATATAGCCGAAATCGACTCATACCGTTAGGTCGAAATTCGCCCCCAAAGTCAAAATCGAAAATTTTTTTGTGCTGAATTGGAACAAAAATTGTTGCACAAGGCAAACTTTAGGCGTAGATTGCAAATATCGCACTAGTTTTTTCGAAACTTTTCTTTGGAAGCATAATTTACATCGAGTACTACTTGTCTTTTTGGATTGGGGGTCCCGAAACTGTCTTGGGGGTAGGGGGTTGGCCTTTTTAGGTAGGGGGTTGTTGCGGTGGTGGTGGTGGTGGTTTAGGAGGAGGTGGTGGTGGTTTAGGAGGAGGTGGTGGTGGTTTAGGAGGTGGTGGTGGTGGTTTAGGAGGAGGTGGTGGTGGTTTAGGAGGTGGTGGTGGTGGTTTAGGAGGAGGTGGTGGTGGTTTAGGAGGTGGTGGTGGTTTAGGAGGTGGTGGTGGTGGTTTAGGAGGTGGTGGTGGTGGTTTAGGAGGAGGTGGTGGTGGTTTAGGAGGTGGTGGTGGTGGTGGTGGTGGTTTAGGAGGTGGTGGTGGTGGTTTAGGAGGAGGTGGTGGTGGTTTAGGAGGTGGTGGTGGTGGTTTAGGAGGAGGTGGTGGTGGTTTAGGAGGAGGTGGTGGTGGTTTAGGAGGAGGTGGTGGTGGTGGAGGAGGTGGTGGTGGGGGGTGGTGGGGTGGTTTAGGAGGAGGTGGTAGTGGTTTAGGAGGTGGTGGTGGTGGTTTAGGAGGAGGTGGTGGTGGTTTAGGAGGTGGTGGTGGTGGTTTAGGAGGAGGTGGTGGTGGTTTAGGTCGTGGTGGTGGTGGTGGTTTAGGAGGAGGTGGTGGTGGTTTAGGAGGTGGTGGTGGTGGTTTAAACCCCCTACCTAAAAAGGCCAACCCCCTACCCCCAAGACAGTTTCGGGACCCCCAATCCAAAAAGACAAGTAGTACTCGATGTAAATTATGCTTCCAAAGAAAAGTTTCGAAAAAACTAGTGCGATATTTGCAATCTACGCCTAAAGTTTGCCTTGTGCAACAATTTTTGTTCCAATTCAGCACAAAAAAATTTTCGATTTTGACTTTGAGGGCGAATTTCGACCTAACGGTATGAGTCGATTTCGGCTATATTTTGCATGCATGTAGGGAATTTACTAGGCTATATTATATATAAAAACTGGACCTCGCCTAGGATCCTAATGTATGAAAATTTGGTCAAACGTGTTTGTCGGTGTGGCACAAAATTGGTGTAAAACCGCGTTTTTAGCCTATAACTCCGGTACGGAGCATCCAACCGCACTTTAGATACCATTTTCGAAATCTCCGAGTCTGGCCGCATCTGTTTGTGTGCCAACTTTCATCCTACGAGCAAGCGTAAGCTTAAAATCATGTTTTGAAGTTAGGGTAATTTTTTCTTTTTTTCAGCCCGACCACCCCTACTTTGGAGGGGGGCCTGGCGCTCTGGGGGGTCCACCGGAGCTCATACTTTGGGGTTCTTATTTTTTCGTCATATACTCTCACATATATAAAAATGAGGCAAATCGGTGATGTGACCCTGACCCGATTTGGGGAGGCACTTCCAATTCTCTCAGAAATTGCGTCTTAAATGTAGAAACACTGCATCAAAAACGTAAACTTTTCTTTTTGCTGTATCTTCTTTAATTTTTTTCGGAATTGGATGAAATTTTGACTATATGCGCAGATATTTTGTAGGTCAAAAGTTCTGGCATTAATCAGTCCATATCGCTAGTATTGTACTTGGAATTGGAAACTAAAGAAAAGCAGCTGCAGCAAAATGAAAAACGTGCAAACTCTCAGAACTAAGGACTAAGAACACCCTCCAGATGACCTGCGTTTGAGTCAATATACTGCTGCAACCGTTTCACATAAGCATCATAAGCATTTCAGAGCATGTTTGGGGTGACAGATTGAATACACTAACAGGAGCTTCATTACAGCTAAGAGGCGCGAACGTCAATGTTGTTGTTGTATCGGGATCGGAATTTTTTATGTCAAGAGCTGGGCTGGATTCATGCGCTAACTTTTGAATTACAAAACAACTTCAACACCCTTCTGCGCTTATATTCAAAATTTCATCCAATTCCGACAAAAATTAAAGAAGATACAGCAAAAAGAAAAGTTTCCGTTTTTATGCTGTTTCTACAATTGAAATTTCTCAGGATTGCGTGAATCCTGATGCACCAAACTTTAACAATTGTTGAGCTCAACTTCGACAAATAGAACGTAAATGATTGGACTGTCCGATATTGCATCTATATTATATGACGTTTTACTGTACCACTCGTGTCAAGTTTTGCATTTTTTCACAAACAGCCGAATATTTCATACTTTTAACAAGACAAAAACTATACTTATTACTTCTAGCCCTATACCTGTGTGCAACCTATTACCCATACTATCTAGCAAACAAGATTGATTTGCATTCACCATCTCACTACAATTGCAAGTGAACTCCTCTTGACTTGGACGATTCGTGCTGGCAAATTTAGAGAAATGCTTTTCTCTCTTCAAGCTTGCAAGCATTTTTTCCACACTATTGCAGTGATCTTCTCCACTGCATCGGCAAGCCATTATAGGCACATGATTATGCTTGTAATGTCTAGCAGAAATCGGATGCCATTTCAGGTCAACCGAGATGTTAGCACAGCCATTCTGGTCTATGTGTAAATTTTCAACACCTCTATATATCTTTTTGGTGTTCTCTACTAGCCCTCCACAGCCGTGATAACCAGCTATGCGATGGTTCTCTGAAATTCTTCGCTCAATTCTGTTCAATCTTGTTTATAATTGGGCCTTACTTAAGTTCGATTTGAACAAGACAGCGTAACACACTTCACTCTCACACAGCATGGACTTGCACGTCTTTGCATATGGTTTGCAACTTGAACAATGCAATGCAGAATGTTCTGAAATCCTTGTTTCAAATTCATACATATGTAGTCTGGTTGCATGTACGTAGTTCATTTATTGTAAGCTACGATTGAAGATGCCTAACTTTTTCACCTTTCTTTCTATTCGGAAGCAATTGGGGTTAAAAACTAACAATTTAATTTCATACAAAAACACTTGAAAGCTGCACACCTGAGCTCAAGGAAAGTAGAAGAAAGAATTGAACAATAATAGTTTTCATTCGGTTCTTCGTTGCTTCAACCGTTTAAAGAAAATATATTGGCTTGTGGAATGAGAGAATAAATTCTACCATTTAAACGCAAACTAATAGCGATAATATTGCGCAGATAATAGACTCCATTTTGCATCTGATAAAATATAGAGGCAACAGATAAATTATATATAATATATAGAGGCTTGCTTGAGTAGCAAATAAATACTGTTACAGCTACAAACACTAATCTTTCTCTCATAAAATATTTCTAGCTACAATAGAACTTCGCAAACTAAAATTCGCAGTGATTAAAAAAATGCAAACCATTCGCTCTGCTCAGTATAGTGTAGAAACACAACAAGTCTTTACAGTGAATTTCGTACTTTAAATAAAACCTTTGAAACTGTGAAATGATATAATACAGTTTTCGATAGAAGCTTGTGACATAGCGGAATTGTAACCCTAAACCGAATTTAAGCCATTTACACATCATTAACAGGTCTGAAGGACATTTCAGTAATGGCAAGTAGATAAATGGGTGCAAGCGTCGGATGGGAAGCTGACGGGTAAACTCGCGTAAACGACCCAGGTGCTGGTGGTATATCCCATTCGAGCAAAGCGAACCATCTAACTTCGCTCTAATTCTTGTCGAGATAATTTGATTTTTTGACGAAATTGTGACTCGCTAATCCAATGAGAGCGTTCCGATTAGAAATTCGTTGTTCGGGCTAGGTGGGAGGATTAGAAATAACTACGAACTGAAACCGCTTATGTGACGCCATTCTGATTTGATTATATTTCGAATTAGACCGCTATTAGATATCAATTGTAATCATACACGCCCGAAATCAAAGCCAATCAGTTCCTAATCGGCTCCAGATTTGAGGAACTCAGCTAATCGCGCCGATTCCAATATTACGCCCCCTGAGAGGATTGGAAACGCTAATCCGGTAGCAGTTCCGATGATATTGACTTACGATGTTGTTCCTAATCGGGACAATACTCCAATACCGCGCTAATTTTCATACGCTATATGGCGTGGAGTCTTCCCCAAAGGGATACGAGCCAGGCGCAACGTTTTTACACAGTAGTGTACCCAGGGGTGTAGGATGTACCCGCTCTGCACCCACCCCTTTTGTGCCTGACTGTAGAAAGGAAAATTAGGCAAAAATAAGAGAAACTAATGAATTATGTACCAAAACTGTCTATTTTATGCTCAGAATGCCTATTAAAGGCGTTTTGAATGTTAAATTTTCAAATTTTTCTCGCCCTGACCCACCAAGCAACTTCTAAAATTTACAACCCCTACTTACAAAATCGTGGGTACGCCATACCACACATCATAAGTTGCAACTATAGACATGCGAGTTCTTTAACTTAGCTTTATGCAATAGTAACTGTGCAAAGAATCAAAGCTTTCTTCAAATATATGCGCAGTTTTGACATATTTTAGATAAAGATAACCCGTCATAGATAGATTTCAGCAACCTGAAAAATTGGCGGGCGCTCTACCGAAGTACACTCATTTTAAAGAACCGTCAATCTTTATAAGATTGGCTTTCGTAATTTTTTGTAAGACTTTTCGCACAGGAAAGTCCTTCATAGAGCTATGGTTATAAGCGGAACGTAAGCCTGTTGCCTGAAGGAAGAAAGCTTATACTTCGAGTCATACAGGGTTCAGGTGGTGAAAAAACATTACAAAAAAGGGCAAGTAAAATGAAAATTCGATCTGAGACGTCAATAGATACTCCGAAAGATGTAAATATTTTTGCTTCTATAATCGGGGGCATTTAGTGCCCAGCACTGATAAACGCTGTCTGTTAAAATAAACAAAACACTAAAACTTATCACTACTTTACCTTCCTTTCCTGTAAGCGCTGCTATAACCTATAACCATGCAGAGCCTACCTTTCTCTGTACTATTTACGATTATTTCTCTGATTTATTGCGACCCTACCCCGACTGCCAATACCGAATTATCAGCAACCGTAAGCAAATAAACCTTAGAAAAGTAATAACCGTTATGAAATTTCTAATTCAGGACTATCTAAAGTCGTTTGGCTATTTGTCCAAGCTAAAAGGTGACCCGAAGCCAGGCGCTACACTACCTGCCGATGCAAAATTAAAGCAAGCTATCAGGTATTACAATTCTACTGTATATACGTACATTATTTTTTGTATCGTACCGTTAAACTTCTAATAAAACTCCACCTGCCATGAATCCGCCGGTGACTATACATGGGCTCTCTCTAGAGGCGTATCCAGGATTTTGCAAAGGTATAAAAATTTGAAAGTGCCTAGTAGGGCCGCTGCTCAACCAGGGTAAGAAAATTTAGCAAACTTAGCCTTCAAAAACGCGTTTAATTGTCTCTGCACGAGAAAACGGGCCAACAGGCGGGTCAAAAAAATTCAAAATCGTTTTTGAAAGTTCTAATATCGATATTCTAGGACAGTTTTCGATGCAGAAAACGAATCTGGTATGCAAATTTTCCTAGCTAAATTTATACTATAGTTATGGTTGGGGAAACCTTTTGAGCCAGACCAAGTTATTTTTTCTGAATCAGTGAAATTAAATACTTTAAACCAGTCAAAACGGGAACGCTGAATCTCGTGGTGTTCTTCGTTTCTACGTGAACCTTCGAAAAATGCGAGTTTTCATGACTTGAAAAATTCAATCGAGCATATCTCAAAAACTAGGCAAATTCATTCCGAGCTGTTTACAGTTCTAAACACTTCGTAACATAAGCTTTCGATCCATAAAAAATATTAGGGGATCATCGATGGTAGACGGCCACTTTATAGCCTCTGAAGTTTGGGTGTCAGTAAAATTCTGCCTATTTTTGACTTTTTCGTTTTTAACCAACACATTCAAATGACTGGCATTTCGTCTGATATATTCCTTTTACAAAATGGATTGTACCGTTGAAGAGGGCTTGATTTGTAGATTAATTTGATGTATTTATGTCAGACAATAGAGCTAGTATACCAGCAAAAAATAGTTTTCTGTTGTCAGATTCCAGAACCATCGGTAAATTTCTGTGCATAATACAACAAGCGGTTTTGCTAACATCTAGAAAAGATAGGAATTCATTTTTCTGTATTGGTTGAAGTGCTTGCTGAGCTCAGCACGAAAAAATGAGACTACCAAAAGCTGTCAGTGGAGAGGCAATGGCTCTACTGTCTTATGCTGCAATGCAGAGTTTGTAGTCCAGACACCAGTGCAACTGAAGTACCAGTTAGCAAAGCACTTTGATAGCCTTGATGCACGAGAGAAGAGGAGACTGGCTGCAACCTGTTCAAGTGGCATTGTGCCGATTCTAACATATGCAGCCGCAAACCAAGAACTCAATCTATGGCATCACATCTTTGAGCCAGAATACTTGCAAGATGTAGCCCACAGCAGCAGAACCCTAAAGTGTGACAGTGGAGAGAGAATTGAAAAACCAAACTGCCTCCAAACAGTGTCTACTACCCATCTAATCAAGCTTTACCAAGTGTACTGGTCTGCGATTGGCTACAAACATGCACCTTGCGAGTGAGTCCTCTACAAGGTTGTGACCGTATTTGCAGCTTCACTGCAGAAAAAAGTATGACAGGGCTAGACAACACAACAACAGATGGGGCTGAAGCTTTCAATTGTTGTTTACAGTCCTGACACAGGTTGAACAGCATGGTGGAAACATCCGCGCAGTGAATGCAATTCAAGGTGGGTTGAAACAGTCCAAACGGTACTTGAAACTTGACCTTCCTGCACATGTGCGTCAAGGAGGTTTTTTCAATTCAGATTCAAGGAAAAATGGAAACGCAGATTATGTCAATTATTGTGACCAGTGGAAGATCACGCAAAGAGATCTTGCAGCTCACACCAGGTTTGAGCAAGCGATGATATCAAACAGCCCTCAAGAATGCTGAAAAACAAGGCCCTGGTGTTCTTGTTGAGAAAACAGAGATCATTAGGACCCGCTTTCCATAGATCAACCACTTTGCAGAATTTTTTAGCCGTTTCTTGATGTACAGCATGCAAAATCTGTTGGCGCCAATGAAAAATGTTGTCAAAAGAGTTTCAACATCTGTTAGCATGACATCAGCCTGCTCCAACATTTTCAGCTCCCCAGGTCGATCTTCAAGAAGTCCACGAATCTTTGATCTGGCCGCCAGGCTTGGGAACTTGAAAGATTTGCACTGTTTATAACATAATCTGTTTGTCATTGTTTGTGTGTTCTTTGTTACAATAACTCTTCATTTGGTGCTGAGACGATCGTTTTTGTTGTGTTGTGTGCGCCAACCGCTCTATCATTCCTAAAGCCATCCAAACTCTACCAAGCCTACTTCTGCTCTCCCACCACTACCACTCTCTACCACCACCACCCCTTCCATGTGTCCACTCCAATATTTCCAGTGTCCAAGCACTACAAAGCCCAAGTTCCATGCCTACAAGCCAACCAGTCCAGTGTCCAAATGCCCACCCATTTCTTTCCGAGCAGAGTGATGCCATTCGTTTCCGCCATTTGTTTCACAAGTCTCGAGTCCATGAGTTCCACGTGTCCTTCAAGCAGAGCCCAAGCGAATACAGCCGCACTGAATGCCATCTCTCCGTTCCCCGTCTCTCCGTTTTCCCACTTTGGTGTGATGAAAGATTTGTACTGTTTATAACACTCACTCGTCTAATCTGTTTGTCATTATTTGTGTGTTCTTTGTTACAATAAACTAACTCTTCATTTGTGACCATGCTAACATGCATCGACCAATTCTTATTCTTCTGAGTGCTCATCACTCAAAGCTAAAAACTGCATAATGCGTCTTGCATGGGCCTCCTTGACACACATGTGCAGGAAAGCCAAGTTTGAAGTACCGTTTGAACTGTTTCAACCCACATTGAATTGCATTCACTGCGCGGATGTTTCCACCATGCTGTTCAACGTACGTCAGGATTGTAAACAACAGTCGAAAGCTTCATCTGTTGCTGTGTTGTCTAGCCCTGTCATACATTTTTCTGCAGTGAAGCTGCAAATACGGTCACAAGCTTGTAGAGGACTCGCTCGCAAGGTGCATGTCTGTAATCTCAGAGCAGTACACTTGGTAAAGCTTGATTAGATGGGTAGTAGACACTGTTTGGAGGCAGTTTGGTTTTTCAATTCTCTCAACAAAAACGCTTGTATGTATTATGCACAGAAATTTACCGATGGTTCTGGAATCTGACGACAGAAAAGTATTTTTTGCTGGTATACTTGCTCTATTGTCTGACATAAATACATCAAAATAATCTACAAATCAAGCCCTCTTCAACGGTATAAGCCATTTTGTAAATGGAATACATTAGACGAAATGCCAGTCATTTGAAGAGGATGGTTCAGACCGAAAAAGTCGAAAAATGCAAAATTTTGACGACCACCCAAACTTCAGAGGCTATAAAGTGGCCGTCTACCATCGATGACCCCCCAATATTTTTTTATGGATCGAAAGCTTATGTTACGAAGTGTTTAGAACTGTAAACAGCTCGGAATGAATTTGCCTAGTTTTTGAGATATGGTCGATTGAATTTTTCAAGTCGTGAAAAATCGCATTTTTCGAAGGTTCACGTTGAAACGAAGAACACCACGAGATTCAGCGTTCCCGTTTTGACTAATCTGAAGTATTTAATTTCACTGATTCAGAAAAAATAATTTGGTCTGGCTCAAAAGGTTTCCCCAACCATATCTATAGTACCAATTCAGCTAGGAAAATTTGCATACCAGATTCGTTTTCTGCATCGAAAACTGTCCTAGAATATTGATATTAGAACTTTCAGAAACGATTTTGAATTTTTTTTGACCCGCCAGTGTATCACTTTTGGCCCGTTTTCTCGTGCAGAGACAATTATGTAATTGGGTTCATTGAGCCACAAACAAAACTTTCATTTTTCTACAAAATTGATTAAACGCCACGCCAGTCTGATTTTGTTCGACAATCTGACCAAAAAGCGGTCCCTGTTTTAGACAGAATTTACAAGTGGAAAAAGAAACATCTCACTTGGACAGTGGACATTTTCACAGGTCAGCTAAGTCAGGGCGATGTTAGGTAATGATTTTATCTAGCAGAAAAACATGTCTCTACAATGCATATAAGAGTATATTGTAGAGCGGCCTTAGCGGAAGCTTTTGACGCGTGGGCAAAAGTATCCGGTTTGACCTTCTCAGAAGCATCACGTCAAAGTCGCGATGTCGATATCAGGATTAAGTTTGCCAGATGGAACCATGGGGACTACTATCCTTTCGATGGAGAAGGTATCTTTTAATCTCAAATACAGTATAGATCAAAAAAAATGTCCCATCGCTTTTTCGGCCTTCACTCAAACGTTTCGTTCTCAGTCACTTCTTTACCGATTTGGCTCAAATTTTCAGCAAATATTAACAACATGGTTGGCTAAATATTCTGCAACTTTGGTGCGAAAATTCCAACGGAAAAATTTTTTTTGAACCGAAAAGTGAAAATCATGGTGGTCTGTGTAAATTCAAATTTCCCGCGTAATTACGGCGCTATCGCTTAGATAGTTGCAGGAATGATCGGGCGGACATTTGGTCATAACATATTCAGACGGCAGCCCTCTGGTTTAAGGGGCACTAAAATTGGGGAATTTCAAAAACATGACAAAATGTGACTTTTCTTCGTAAAAACGGTGAAATGACAATTCAGAAGATTTTCGATTTTCTAAAAACACTGTGGAGAAGGTTTCTATGATGTGAAACAGAGTTTAAATATCAGGTTAATTCATTTGTCGAACTTCCTGCTACAATCTGTGTTGATTGACAACTGATTCAGTGCTTTGATTCCAGAATGTACAGATTTCTTAACTATGGGATTTTCGATCATGTTTTTAAAATTCCCCAATTTTAGTGTCCCTTAAGCCAGAGGGCTGCCGTCTGAATATGTTATGACCAAATGTCCGCCCGATAATTGCTGCAACTATCTAAGCGATAGCGCCGTAATTACGCGGGAAATTTGAATTTACACAGACCACTATGATTTTCACTTTCTGGTTCAAAAAAATTTTTTCCTTTGGAATTTTCGCACCAAACTTGCAGAATATTTAGCCAACCATGTTGGTAACTTTTGCTGAAAATTTGAGCCAAATCGGTAAAGAATTGACTGAGAACGAAACGTTTGAGTGAAGGCCGAAAAAGCGATGGGACATTTTTTTTGATCTATACTGTAGTAAACCCTAATCTCCAAACGCTAGGCATAGTTGCGCAATTTTACAAAACGCGCTAAATGCACCGTGCTAGACTGGGGAGCCGATTGCATATTAGCGGAGATTTTTCGCAGCGAGAAACGTGCTGCAGGCAATGTATTGGCGCACGCAATGTTTCCCGAGGACGGCCGGACTCACTTCGACAACGACGAAAAGTGGGCGTACCGAGACAACGAGAAAATCACCAGATACAGAAATAGATACAGCGATCTGTTGGCGGTGGCAATTCACGAAATAGGACATGCCTTGGGCTTGGACCACTCCAGTATAAAAACGGCCATCATGGCGCCGTTCTACCAGGCTCCTCCTCCCGGCAGAGCGCAGTACGAGCCGCCTCCACTGCACAACGACGACATCAGACGAATTCAGTGGCTTTATGGTGGTAAGCCCAATATTCTTGTCGATGTTTGGAATTTTAGTAAGACCTATGTGGTCCTACGGTATTCATTGGACTAGTTACGTCAAATATTAGATTAGCAGGGTGCCATTCTTTCCATTCGTAGTATCTACAGCTGAGTATAGTAAGGGGGAACCCCTTACTACTCAGCTGTAAAAAGTAAGAAGTCTACCCGGTGATTACTTGTTGTGTGATGACAGGTAACAGAGGAAGAGCTACTGCAGCTCCCAGAAGAACGCAGGCTCCGCCCACCAGCCCTCCGAGACGCCGTCGACCGGGCAGAGGCTGTCCGAGCGCTATAGACGCAGCTACCAAGGCGCACAATGGCAAATCGTACCTGTTTTACCGCTCCCATGTCTACGAACTGGGCTCTGTGGGCAGGAGCAGACCCAAATACATCGATCAGGTGTTCCCTAGAGGACCCAGCCACGTCACTGCTGCTTACACAAATCCCAGAACCGCCGCTACAGTACTCCTTAGCGGTGAGTTACGGTATTTGAGTGTATTGCGTGAAAAGTCTAATTTACGCCAAGATTTACAACATTTTGCTTTGTGAAAACAAATCTAATTTGTGCAGGTCGCAGAGTCTACGTTTATACATGGAACCAGCGGAAGCAGAAATTTTCGCTGAAAGATGACAAGTATCCTGTTCATTTGAGTAACAGAATTCGCTTTACGCCTAAAGCTGCCATAGAATGGCCTGACGGAAATATTATTTTGATTAAGGTGTGTTGGTGGGCTGATTGGATTGTTTTGATGTTTGTTTGTTTGTTTGTTTGTTTCGGCAGTGAGTGATAGAAATGGATGGTTGGCTTGTTTAGTTGTATGTTTCAGGGTAGAGATTTTGTCACCTATGCTGAACACTGGAATTTGGCTACTTTCTCGGGGTCAACTAATAATTACTTCAGCAGTAACATTCCCACAGATGTTACGGCAAGTTTAAGTGCGGGACGGGGAGAACTCTCTTTCTTCTCAAGAACCAAGTAACCACGCTTTATTTATACTGCAGTATTGCAGTAGGCACTTAACGCCGTTTATGGTACCGACACCGTATATGTTGCCGCTACCTAGGGTAGTGGTACTATATATGGTACCCCTACCTTCGCATTGGTACCGGTACCATATATGGTACCACTCTGTCCAGATTTCGTATGTTGTGCCGGTACCATATATGGTACCACCACTACACTAGGTACCGGCACCATAAACGGCGTTAAGTGCCTGACTGTATAAGTCCACTGTGTCTATTGGTTGTGCTATTTTGCCGAGTTGTCAAATATTTCATGAAATGTCAAATAACTGAAAAACATATAGAAATTTTAAATTAAGTGGATTAGTGGCAGGATTTTAACCCGATTTTTAGGAAAAGAGAGTCAAAACAAAAGTCGCAAACAGGTGGCTGAAATCTCTTTGCGCATACATAGTGCTGAAACTCTTTTAGTGACCTGAAGCCCCAGCCGAAAACCCAGCTTTAATACATGTATTGAGATTAGATTCTACTTTCAGCTATTACCAGTTCAACGCTCGAAGACATGTAGCAGCCACCAGACCGATTCGCGATTTCCTACGGTGCTGAAAAGATCTATAGCACGTACGCTAGTTAACCGACCGGACTGCTCTCTGAGTCTATATGTACTGTACATGATTAGAATCATTAGTACAATTTGCTCACATCTTTCTTTTCTTTGTATTATATATGCCATATAGACATTGCTTTACACAGATTGAAATACTGTACGCATTGCATTTCATTAATAATTTTAGGCCTCTCAATTAGTGTTTCCGATCAAATTAAAACTAAATAACAAAGCTAAGAGCCAGTCTCTGATTCGATCGAGTCTTGGTATTCCAAGATGAAAATCGAACTTTTGCGTAGAGGGCTGCGCGTTGGTACACTAATAGACATTCATAAGTTATGCTGAATCTGCAACAGGTTTATGGATTTGACGCTCCATTCCCAAGACACGCCATCAAAAATCGGCTTGCTTAACTACAGGACCAAAATTTTCATGTAATGGCAGTTGGGATCTATATATATAGCAAATCGATTGCGGAACAAAATTACGAAATACAAAAAAACTGCATAGGAGGAGGCTGCTCAACCCTCATTAGTATGCCAGCAACCTGGAATCGAAGATTTATGTAAGAAGGCAAGACTAGGAAATTCTGAATGGTTTTGTACATTCGAAGGCGCATTTCTCACCAATATCGGGTCGTGGCCACAAATGCTTTATACCAAGCTGTAGCAAAAGCAGCAAAGCAAAAAAGACAGCAGTACAAAACTATGAAAAATGGGATCGAAAAAAATTTTTTGCTCAAAAATTATTTTGGACCAAAAATTCTTAATCTACTGTAAAAGTTACCTAACAGTCCCAATTATTAAGTCCCAACTATTATTAGTACGAAAAAATATCGAATTTAAAGTTTTGATCCCATAGTTAAGCAAGCCGATTATTCAATGCTTTTTCTCGGAATGGAGCGTC
This sequence comes from Sabatieria punctata, assembly GCA_030248155.1. Taxonomy (NCBI): domain Eukaryota; kingdom Metazoa; phylum Nematoda; class Chromadorea; order Araeolaimida; family Comesomatidae; genus Sabatieria; species Sabatieria punctata. Next base: position 356,426 of record JASANB010006438.1, read on the forward strand.
AAATTCATACGCCCTTTGCAGGTTTAACATAACTCACCGATGTCCATTAGCGCACAGCACTCCACGCAAAGTTCGATTTTCAATTTGGAATAGGGGTAAGAGGCAAGACTTGATCGAATCAGAAACCGGCTCTTAAATTGTTTGAGCCAAAATCACGAAAGTAAATATCAAATTTAATTTCTCATGATGACTCTCAAACAATTTAATTTTTTGTTTAATTTCAAAATAAATTTACTCGGAAACACTACTCTGAATCAGAAAAGTCTATGTATGCTTCTTAAGTTAAGCTACTAAGAAGAGTAACACATGCAAAATTAGTGCAAAAGACATCGTCATTTCTGAATTTTTTCTAAGATACACTTCTGCACTACGCAAAATACGCAATGGTTCTTGAAAAAGCGTTTGGTTGCATTCTCAGCTGCAACCGAAATGCATTTGAGCGTTTTTTTAATTTGCGCAGTTACGCACTATGCCGTTGCACGCAGCGTTGGGCGCAAGTCATTCGCGTCACAATCGTCCGACGTACCATTGCCAGCATCTGCGCGCTCTGCTCAAGCGCGACTACAACTTCAAACGCAACGCTGTGCTGCTCGGTCACCACCATTGTTCCAACACTAAACGCTACCTACGTAAACGTATGCTACGTGAAATTTAATTTTTTTTGAAAATTTGGGTTTTTAATTGGAAAGTAGGGGTAACACGTGTAAAAGGGGGTCTGCCCCCCTACCTGACTTAGGCCAGACCCCCGGCCCGAGACGATTTTCCGACCCCCACCCCCCCCCCCCCGATTTATCTGGTAACTAATTATTTGAGCAAATTTTTGCAATTGTTTACAATTTCAGACACAAAAATTGCCAAAAACCGCCCGTAAAACAACACTTTTTAGCTGTATTTCAGCCCAAATTAGCGATTTTTGACAATTTTTAGCTCAAAAATTGCGATTTTTTCGATTTTTGAGCGTTTTTTTATATTCACAGACCCCCTCCCAAAATTTGGGCTCAGATCCTCGACTGTTGTCTCTGCTTTTGAGACCGAAAAAGGTCGCCGAAACCCCCCTTTGATACTGTTTTTGTGCAAGAGTGAGTAGATACGCTCACAAAGTCTAAACATGACCCTATGTAACTCAATTTAAAAGATATCCTAGTTTTCAAACAGTGGTCTATGTATGATAGATCTGATTTTCCCAGTTTTCTCACTTAAAATCAGCCAAAAATTTGTAGTTTCCGTGAAATACACATACACATAAATACACAATGTTTTTCTGGATGTGTATACACAAATTACCATACACATTTGACAGTGAATGTGTATCTGTAATACACATATATGTACATACACATTTTGAAAATCCAATACCAAACAACAGTACCCTTTGGCATAGCCCTGAAATAGTATTTTGGAAAATTCCCGCAGCCGAAAACCCAGCTACGTGTACGTATTTTTGGGGTATACGGGAAAACCGGTAGATTCGGCTCAACAAACAACCGCTGTCCAAGTCAATGATCTACTACGTATTTATTTTGTTGCAATTAACATGCATTTTGCGAGAAAGTCAACTTAGGATGTTCAAGCAACTTTTTTTCGCGGATTCGGCTGGTATCCAAATATGTTAAAATAGATGTCAAACGAACACCAACGGTGCATGTTCGAACACCAGCGACCCCCTAGAACCGGAGCTGTAACCCCCCAAAGTTGGGTCGGTAGCCCCTTTTCGGCCATTTTCTCGACATTTACTCAAACGATCACCATTCACTCGTTTCTCAAGAGTAAGAACAGACGTGCACATGGTTGGATAGCCCTGACAGTTGCCTTTCAGACGCTGTACACAGCGCTTCCGGAACGTACCCGGTTAGCGAGATATTCTCCGAAAACTACGAAATTTAGTGAAATTCCGACTCGATTTTTTTCCGAAAAATCGCTGTAACTTCTGCCATATATGCGGGGTCAAGCTGATTTTTGCTAAAAAGATAAAACGCAAAATGCCAAACAAAATTAACCTATTTCGGAGGCAAGTTGTTGGGGTCAGGGGGGGTGTTTTGCAATTTGAAGTCAGCCAAAAAATATTTTTTTGCTCAGAATAAAAAACAAACACACAATTCTGGTGCAGTTTCTCCCGCTGATTACGAATATGAACTCGGTTTGGCTGGATTCCTTTTGGTTCGGGAGAAATTTGCATCCAAATCTTCGAGTGGCTGTATTTCTAAAGTGGCACTGCTCATTAGCATGAGCAAGAACCATGCTAGAAAGCAGTTTTTCTTATGTAGTTTTTGATGCTGAATCCGAAGATAATCATATTTTTTATCTACGTTGAGCAGTTCTGAAGATGTGGGCATGTTGAGAATTTGTGAACAAAACCGTTGCAGTTGGTATGCAATGGTGGTTTGAAATGTTACTCAATTCTGTCATATGCTAGATACGGAGCCATGGAATTAGCATCACCTAATGCAGTTTTTGCTGCTGATTATGAAAATTACCTCTATTTTTCAATCGGACGGCTTCTGAGTGAGTTACTTAGGCCTGGTGCACTGTCATCCACATTGTAAGAAATTTATCAAACAGGTGCGTGAAATAGCAACTGTTATATGCAGTTTTCTTCGCTGATTCAGAATATGACCTTATTTTTGCGCTACAATGACCTTGTCAGGAGTTATAGACCTCTAAAGTTACTTCATTATCCATGCTTTCAGGAGTGGTAATCTGGAAATAGATAGTCTGTGCTTTGGCACTTGTGAAGTGAATTATCTATCAGAAAATAGTGTATCCGAACTATTTTCGACCGCTGATTTATAAAATGACCTTACTTCTGCTCTACAAACCTTTCATTTTAAGGTTCTGTCATATTCTTGTGAAAGAAGTGCAGAAAGTTGTATCTTAAAATCAATAGCTTGTAGAGCAAAAGTAAGGTCATTTTTGAAACCAGCGGTTCAAAATAGGTCGGATACACTATTTTTGATAGATAATTCGCTTCACAAGTGCCAAAGCGCAGGCTATCTATTTCCAGATTACCACTCCTGAAAGCATGGATATTGAAGTAACTTTAGAGGTCTATTACTCGTGACAAGGTCATTGTAGCGCAAAAATAAGGTCATATTCTGAATCAGCGAAGAAACCTGCATATAACAGTTGCTATTTTACGCACCTGTTTGATAAATTTCTTATAATGTGGATGACAGGGCACCAGGCCTAAGTAACTCACTCAGAAGCCATCCGATTGAAAAATAGAGGTAATTTTCATAATCAGCAGCAAAAACTGCATTAGGTGATGCTAAGTCCATGGCTCCGTATCTAGCATATGACAGAATTGAGTAACATTTCAAACCACCATTGCATACCAACTGCAACGGTTTTGTTCGCAAATTCTCAAAATGCCCATATCTTTAGAACTGCTCAACGTAGAAAAAAAATGATTATCTTCAGAATCAGCATCAAAAACTACATAAGAAAAACTGCTATCTAGCATGGTTCTTGCTCATGCTAATGAGCAGTGCCACTTTAGAAATACAGCCACTCGAAGATTTGGATGCAAATTTCTCCCGAACCAAAAGGAATCCAGCCAAACCGAGTTCATATTCGTAATCAGCGGGAGAAACTGCACCAGAATTGTGTGTTTGTTTTTTATTCTGAGCAAAAAATATTTTTTGGCTGACTTCAAATTGCAAAACACCCCCCCTGACCCCAACAACTTGCCTCCGAAATAGGTTAATTTTGTTTGGCAATTTTGCGTTTTATCTTTTTAGCAAAAATCAGCTTGACCCCGCATATATGGCAGAAGTTACAGCGATTTTTCGGAAAAAAATCGAGTCGGAATTTCGCTAATTTTCGTAGTTTTCGGAGAATATCTCGCTAACCGGGTACGTTCCGGAAGCGCTGTTTACAGCGTCTGAAAGGCAACTGTCAGGGCTATCCAACCATGTGCACGCCTGTTTTTACTCTTGAGAAACGAGTGAATGGTGATCGTTTGAGTAAATGTCGAGAAAATGGCCGAAAAGGGGTTACCGACCCAACTTTGAGGGGGTACAGCTCCGGTTCTAGGGGGTCGCTGGTGTTCGAACATGTACCGTTGGTGTTCGTTTGACATCTATTTTAACATGTTTGGCTACCAGCCGGATCCGCGAAAAAAAGTTGCTTAAACACCTTCCCTTATAGCTAAGGTGACTTTCTCGCAAAATGCATGTTAAATGTGTCAGTAAAAAAGAGGCAATCAAGCTTTTATTAATTGGAGTTTTTGCAGTAAAGCGCAGCACGCAATACTATGGGGACAGCACGTGTGTAGTACGTCTTTAAATTTCTCCACAGATATTGTTGTCCCTATAAATCGGCGCTTCGGCAGAGTGAGGGTCGTCCAACGCGGTTTCTTGCCCGTGCCACCCAACTTGGCCGCTTGGCTGAGATGAAGGGTGAGCAGTACTAAGAAGAGCAACTGGGCTAGCGACATTTCCGTGTATTACCGGAACCTAGGTACTGAAGGACTTTCAGTATGTACGTCAGTATCAACGGCTCTGACGCTATTCCTTTTTGTCTTAGCTAGATTACAGACTTTACCTTATTATACGTTGGCCTGCACAATTAATTTACTAATTGCAACGCTCACTGCTTTTCCTCTACGTCCGATTTGCCTTCCAAATCTGCGCAAAACTATGACACTTCAATGCACTTCAGTAGTAGATTACGTAGGTAGGTAGGTTGTTGTAACTTTTTGTCCTTTCGGACTAAGAGTAGCCAACTGCTATAGAGCAGGAAGAGATACAAGGTCTGGCAGCCTTCTTAACAACACAACAACCCTCCCTTTTACTGTCGGTATGTGCAAGACAGCTAAGGTTTAGTTTCCATTTATCTACTTGTGCCATTTCTGACTTTCGACGGCCTGGGTTGGGCTTTGTGTCCACTACCTACTTCCTATCAAGTCACAAAGTTTATAGCCCGAGTAAAACAAAGCCGTCGGAGCGACGCCTATCGCCTCGACAGATTTCGAAGCCACAAACTCACCGCTTCCACGGGTGACACACGGGATGGGCGTGCAAAAATTACGTAATGGTATTTTTGCGCATTTTAGGACCCCCTCCCCTAATTACGGGTAATAATTTGGCTACTCCCATCCCCGGAAATTTCAATTTTTTGAAGAGTTAGAGCCGAAATTTTTGCGTTCAATTCTATATTAAATTCTATATTGACGTTATTATTAAAATAGCATCTGTGTACAGTAACAAAACAATTGACAATTTTCTTAGTTTTCTACGTATATTGATGAGCTGCAACTACGTAACATGTAGTCTTAGTTTTACATAGAAGCCATTATTGGGGGGGGTGTTAAAGATGAAACCAATGTGTTTGATAACGGATTTTAGGGCTGCTGCCATATCACTTGACTGATAATCAATAGTCATAAACCAGAGTTCGTCCGGGACCTGAAAAGTCAGGGAATTTGGTGTCCAGTCAGGGAAAATTTTGATAGCAGTAGAATCATCTCTCGCCCAAAGGGCCCTGTCAGAGCTTTACACACCACCCTTTTGAAAATGGGACTTCTGATTCTGACTTTGCACAACTACTACAACTTGAAATTTTACCCTCAGAATACCGTTTAAATGAGTTTTTCAGAGCCAATTTTTAAAAACTTCTCACCCTTGTTACAATGTTCTCACTTTGATTGGTCAGGGAATATTGCTCGAAAAACCCGCACAAACCTTGTGAACGATCGAGTCGATAAGTGTCAATCAGTCAAAGTTTTTATTCCCAACACCCAATACTGATACTGATTGGTTTATACTGATAGGTTGGGTACGTTAGGAGTTACAATCGTTAGAAGAACGACGGTTTAGTACGCGATTTGATTATGGTGTACAAGATCATCCGGCTTGGTGGACATAGAGTAGGCGCTCTTTTCTTTCTTTCTTTCTTTCTTTCTTTCTTTCTTTCTTTCTTTCTTTCTTTCTTTCTTTCTTTCTTTCTTTCTTTCTTTCTTTCTTTCTTTCTTTCTTTCTTTCTTTCTTTCTTTCTTTCTTTCTTTCTTTCTTTCTTTAATAAACTTGAAACTTGAATACTTATTAGGAGGACCTGTAAAATCTTCACTTGAAACTTGAATACTTATTAGGAGGACCTGTAAAATCTTCACAAGTTCAAAATAGACTGCTCAGTATTGAGTTGATTACTGCCGGCCGGTTCGACGCCCAGACGCGTCGAGACGTCTTTTAGATTTTCATTCCGTAAAATAGAATAGTATAGAAAAGCGTGGAAGCAAACAAAAAAGGAGCAAAGCCGACAAATAGACTGTGTAAGATGAGTTAAAGCAAAACGGGTGTCAGTCCTAGATGGTCTCTGGCCATGGTGCCATAGTGGTAATGGGATGTTGTTTTGGTCGCGACTTGCCCAGTCTGCCCGAGAGTGAGGACGACTCTCCCAGTAATTAATGAATATGCTAATTAATTAGGTAATAAATCAATTATTAGTTCGGTTGCAGTCGCAGTAGGCAAGGGTCGTCCTTTGCTAAGACACCGCATCAAATGGCGCAGTGAGATGCCGATTTCGGAAAGTCAGTTGAGACGGAAACGGGACGAGTTCTGGGAGACGGCCCCCTGTTTCGAGGGAAGAAAGGAGATCTGGGATGCGCTGAAGGCGGCAGCCACGCACGCAGAACACGGAGACTGGACCCTGGCTCAGGCCATTCTCGACGGCGCCAGCATATCACTTCCTGACGGTGACTAGACTAACTCTTTCTTTTATTGTATATCCTTCATACATGTACCTACATGCAGACATGGGCAAAGGGGGGCTGAGGGAGGGGTTGGCCTCCCATCAGGCTCTGATCTACCCCCATCAGGAATTTTTGGGAAGAATTTTGTATAGAAAATTATGATAAAAATATGCCTGGAATAGGCGTAAATGAGCTCAGAATAGCTAATTTTAACTTATTTTAATGAAAAATAAGCCAAAAACCCTGATTTTCGCCAAAAATCGTCCTTTTTGGCTTACCACCCCTCAGCCCCCCATCAGGCGCTCCTCCCCCCCCTCAGCCCCCCCCCCTCAGGAATTGAAAATTCTACCCCCCCCCCCATCAGCCGAAATGCTAGCCCATGTCTGCCTACATGCATGGGTTGGGGGTTACCCCTGCTGGATAGGCCAAACCAAGCGCCCCCTCACCCCGACCCAAGAATACAAGTACTAGTAGTGGCTCCAGTACTAACAAACTGGCTCAGAATTCACTAATTTTTAACCTAAAATTCTCTTGAAAAGCCTTTGGAAACCGAATTTGGCCTTTCCACTGCTCATATTTATGAGAAATCGGGGGTTTGGAAGCCCTTTTTGTCATTTTTTGCTTGTTTTTAGCTCTAAAACGCTATTTGGCAGTTTAAAATAGCGATTTTTAGCGTCCTTACTGAAAAAACGTGCTAAAAACGCATTTCCAGGCGTTTTGGAGCTTTTTGAAAATTTGGACCCCCCATCTGGGCGAAAACCCGTCGACCCCCCCACCTGAGGAAAAACTCCCTACCCCCAGGTCGGCTCGGAGCTTTTATATGTATGGTATCCTTACAGGGTTCGTGCCGCACCTGCAAAGTCAGGGCGTCATGGAAAAGTCAGGAAATCAAGGAAAAGTCAGGGGATTTTGCTATACAAAAGCCGCACGAACCCTGTTACAGTGGTCTTGGGTTCCCCGACCAAGCAAGATCGGGACCCCTCGATGTACCACCAGGTTGAGGAAAGCTCAAACCCACCCGAATATGTGCCGTACCCGAAAAGTAGCAAACTGCTAGCGTTCCTATCTTAAAGGCCGTTGGTAAAATTTGGCGTGTCCGCACTGATATTGAAGACAGATCGGTTCTTTCAGAATCGCTTTTTGTTATTTTGTGCTGGTTTTTATTTAGAACGTTTTTGGCTCTTGAACGCTATTTGGCTGTTTAAAAGTATCGACTAATAAAACTTGCTGAAAACGCATCTTGGCCATAGGTAGTTTACGCTATCCCGTGTGTCACGGCGTCCCCGGCACCCGTGGAAGCGGTGTGTTTGTGTGGTTCGAAACCTGTCGAGGCGATGGGAAGTAGTCGACACTATTGTCCAAGCCCCTCCTCCAATTCGACCCCCGGCCCCAACCCCTTTCGTCAGATGATCTATGAACCGCTCTAACTTCTAACTTGGAGGTGCGCAAACCTTTCCTAGGCTTATAATCTTATCGAGACACACAAAGAATCCGAAGGGGTTTGGAGGTTGTCGTGTTGAGTTGAGTACTAAAATACGCTCAAGAATCGCTAATTTGGGCTCAAATACAGCTACAGATTATGTTTTACAGGCGATCGATTTTAGCAATTGTAGTGTCTGAGAAACTAAAAAATTACTTGCCACAAACATCGGGGGGGGAGGTCGGAAACTGGTCTCTGCGGAGTCCCCGATTGGGGAATCTTCCCTATGTGGGTTGTTTCGAGGGTTTGTCCCAGTTCCGACTGTTCCTTTTTGCTCTATTAGAATTGTTAAGCCTCAACCTAAGTCTATGCCTATGCCTAAGTCTACGCCTCAACCAAAGTCTACCTCAATCTAAGCATAAGCCTAAGCCTACACATTGAGCATTGTTATGTAAGCGGTTGTTGTTTGTAGTAGCAGAGTGGTGTCTGTGTAAAAGAGAGTGACTGTTATTAAAGGCGGACTGTTACGAATACGTACAGGAGTGTTGTTTAGGGACGCTGCGAGAGTCGTACGACGAGCTGGGCAGTAGGTATCAGGTGCCTGTGTACTGTCTTTCCAAACCGCAGAACATCTGTGAAGACTTCTCCAGACGCTCCTCCTCAGACCAGTGCATCGGGCCGGACCGGAAGACTAAGGACAAACACGCATCTAACGCCACCGCCACCCCCGGCCCTCTTCTCACGCTCAGAATGCGACTCTCCACCACCGGAGAGGTTGGTCTACTTGCTCTCTTATCTTGGCTCTCGACCATACAGGGGCCGGAAAAATCCGGAGGGGGTATGGAGACCTCTGGGAGGGGGGGTCCAAAAAACGCCTATTTTGCCTTAAATAAGCGAAAATTTTCTCCCTCCGGGAGGGGGGATGGGTGGGGCGAAGGGGGTATGGACGACCGTGGGGGTGGTATTGGCCGCCGAGGGGAGGGGTTTACCCCCCATACCCCCGCCCATGTATGCTGTCGATCACCACCTTTCTGTTTTCTTTTGCGTCGCAAACTTTACATTTTCAGAAACATCGCTTTTTAGCTGTACCGATTTTTAGCACAGAACAGAACCTGGGCTATCAAGTCGACTGAGGGGTGGTAGTCCGATTTTGGCCAATATCACAAGGTTGTTGGGTTATTTTTGGTTAAAATCATCAGCTCGTTTGCACCTAATTTAAATTTAATTTTGTCATTAATTTCGTCTACAAAATTCTTGTGAAAAATCCTGACGGAGGTAGGTAGGTAGGTCCATCCCGGTTAGGCCCCAATCTTTGTCAGTCAGGCACTCAACGCCGTTTATGGTACTGATACCTGGGGTAGTGGTACATTATGGTACCCTACGTTCGGCGACTGTGGTGGTACCATTATGGTACCACTACCATGGTGCGAAATCTGAACAGAGTGGTACCATGTATAGTACCGGTACCGGTACCAGTGCGAAGGTAGGGGTACCATATGATGTTACCACCACAGGCCCCGAACATGGCGGTGCCATATATGGTACCACTGCCCTAGGTACTGTACCGGTACCATAATGGTACCGGCACCATATATGGTTTCGGTACCATAAACGGCGTTAAGCGCCTGACTGTTTGTCCATGTGTGTGTATATGAGTATAAAAGCAACATGAGAAAGTTCTAAAAAGAGCAATTGACTTTTTTGTGCAAATGAGTATAGCTGGTTAAATAGGCAACGGTGTTACTCAGAAATTAATCAGGCAGTAAAGGCTGCTGCGGCCTCTCGATTAGCCTTTACGGGGTGCACTAATTATCCTTTCCTGCACCTTCTAAGCTCTGTCTCTTTTATAGACTCCTCCAAAGCACACGTACTCAGGAAATCTCTTTAACTTGCTTCCTCTATTTCCAGTCTGTCACGCATTTATCCAACCAGCTCTTAATATAAGGGGTGCACTTAATACATGTAACAGACAGGTCATCTGCCGAAAGAGGTTGGGAGTTGCTGGGGGTCTGGCGCCGGCCAGGGGATCTGAACCCAAATTATAGAGAGCAATAATTTGTGTCTGAAATTCTAAAAAAATCGCAAAAATTTGCTTTAAATTACTTGCGAGAAAAATCGAAGGGGGTCAGGCCCCGGAACCCACTGTTCATATTTGGCTTGCGCGTAGTCAAAATCTTAACAGTAGAGAGTGGGCCTACCGATTTTGTGGGTCGCAGCCGTTTAGGTGAATGAGGTCGGGAACATAAGTGGGCTTCAGGTGGGTGGGTGGACTCATTTGGGGGGTTCGAGTCCAAGTTGGGGGTGGGCTACCCCGCCCATTGTATGCCCCTGTTTCATGTATGCTGCAGATTATTTATCCGATCCATCAGTCCATGCCTAGATTAGGTGTAGTAAATGAGCTGAGAATAGCTTGGTTTTACCTATTTCAACGAAAAATAAGCCTTGATTTTTGCCCAAAATCGGACTGTTGGCTTACCGTCCCCCCAACCGCCGCCACTACCCCCTCAGCCCCATCGGGATTTGAATATTTACCACCCCGGATGCATGTAACAGGGGGTTCGTGGGTCTGCCCCTACTCCCAAGACGATTTATCCGACCGCTCTGCGATTTTTCAGTCAAGTAATGTTTTAGCAAATTTTTGCGATTGTTTACAATTTCAGACTCAAAAATTGCCAAAATCTAGTACTTTCTAGCTGTATTTGAGTCAAATTTATCGGTTTTTTACGAATTTTTGCCGAAGAATTGCGTTTTTGCGATTTTGAGCGTTTTGTAGTGCCCAACCCCTCCCTAGAATTTGGGCTCAGACCCCAGCCCCCTCGCCCTTCGGCGGATGACCTGTTTACATGTATACCCCGTCAGCCGAAATGCTAGCCTATGTCTGTGCCCAGTCAGTAAGTTATGTCACTGACAATGCCAGTCATTCCTTTAAGTTTCAATCCTATACTTACAGGATTACTAAAAAATTTGCATTTGCTTAGACCAAGCTGGGTTTTTTCTCGGCTTAGGGTATGAGCACAAGGTGAATTATTCCAACGCACACAACGTTGACAATAAATACTGAAATATTGAGCCCAATCAATAAATATGTGACCGAGAAGGAAACTATTGAGTGAAGCCCAAAAGATCTTTGTATCTGGGTTAACCGCTACCCTCTCAGAAGACCTGGGTCTAGTGTTATTGATTGTCAGGTTAGGTGGGTCTGTTTAGGAGGTAAAGATGGACGTTCGTACCAACGAGGTAGTGCGTGACGTCAAACAGCGACTCCATGACACGGTCAACGAGTTTCCGGAGGTCAGGATGCAGCGCTGGTACTTCGGCGGTCGCATGCTGGCCGACAAAATGACAATCGAGCAGTGCCGAGTGCCCGCCCACTTCGTCATTCAGGTGATCGTGCGCGAACCGCTCCCTGTCGTCGAGGACACGCCCCCGCTCGTCGAAAATCCGACCGACGAAAAGCCGAGCTCATCGTCGACGCGCGTCACACTGGTCGAGCCGGCCGCCGAGCAGATTCCGATGCAGCCGATTGGTCAGTCGACAACTAAAACGACTACTACGACGCCCCCTGGCGAGCAGCGGAAAAAACACAAACGACACACGTCGTCGCAGTTCGGAAAACGCAGGGACAAAACTCACCAAAGTGCCGGCAGTAGGCGCGCTAACTCGTCCTGATCAGAAGGGTACTGTAGTTTCGATGAGTTTGTGTGAAAGTAGTCACACCAGCCAATCAGCCTGTGGCCAGTTTCTCTTTGTTATATCACTACTGTACTGTGTTTACAGTTTTGTAGGAGCCTATTTATCCTGCAAACATGGTGCACTGGTGGCAATTTCTTTCTGTTCTACGTACGTTCGTATTTTGGTTTAGCGAATCTCCGCCCATCGCAATGCAGGAGAATAAGAGCGATTAATTGTTGGTTTCACTCTGAATGTCGTTGTCTCCTTAACTGTTATGTACAAAGCATGCGAATCGCACTTTTCGTCAGTACTGTACGGGTGTTATTTTCTTGCTGTTTTCAAATGCAGTCAGTCAATGTACTGTTGATGAATGAACTCATGTCCGTTAAGATTGGCCATTTCCCGAAACCTGTTAGGAAAGCAAAAACTGCACCTTAAACGCAATATCTGTCGAGTAGTACACTGGGACTACACCAGGGAGCAGGTTGTATCAAAGCGAACGGGGCCGTCCAATAATTGCGTAGACCACGTACCCCCATTGTATGGGTCGCAATTCTTTCCTAACCCCCTGCCCTAATTACGTAACAATTTGGCTACCTCCTGATTTAAAGAAATTCTGCTGATTGGCAGTAGAAATTTTGCCGAAAAAACCGAATCTTCAGTAAATTCTCTGTCATTCATTGTGGAGTATAATGTAGTTGCTTTACTGAAAACTACAAACGTATATTTTCGGTTAGACAAATACAGATACAGATGAAAAAGAGTGGTGTTATGTTGGTTTTTAGGGGTACAGCAATTGGAAATTGATTAAATTTGAGCATAACATCTCGGCTTTGGTCTCATGTTCAGAACTTTTTGGAAAAATTCCAATTTTGGAAAGAAGAATTAGAAAAATGGCACACCTTCAAACCCTTGATTATACACGCGCTTTGTGTCTTTTGCAGTTTCGATTATGCAAGCTGAAAATTTCATAATAAAACCTCAAACCCCCTCCCCCATCGTAATAAGTAGTACCGCAGTTTTCCTCTTGTAGAGGTCTTATAATGAAAAATGCCCAAATTTAGGGTCACTTTTTGGCGCTCTTTTGAAGACCATGGTCTTATGTGTGATCTGTTACAGTCAGGCACTTAACGCCGTTTATGGTACCGACACCGGCTCTAAGAGCACTAGTATCTCCACGCGTCAACTCTTAAGTTGGTTGCAGAGTGTGTTAGGGAACTACAACGACTGGCGCTTCATAAGAAGCTACAGCTGATGTGGGTACCTGGACACTCGGAAGTGGAGCGAAATGATCAGGCTGACCGACTAGCTCGGGCAGCTGCTGAGTTACCACTTATAGGGCCGGAACCGGCCCTTGGCATCTCAGTTAGGAAAGTGAGGTCTGATTTAAGAAGTTGGGCAAAGAACCAGCTGCAAGCTGCCTGGGATCTACGAACCGACTGTAGGCAATCTAAGCACTTCATTCTGGGACCCAGATTGGTGGTGACCAGAGAATTACTTAGTCTTAGTAGAAGGGAACTGAAACTGGTGGTCAGTTGGTTAACTGGACACAGTAGTAATCTTAATAGACATCTCAGCATCATGGGCTTGGTGGATGATTCAACATGCTCATTTTGCTTAGAGGAGGAGGAAACGCCTGAACATTTGGTCACGGAATGTGACGCATTGGCTGGACATAGACAAGCTATTCTGGGCAGTAGATATCTTACCACCCAGGACTTGAGCGATGTAACCGTTAGGGACCTCCTGAGGTTGATTAATGCTGTACCAGCTGTGATACCTGTTCAATTTTATTTCTGCAAAAAGCAAAAGGCAGGTGATGTGAGGGAAAGCAGAGAGCAGCTAAAGGTGGCCCCCACAGTCCTGCACGGAAAGCAGCCCGACTAGCGCACTGTCCATTTTGCACAGCTCTACCGGGGGACGCAACCTGGCCACCACAGACCAGGCCCTCCTGAACCCCAAACAGGAACAACGGCCAACACTTGGCTTCTCTTCGGAGCCAGCACCACCTGGCTGACTGACACCAACTTTCCGATCGCTTTTAAACGACGTCCGCAATTTTGAAACATGAACTGGACGGGTTTTCGCTAATCAGGTTTCAATACTGTAGTAGTACGTAGGTAGTTAGTTGTTTTTGAATTCGTGCCGCCTTGTCTTCAAATAATGTTCTATAACAGTTGAAACTATTCAGTAATGCCTTGCCCGCTCAAGTTTTGCTTGTAACAAGGTTTCCAGATGTCTCTTTTAACGTTACTTTTAGTACACAGTTTAATTCTTTCTTCAATCAAACTTCAAACATTATCAAAGACATTTTAGACACTGCCTGGAATTGCTACCTGCTCTGTGTTAAGAACTTAACTAACTGTAAACACTTATTTATGTTAGAGTATAACCCGCTGCCCCTATGTTGACGTCATGGTGCTGTCAACTCCCAATGGCCGCCGGCGGAGGACTCCCGGCATAGTTAGTTTCTCAGTCAGACAACTCCTGACGTCATCGATCTTCTACAAATGTACAATTGAAAGTCTGGGTAAACAAGACAGATTATACGTTATATTTATCTGAGTGTCACATAGTAAACAATTCAAGAACAAACCAAGCCAGTAGAATCAAAAAGAGGAACACAAAGACAAACTCAGCTCAGTGGCAAAACAAGTCCTCTCATCATATTGATAAGCAAGATCAGAGCAGCAACCAAAACTAACTCTGCTCCAGGCCCTTTACAACGGTTCTGTCTAGCAGTGGTCATAGTGAGACTAGTAGTGGTGGTATGAGTAGTGGTTGTAGTTGTCAAGAGAGAGGTCGTGGATGGACTGTAAACATCTTCGTCATTGCAGTTGTCATGGGTATTGCAGCAGCACCAGTGACTGTCGCCAGAAAATGAGCAATTGTTCACGGCAATATGGGCACACTTTGTACCGTCATCGCATCCAGCGCTTTGCACCCAGTCGATTCGTCGGTAGCGGAGGTAGCAGTACCGATTTCGGCTTGAATCGCATGGCGACGTGAACTTGTCAGGTATGAAGCATGAGGTCATCAATGGTGCGGTTGGCTTTAGATCTTCAGTGTTGCAATTGTCCACAGCAAAGCAGCAGCAGTGGGTCACATTGCTCTTGGCATCTTTGGCGCATCTGCGGTTTCCGATCTGCTCACAGACACCAATATGATCACACCCGGCATCTTTGAACTGAACTCCATTGAAACTGTTATAGCAGTACTTGGCCGGCACTGAGCGCGCACACACTTTGGACTCATTTTGCTTGTCGAAACAGCGGTTCAGACCAGGCATCAGGTCTTCCGAGTTGCAGTTGTCATAGGCGTCGCAGGTGCAAAGAGCAATGCCCCGGCCTATGTTGCAATGGAAGTCCTTGGTCATGTTACACAGCTTCTTGGTGCCGCAGCCAGCAATTAGCAGCTCGCCATCATTGAATAACTTGTAGCAGCATTTGTTCTCTGGGTACACACACTCTTGAAAGGTTGAATGGTCAGCTGGAGTAAAATTGTAGCAACTGGTCACTGGTGGTATCACTTGACAGTTGTTGCTATCGCAGCAGCAGAAAGTAGACTTGGTCTGGTCATCAGAGATGCAAGCTTCCCAGCGGTAGTACTGACAGTAGTCGGTTTCATTGTAAGAGCAGAACCGGGACAGCAAACCTGTGGTCCTGCTGTACTCATGGACGCACCAACTCTGACCGCTGATTGATGGCCCATCACACATGACAGTTGACTGGGGTTCAACTCCTTGACACTCAGTCACTTGAGCAGGTTTCAGCTTGGATTCTTTGTTGCACATGTCTCCCATGCAGCAGCACACCAGACGCTCCTGCACCCTCCTGCAGGTGAGGTCAGCAATGTTGTGATCCATGCATAGGTAGCCCCCATCACAGCCTGAATCGACCAAGGTGCCATTGAGGGAAAATCGGTTATAACAGAAGGAGGTGCCAAAGATGCACTTCTCTTTGCCACCAGATACATCTTTGTTGTAGCAGATCTCTACTGACGGTTGTAAATGTTCATTGCAGGCGGTCTCTCGGTCATTATCACAGCAGCAGACCCAGCCTCTGACTGTAGAATCAGGATACCTCATGCATTTGGAGCCGCCTTGTTCAACGACCTTGGTGCATACAGTTCCGTTTTTGTTCAGACAGCGAGACGAGAGGAACTTCAGATGTCGGTCGTAAACGTTCTCACAGTACATTTCTCCAGACGGGTGGCACTTGTGATGGTCTCTATCCCAAGTGCCTCCACTTATGATTGAACAGTAGCGCTCACTCGCCGCCATGCAACTGCTACTACACAACACAAAATAAAATAAAAATGCAGAGACAAAACACACGAGACTCATAGTGAAACCAACCGAACAAAACAATGATGAACCGTCATGTTGCATGCAAATATAAGGCAGCGCATGAAATCTCCAAACCTATTGATAGGTTCATGCGTGTCATATGTGTTTTTTCTAAACGGTTAGAAAAAAGTAATTGCGAAAAAACTCAAGCTAAAAGAGTGCCAGAATTCTCTGGATTGGAAGGGAAAATTCCTGTTATTGAAAGATTTCCCAAAGGAATGTCACAGTTCCTTAGAAGGAAAAGCTGCTTTCAAAGATTTGCCTAAAAGAGTGCCAGTATTCTTCGAAAGCGAAAGCTGCTTTCTGAAAGATTTGCCTAAAGAGTGCCAGTATTCTCTGTAAGCGAAAACTGCTTTTGAAAGATTTGCCTAAAGAGTGCCAGTATTCTTTGGAAGCGAAAGCTGCTTTTTGAAAGATTTGCCTAAAGAGTGCCAGAATTCTTTGGAAGCGAAAGCTGCTTTTTGAAATATTTGCCTAAAGAGTGCCAGAATTCTTTGGAAAGAAAGCTGCTAAGTGTCGCAGATTTCTTTGGATGAAGGGAAGCTGCTTTTTGACAGATTCGAATTCTTTGGAAGCGAAAGCTGCTTTTTGACAGATTTGCCTAAAGAGTGTCAGAATTCTTTCGATTGGAAGGGAAAATTCCTCTTTTTGAAAGCTTTCCCAAAGGAATGTCAGCATTCCTTAGAAGGAAAAGCTGCTTTTTGAAAGATTTGCCTAAAGAGTGCCAGAATTCTTTGGAAGCGAAAGCTGCTTTTTATAAGTTTTGCCTGAAGAGTGTGAGAATTCTTTGGATTGGAAGGGAAAATTCCTGTTTTTGAACGATTTCCAAAGGAATGTCAGAATTCCTTAGAAGCAAAAGCTGCTTTGAAAGATTTGCCTAAAGAGTGTCAGAATTCTTTGGATTGGAAGGGAAAATTCCTGTTTTTGAAATATTTGCGTAAATGGTACCAGAATTCTTTGGAAGGGAAGGCTGCATTTTGAAAGATTTTCCTAAAGAGTGCCAGAATTCTTTGGAAGCGAAAGCTGCTTTTTGGAAGATTTGCCTAAAGAGTGCCAGAATTCTTTGGAAGGGAAGGCTGCATTTTGAAAGATTTTCCTAAAGAGTGCCAGAATTCTTTGGAAGCGAAAGCTGCTTTTTGAAAGATTTGCCTAAAGAGTGCAGAATTCTTTGGAAGCGAAAGCTGCTTTTTGAAAGATTTGCCTAAAGAGTGCAGAATTCTTTGGAAGCGAAAGCTGCTTTTTGAAAGATTTGCCTAAAGAGTGCCAGAATTTTTTGGAAGCAAAAGCTGCTTTTTATAAGATTTGCCTAAAGAGTGTGAGAATTATTTGGATTGGAAGGGAAAATTCCTGTTTTTGAACGATTTCCAAAGGAATGTCAGAATTCCTTAGAAGCAAAAGCTGCTTTGAAAGATTTGCCTAAAGAGTGCAGAATTCTTTGGAAGCGAAAGCTGCTTTTTGAAAGATTTGCCTAAAGAGTGCAGAATTCTTTGGAAGCGAAAGCTGCTTTTTGAAAGATTTGCCTAAAGAGTGCAGAATTCTTTGGAAGCGAAAGCTGCTTTTTGGAAGATTTGCCTAAAGAGTGCCAGAATTCTTTGGAAGGAAAGTTGCTATTAGTGTGGCAGAATTCTTTGGACGAAGGGAGAGCTGCTTTTCGACAGATTTGCCTAAATAGTGGCAGAATTGTTCGGATTGGAAGGGAAAGCTGTTTTTTTTTTTATGGATTTGCCTAAAGCGTATCAGAATTCTTTGGAATGAAAAGGGAAATTGCTGTTTTTGAAAGAAATGCCTAAAAAGTGTGAAAATTCTTTCTAAAAGAAAGCTGGTTTTTGACAGATTTGCCTAAAGAGTGGCAGAATTCTTTGAAATTGAAGGCAAAATTGCTGTTTTTGAAAGTTTGCCTGAAGAGTATCAGCAATTTAAAAAACTGCTTTTTTAAAGGAATTGCCTACAGTGTCAGAATGGAAAAATTACTGTTTTTAAAAGATTTGGCCAAAGAATGTCAGGATTTCTTGAAGAAGAAAACTGCTTGTTATTTTAATGATTTGTCGAAGAGTGTCAGGACCAGGAGGATTTCATTAAAAGTAAAACTGCTTTTTTGACAGATCTGCGTTAGTGTGTCAGAACTGCTTGATAGAGAGAAATGCTTTATACAAGGTACACAAAGCGTTTTCTGTCACAACGAATTTGTACAGTACACAGTGCAATTTATTCTAGTGGAAAGCCTACACCATGCAACGCACAGTACACAGAAGCAAGAGAGTCTCTGAAAGAATTATCTGAAGAGCTTACGATTAGCAAGACTTGTTTGAAAGAGAAAACTTCATCTGAAAGAATTGCACAACCACTTTCTTCAAATAATAGTTTACTGACGTTTTCCTCTGCTGCCGGTCTAACTTTGTAAAAAATTTCCAAAGAAATCTGTCCCTAAGTTCCAAAGAAATCTGACCGACACCATATAAGATGCCGGTACCATACATGGTACCGGTACCATATACCGTATCGGTACCATATGATACCACTATACCCTAGGTACCGGTACCATATATGATACCACTACCCTGGGTACCGGTACCACATACAGTATGGTACCACTACCTAAGGCATCTTATATGGTGCCGGTACCATAAACGGCGTTAAGTGCCTGACTGTATAACTACGGCACATGTACAAGATGTTCACTGTTTTTTGCCTTAGCAGTTCGTATTTTGTCTTAGCGAAGTATCGAGTGCAATTCAGGCAGGCAATAACAAGGAATTGCTTCAAATTTCCAAACTGATGCGTACTGTACCGTATTTGCAGCACTGGTATTGATTGAAATCATCCTACTACGGCAGTCCGTTTATGCGAAGCCCAACAGGAGCGAATTTTTGATAGCCGTACGGTATTTTCGATATATGACGTATTCCTCAACCCAACACATGGGTACAACTTTTTCAAAATGTACCTGAACCTGAAATTGAATATTTTCAGTGGCGTATCCAGGATTTTGGAAAGGGGGGTGTAAAATTTTGAAAGTGCCTGGTTGGGCCGCTGCCCAACCAGGGTAAGAAAATTTAGCAAAATTAGCCTTCAAAAACGCGTTTAAAACGCATTCCGAGCTTAAAATTAACAGAAATTACAAGTTTTAGTAGTTTATAATGGCCTGGGGCCGATTTCATAAAAGTTATGAGCTCATATTATGACAGATTTTCTATGATTCTATGAGAACACCGGTTTCATAAAGGTGAACTCATACTTTCATAAGTATGAGCTCATATCTCATAAGTATGAGTAAAATCATCGAATTTATGAGGGCGCCTGTTTCATAAATGTTTTGCCTCATACTATGATTTTATGATTTATGACTGTGTGTTCCTAGCATTTTATGAGTGGGTAGGTGACTCATAAAATTTTGTTTCTCCAGTGTAAAGTTGTTTTATCTCAAAGAAATGCTCGAATAATGATTCGTCCAGCTACAGGGAGAAAAAACCAAGATGAGCGGCCAAGGAGAAAACGTGTCTTTCGACCCAGGATAACTTTCACATTATCCTGAGAGCCTGCAAAGTTCAAGGAGTGTTTTCGGCTGTCGCAAGAAATTCTTAAAACCAGACATCGCCTGATCAACCAATTTCGGTAGTTGTACATGCTCTCATGCTGTGCTGTACATGCTGCCTGTTTGAAGTTTGAACAAATTGTATCGGTTTCAGTTTTGTTAGTTCAAAGAAAGTTATATAATGGAAGCAAATCGAACAAAAACAAACACGTTCAAATGCACACAAACAGTTATTGTGACTCGTAGAGCTGAAGAACACGAGCAGACATTGCTAGACACCCCTAAATCCGTTTACGACTTGATGGTCCAGACCGGCGGACCTATGTATTTCTTCTTCCTTCCGAAAATTTCGAGCGTCAGCTAGTAGGTTCGGTTTCCTCCAGGAACTGGCCGCTGATTTTTTGTTCACACTGAAACAGCTAAATACGTAGTTTCTTATGTGAAGCGATGCTAAATCGTACGAATACAAAGTGTACGTATGGGAATCAATCCACATCCATATCGAGTAAAAACCAATAGCCGATTTAAGAGTCGTTCTCTGGTCACATCGAGTTTCAGTATTCAGACCCAAAATTGAAACTTTGAGCTAGAGAGCTGTAAGTTGGCACACTAATACATACTTATGAGTTATCTTTCAGCTGCAAAGGATTAGTGGATCTGACGCTGCTGTCCTGAGATATAGCCTTCCGAAAATCGGTCCGCTTAACTATGGGACCAAAATTTCAAACTCGAATTGCTCGCTTCATACTCGGAATTTGGACCTAAAAATTGGGGGTTTTAGAGTACTTTTAGACTGCTTTAAGAAACTGTTGTCAAATTTTCGTTTTCAGAAAAAAAATTTTTTTCGTCCCCTTTGCGCCCCCCTAGCTCGTCTGGAACCCCCCCCAACCCAGTTTTTTTTATTTCAGAAAAATGTTGCGCTATCAACTACCTACCGTTTGGTGTGAAGCATTGTTTGCTCAGACCCGTGGAGCGTGAGAAAACTGAGGTCAAACATGCCCCGGTCGCAAAATTTTCGCACTTTTCTCAGGTCAAATATTTCCAAGTCTTGGTTTTCCACCTACTAGTAGGAATTGGGACTTAAAAATTGGGGGTTTTAGAGTACTTTCAGACTGCTTTAAGAAACTTTTGTCAAATTTTCGTTTTCAGAAAAAAAATTTTTTTTCGCCCCCTTTGCGCCCCCCTAGCTCGTCTGGAACCCCCCAACCCAGTTTTTTTTATTTCAGAAAAATGTTGCGCTACCAATTACCTACCGTTTGGTGTGAAGCATTGTTTGCCCAGACCCGTGGAGCGTGAGAAAATCGAGGTCAAACATGTCCCGGTCGCAAAATTTTCGCACTTTTCTTAGGTCAAATATTTCCAAGTCTTGGTTTTCCACCTACTAGTAGGAATTGGGACTTAAAAATTGGGGGTTTTAGAGTACTTTTAAACTGCTTTAAGAAACTTTTGTCAAATTTTCGTTTTCAGAAAAAAATATTTTTTCGCCCCCTTTGCGCCCCCCTAGCTCGTCTGGAACCCCCCCAACCCAGTTTTTTTTATTTCAGAAAAATGTTGCGCTATCAATTACCTACCGTTTGGTGTGAAGCATTGTTTGCTCAGACCCGAAAAACGTGAGAAAATTGAGGTCAAACATGTCCCGGTCGCAAAATTTTCGCACTTTTCTCAGGTCAAATATTTCCAAGTCCGGTTTTCCACCTACTAGTACGAATTCGGAATTAAAAATTGGTGGTTTTAGAGTACTTTTAGACTGCTTTAAGAAATTTTTGTCAAATTTTCGTTTTCAGAAAAAAAAATTTTTTTTCGCCCCCTTTGCGCCCCCCTAGCTCGTCTGGAACCCCCCAACCCAGTTTTTATATTTCAGAAAAATGTTGCGCTACCAATTACCTACTGTTTGGTGTGAAGCATTGTTTGCCTAGACCCGTGGAGCGTGAGAAAATTGAGGTCAAACATGTCCCAGTCGCAAAATTTTGCGCACTTTTCTCAGGTCAAATATTTCCAAGTCCGGTTTTCTACCTACTAGTACGAATTGGGACTTAAAAATTGTGTGTTTTAGAGTACTTTTAGACTGCGTTAACAAACGTTTGTGAAATTTTCGTTTTCAGAAAAAAAATTTGGGGGTTTGGGGGGTTCCAGACGAGCTGGGGGCGCAAAAGCGGGCGAAAAAATTTTTTTTCTGAAAACGAAAATTTGACAAAAGTTTCTTAAAGCAGTCTAAAAGCACTCTAAAACCCCCTATTTTTAAGTCCCAATTCCTACTAGTAGGTGGAAAACCAAGACTTGGAAATATTTGACCTAAGAAAAGTGCGAAAATTTTGCGACCGGGACATGTTTGACCTCGATTTTCTCACGCTCCACGGGTCTGGGCAAACAATGCTTCACACCAAACGGTAGGTAATTGGTAGCGCAACATTTTTCTGAAATAAAAAAAACTGGGTTGGGGGGTTCCACACGAGATAGGGGTGGGCAAAGGGGGCGAAAAAAAAGTTTATTTATGAAAAAGAAAATTTGCCCAAAGTTTCTTAAATCAGGGTTAAAGTACTCTAAAACCGCCAATTTTTAAGTCCCAATTCCTACTAGTAGGTGGAAAACCAAGACTTGGAAATATTTGACCTGAGAAAAGTGCGAAAATTTTGCGACCGGGGCATGTTTGACCTCAGTTTTCTCACGCTCCACGGGTCTGAGCAAACAATGCTTCACACCAAACGGTAGGTAATTGATAGCGCAACATTTTTCTGAAATAAAAAAAACTGGGTTGGGGGGGTTCCAGACGAGCTAGGGGGGCGCAAAGGGGGCGAAAAAAATTTTTTTCTGAAAACGAAAATTTGACAAAAGTTTCTTAAAGCAGTCTAAAAGTACTCTAAAACCCCCAATTTTTAGGTCCGAATTCCGAGTACGAAGCGAGAAATTCGAGTTTGAAGTTTTGGTCCCATAGTTAAGCGGACCGATTTTCGGAAGGCTATATCTCAGGACAGGAGCGTCAGATCCACTAATCCTTTGCAGCTGAAAGATAACTCATTAGTATGTATTAGTGTGCCAACTCGCAGCTCTCTAGCTCAAAATTTCAATTTTGGGTCTGAATAGGGCAAAGGGGCAAAACGCGATCTGACCAGAGAACGACTCTTAAAAGGACAGGGAAATTTCAATTTCAAATTTGTTAAAGCCGATGCCGATATTATTTCTCTTTTCCTACTTTTGCGAAAAGATTGTGGTCGTGCAGAAGCGTTCTACGTTTAAGTCTGTACTGTACGCACTATTGCACATACGTAACAGGTCATCGTCAAAGAAGGAGGGGTTTGGAGTTTGTGCCCGGGTGGCCCGGATGTTCTTTCTTCTGCTGAGCTCAAATTTCGGGACTAAAAGTCGCTGAAAAATCGGTTAAAAGCGTAAAGCCGGCTAAAAACCACTAGAAACCGCTCTAGATAATTTTACATTTTGGGCTCTAGATGGTTTTTTAAAACAATGTAAGAAATGTGGGTTAAATGTAAGAAAACACTGAAATCTACCGAAAAAGACGAAAACTATCTAAACATCTAGGAGGTCTTGGGAATTTACCAGGCACCACAGATACATGTAGTTGAGAATGTAGTAGTTTTTAGGACGGTTGTATTCCTGACATAAAGGGCCGTCGATATAAACTTAGCTATTCACGGAGGGGAGTGGGTTGGAGTACCTTCTATTGGGTTCTCTTATTTTTTACTCGTTTTTATTACAACACCTCAATCGAAATCGGAAGTGAACCCAACTCACAAAGCATCCCCTGCGTACACTACATACGACTGCAGAATAGTGAAAAACACTGCTTCAAACGTGTTTAGTTTCAGGTTTTATATCGTATTCTGGGAAAGGTTTTCATTATCTATCGCTAAAAAGTTTTCAGGCTAGAACCCCTGGCATATTTGTGTACCAATATGGGCAATTTTGCTGGGGCAGGGTTACCGAAAACCGATAAGGATAAAGAAAACAAATTCTACAAGCAAAAAAAATAAAAGAAAGATACCTGATGACGTTCGGCAACGGCATGGCTGGTGGAACAGTAGGGGAGACCTCTAACAGGGTCTATTTCCTGATCACAGGATGTTTGTCCGATGTAATCATGCTCGTTAGAGGCAGTGTTTTGGGCTTGCGGATCAGTGGCTTCTTGGCCCAGTCCTTCTACTTCTACCAAAGCGGAGTCGAGGTATTTATTTGCAGGACAAGTTCGTTGACCTCTGCCAAATGCTTTTCCTTCCCTCTCGATGCTTTGAGTCGAAATTTTCGCCCAATACAACGATACAACGGTTTTCTCTGCGTTCGTTTACGACCACACATTTTTTCTAAGATGCTACCAGAGTTTTCAACACGAATTCAAGGCCAAACTCATTTTTCTCTTCTTTTTTTATTTATTCTTCTTTTTGCGACTCATAAAATCACTCATAAAATCGGAATCATAAATATGAGTGCGCGCAAAACGTTGTGAAACCGACTTTATGAGGACTCATACTATGAGCTCATATTCTCATAACTCATAAAATCATAAATATGAACGTTTTATGAAATAGGCCCCTGGTTGGGCTTCTGCCCGACCAGGGCGAGAAAATTTTGAAAATTTGGCCTTCAAAAACGCATTTCGAAGGCATTCTGAGCACAAAATAGACAGTTTTAGTACATAATTCATTAGTTTCTTATATTTTTGACACACTTTTTCTTCCTACCTACACCGGAAAGGGGGTATACACACCCTACCCCCCTGGATATGCCACCGAATATTTTAGAGGAATCAATTATTTTATTGTTCATCAAATGCATTGGAATGGTCCAGCACTTCAACTTGACAAAAGGTCTTTTTACTACACGGCAGTGCTAAGCAGTTTCTGATTAACTGTCATGACGAGCCCAGTCAGTTTATCTCCTACCAACAAACCATACTGATATATCAGTATGCCATCATGTCATCATACTATTCATCATGAAATGGTCCACTACTATTCATCATTTTGAAGACTTTTGCAAGATTTTCTGAGGAATCAATTATTTTATTGTTCATCAAATGCATTGGAATGGTCCAGCACTTCAACTTGACAAAAGGTCTTTTTACTACACGGCAGTGCTAAGCAGTTTCTGATTAACTGTCATGACGAGCCCAGTCAGTTTATGTGTCTGTGGAACGTTTCTTTTTCGGTTGAACTAAGGAAAATTGCCATTAAAGTTTGTTGAAGAATCATTATTTGATTGTTCCTCAATTTCTGTGATGAATAGTTTCTTCAGTTCATCATCTTTTGAAGAATTGTAATCGTAAAACGTGAAGAACTATTCGTCAAAAACAATTCATCAGGCCGAAACGAACCATTGATGAATTTTGCGGTTTGTTGGAAAGAGGTAGTGTAGGTTACAGAGAATGATTTTATTATTTTCCTCGTTAAACCAGCATTTGTATATGGCAAGCCAGGACAAGGTTCTACTGTGTCGGCCTACACAAGTTGAAACAAGAAAGTAACCATACATAAAGCTCTAAAGGACCAGAAAAACAGGATTGATTGAAAAAGTACACAAAATACCTTATTTCATCAGTTCACCAGGATACCTTGACGAACAGCTACATACAGTAGAGTAGACCAAACTTATTTAAAGACACCAATTTTTTGGTAAATCACAAGCAAGTTACACTGAGGTTTTTACAGGGATGATATCTTACACTTACGGCACACAACCAAACGTACAAGCATGTACTGGTAGGTAGAGGTACAGACAAATAGTAGTAGTAGTAGAGACTGCAGAAATATGATTAGTTGCCCCTGTGCGAGTTCCACAGCTGCTGTATCAAATCTCCCAAACGCGCAGTTTCGCGCAGTTGACCCTGATACTTGGCCACCGTCTCTTGAAGGAGCGAATTGGTCTCGCTGAGACGCGCCTCCAACAGAAAATTCTCTTGCCGCAACCGCTCCATTTCCTTCGCCAGAGACTCCTCCACTACTGAAACTAAATACTCCGCTAATCTCAGACAAACAGTTTTCAGACTATGTGCTGCTCATAAACATCTACTATAGATGGTTTGGGTGGTTACCACAGCTGGAAACGTAGCTGGAAGTACTAACAAACTGGCTCAGAAATCACATAATTTTTAGCTTAAACTTCGCTTGAAAAGCCTTTGGTAACCGAATTTGGCGTTTTCACTGTTGCTGTTTAAGAGAAATCTTACACAAATTGCTAAAATGGCCTGTAAACAGCACTTTTTAGTTGTAATTGAGCCCAATTTGGCGATTGTTGGCTGAAAAATTACGATTTTTGAGCGTTTTTAGTGCCCAGGCTCTGATCTACCCCCGTAAGCCGGGAGCTACCCCCTCAGAAATTTTGTGGAAGAATTTTGTATAGAAAATTATGATAAAAATATGCCTGGATTAGGTGTAAATGAGCTCAGAATAGCTTATTTTAACTTGTTTTAATGAAAAATATGCAAAAAACCTTGATTTTAGATAGTGTTGTTAGGCTCTATTTTTAAAAAAAGCTTTTTTGAAGGCCCATTTCGAAAATTTTTTATTTTATTCACAGTACGGAAAATTTGGGGGAAAATGGCTGAATTTAGCCTCAGATATACATTAGAAGTGCAGTTCTATCAATTTCTTGCCTATTCTAAGCCTAAAAATAGGTTTTGAAGGGCAGCAGCCACTCTGTGAGCAATGCTGCAGGTAGAATGTCGACTCTCAGGCTGTAACACTATGTTTGAACCAAAGTATTAGCTTTGGTATTTAAAGTTGCTTCTGATGCATCCTTCCATCTATCTCCTACAAGCTATATTTCATGTTTGGAAAAAATTTTGAAAAATAAATTTCGAAATGAAAAATTTTCATGAAAGCTTTTTTTGGCTTTCAAAAAAATTTTTTACAACTCTAATTTTAGACAAAAATCGGACTTTTTTGGATTACTACCCCCCGGCCCCCTCAGGCGCTCCTACCCCCTCAGCCGAAATGCTAGCTCATGTCTGATGAGTGCAAGAAATGCGTATTTTTGTGTGCATTTGATGAGCAAAAATCGTAAAGTATGCAACAGAATTGAAAACTTTTGATGTTTTTTTTGCTGTACTAAGAGTGAGTAGATATCCTCACAAAGCCTAAACATGGCTCTAACTAACTCAATTTCAAAGATATCCTAGTTTTCAACCAGTGGACTATGATAGATCTGATTTTTATAGTTTCTCACTCAAAATCACGATAAAAATGATAAAAATTTGCGTTCTCAGTGCAATACACATACACACAAATACACATTGTTTTTTACAGATGTGTATACACAAATTACCATACAGATTTAACAGTGAATGTGTATACACATAGACATACTGAAAATCCAATAACAAACAACAGTAGCTACATGTGTGAAGAATAAATTTACCTTGCGTGCACTGCTGGTTGGTCAATTGAATCTGACCGAACAAACTCTCCTCCTCTCTTATCGGCTCAGCAGCTATGTGTAACCGAATTTCCTGTGAGTTGGAGAGAGCCAGACACAGTCGCAGATCCAACAGTCGCTCGCGGGCCGCTTTCAGCTTCCTGCGCAACTTAAGGTTCTCCTTTTTGAGCAACAACGGTTCCAGGTTCGCCTGAAAATGTCTCTGCTTTCTCCATATTGGGACGGTCAGTCACTTAATGCCACACATGGCATCGGTACGGTTGCGGGCACTATAAAGACACAAGGTCATGTGCGCCGGTACCGGTAGTATGGTATGCATGAAATTGAATGGTAATTAGACAGTAACCAACTACTAAAGTGCCCGAACATGCGGTGTCATTATAATCACAGTTGTTCGGGTCAAAAATTAAAATAACCTATTTTTTAAGAGC
Source organism: Sabatieria punctata (assembly GCA_030248155.1). NCBI lineage: Eukaryota > Metazoa > Nematoda > Chromadorea > Araeolaimida > Comesomatidae > Sabatieria > Sabatieria punctata. Next base: position 383,900 of record JASANB010006438.1, read on the forward strand.
CGGTTTCTCTAGGAATCGACTTTTGCTCCTTAACCTCCGGACAAATCTCAACTTTATGTCTCCGATTTGGCTAAAATTTTGTATTTTGGTTTAATTTGACCTAGAAAGCCATTTTATCACCTTCCCGGCCATTTTTGAGAGGGTCACTTTTTCGACTCTCTCACAGGTTTCGAGTCATAACTCGGGACAAAATGACCATAGGAACTTGCGAATTACATATTTAGAATCAGAAAGTTATTCTCTTTCAAACGATACCCTACTCGACTGCATTGCAGGAAAAAAATTTTTTTCGAACCCCTTCCAGGACCGATTTGACCCCTACACAGTCATGTTCCCAACTGTTTTATTTCACGGAAATATAGCGCTATGTTTTTGCTTTCGATTAAAGAAAAAAAATCGAGAAAAAAAAGGGGGGAGAATTTGAGTTTTTGGGCCTTGAAAGTTAAAAATCAAAAAAATTTTCCTTATGATGGGTTGCACACTGTAAACAATACAACTTGGTCAGTTTTGAATCGATTTCGGAGATCTTTGGCCCACGTATTGTATTGTTCATCTTGCACATAGCGCACAAACCTGGTCCTGGTTGCCACTGTTTAACATGAGTTTTATGCTTATTTTGTTTATTATTTTCAGTTTCACAAACAATTTCTCGGTTTCATTTGATGTTTCCTATGATTGGCGTCCAAATTGTCTTTTTGAAAAGAATTAGAGCTGGAAATCGGGCGGGCCCAACCCAAGCAATGCCTAAGTGAAGGATAGTTGGAAACTTTTGCATTGAATGAACATTCTGCTTATTTGGTACTTACAAGAAGTAAACATCAATTAGCATTGTGCACTATAACGAATGTTTACAGAGACTGCTTAGACTCTGTTGTTACTCTCATTATTTGTTTTCTCCTTAAGCAATGCCATGTAAGATTTGCATAAGTGTGCATGTGAACAGACTAAAATAAACATTATTGATCCTAGCTGCTGTGGGATGGTGACTGTAAAACTCGTCATATCGACTCAACTATTGACGTATGTACATATGCAAGCTATAGTCTGTTCAAAAAATATGCAACCTGGCGGTTTTTTGCGAATAACTTTTTGGAGACCTTGGGGCGAATTGAGCCTTATAACCAAAATTGTAGACAACGTCGAGCTCCGGCCTGAGGTACATCCTAATCTGCGCTATGTTTGCTCTGAACACTAATTTGCGCAACGTCAAAAAATGAGCTTTTTTCCTAATTGCGATGAAAATTAGGTGACTATAGAATTCGATTCTTGAGTCCTTGGCGACTCCAATGATGCTTTCATGACGTGTCTAGTCCAAACCGATCTGGAGATATCGCTGGTCAAAGCATCGAAAAATCGTGAAAAACGGCGTTTTTCTGAAAATTTCACAAAATAGAGTGGGAAACATAGGCAGACTGATGGATTTGGGTGAAACTTCCTGAATGGGGTATTCTTGACCGCCGGAATCGATTCTGACACTTCCCGACCCTGAAAACCTCACCCTGATACCGTAATTCGGTAAAAAATGCCATCTTTCACGATTTTTTCATAATTTGACCGGCCATATCTCCACATCAGTTTGGCCTAGACACATCAGGAAAGCGTCATTGGAGTCGCCAAGGACTCAAGAATCGAATTCTGCAGTCATCTAATTTTCATCGCAATTAGAAAAAAAGCTCATTTTTTGATGTTGCGCAAATTAGTGTTCAGAGGAAACGTAGCGCAGATTAGGATTCACCCCAGGCAGGAGCTCGACGCTGTCTACAACTTTGGTTAAGAGGCTCAAGTCGCCCCGAGGCCACCCAAAACAGTTATCGTTTATTTTTTGAACAGACTATAGTTTGCATGTGTACGTATGTCAATAGTTGAGTCGAGATGACGAGTTTTACAGTCACCATCCCACAGCGCCCAGGATCAATAATGTTTATTTTAGTCTATTCACATGCACACCTACACAAATCTTGCATGGCACTGCTTAAGGAGAAAACAAATAACGAGAGTAACAGAGTCTAAGCAGTCTCTGTAAATATTCGTTATAGTGCACAATGCTAATTGATGCTTACTTCTTGTAAGTACCAAGTAAGCAGAATGTTTATTCAATGCAATAGTTTCCAACTATCCTTCACTTAGGCATTGCTTGGGTTGGGCCCGCCCGATTTCCAGCTCTAATTCTTTTCAAAAAGACAATTTGGATGCCCATTATGGGAAACATCAAATGAAACCGAGAAATTGTTTGCAAAACTGAAAATAATAAAAAATATGCATAAAACTCGTGTTAAACAGCGGCAACCAGGACCAGGTTTGTGCGCTATGTGCAAGATGAACATTACAATACGTGTGCCAAAGGTCTCCGAAATCGATTCAAAACTGACCAAGTTCTGATGTTTGCAGTGTGCAACCCATCATAAGGAAATTTTTTTTATTTTTAACTTTCAAGGCCCAAAAACTCAAATTCTCCCTCCTTTTTTCTCGATTTTTTTTCTTTAATCGAAAGCAAAAACATAGCACTATATTTCCATGAAATAAAACAGTTGGGAACATGACTGTGTGGGGGTCAAATCGGTCCCGGAAGTGGTTCGAAAAAATTTTTTTTTCATGTAATGCAGTCGAGTAGGGTATCATTTGAAAGAAAATGTTTTTCTGATTCTAAATATGCAATCTGCAAGTTCCTATGGTCATTTGGTCCCGAGTTATGACTCGAAATCTGTGAGAGGGTCGAAAAAGTGACCCTCTCAAAAATGGCCGGGAAGGTGATAAAATGGCTTTTTAGGTTAAATTATACCAAAATACAAAATTTTAGCCAAATCGGAGACAAGAAGTTGAGATTTGTCCGGGAAGAGTCGACCCTTATATGTATAAACGGCTCTTAAAAAAGCTTTTTTGAAGGCTCAAAAAATTTATAAGTCCATCTGCAAATTAAGGCAAAAAGTGGAAAAATTCACGTGAATACGTTCTTTGGAAGCAGCCAACATGTTGTCTAGCAACCTGCAAATACTTCTTTTGTACTGAGCCTAACAGCGACTGCTTAAAAGAAATCCTTCCTTAGGTTCACCTAGAAGTGCCTCTAAAGACAATTTTCGGTGAAGGCAGTGTTTAGACCTGTATTGGCGTTTTCGAACAGCTTTCTTAACTGACTTGAGGTGCAAAAGAGGAAAATTTGTTGTAAGTACCTGTACTAGCACGTTGGACCCCTTAAGACGATTAAAAAATATTTTAAAAAGCTTTTAAAAACAAAATCAAAATTTTTTAACAACTGTGATTATAATGGAACCGGTACCTTATGCCTGACTGTATAACACCAATTATAGTCTAAATAAGCGGCTTAGGTTTAGCTCTAACAAGTAGACGTTTGAGAATCGAAAGTGAAGTGTCCAAAACAAAAGTTACATCCAAGCTCTCAGCACTGGAAGCCATTTCCTCTATTCCCGACTCTCCAGACACTTCGTTCTGAATCAGATCCTCCAGATCCACCAGTCTGTCCACGATCATCTGACACCGTCCGCAGCGTTGTCTACTAGCCGCATCCAGCCGCCACGCCGCCGCGTGTTCGGTTTGAGCGCCGAACTCGCAACTAAGCGCCGGTTTGGAGTGGTCTGTGTCGATGGTCTGTGTGTGGGAGTGAGAGAGAGCAGGTCTTTGCTCCAACTCTGCCACTGTCTGTTTGAGGATTGTCAATTCCTCTCTGGCCTCATCCAACTGAACCTTATACTGCAGCAATCGGTCACACTCAGACTTGGCTGCCTGTTCTGCTTGTAAAGACTGATTGAGACGCAGTTGAGCTTCCGTTAGCTGACTACTGAAGTCCGACTCAAGCTGAAACACAAAGCATTTGTGGCTACGACCCAACATTGTGAGAAATGCGCTTTAGAATCTACACAACCATACATGGGCCGGGGGGTAAGGGGGTATACCCCTCCCCCTCGGTCGGCCATACCCCCCTCGGCCGGCCATACCATCCCCTCGGCCACCCACCCCCCCTCCCGGAGGGAGAAAATCTCGCTTATTTATGGCAAAATAGGCGTTTTTTACCTTTTTCGGGGGACCCCCCCCCCCCCCCCGAGGTCTCAACCCCCCTACCCCCCTCCGGATTTTTCCGGCCCATGTATGTACACAACCATTAAGAATTTCCTAGTTTTACCATCCATAAAGCTTCTATTCAGCATTTATAGCATACTAATGACAGTTGGGATCTATATGTAGCGCTACAAAATTACGAAATACAAAAAACTGCATAGGAGAGGAGGGGGTTTCAGTCGTCCCAATTTTTAGGTCCCAACTCTCATTAGTATGGCAGAAATGCGGAAGTTAAATGTCGTACGTTATATCGACAAATTTTGTACCGGTTCAGATTTTTCTGGAGTGCTATTATTGCACCTTTCTTACTATCTAACAAAAACATCTAATTTAGCCATTTCTGTTCAGTTCCTTTTTGGCCCAGTTGAGAAAGCAATGACATTGGCATCACACCAAGTAATTAATTTCACTTGATACCTTTGAAATCGTGGCAGCGTGCTGAGTGACCAGAATATCCTTCTCGACCTCTAAGGTGGCAGCTATCTGCGTACGTTCCTTTTGTAAACCCTGACACAGCTGTTCTTTTTCCTGAGCCAATTTCTGCCGTTCACGGTCCCTACAATTTTCAACAGTTTTCATTAGAGTGCGAACAATACCTAAAAAACCCAATAGCCAATACCAATACCTGAGATCCCCAATACCCAATACTTGCGTAGCTGGACCAAAAATTTCATTTTAGTGGATAGGTACATTCTAGCTGTGTACACAAGATTTTTGGCACTGCAATTAAAATTTTTAAGAGGCTGGTTGGGCCCCGCTGCCCAAGCAAGGCGAGAAAATTTTGAAAAATTAGCCTTTCAGAAAGCATTTAGAAGCCGCTTTAGGCGTAAAATTAGCAGAAATTAACAGTTTTGATACTAAATATTTCGTAATTCAGTCGTGTTTCTTACTTCCGGCGATTTTTTACTAACTGGAACTTTTCCTAACTACTACGTAGCTCACAAGAAAACATTACAGTTCTGTATGTACTGCACTTTTATAGGGGGGGCGGGTAAACCGAGGTTTGTTCCACTTTCCTCCGTTCCACTTTCCTCCATTCCACTTTCCTCCTTTCCACTTTCCTCCGTTCCACTTTCCTCCGCCCACATTCCACTTTCCTCCGTTTTGAAATTTTAGCATTATCTAACGAGTTTTTGTTCTCATTTGCCTAAAATCAGCTTTCGGACCTAGAAATGAGACGGTATAAGTGTTTAGCAGATTTAAGAGTGTGTACAAGTACATTCAGTGCTGCTATTTGAGTGCGTAATCTTTGCCTATAGAGTGGAGGATTTTCTGCTTCTCGGCTCTCTTTGTTGGCCTTATATGAAGGCGTAAATAGGAGCGGATTAACTATCAATGAGCTGGCCGGTAGCCTAGGGCTAATATTGTTATGTCAACTAACCTGTTGGGACAATGGGTAATTATGTATGTCTGGGGCTGATAGATTGAGCTGTTGTTTTGTTTAGAGATTGGGGAAGGGTTACTATGCATTGGCGTTGTAACACAACCAACAGATACAACGGCAAGCTATGGACGAACATGGCCAAAACGGAGGTTTTTTACATATCTAAGTTGTTCTTTTGTGTTAATTGTTTTGTTAAGTTGTGTAATTCAACTGTCAAACACTCATGTCACTCACACTGTTTGTTCTTGCAATGCAATGCAATGTAATTTGTGTGCTGTCTAGTGATGTATTTGTGAGACTTCAATTCGATAAAGCCTACTATAATTCGCTAAACTATGTCCCTAATGCAGTTACAATTAGTATAGGAACCAAAACTCGTTAGATAATGCTAAAATTTCAAAACGGAGGAAAGTGGAATATGGGCGGAGGAAAGTGGAACGGAGGAAAGTGGAAAGGAGGAAACTGGAACGGAGGAAAGTGGAACGGAGGAAAGTGGAACACGCCTAAACCGAAAATGACGTCGTCTTAGGGGGAGGGGTCCCCTAGAAACGACGCAAGGCGATTTTGGGGGGAGGGGGCTCCGAAAAATCGGGGTTTTGGAACGACGTCGTTTATGAACGACTCCTTAACACGAAAACAGCTTACTAAGTCGAATCATCGATCAACTGTTTCGATCTTTTCAGATCAATTTTTCAGGTCAACATCGATTTTTCTCTATTTTTAATTGTCCAATTTAGTATTGGGTATTGGGGGGTAAAAACCCCAATACCCAATACCTGGAAAATACCCCAATACACAATACCAGTTCGCACTCTAGTTTTCATATTAACAGTCAGGCACTTTATGGTTACGCCGTTTATGGTACTGACACCATATGGTACCCTACCTTCGCATTGGTACCGGACCGGTATCATATACCACTCTGTGCATATTTCGCACAATACATGATAGTGGTACCATACATGGTACCGGCACCCATGGCCATGGGTAGGGGTACCAAATATGGCGACGGTACTGACTGTATTACTTCTATCCAGTTAGTTCAGTGCTCACCTAAAATCGTCTAGCATAGAGCTGAAGCGCAGTTGCAAGGGGCGGGGCAAGTGGTCGGGCGTCAGCCAATCGGCGTCCGGCTCGGGCGTGGGCGTCAATTCGGCGAGACGAGCGTCGAATTCAGTCTGCAGCGCTTGCAGTCGCGCCTCATAACCGTTGCGCTGACCATCCAGAGACGACTCCAGCACCTATAGAATGAGTGTATGTACGTATATTTGGAAGAGAAACAACGGTGGACCAAAGTTATACTTTGATTTTCTTGCTCAGATCATGGATCTGCGCAGTCTCGTGTGAGTAGCTGCCACTGCTGTTGCTGGCGGAGCCCTCGCGCGCTCTTCGCAGTTCCACTTCGAAGTCTTCCTGAAAAGAAAGCTGTTAGCTAAGCATTAGGTGATTCTCAGCCGGATTTTATTGTCGAAAAGGAATTGGTTTTAAAGCGGACAACAAGGGTCTCTCTTAAAACAACCTTTTGCTTCAGTCATCGGAAAATTCGCCGAATCAACTTGGTACTAACTAGAAAATATGTTCGTCTACATATTTTCGGCGATTATGACGTAATCAAAACTACAAATTAAGCAAAGGCGCATTCATGCTTCTGTAGAAAAACTCGTTTAAAGTATGAAACGCGCCCAAACGGCGCGCGAGATCTTTCCGCCGGCGACAAAAATCTACAAAAACGTAGTCAAAAAATTTAACTATTTTTATGTTGAATTTTCAATGGTAGGAATGCGTAAATGATACTGTTTTAGTGCAAAACCACTATAACAATGCAGGAAAGCGCTCAAGCGGCGGAAAATTTGGAAGAAGCTCGCAAAAAATGTCTGTTTAGCAGGAAATGTTTCTACACACGGAGCGACATTTTCTCTACAGAAAAGTCGCCTGGCGATCATTTTCTACACCAGCATGAATCCACCTTTAGACTACAAATTATTTTGGCTGACTACAAATTGACTGCAAACTAGTATTTCAGAATTTGTAGTCATTTTTCGGAAAAATTTTCTGTTTTTTTATTGTAATTTATATAAAAACCGGTATTTTGAGCTGTCTACAGTTACAGACAGCTACAGTTGAAATATTAGCACAAAAACTAAACATTGATTCCAATTTTCAGCTCACTGTGACTAGAAAAGCATACCATTTAAAATAAATTAATAGTTAGCGTTTCTAAGTAACGCGGCACTATACTGCTGACTAACTAATAATATTGTCATGGCAACCAATCGCAGCAAAAGAAGAGAAAGTCCCAGTTTGACAGGATTAAACCGAAGGCCAAAAAAGAACGAGAAAAGACTGAGTCGGCACCTGCAGTCGCGACATCATTTCCATTTTTTCCTCTGCGAACGCCCTTTCCATGCTGTTCTTTTCCGACGCAAACTTAATCTCCAATTCGCGTCGCAGTCGCTCGTGCCTAAACACAACAGACTGACAGATCGTTTGTCTCCTGTCAACCTGCCCACCGACCGACCGGCCGGCCGCCGGCAATTATTATGGCAGCAGGAAGAAAGCATAAAAGTTTATTGCAGTGCAAAAGGCCAATGCACTGGCGCGTCTGACAAGTTTTTACCGCTTCTTTACTTACTTATTTTCCAGAGCTACCTACCCTCCTATTGATTAGAGCGCCTCAATAATAGAAAACCTCAAATGGTCGCTAGGATGGACTAGAAATCGTATTTTCAGCACGCTCTAAAGTAAAAGGGGAGGGTTGTTGTTAAGGAGACTGCCGGACCTTGTGTCTCTTCCTGCTCTATAGCAGTTGGCTACTCCTAGTCCGAAAGGACAAAATGTTACAACAACAACAACAACGCTCTGTACGACTAGAAATGACAAAAATAGATTTCTAAGGTTGCATTGGATAATTAATGGGGACAAAACGCCAACGAACAACATACCCTCTACCCGACATAGGCCAGACCCGATACCATTTTTCCAACCCCTCCAATTTTTCTGACTGGCAAGTAATTTTTTCAGCAAATTTTTGCAACTGTTTTTGAATTTTAGACACTAAAATTGCCTGTGAACAAAACAGTCAGAGAAATAACAACATACAGTACATTATATCGGTTCAACATTAAGTAGTACCATACCCTTCGATCGAGACCTCAGGTGACGCCGTATAATATGCTATGGCTTAGCTACCATATACAGTGTTGGCCAGAAAAAAGACCGCCTGGCGTTCATGCATTCGAAGTTTTCTAAGTCATTTCAAATGACTGCCATTCTGTCAATTTTCAACCGAATGAAAAAATTTTTGGCATGATTATTATTATTATTTGTTAAGAGGTTGTTTTGGCCAAGTCCTAGCCTGCTAGCCTTCTATGGCCTCGAGTTATGCCCTTCCGAAATCAACGGACCCGAATTTTCAGACTTAAATTTTGAACGTAAATATCTCACGAAACCTTCATCGGATCGTTCCTTTGTAGTTTAACCAATCTTTATGGGCTTAAGAGCCTGAAGAGCTCAGCGTTCTAACAGAACCGGTTAAAATCCGGCGGATTTTTAGTTTCAGTCAAGGTGAAAAATTAGTGTTGTCAAAAATGAGGGTGGTGCCCTCTAAACAGAAAGCACGGTTGTATGGCCTAATTTAGGTGTTCACTGTGTTGCCTTAGTTGAGGCGATTGTAATCCAGGACCCCACTAATTCGTATAACCCTGCTTTCTGTGCAATGCTCATTTTTGACAATGCAAATTTTTCACCTTGACTGAAACTAAAAATTCGCCTGATTATAACCAGTTGTGCTAGAAATCTGAACTCTTCAGATTCTTAAGCCCATATTGGCTAACCTGCAAAATTTGGGGAAAATCCGAAGAAGGGTTCATAAGATATTTATGTTCAAAATTATCGTCTGACAATTTGGGACAGTTCATTTCGGAAGGGCATAACTCCAGGCTACAGAAGGCTAGCGGGCTAGGACTTGGCCAAAACAAACTCTTAACAAATGCTAATAATCGTGCCAAAAATCTTTTCATTCGGTTGAAAATTGACACAAAAACGGCCATTTGAAATTATTCGTGAAACTCGAAAAACGGCCAGGCGGTCTTTTTTATGGCCAACACTGTATGTGCAGTATATGAATACCATTACCATGTACATCGTTATACCTAACAAAAACTTCAATACCAGTTACCCAAATATGGAAGATAGCGAAAAACAGAGATAAAATGATAAAAAAGATCGTACTTTTCCGTTAACTCCCTCTCCTGCGCCTGTAGGGCGTCGTCTCTCTGCTGTTTGGCGGTGGACAGAAGGGCTGCAATTTCCTGTTGCCACTCTTCATGCATTTTCAGCTTTTCGCGCTCAAACTTAGCCAACAACTGCTGCTTCTCCGTTTGAAAGTTCAGCTCTGCATCGGCCACCTCCAGCTAAAACAATAAAAATAAAACTACTGTTTAAATTCTCTGTTTTTGGGGCGGCGCAGCCACCCATAATTCAATCGCCGTTTAGGGAGCGAGCGCAGGTTAGTGTTTGTTTGATAAAAAGCCATTGACGGCCGGCCCCCTATAGGACGGTTGAATTGAAATCGAATACAACACACACATCTGGCTGCGTTTTGTTTGCAGACACCTTAATTCAGCTTTTAAAATTTATGACCACATGCATAGAGATAGGGCTGACGGCTACAGCATGCATAGTTGCTTTATTAGCAGCAAAAAACTCGGTTAACCTAATCCAAGTCACACAGACTGTTAGTGTAGAATAAAAATCGTTTGATAGTGATTTAGAATAGGTCAGCCGAGTACTGAATTTTTACAGACTAAAAAACACCGCAAAACTTCTGAATTTTTCCGCTCTAGAGCAACACTGATTAGTACTACAGTCAGGCACTTAACGCCGTTTATGGCACCGCCACCATATATGGCACCCCCAAGTTCGGGGCCTGTGGTGGTACCATAATGGTACCCTTATCTTCGCATTGGTACCGGTACCATATATGGCACCACTCTGCTCACATTTCATACCACATGGTAGTGGTACCATGGCCATGGGTAGGGGTAGGGTTGGGGTCTGTTCGCCGAACACCATTCGCCGAAACACTATTCGCCGAAACACTATTCGCCGACTGCACCATTCGCCGAATGTCTGTTCGCCGAATCGAAAAAAATATTTTCATGCACTGTATCTTTTGCTGCCTTGTCAAGTCGAATAGCGGCTATTCGGTAAATACATACAGAGGGCGCTGTAGCCGGCCACTGGCCGTTTGACACGATTGGTCAATTGTTTGTGAAGCCTGAGGACATACGGAACTCTTAGCAAGTGACCTTGTCATTATCCATGTAATTGTCGGTGATTACGTCTTGTGACTTACGTTGATCTGTGTGATGGCCAGGACTATCAAAACAAAGCGTGGCCGAGAAACCCTGCTTTACGAAGGTCAAGTCTATGTGTTAGATAAGAGGAACAATGACGGCGTCACCGCGTACTGGAGATGCCAAAGAAGAGGAGAGGGCTGCAAAGCCCGGTTGATCGCCAGAGAAGGAGAGGTACGCAATACGCAGCTTCATACTGGGCTAGTATCACAGATTTCTCTACACCATATGCAGGGTTGTATAATTTGGCTCCTCCGATCCGATCCGATCCGATATATTGGGGGGGCCTGTACGGCCCTATGATCAGACCAACATGTCCATTTCATTTCCCCATATCATCTCTCTTCATTTCGGATACTATCACCAACGCAAGGCTCAACCAGCCTTGGGGGATATCTAGCGGTTAGGTACACCCGAGGCTTTAATCAACCTCAGGAGGTCCCTAACGGTTACATCGCTCAAGTCCTGGGTGGTAAGATATCTACTGCCCAGAATAGCTTGTCTACGTCCAGCCAATGCGTCACATTCCGTGACCAAATGTTCAGGCGTTTCCTCCTCCTCTAAGCAAAATGAGCATGTTGGATCATCCACCAAGCCCATGATGCTGAGATGTCTATTAAGGTTACTACTGTGTCCAGTTAACCAACCGACCACCAGTTTCAGTTCCCTTCTACTAAGACTAAGTAATTCTCTGGTCACCACCAATCTGGGTCCCAGAATGAACTGCTTAGATTGCCTACAGTCGGTTCGTAGATCCCAGACAGTTTGCAGCTGGTTCTTTGCCCAACTTCTTAAATCACTCCTCACTTTCCTAACTGAGATGCCAAGGGCCGGTTCCGGCCCTATAAGTGGCAACTCAGCAGCTGCCCGAGCTAGTCGGTCAGCCTGATCATTTCCCTCCACTTCACTTCCGAGTGTCCAGGTACCCACATCAGCTGTAGCTTCTTACGAAGCGCCAGTCGTTGTAGTTCCCTAACACACTCTGCAACCAACTTAGAGTTGACGCGTGGAGATACTAGTGCTCTTAGAGCTGCTTGACTATCTGAGCAAATACAGATCTTCTGCTCTAGACAGTCAACTATTCCAGGAGTCCTGGCGCAGTTCAGTATAGCATAGACCTCCGCCTGGAAAACTGTTGCATACTTCCCCAGGGGAAAGGAATCCTCTACCCCCAGTCTCTGTATAAATACTCCTGCTCCCGAATTCTCCAAACCTGTTAACCTGGAACCATCCGTATAACAGTAGAGAGTATCGGTTGCATTAGGAGTATTACCCTGCCAGACCTCCCTACTCGGGAAGTCGACCTGATATTTCTTATCAAACACGTAATTGGGTAGTTGTTGGTCACTTGGGAATTGGTACAGTGGCGATAAATCGCACAATTGTGCCCAAACACGACAATGACCACGACCTACCCTGTGCCACTGCTTAGTACTTTTAAGTCTGTAGCAGGTCGCCATCGCTTCCACTTGAATCCAAGTGTGTAGCGGTGGAAGACACAACAGAACTTCCATTGCTGCTGTGGGTGTTGTTTGTAGAGCCCCTGTTATGCATAGACACGCCAGTCGTTGTAAACGGCCCAGCTGTGCTTTTGCGCATTCCAGGTTTGTCCGTTTCCACCACACCACAGCAGCAAAAGCTATCATAGGTCTAATGGTCACAACATAGAGCCACTTGACCACCTTAGGAGACAGTCCCCAATTCTTCCCAACAGCTCGTTTGGCTTGACAGAAAGCTGCTCTGGCCTTGGAGCATCTGGTTTCAAGGTGAACTGCCCAATCTAATCGGGAGTCCAAATAGACTCCCAGATATTTTACTCGCTTTACTAACTGGAGCCGCTTCCCATAGATCTTAGGGAGCTTAAGCCCAGTTAGCAGCCGTTTCCTTGTGAAAAGGATCAGCTCTAACTTCTCCGGCTGTACAGCCAGACCTTCTTCTTCACACCATCCTTGGACAACCGTAAGTGCCCTCTGCATGAGGTCACATACAGTGTCCAAGAATTTCCCTACCACGAGAACTACTCCATCATCCGCGTAGCCCAGGGCATACAACGATGAGTCGTTTAGACGCACCAACAGGCTATCAGCAAGGAGTATCCAAAGTAGGGGAGATAAAACCCCTCCTTGTGGACATCCCCTGCGCGTATTGATGGATCTACTACATTGCCCCATTTGAGCAGTCACTGTACGGAGTTTGAGCATGGACCCAATCCATTGGATAAGGGTAGACTCCACGCCCCGCCTCCTCAGTGCCCGTTCAAATGATGCAAAAGATGCATTGGAGAAGGCGCCTTCTATATCGAAGAACGCTCCAAGTGCAAACTCTTTATGCTCTAAAGCTCTTTCTACACGACCAACCAAGCAGTGTAAGGCCGTTTCCACAGACTTGCCTGCCTGGTAAGCATGTTGACTAGGATGGAGCGGTACATGCCGAAGCACCCCGTCTCTCAACCACCTATCTACCAATCGCTCCACGCTCTTTAGCATGAAAGAGGATAGGCTGATTGGTCGAAAGGATTTGGCCTTAGCATATGATTCCTTACCTGGCTTAGCTATGAAAACAACCCTCACCTCTCTCCAGAGTTGAGGTATGTAAGCCAGTGCTATTGATGCTCTAAACACTTGCACCATAGGTTTGACAAGAATATCAAGCCCTTGTTGCAACAGTGCCGGAAAAATTCCGTCTGGACCAGGGGTTTTATATGGTTGGAAAGATTTTACCGCCCATTTCACCCTATCTTCAGTAACAATTCGGTTAGCCAGTGCCCAGTCCCCCAAAGCTCCTCTCAGAACTTGGTTGTCTGGTTGTGGTGCCGTATCTACCATAGTACCACCAGGGAAATGCACTTCCAGTAGGTGTGACAAAGCAGTCTCCCTACTCTCTGTGTATGTCCCATCTGGTAGTTGCAACATACCTGCTTCTATGGGAGAATCCCTGCTGAGAACTCTGTTTAGTCGTGAGGTGGCCTTAACCCCCTCGACCTCCGCACAGAACTCTCTCCAGGATTTCTGCTTTGCAAACTTTATAGCTTGCTTATATTCTCGTTGGGCCACCCTGTACTCTGCCCAGTCCTGTTCGGCCTGAGTGAGCAGTGCCCAATGGAGCTTCTTTCTACTCTTTTTTCGTAGTGCTGACAATTGCCGGTTCCACCATGGCACCCGACCATTTCCTACCCTAACTCGCTTTAAAGGACAAGCCTCTTCAAACGAAGTCAGGACATTACTTTGGAGAAAGTTCACTTCCTCCTCTAAACTTTGTATGTCCTGGATGTCCACCTGATGATCACCCATTCTCTGTTCTAGGTTGTCATAACTTGGCTCCTCTTCTCACTAGGCGTTTTTTTGGTAAATCGCTACTATGGTGGCTTACGAACTTAGAACCTTAGAGGTATCGCTCACAATTTGTCCTACTAGGTCTCTTTCAAAAATGTCTCTAGTTGTCTGGTCTCTTTCAGAAATGAAATGTCTTTAGTTGTCTTTGTCTATTCTTCAGTTGTTGTTGTTATTTCCCTGTATCTTTTTTATACTTGTATGTATGAATAAAATGGCGGTGCCAACTGTACCAACCAATCAGCCTGTGGGCGGCTAACGCACCCTCTGTATTTACCGAATAGCCTCTATTCGACTTGACAAGGCAGCAAAACATACAGAGCATGAAAATATTTTTTTCGATTCGGCGAACAGACATTCGGCGAATGGTGCAGTCGGCGAATAGTGTTTCGGCGAATGGTGGTCGGCGAACAGAGTTTCGGCGAACGGCGGCGAACAGGAGGGATCCCGTAGGGGTACCATATCGTCGCCACTATGGTAAAACAAGCCAAGTAACAGAAAGTCGAAATCGAGAAAACCGCCTTTTAAATATTTGTTGCATTTTTGTGAATTAGCTTCAATATCAGTTTAAATATTTTTTACCTAAAATACAAGTAAATAATTGGTGTGAAAAACATTCTACATGTGTCAGTTGTGTTAAATTAAGTCAGCTAACAGGAAAAGCACAAAGCACTTGGCTCATATTACCAGGATCACCTGGTGATGTCCGTGCACATGCCTCTGATTACACGGCTGTATCTCCTGACACAGAGCGAATTTCGACTTCGTTCCTTCGCCAAAACGTTTTTAGGTGCTTTGGCTATAGTTTTTCGCACATAACTCCATTTTTTTCATTTTGTTACTTGGCTCGTTTTACCATAGTGGCGACGATATATGGTGCCGGTACCATATGGTATCACCACAGTCGCCGAACGTGGGGGTACCATATCGTCGCCACTATGGTAAAACGAGCCAAGTAACAAAATGCAAAAAATTGAGTTAAGTGCGAAAACCTATAGCTAATACACCTAAAAACGTTTTGGCGAAGGAACGAAGTCGAAATTGGCTCTGTGTCAGGAGATACAGCCATGTAACCAGAGGCATGTGTACGGACATCACCAGGTGATCCTGGTAAAATGAGACAAGTGCTTTGTGCTTTTCCTGTTAGCTGACTTAATTTGACACAATTGACACATGCAGAATGTTTTGCACACCAATTATGTACTTGTATTTTAGGTAAAAAATATTTAAACTGATATTGAAGCTAATTCACGAAAATGTAACAAATATTTAAAAGGAGATTTTCTCGATTTCGACTTTCTGTTACTTGGCTCGTTTTACCATAGTGGCGACGATATATTGTACCGGTACCAAATATGGTGACGGTATCGGTAGCATATATGGTAACACTACCCTAGGTACCGGTACCATATGTTACCGGCACCTTATATGGAGTCGGTATCATAAACGGCGTTAAGTGCCTGACTGTATTAGCTCTCTTTTAGTATGGCAAAAAACGGACAGTATTGAATGGCAAAGTTTTACGGTGTCCGAAAAGCCATTCACTCTCTAAAGCTGCGCATAACCAGGGTCCAGTGCCAAAGACAAGCGATGAAAAGGCCGAGAAAGAAGCCGAATTTCACCTTCATCTGGTGTTCCAATTGTTTCCGCTCTTCGGACATTCTGCGCTGGAGCATTCGCTTCAGTTGGTCCCCTCCCAGACTTCTTCCCAGAATAACTTCTAAATAATAATACTGATTTCTACTACACACTATTTGGTCAGGCATACAGCTAAGCCCATAAGCCCGGGAAAGGCAGAAAAACTAAATTCAATTTCATACAGTGGTGGCGCTTTTTGTTAAATTGGCCAACTGTAAAAAAGCCAGCTTTGGCTGTGGCAGCTACAATCCAGTACACACGCAAACCGGCGCTGTTATGAATATATGACTAAACTAGCGGCCAACCAACTTTGCAGCGCACAATGGTAGTAGGTGGGCTCCCCAGATATGCATTAGATGACGCGCAAAAAAGAGGAAATTCGATCGCGCCACACAAAGCAAACAGCAAATAGTACAGAGTCTCTATTAAATTGGAGCCGAAATTGCTACGTCGGTTCAATAGAATTGGTTACAGATCCGGAAACAAAACTCTCTACAAGAGTCTTTCTTGAAAGAGCCGTTTAATTTAGGCCAACGCTAACACTTTCGGTCGTCTACTAAACAAATCTGTGACCTTTACAGACAACAGAATACAAGGCAAACTCAGCGAAAAACCGCTACTTTGGGCTAAAGATCGTAAAAAGTCACAAAATTGAGCTCAAAAACAGATAAATTTGGTGTTTTAGAGGCGATTTTAGTGTCTGAAATTTCAGAAAATTGCAACAATTTGCTGAGAAAATAACGGAGAAATCGTCTCAGGGGGCTGTCCTAAGTCGGGTGGCGGCAGACCCTCAGTTACATGCATCAACTAAGCTGACAAGTCATGGGCTAACTGAAAAGTAAGGGAAAGGTTTCGGCTTTTGCAAAATTAGCTATAAGAGCGAGCAAACAAAATTGTAATCTACTAATCATCACGCACTACTAGTAATAAGTTCTCTGAGTTGTGACCAACAAGAGGAAATAAGTTAAAACTGATTGCATACTTACGCCCAAGTGTTACCTGCGGTAATAGGTTGGGCCAATACAAGCTAGCAAGTAAATTGCAAAGTCAACAAAGTCAATACAATAAGACTGAAATCAAATCTTGCCTAGACACAGGGGCACTAAGAAAGTAATGAGATACCTTCAGCAACCCCAGTTCTCAGACGTTTCTCCGACTTAGAGGAATCCATCTCAGACGAACTGGTCTGTGCCGGTTCGAACGCTCCACTGATAACTTCCTGTCGTTTGTACCTCCTCTCAGAACGCACACGACGTTGCTTACGAGGTAGAGGACGTTTGAGTCGCGGTCTCAGAATTATGGGCTCCGGGTCACTGTCGAACTCTGAAACTACATAACAGCAACATACTACATAAACGTAGGCCTGAAATATATTTAAACAGAAAACGATGAAACTATAAAATAGGACTTCAAAAATCAGCACCTAATAAAAATGCCTGCCAATAATAATCACACATGTAAAAGGAGGGTCTGCCCCCATCCGACTTAGGCCCGATCACCTGGACCGAGACCCCTCCGATTTTTCAGGCAAGTAATTTTTTGTAATTTCAGACACAAAATCGCCAGCACTTTTCAACCGTATTTCAGCCCAAAATAACGATTTTTGACGACGATTTTGAGCGCTTTTAGTGCCCGACCCAATCCCAAAATTTGGGCTCAGACCCACCGGTCGGCGCCAGACCCGAACCCCAGCTGCGGATGACCTGTTTGTTACATGTACTGTACATAACCAAGCTGAAAGTTGGAGCTTAGTACTAGACTTTAGTATACTACTCTGTGTTAGCATTTTGGTTTTCCAGCGCAACTTTTACTCTTGTCATTATAGGAAACTTTAATTTGGGTAAATCGAGGCAACAAACGTTCGCTTTTGAACAAACATTGAGACGTCCAAAGCGCGCAATGGTCACACTTGTTCAAAAGGGAACTTGTTGGCGGGTCACCGAATTCAGTTATTCTTTAATAACTAGAGTAAATAGTGCGCTAAAAGGGCAAAATTTTAAGACACAGTACGGCGCTAAAGTCTGGTTCAAAACTCCAACTTTCAGTTTGATTCATCACCTAAATGGCAGGCATCTTTCGGTCGGGAATCTTATCAGTATTAGTTACTTAATCAAACTAAGCCAAAAACAGTGCGGACAGTTTTCCAAAGCAACAAAAAGAAGTTCCCTAACTAAGGAGCAGTAAAAAGGTCTAACACTCAAAGTGAACAGAGCCAACTGGAAGTGCGAACAGGACCAGCCAGTCCACTTAACAAGCAGAGGCGTATGTTTTAGTGTTTGTTTAGCAGAACTACTACAATAACACGCCTACCCAACTGGGACCTGTTTGCATTTTCAACTCTACCTACACTATTAATTGTTTGGTTGCCATGCACGTTTAATCGATATAATTAGCATAAGTTAGATTGCTCTCAACATCTTGATCACAACTCATACACATTGTCTTTTCGCTTCTATACATTCGTATTTCTATACAATTTTGTCTGGATTAGCGAATCAAAGCTAAAGCACTGTTTTTATCGGGTCAGAGTCCTAAATGACAGTTTTTTCTTACTTGGGTATCAGATTCTGTAGTAGTACCGCCTCATTTAAAGTCGAAAGGTTAAATTCAGCTGATTATAGCTCCTAAAAGGGCAAAACATCACAGCCTGACTCAACAGAATTCATTAATCAATTGAAAATTCATGTCTGAATCGAAAATTGCGCATGGATTTTGTCCTACGCACTAACCAATCACCTTACCATAGAAACTTCGAAGTTGGGACCGAAAATCTTTTGTCCGCATTAAAGGGAAAATTTTGGACCTGACCTAATCTTGTCCGAAAGGCTAATATCCCGATTAATGGGACATGACTAACCACTTATTTTATTTCTAAAGTGTCTGAATTCCATAGCACAGTTATCCCACTAAATTTAGCCAAATCAGTGGCAACGGCTGCACGTTTGGTTGGTAAATTAGAGCGGTTTTACTTTATTACAACGAACATAAACATCGGTCAGACCAGTAAACAAGCCATAAAGGGCAATCACCGGGGACGAACCCCTACTATGTGTCTAAGGCTGGGTGCATGGCAGACTGAGTTACTACCAGTACACCACAGACACAGACCAACTTATAACTATAACTTATAAAAACACATATTTACAAAACCCTTTTTAATGCAAATTTCACCAGTCCAACAAAGAAGTATAGTCTAGAGGAATTGGAAACGAACTATAAAACAAAGTGGGTAGGGGAACTAGACGGATTTTTTATGGCGGTCAAGGGACCCAGCCTGCCCTTTATTTAGCAAGTCTATTATGGCATCGCTGGACCAATTACTAATAAAACGTTCAAATGTTAATGTTGCCTATAAAAGAAAGCAACCAACCGGAGAGACTGTCGGTTTTTAGTTTTCTTCTCTTCTTCAAGCGCAACAACTCTCGTTGGAAGGCAGGGGTTGGCCTGAGATGCGAGGCAGACATAAGGGGCCGGTCGGCCCTGGCTCGCTTCGCCCCGGCCTGGGTCACCTCGTCCAGACGGTCTTTTAGTCGCTAAACAATATTACTTAGTCTAATTGACCCTTAATCATACCTTTAGGCTAGCTCTAACCTATCTGCACAGTTCTGTTGGCTAGAGAGTAAGAAAGTAAATAAGAACCTTGTTCTGTAGAGCCATCAGCTCGGCTTTGTGCTTCCACATGCCGTCCGAATTGGCTCTCCCCTCGCCGATCTGGTTGATCGACTGAAACTGGCATCATTACAGTCAGGCACTTAACGCCGTTTATGGTACCGTGCGTCAAAAATAGGTAGTCAACAATTTGGATTTGGGGCTCTGACCCTATTTCTCTGTTTTTCCCAAAAAAGGTCGTAAAAATTATCGGAGGGAGGGCGGTCGGGGCGGCGGAGATATATCCGGCCGAGGGGATTTGGTCAGCGATGGGGGTAAACTCCCTCACCGCCGGGCAATGTATGATCCCAATAACAAACCAAAATTCAAGAGAATCTATGCGATAGTTTCTAATAATAGTGGCCAGATTTCTAATCAGCTGTCTTTCTTCTGATCTCTAATAGAAAAAGTAAACTTTCTGTCAGAACAGAATGTACCAATCCACTCTTACACGATTTTGGCCCGGCTGCGCAAGTATTGGTTAATGTGTTTTTCCATCATGCATGTGCATGGTCGGCGGCTCAGGGAGGGACGGCCAGGTCTCCGTGCCTAGTTGCCTGGATATAGGTCCAGATTTTCGGCGGGAAATTTAAATTTTTGCCCAAAGTATTTGTCGAAAAATTCAAAATTTTCGATCCAAAAATTTTGCGGTAAACATAAAATTGTCGGCAAAAAAAATTGCCAAAAAAACCACTTCTCTGACAGAACCATTGTCAAAAAATGCAAATTTTCCAGAAAAACTTGAAAATTTTCGGGTTTGGCGCGTAGTTGCGTAGTTGCCAAAATTGATTTCTGTGGCCTAATAAAAGCATCTGGAGTGTTTCTAGCAGCTTCTAGCAACGTTTGGTAGATTTTTATTTTCGTCCCCCCTGGGCACCACCCAAGCACATGTATGTTTTCCATTATTGTAATGGAATAAAGAGATCAATACCTTTTTAGCGAGTACAGTAGCCCTTTGCAGTTCAATCCTGAGTTCTCTATTAAGTGACTCCATCTCCTTAATGGTCTGGGTGAGGTCCACAGTCTCTCTCCTCAGTCTGGCGGTGTCTCTTTCCAGCTGAGCCACTCTATTTCTGGCGCTGTTTTCCTGTTGTTTGCTCACTTTCACTTGTTCCTCCACCTGGGCCAGTTGGTTGGAGAGAAACTCCTTTTCGGACCGATGTCGCTCCTCCAGCTGTTCAATTTGCACTCGGAAACGAGATTCTACCTCCCTGAAATGTTGTGCACAGCTGAGCAAACCATTTACGCCGCCCAAAAGTCAGTGCGTTTTAGTTTACTGACCTATGAATTATGGCAGAGTGCTGTGGCCTTGAGGCATTTTTGTACTGGTGGCAGGTTTTATTTTTTACAGTCCTTTCAAAACGGTTTAGCACGAGAATTTATCGATGGCCGCTTTTAGAAGTTCTGAGAGATGTAATGACTGTTCGCAAGCTAGCCAAACTTAGCTTAATGCAGACAGGGGAAAGGGGCTGAATTTTGCTAAACTTTGGGCAGCGGCCCAACCAGACACTTTCAAATATCTACACCCCTCCCCTTTCGGAAATCTTGGATAAGCCACTGTACAAAACTGCTCGTTTGGAAGGTACTGTATGATTACAGTAGGCCTGAGTGTAGAAATAAAGGAAACTAAGTAGAGAGCAAGTCTTACCGAACGGCCAGTAGGTTCTGTTGTTCGAGGGAGTGTTGGTTGTGGTCCATTTCTTCCACCAACAAGGCCTGTCTTCTAGCAGTGGCGTCCAGTTGTCTGGCCAGGTGGTCTGCCTTTGCGCGGCTGTCAGAGAGCGCCGTTCTCAAACAAAACAATTACATTTAAGGCGTCAGGGGACCGATCTGATGGCGGGTGGCGGTTCAATTTAGCTACCTCAGAAAGTCGATTTCCGCCCGGCACGTCAGCAGTCCGACCGTGAGCAGTTGGGAGCCCAGACAACTCTCCACCATCTCATGGTCGATGGCCGACGACAACTCGGCCACCTCGTACTCCACCTGTTCTGTGTAACCCAGCAACTGAACAGAAATATTCTCAATTGGATCATACATTGGCCGGGGTAAAGGAGTATATCTTCCTCGGGGCTCCATACCTTTTCTTTCGCTTATTTAAGGCAAAACAGGCGTATTTTGGACTTTTTTCGGGACACCCCCTCCGGATTTTTCCGGCCCATGTATGAATTGGATACTACAAGCTGACAAACACCCCCTCACCCCACGAGACACTTTAGGAACAACCTCGACCAGACATGGGCAAAGGGGGGCCCTCAGACTCTGATCTACCTACCCCTCAGCCGGTCGCTTCCCCCCTCAGGAATTTTTTGGAAGAATTTTGTAATCAAAATTATAATAAAAATATGCCTTGATTAGGTGTAAATGAGCTCTGAATAGCTTATTTCAGCTTAATGAAAAATAAGCCAAAAAACCTTGATTTTACTAAAAAATCGGACTTTTTGGCTTACCACCGCCTCAGGAATTGAAAATTCTACCCCCTTCAGCCCAGACATGGGCTAGCATTTCGGCTGAGGGGGGGGGTCGAATTTTCAATTCCTGAGGGGGGGCTGAGGGGGGGTAGGAGCTCCTGAGGGGGGGGCTGAGGGGGTGGTAAGCCAAAAAGTTCGATTTTTTGCTAAAATCAAGGTTTTTTGGCTTGTTTTTCATTAAAATAAGCTAAAATAAGCTATTCTGAGCTCATTTACACCTAATCCAGGCATATTTTTATCATAATTTTCTATACAAAATTCTTCCAAAAAATTCCTGAGGGGGGGGGGTAGCGGCCGGCTGAGGGGGGGTAGGTCAGAGGCTGAGGGGGGGCCAAACCCCCCACAGCCCCCCCTTTGCCCATGTCTGCTTCAGCCGAAATGCTAGCCCATGTCTGCCCTCGACCCAAAAACACAAGTACTAGTGGTAACAAACTGGCTCAGAAATCACTAATTTTTAGCTTAAAATTCGCTTGAAAAGCCTTTGGAAACCGAATTTGGCGTTCTGCTTCAAATATGGAGTTCAATAATTTGCGTTTACTCACTTGTCTTCCTAACCTGCTTGCTCTTATTCAAACTGTTCGTGACGTCAATAGAGAGAACACTGAGTATAGAGTTTGTGAGTACAAAAAACCAATAAAATATGGTAGCTATCGGTATTTTCATTTTCCTATCGTGCTTAGCTTACTCTGGGGTGGTGATTGTTTGGCACCCAGCCCAGCATAGTTAGAGGATCAGCATGTACGGACGGACACAGGAAGCAGAAAAACCACTAAACCACAAAGACCACGGCTCACCTCCAGAACCTTCCTGGGGTTTGAGATTCCTAATCCATTCCAATACTCTATAAGCGCCTCCAGACTAGTGCTACTGAAACAAGAGAGCACATGCAATTAAAGATGCATTTATCTCCTCTGTCTGTCTGTCTGCGTGCTTGTGCGCGCCGGTGCAAAAAGGTTGCGCCGAATAAAAGGCGCAACAGCTGTCGACCCGGTGAACTATAAAATAATTTGGGGTTGGTTGGTTGCAGCGCCGATTAAAGCGGCCAATCCCCTGCGTTCGTATTTATTCAGCAACAACACAAATGGCACTCAATCTCAAACCGGCCGCTCAATAGTTGGCCGCATACCTACGGGCCCTATTAGGCAGGTTTTACCGCCCGCAGCTGAGCAATTCTCCACTAACTCCTATAAGCCATAATTTTTAGACCCCCATTCCCTCTGGAATCGCTTGAAACACGCTGATTAGACCAGAGGGAAGCGAAAAAATAGCCTGGGTCTTTTGAAACTGTACAAAAACCGTTCGCAATTTTTAGGTGAACAAAAGTGTAGGTGTTTCGAACTTTGACCGGCAAAGCAAAGCAGACAAATAGTTACCCCGTATTCTCTTTGTCAATAGCAGCGAACAGTTTCAGGCACTGTTCTCCACCCATTTTGTTGACCTGTGCCGCACAGGAGGTGTAGTGGGTGACGCGCGAAGGCGACGAGCCGACCACCACTGCGCGCTTGCCGAAGCCTCGCTTGAAATCCTCCACCGTCACACGACCGGTGCCTGTTTCGTCCAGTTCGGTGAAAATCTGTGCGATCTGTTCTGAGTTCAGCTGGCCCAGACCTGACGTGTGCTGACACAACAAACGACAGTCGTATCTATCTGAAACCACTACTGCTTGCTCACAGACAGACAGACAGACAGAGACAGACAGACAGACAGACAGAGACAGACAGAGACAGACAGACAGACAGACAGACAAACAGACAGAGACAGACAGACAGACAGACAGACAGACAGACAGACAGACAGACAGACAGACAGAGACAGACAGACAGAGACAGACAGACAGACAGACAGAGACAGACAGACAGACAGACAGACAGACAGACAGACAGACAGACAGACAGACAGACAGAGACAGACAGACAGACAGACAGACAGACAGACAGACAGACAGACAGACAGACAGACAGACAGAGACAGACAGACAGAGACAGACAGACAGAGACAGACAGAGACAGACAGAGACAGACAGAGACAGACAGACAGACAGACAGACAGACAGACCGACAGACCGACCGACAGACAGACATAGCAACATATTGACAGAGAGTGATTGAGAGACATAGGACAGATATATCGACACTCAACTGACCTAGGTGCCCATCGGTGCCAATCCCCAACTGGAGGAGAGTGCGATCTATCAAGGCCTCATGAGAGCAGTTGGGAATAGAGAGTGCAGGATTGAGATTGAGCATGTCCTCCGAGAAGTCGCTCAGCACATCGTTGGAGGTGTCATCATCCTGTTGCATGGCACTGTCGGGTCTAGGCACACGTTCAGCAGGCAACTGGGACACGCACCCGGCCACTTTAGCATCTCCATTGGTACTGGCACTGAAGTCAACTATTTCCGGCAGCAGCTGTACAAAGCGCCGTTGAAACACCTAAAAGTGAGACTGTGTGAAGGAAAGTTTTTGTGTTTAGGTGTCAGGCCACTCACAGCAAAGTCGACTCGGGACTCGTTGGAGCGCTCTGAGTAAGGTAGAACCTGTCCCAGAATGTAGTCTGTGTGCGCGGACAGATGCAATTTGGTGCAGAGTTGCACTAGGCCCGACTGACTCAGTCCTCCCACTCCCTCCGTATCACAGCTGTCGAAAACCTGAAGACTTGGGTTTTTTAGTCTGCAAAAAGCTTCTAAATTGGATGAGTCAGAGGCATCAACATCTTCTGAAATTGATAAAATTCTCTGCTTTGTGGGGAAGGATTGGAAATCGCCAAAACAATTTTTTGCATCTCACTAAAATTGCTCAAATTACCAGTAAAACAGCGGTAAACCATTGCGATTTTTGAGTGTTTTTCAGTACCCCCAAAATTGGGGTGGACCCCAACCACCTGCCTTCCCTTATGACTTGTTTGTTACATTTCACGTGTCGTATAGCAAGACAGAAAGATAAAGAGAAAAAATAAAGAATACTCGTTTTAATTCCTGCACATAGGGATTGTTCTCGTCCAACTCAAAACTTCGCTCCATTTCAGTTTGGCTGAGCGAGCCATGACGCTGGGCCACCGTTGTCATGCCGTCTCTAGATTAGGTGTCACCATTTTTGGGAGTTCTTTTAGAGGCCCGCAGCGCTACAACTCGTCAATTTTTAATCGGCCCGGCCGGGTGTAGATAGAGACAGAGAGAAAGTGAGTGTTGTTGGACGTATAAAATCGATTGCAAAACCAGCGCCGGTCGGTCGGCGGCTTTTTATCAGAGCCAGTTTAACGACTGACCGACCGCGCAAGGACGAAACAACTGAACTCATACTAGGTCGGAGATGTCTTGAGCCTGATAAATTATCTGACTGAGAACCTCTGGGAAATTGTAAATATTATTTTTGATGAACCTTCTTCGCAAACTGCTAAATGACACAAGTTTATCTAAGGCTCTTCTATGACCTTGGCAAGAACCGGTTTTGGCCCACTCGCCTATAAAATAAGACATTGAAAGGAACGGGGAAGATGTTTGTAGGTTTTAGTGTAAAAACATACATAGTCACGTTTCGTTGGTCTGAACATGGTAATTTTGTCCCGACTCCATTATCCAATCAAACCATCTATCTTCCTGGTCAAAATCTAGCCTTAAGTGGATCCTATTACACCGAATGATTTAGACGAATAGCCGGATAACAAAAAATGAATGCTGTACATTGTGTCACCATACATGTAACAGCTCCGAGCCGACCTGGGGGAGGGGGGAGGGGGTTTCCTCGAGTGAGGGGTCGAGGGGGGTTTCGCCCGGAAGCGGGGTCCCAAATTTCGAAAGCTCCAAAACGCCTAGAAATGCGCTTTTAGCACGTTTTTTCAGTAAGGACGCTAAAAATCGCTATTTTAAGCTGCCAAATAGCGTTTTAGAGCTAAAAACAAGCAAAAAATGACAAAAAGAGCTTCAAACAATACCGATTTTTCTTAAATATCAGCAGTGGAAACGCCAAATTCGGTTACCAATAGCTTTTCAAGCAAATTTTCGGCTAAAAAATTAGTGATTTCTGAGTCAATTCGTTAGTACTGGGAGCCACTACTAGTACTTGCATTTTTGGGTCGGGGGTCCCTTAACCTGTCTCGGGGGGTGAGGGGGGTTTGGCCTTTTCAGCTAGCGGGTAAACCCCCCAAACCCCCCTAGTACATGTGTCAGGTGTTACCAAAAATTGACATTTTTGTGCTGTAATTTCCGCAAACCTTGACAAAACAGGCTGAAATTTGGAACGTTGGTGCAAAAATTCGTGAAAGTATGAACCCAGTCTGTTAAAAAAATAAGCGACCTGGGCCCCGGCACCAAAGTTGTAGACAAGGTCGAGCTCCAGTCCACTGTAAATCCTAATCTGCGCTACGTTTGCTCTGAACACAAATTTGCGCAATGTAAAAATATTGAGATAAAAATGAGGTGACTACAGAGTTCGAATCTAGAGTCTCTGGCGACTACAATGATGCTTTTATGACGCTTCTTGGTCAAACCGCTCCAGAGATATGGCCGGTTAAAATTTGCAAAAATTGCGAAAAATGGCGTTTTTTTGGAAATTTCATATAAACGAGGGGAAAATATAGGCAGACCAACGCATTTGGCTGCAACTTCCGGAATGGGTATTCTTGAACGCCGAATCGATTCTGACACTTCCCGATCTTGAAAATCTCACTTTGATACCGTAATTCGGCTTCCAATAAGGGGTTATACAGCTTCAAGAAAAACGGGTTTCTACTCTAACATAAAACTTTCAAATTTGCATGTCAGAAGTAGCAGTGTTGTAATGGTAGACGTTCGCAAACACCGAAAAAGTGATTGCTGATGCTTATAATCATACATGTAACAGGGGGGGTCTGGGGGGGGGTCGGCCCCCCCCCCGAAATAGGCCCGACCCCCCCCGGTTGGGGACCCCCCCCCCCCCCCCCAAGACGATTTCACCGACCCCCCCCTCCGATTTTTCTGGCAAGTAAATTTTCGAGCAAATTTTTGCAATTTTTTACAATTTCACACACAAAAATTGCCAAAATCGCCTGCAAAACAGCACTTTTTAGCTGTATTTCAGCCCAAATTAGCGATTTTTGGCAATTTTTAGCCAAAAAATTGCGATTTTTTCGATTTTTGAGCGTTTTTTAGTGCCTACCCCCCGCCCCCAACATTTTGGCTCAGACCCCCCCCGGCCGGCGCCAGACCCCCCCCCCCAACCCCCCCTCCCCCCATCGGCGGGTGACCTGTTACATGTATGCTTATAATGCTCAATCTCATAGGACAGAGCTTGACCACCTCACTTTGGGAGCCGAATTACAGTATGAGGGTGAGGTTTTCTGGGTCGGGTGTCAGAATCGATTTCATCGGTCATGAATACCCCATTCAGGAAGTTTCAGCCAAATGCGTTGGTCTGCCTATGTTTCCCCCTTGAAATTTTTAAAAAAACGCCATTTTTTCGCGTTTTTTGCAAATTTTGACTGCCATACTTCTGGAACGGTTTGACCTAGAAGCGTCATAAAAGCACCACTGGAGTCGCCAGACACTGTAGAAAACGCACTTCGAACTATGTGGACATCTCATTTTCATCCCAATTAGGGAAAAAGCTCATTTTCTAACGTTGCGCAGATTAGGATTTACCCCAGGCTCGACCTTGTCTACAACTTTGATCACGAGGCCCAAACCGCTCCGACGCCTCCATAAAAAAGTTATTCGGAAAAAACCGCCAGGTCACCTATTTTTTTATATCATCTTTAAATCCTCAAAAGTCAGGCTGTGGAAGACTGAGGCCTCTCGCTAAATGGAAACAAAAGCTAGTGGAGAAACTAATAACTCTTATGAATTATTCATCGGCACTGCCAAGTCACAGTGCAGATTATCATTACTCGCAAAGTTATCAAGTTCCTGCTAACGCAATCAGAAAAGGCGCAGTCTAGGAAAAGACAATATATTTTACTGTCCAACATTTGCCAACCAACTTTATTAACGTGTCCGTCCCAAACGTGTCCATAGATTACACAAAACCGACCGATAACATAGAAACCCAAAAAGGCGGGCAACCTGTCGCCATTACCCGTCAGACGTAGATTGATGAAAAGTTTAGGCTACATACGAACTGATCCGAAAGGCGCAAGAACTGCAAACTGCAATAAATACTAAGTCAAGTGGAAAAAGTGATATGTCTGCTCGGCATAGAGATTGGAATTAGCAATGTGTCCAAACAAATCCAGCCAAATGGAAAGTTCTCGGTTAGTCTGAGAATAATGTTGGCAAATGATTACAATACGAAATCACACAGGAAGAAAATCAACTTTTACTTCCACCATACATGTAAGAGGACATCGACCGTAGGGGTGTATGGTGCCGGCCCGTGGGCTAAGGCTAAAATCTGAGGGAGAAGGTAGAGCACAACAAAGGCTCAAAATGGTAAAACTAACCAAAATCCGCTAAAATCGTAAATTTTGGGCTCAACTACAGCTAAAAAACTACAGGTACTTTTAGTGTCTGAAACTGCAAACAATTCCAAACGCTTGCCGGAAAAATCGGAGGGGTGGGGTAGTCTCTTTTGCCATTTTTAGCTATTAGCACAGCACTCTACCCCAGAATATGGGCTCAGTCAGACTCCTGGGGCCAGCGCCAGAATCCACCAACCCTTGCCCATCGGCAGACGATCTGTTACATCTATTTGGGTTACTTATTCGGACCAGACATGGGCAAAGTGGGTTGAGGGGTTTCAACCATACGTGTAACAGGGTGTCTGGGGGTCTGCTCCTATCAGACTTAGGCCAGACCCCCTGAGACGATTTTTCGGACCCCCACCGATTTTCCGGCAAGTAATTATTTGAGCAAAATCTTGCGGGTTTTCACAATTTCAGACACAAAAATTGCCAAAATCGCTTGTAAAAACAACGCTTTTTAGCTGCATTTGAATCCAAATAGCCAAAAAAATTGCGATTTTTGAGCGTTGTTAGTGCCCAATACACCTGCCTAGAATTTGGGCTCAGACCCCCAACCCCCTTCGGCGGATGACCTATTACATGTATGGTTTGAACCCCTCAAGGCTCTGACCTCACCTCTCACGCCGCCGCTACCCCCACTTGGAATTTATGATAAAGTATGCCTAAATTACAGTCAGGCACTTAACGCCGTTTATGGTACCGAAACCATATAAGGTGCCGGTACCATATATGGTACCCCCACGTTCGAGGCCTGTGGTGGTACCATATGGTGCCCCTACCTTCGCATTGGTAACGGTACCGGTACCACATATGGTACCACTCTGTCCAGATTTCGTACCATATATGGTAGTGGTACCATATATGGTACCGGCACCCATGGTCATGGTACCACCACAGGCCCCGAAGGTGGCAGATGGTACCGGCACCTTATATGGTGTCGGTACCATAAACGGCGTTAAGTGCCTGACTGAATCAGGTGTACAAAATAGCTCAGAAAAGCTTATTTTAACCTATTTTAACGAAAAAATAAGCCAAAAACCTTGACTTGACCTTGACCAAATATCGGGCTTTTTGGCTTCCATCCCGTCAAACCCCCATTAACTCAGCCGCCGCTAGTCCTACCCCTCTCATGATTTACCAATCCCTCCGTCGAAATGGTCCTATGTTAAAAAATGTCTATGCATGGCTTTAATAAATCTACAAAAACGAATCGCTTCTCATAAACCCTGACCAGGCCAACAAAACAAACCAAATGTTAGCAGAATTTATGCAATAAATTATTAGCGGCCAAATTAAAGAAAAGCTAGACCTTCCGACACAATAAAACTATTTCTACCCTTTCGAACTAATTAACTGTTTTCTTTGAAATACGACTTTTAACTATAGAAAAAAGCAGGAATAGCACACAAAGAAAAACTAACAAATGTGGACCGATTTCGGCAAAAATGAGGTTAACAACTTCAATTCAACAATAATATAACGAGACCCAAGAACCTGGATATTAGAATGCAAACAAAATAATACGGCAAGGCGAAGGCGACCTTATTTTCTGGTTACTAAACAAACCAACTTTCAAACAAACAAACAAGGTCTGTTCTGTCTGACGCATTTGCCAAACGGTACAACAGGCAAGTGTAGGCGTTCTCCGATCAATTGTGTTGTTGTGGTGGAGTCGTTTGTCTGTTCCCACACAGTCAAGACAATAACACTGGATTCCGCGGTTATTAAAACTACGGTTTCATCTCGTTTCCGCCCTATACGTGCACCAAGAAGCTCAGAAAAAGAGAAAGAGCGGTAGTCACATGGTGGTGTTCTAGAAAGTCAGATCGGATAAGTGCCAGAAAATCCCGACAATTTTTAAAAACCATCAAAATGCCACTGAAAACTCTAAAGAACCTCTACGACTTGCAGTAGGGTCTTGGTGTCCGTCCATAAGCCATAAGGTCTTTGACATTGCCACAGGCTTAGAACCCAACCTTCACAAGGTTCATAGACCGATGATTAGGTGGTTCGTAAACAATTCTAACTGGAATGTGTGTTATGATCAGTTATTGCTGCTGACTAATGAACCAGGCCGTCGTGGCAGGCTGGTTGGTACCCATCTGTCGTAATGCCAACATTATGCGAACTGTACTGCTGCACAAGTACAAATGTACTTTTACCAAATAAAGTCTACCATCCCATGTTTTTGTACCAGTCCTTTCAGACTTGGAATTCATTTCTCAGCAACGCTGTGCACAGTTCTTACGGTCTTTGTAAGATACTGTCTTTCTGATTACTTCTTTATTCGTTTAACCGTCGATAATGGCCTTGTTACTGTACAGTAGTGTGTGTTTTATGTTCTAAGACTGGTTTTTTTTTTTACAAATTCGCTTTATAAATAGTACCATTTTATGGTGTTGATGTGCGAATGAAGTTGAGAGTACACACCCTTTCCCCTAAATTTTGGTGTCAGACCCCCAACCCTCCTGCTCCTCCCCCTTCGGTGACCTGCTTGTTAGATGTACAGGGTGTGCCAAAAAAAAACAACCCAGCAGATTTTTCGCTGTAGCAACCGCAAATCTCAACCGATTTGAATGAATCCTTTTTTAAATGAAAGATAAATAAATTCTTAAAAGACTGATGAATCGCTTATTAAGATATCCTGCTTAGTTCCTGAGATATTTGCCCTCAAAATCAAAACAGAGATTTTGGCAGTGAACAAGAGTGATAAACACAACCCAGCAGATTTTTCACTTTTGCAACCATGCATCTTAACCAGGGGGGGGGTCGCACGACGCACTTTTCCAAAATATGATGGGCGCCACTTCGTCAAGCGCCTATAACTTTTGAGGGAAAAGGGACACAGGAATGGGCCTCCCAGCATTCTACGTGGTTTGCGGCGAGCTTTCAAACACAATAACTCCAGCCTTTTTATGTCTCTTGGTTGGCGCGAAATTCAAATTTTTCTGCCTAGCAAAAGAAGTGCCGATGCAACATCTGACAAACGTGCGCACCGTTCTGGCACCCTTCAAGCTAGAGGGCCAGCTAATGGCGCATTGCACAGATAATTGCGTGGGCAATCCAGCCGTGGAAGCCTCATTGTTCTGCGGGCTCATACGCCAGAACGGCGACCATTCAAAAATTGGGTCGAAAATGGTGCATTTTCTGACTGATTTTTCGACAGGTTTTGACGGCTGTCGCCCATACACTTGCTCTAATCGCGGCGGCTCACCCACCAAACGATAGCTAACAATCTCAGGATTCCGAAAATGTACTCAGATTTCCGTTTCGTACCTGTTTTATGCCTCCTTTTGCCCAGCAACTGTGCATTGGTCAGCAATCCTAAATTATAGCTCCAGAAAAACATGTAAATTTCGGAGAACTGAGGAGGAAATTTCAACATGTCTTGAATACGATTTGTAGAGCGGACTGAGAGCTTTCGATCGGTATAGTGCATGACCTTCCAGCATAAAATTGTCTTCTGAGGTCTTTTGCATTTTTGGAATTTGTCCGGTTTTTATCATCGATTTTACGGTAGTGTTTCCGATCAAATTAAAATTAAATAACAAAATTAAATTGTTTTTGGCCAAAATCACCAAGTAAATAGCAATTTAATAACAAATTAAATTTCTCGCGATGACTGTCAAACAAATTAAAATTATATTAAATTTCGTAAAATTGGCCTAGAAATTTGATATAAATTTGATATGAATTTGATATAAATTTGCTTGGTTTGGCAGCTTCACTAACCAAAGTCTGGCTACAAAACAACAAGTTCAGTCCAAAGATATCCTTGTTCATGCCTATAGCAAAGATATCAACTCATGAAATGCTAATTTGTAGACCATTTGTCGCCGTCTAAACAAAGTTCAACTCATTTTGGACTGACACGACCCAGGTTTTGAGCTCTTTCCTCAGGAATTTAGTAATGATTTTAGCAAATTTATATTTAATTCATATCAAATAACAAATTTGTATCAAATTAAATTTCAGAATTTGGGTACCAAGCAAATTAATAGCAAGTTATTTTCTTCTGAAGGCTGAGCAAGCAATTTAATAGTTATTTAATTTCAAAATAAATTTACTCGGAAACACTATTTTACGGGGTATTCGGCACATAACTCTATTGTATGAGCACGTAGGGCAATGGGTGTGCCACCATACGATGGCCCACGTCCGTGCGCATTCGGCGGTGTGCAACAAGATAGGCTGCGGTCACTGTGTGGTTTGCACCTGGCCGAAATGTTCCGGCCGTTTGGCTTTCTCAACTACTTCTTGGCAGTTTTTCTGGTAGGCTGAACTAATGATTGAACACTGCACGTCGATTTATCCATAGAATGATTGGTTGGATGCTAAGGATTCCGAAAATGTGACTATCGTTCCGTTTCGTACCTGTTTCACGCACTTTTACCCCGATAAGCTGCCCTGGTGTAAAAACAGTCATCACAAACACTGCAGAAATGCGCGAATTTCGGAGAAATGAGGACGAAATTTCAACATGTCTTGAATACGATTTGTAGAGCGGACTGAGAGCTTTCGATCGGTATAGAGCATGACCTCCCAGCATAAAATTTTCTTCTGAGGTCTTTTGCATTTTTGGATTTTGTCCGCTTTTATCATAGATTTTACTGGGTTTTCGGCACATAACTCTTTTGTATGAGCACTTAGGACAATGGGTGTGCCACCAAACGATGGCCCACGTCCGTGCGCATTTGGCGGTGTGCAAGACGACAGGCTGCGATCACTGTGTGCGGTGCGCCTAACCGAAATGCTCCGCTGGTCAGGATTTTTCGACTACTTCTTGGCAGTTTTTCTGGTAAGCTGAACAAATAATTGAACTGCGCGTCTATTTACCCATAGAATGATTGATTGGATTCTAAGGATTCCGAAAATGTGATTATCGTTCCGTTTCATAGCTGTTTCACGCACTTTTCTCCCGATATGCTGCCTTGGTCTCAAAATATGTAGTCACCGCGAACACTGTGGAAATGCGCGAATTTCGGAGAACTGAATAGAAAATTTGAAAATGTGACCAATAGGAAGTGTAGTTATTGCAGAGTCCTTCCGAATTGTGCATTGCATGGCCGTCAGGCGCAGTGGGAAACGCGAAAATGTCGGTCTTTTTATTCTTCTAAACCCAGTTTTTCACGCCAATAACTCTCTAGATTTTTTTAATTATACTGTCTGTAACTCTTTCTTATCTGCTCCTGTAGGAGTGAAAGTGCTACTAAGCGATGTTCCACACTTGTGCATGGTCTGGGCTGTGTGTGCCGTGTGACAGGCTTCAGTTGTTGTTTAGACGCAGGCTTCGCTTGATTTTGAAAAAATTGCCAGTGTTTTTGCCTGCAAACACAGTGGAAATCAAGGAAAATACTCGCGCTGCTGAGCAGGAGATCCTGAATGGGTTTACAAGGTGTGTCCTACAGTATACAGACACCTTGGAATCCCTTGTCTACCAAGCATACGAAGGTAGTGTTGATTTGTTTGATAATCTGCAAATGCGTGCTATACAACTGAACCATCTGCAAGCCAGTTTTCTGGATTGTCACAAACTAGCTAGCAAATCCTGCAATGAACGATTGCAGACTAACACTGAAATATGCATGATACGCCTGTTCTGTTTCTGAAGCAACAAGCAGATGACATTTCAAAATTACCCACCAATCAGAAGGACTCTGCAATAATTACACTTCCTATGGCCACATTTTCAAATTTTCTATTCAGTTCTCCGAAATTCGCGCATTTCCACAGTGTTCGCGGTGACTACATATTTTGAGACCAAGGCAGCATATCGGGAGAAAAGTGCGTGAAACAGCTATGAAACGGAACGATAATCACATTTTCGGAATCCTTAGAATCCAATCAATCATTCTATGGGTAAATAGACGCGCAGTTCAATTATTTGTTCAGCTTACCAGAAAAACTGCCAAGAAGTAGTCGAAAAATCCTGACCGGCGGAGCATTTCGGTTAGGCGCACCGCACACAGTGATCGCAGCCTGTCGTCTTGCACACCGCCAAATGCGCACGGACGTGGGCCATCGTTTGGTGGCACACCCATTGTCCTAAGTGCTCATACAAAAGAGTTATGTGCCGAAAACCCAGTAAAATCTATGATAAAAGCGGACAAAATCCAAAAATGCAAAAGACCTCAGAAGAAAATTTTATGCTGGGAGGTCATGCTCTATACCGATCGAAAGCTCTCAGTCCGCTCTACAAATCGTATTCAAGACATGTTGAAATTTCGTCCTCATTTCTCCGAAATTTACATGTTTTTCTGGAGCTATAATTTAGGATTGCTGACCAATGCACAGTTGCTGAGCAAAAAGAGGCATAAAACAGGTACGAAACGGAAATCTGAGTACATTTTCGGAATCCTGAGATTGTTAGCTATCGTTTGGTGGGTGAGCCGCCGCGATTAGAGCAAGTGTATGGGCGACAGCCGTCAAAACCTGTCGAAAAATCAGTCAGAAAATGCACCATTTTCGACCCAATTTTTGAATGGTCGCCGTTCTGGCGTATGAGCCCGCAGAACAATGAGGCTTCCACGGCTGGATTGCCCACGCAATTATCTGTGCAATGCGCCATTAGCTGGCCCTCTAGCTTGAAGGGTGCCAGAACGGTGCGCACGTTTGTCAGATGTTGCATCGGCACTTCTTTTGCTAGGCAGAAAAATTTGAATTTCGCGCCAACCAAGAGACATAAAAAGGCTGGAGTTATTGTGTTTGAAAGCTCGCCGCAAACCACGTCGAATGCTGGGAGGCCCATTCCTGTGCCCCTTTTCCCTCAAAAGTTATAGGCGCTTGACGAAGTGGCGCCCATCATATTTTGGAAAAGTCCGTCGTGCGACCCCCCCTGATCTTAACCGATTTGAATGAATCCTTCTTTGAATGAAAGATTGATAAATTCTTCAAAGATTGGTGCAATTTTTATAGAGATTCATCGCTTAGTTCTTGAGATATTTGCCCACAAAGTCGAAACAGAGTTTGGCAAAGAACAAGAGCGATTCCGTTGCACTTCATAATAAAGCAGATTCCTACTGCTGGGGGCTAATGACACTTTACTGTTGAGGTGAACCGAGTTTGTGTGTCACCAGTAAAACCTCCAATAGCCCTCAGCAGTAGCAGGAATCCGTTTTATTAGAAGTGCAGCGGAATAATAAAAAATCCCTCTTGTTCACTGCCAAAATCACTGTTTTGATTTTGAGAGTGAATATCTCAGGAACTAAGCAGAGTACATAATAAACGTTTCATCAAACTTTCAAGAATTTATTTATCTTTCATTTAAAAAAGGATTCATTCAAATCGGTTGCGATTTGCGGTTGCTACAGCAAAAAATCTGCTGGGTTGTTTTTTTTTGGCACACCCTGTATATCAAGATCAAGAACGGTATAAGTTCACAGGTAAAATTAATCCGTAAGAAAGAACTTTTGTAAGCACACCTTGATTTTGTTCTATTCCATGGTTTGTAAAAATAATTGAATGTAACGATTTGCCAGTCCACATTGAATTCGAAACCTAAGATAGCTTGCCTTGCTTAAAACATGCTGACTGTACAACTACATACAGTACGTACGAATATACGACCGTATTCTAAACCGCCGCATTTTCCGCTAGGGGCAATAAACAAACTCACCATTCAAATAAAGGCAGAAAAATCGAACAAAAACGAACTTGGACGGCGCAGCTTGGAATTGATTTTTAGCAGAAATTCAAAGTATCACACTGTACAAAACCACTAATTTTGTAGAATTTGTAACCGTTTACGTCAGTCAATAATAGCCTAAGTTCATTCTAGTATTGATGCACAATTCATCAATTACCACTGCAGAAGCCATTTCTTGTAGCGCGCCGCCCATTTAGCCTGACAAATTAGTCCAGAACAAAATCAATAGAAACGCGCATTCCTCACTGTACATTTTCTAAATTTCCACAATTCTCAGCTAATTTCAAGCACAAAGTCGCGATTCAACGGCCGATTTGCCATTTTTAGAACATCCGACCTCTCCCAACAATTGTCAGGCTGAAAAAAACAAGTTGGCCCGCGGCCAACTGGCCCTGATGAATCAGGCATTATCGATTATCGATTTTTGTGCGCGGCCGGCCGCGCGCCTTTACCACGCGCGGCCGTGTATTATTATGCAGACAAGGGCATAGGAGGAGTTGGTTGGTTGTCTGGAACGAATAGTAATAATTGGAGTTTGACTGGCATTCCAAATATGTCCGGAATCGCTGCGGGACGACTGGCCGAGGAAAGGAAGTCTTGGCGGAAAGACCATCCATTTGTAAATGAACCTATTTATAGCATTTTAATAGAAAATCGATAATTTCTTTAACAGTCAGGGAATAACCACATACGTCACGTCTTGGCCATGGGTAGTTTGCGCTATGCCGTGTGTAACGGCGGCCCCCGCATCCGTGGAAGCGGTGTGTTTGTGGGTTCGAAACCTGTGGAGGCGATGGGACTTAGTGGACACAAAGCCTAACCCAGGCCGTCGAAAGTCAGCAATGGCAAGTAGATAAATGGGGACCAAACCTTAGCTGTCTTGCACACACCGAGAGCGAAAGGGGAGGGTTGTTGTTAAGGAGGCTGCCGGACCTTCTGTCTCTTCGTGCTCTATAGCAGTTGGCTACTCCTAGTCCGAAAGGACAAAAAAACTTGCAACAACAACATGGTATGTGATATGGTAGCCCTAGCCATACATGTAGCAGCTCCGGGCCGACCTGGGGGAGCGGGCTTTCCTCAGGTGGGGGGTCCAAAATTGCAAAAGCTCCAAAACGCCTGGAAATGTGTTTTTAGCACGTTTTTTCAGTGAGGACGCTAAAAATCGCTATTTTATGCTGCCAAATAGCGTTTTAGAGCTAAAAACAAGCAAGAAATGACAAAAAGGGCTCCCAAAAAAACCGATTTCTCTTAAATGTCAGCAGTGGAAACGCCAAATTCGGTTTCCGAAGGCTTTTCAAGCGAATTTTAGGCGATTTCTGAGCCAGTTTGTTAGTACTGGAGCCACTACTAGTACTTGTATTTTTGGGTCGGGGTCCCTTAACATGTCTCGGGGGGCTGGGGGGTTGGCCTTGCCAGCTGGGGGTAACCCCTAGTACATGTATGATGGTAGCGGTTCAACCTAAAGTGCTACCATATAGGTATGTATACGGATACCATATGGGACTGTTTAGGGTTTCATTGCCAAGCCGACCAAGAACGCCGATGGAACGTTGAATTTGTTCGTGTGGGAGTGCGCCATTCCCGGAAAAAAGGGAACCATATGGGACGGTGGTTTGTACAGATTGAGGATGCTCTTCAAAGACGACTACCCCTCCACCCCGCCCAAATGTAGGTTGTCTCCTTATATTTCCTCTCATTACCGTAGTTTGCTCGGTTGGCGCAAATTCTAATTTAAATGGCACTCAAGGCACTAAGTATAGTAAGTTTATTTCAGTCAGGCACTTAACGCCGTTTATGGTACCGTCACCATTATATGGTGCAACTAGCTTAGGTACTGAAATATTTCTACTCTGTTCTGTGTTCTAACCGTCGTACCTACCGGTACCATATATGGTGCCAGTACCATAAACGGCGTTCAGTGCCAGACTGTTATTTTAAGTAACTTTTTCTAGTAAAGAGCAAATAACATGCACAGGCCCAAAAAATCTCGAGGGCAGCCTTTAGGTCGTCTTAGTCGTAATCCCTGTAAAATTACCAATTTTGCTTAAAATTGCGCATAAATGTTCAGTATGGACCACCTGATGGATATTTTGAGGTAATTCACAACTATTTTATCACATATTTCAACCAGACATGGGCTAGCATTTCGGCTGAGGGGGGGGGGCAGAATTTTCAATTCCTGAGGGGGGGCTGAGGGGGGGGTAGGAGCGCCGGAGGGGGGGGCTGTGGGGGTGGTAAGCCAAAAAGTCCGATTTTTGGCTAAAATCAAGGTTTTTTGGCTTATTTTTGGTTAAAATAAGCTATCCTGAGCTCATTTACACCTAATCCAGGCATATTTTTATCATAATTTTCTATACAAAATCCTTCCAAAAAATTCCTGAGGGGGGGGTAGCGGCCGGCTGAGGGGGGTAGGTCAGAGCCTGAGGGGGGGGCGGGACCCCCCCTCCCCCCCCCTTTGCCCATGTCTGATTTCAACCATACATTTAACAGGGATTTGCCCCCCACCCGACTTAGGCCAGACCCCCCCCGGATGGGGACCCCCTCCGATTTTTCTGGCTAGTTATTTCTTGAGCAAATTTTTGCAATTCCAGACAGAAAAATTGTCGAAATCGTCTATAAAACAGCAGTTTTTATCTGTATTTCAGCCCAAATTAGCGATTGTTATACGAAAGATGGCGATTTTTGAGCGTTTTTTAGTTCCCAACCCCTTCCTAGAATCTGGGCTCAGACCCCCAAACCCCTCCCTTCGGCGGATGACCTGTTACATGTGTGACTAAAATAGTAGCGTTAGTGTGTGTTGTGGAGAGGTTTTAATTGCAGGGCTAATTAAGGTTTGTTCAGGCAAATTTGAGCCGCCACTGTTTCACCCCAACGTCTACCCGTCTGGAACTTGTTGTCTGTCGTTGTTGGACGAAAGCAAAGACTGGAAGCCTGCCATCACCATAAAACAGGTTTAACTTATTCCTTTACCATACATGCACGGAAAAAAATCTAGGGGCCTACTTAGTTCTAGCATTTAGTGATTTAGTGAAGGACAAGTATATAGGCCCGCTCAAACCTGCCTGGTATGTTTTTTGGAAGCCCTTTTTATCTTTTTCTGCTTGTTTTTAGCTCAAAAACGCTATTTGGCAGCTTAAAATAGCCTCCTTACTGTTGAAAACGTGCTGAAAACGTATTTCCAAACGTTTTGGAGCTTTTTGAAAATTTTGGACCCACTCAGGACAAAACCCCCCTCGACCTCCCACGCCGACGTGGACCTGTTACATGTATGAAGAGCGAGCACAGTGGCGGGTAGATGGGTAGACCGCACCCTTTGCGGTGGAGGTAGGAAGAAAAAGCTGTCTAAATAGGAGAAACTAATAAGTTTTGTTCTAAACTGTGGTTTAGGATCAGAATGCTTTTTAAGTGCGCTTTTGAAGGCTAATTTTTCAAGTTTTTTTAACCTGATTGTGCAGCGGCCCAACCGAAAACCTTCAAACTTTCGCACCCATTCATACATTCCCCCTCGCCGGGCCATACCCCCCTCCCGGAGTGAAAAAAATTTCGCTTATTTAAGGCAAAATATGCGTTTTTGGCCTTTTTTCGGGGACCCTCCTCCCAAGGTCTCCAGCCCCCTCTGGATTTTTTCGGCCCATGTATGCACCCATTTCCAAAAATTTTACACTCCCCTTTGAATGCGCACAGAGCGAGCATCAGAAATTTACAGTATTGAAAATGAATTGTAGTTGATGGGCCAAGTGTTTGCGCACTTCTGATTGTAGGGTAGCTGGAGGTTGTTTTGCCCGGTCCTGACTGACTGTTGCGTTTCAGATTCTGCTCGGCATTCAGGACCTGCTAAACAATCCAAATCCAGAAGACCCAGCTCAGGCCGAGGCCTACCAAATTTATTGGTAAGTTTTATCTGTTTGTGTTCCTAAAGTGTCGATGTCGTGTGTTAGAGTGTAGCGATTAGAGTGAATGCAACTTTCAGTCAGAACCGCGTGGAGTACGAGAAACGAGTGCGGCATCAGGCAAGACAGTTCGCGGCCTGTTCGGTGCAAGCGCAGATGGCTGACTGAACATGAACAAATATACGCAGAAGCGCTGAAAAGTGGTTTGTATTGGTGAGCAGAGCAGACCAGTGAAAAACGTATATTCAACTTTTCTATCGTACGTAATCTTTTCCATGTACTGATTATACGGCGTGTCGTCTGTTCGCATTTGAGGCTTTGTTCGGCCCTCCTTTCCTTGTAATAAACGTACCTTTTGTTCGTTTTTTTACCTTCGAAATACTAAAGTCTGTTCAAAAAATAAGCGACCTGACGGTTTTTTGCGAATAACTTTTTATGCAGGGGAGCTCGACCTTGTCCCGAGGCCCAAGTCGCTCCGACGCCTCCATAAAAAGTTATTCGCAAACAGCCGCTAGGTCGCTTATTTTTGAACAGACTTGGAACACTTGCACTTTTGAAGTGCGGGTAAGTTCAGAAAACCCTACTCAAAGAAATACTTGTCATTTCGGGACAGTCGGATCAAGCGGAAATTGGAGGGTGGACCAGACAGCTCGCTATTTACCGAGATTTTATTAAAAAGAAAGCCACCCTGCCCCCATTTCATTGTTTGTTCAAAGTTATGTTGTTCAAGTTGTGTAACGAAAATAGTGACTTGAAATTTTAACAGTACCGGTACTAAGATTCTGGTGCTGTCTATTCCAAGTTGCAGATAGATTAATTAGTGAGTGTAGGCGGAATAACTTAAGATTACTGTAAGTTACGTAACTGTGTCTGAGTGCCTGCAGGTTTCTCGAGAGCTTGCTTTTTATCGGTTCCTTTAGAAGCAATTAAGGCATTTTGTTGAGGAGCAAGGAATCCTGGGGCTCTATTTTCCATTACTTTCCACGTGGTTCCGTTAAGGTTTCCGGCTAAGCTTCTAAAGTGGATGCATTTTCTCCTAGGCTGTTTATAGATTGTGTGACTAAGAACTATTCCTTTACTGGTCGCCAGCCTGCTAGCCCAGAAATAATTTCGACTAAGGGTATGTTGGTTTATTGGAAAGAGAATTTGAAGCAGAGTCTACGTATCTACAGTACGTACAGAACACTAGACCTCACCTCACTTGTAATTAACTTGTACTTAACAAAACAAACAAACATGATAAATTTTATCAATTTTCGCTTTCTCACTTTTCAAATTAGTCAAGTTAAGTTGTCAATTTACAAGTGAATGTCAACTGCTCTCGATTTCTCACCTATCAACTTTCTCCGCTTGACTTGAAAAATTTTACCAGTCTGTTGCGACCGATAAATGGTTGTCAAGTGAGAACGAAACACAAAACAAACGGATAAAAAGCAAACAAAATGCGTCGAAATGAAACGTAAACGCACCGATAAAACGTTCAGACGGAAAACAATCGTATTTAACGCAGTTTAGTAGGTTTATAGTTAGCATAACTAGCCGGAAAATAGGTCCTGGTTTACAGATAAAAAATTTGAAAGGATCAACCAATTTTCGTGGGTTCGAGTTAGAGTCAATCATTTGGAGTGGCTTGGCTACAC
Source organism: Sabatieria punctata (assembly GCA_030248155.1). Taxonomy (NCBI): domain Eukaryota; kingdom Metazoa; phylum Nematoda; class Chromadorea; order Araeolaimida; family Comesomatidae; genus Sabatieria; species Sabatieria punctata. Next base: position 425,402 of record JASANB010006438.1, read on the forward strand.
AGTATTACCAGAAAGAATAGTCAGTTTGAGGTACTGTACGCACCTGGGTAGGCGGTCTGTGACAGGTTAAGATGGATAAACGATTGAGAACTGCAGGCCTCCCTAGCCTAGCCACCAACTCAAAGTCTATTGAAGTCATAGGCAAGCAAATTTCGAATACCTTGAAGTATTTTGAACTTCTTCGATAAATACATGGCTGTAGCTAGCTTAAGAGTCCTTGCCAAAAAAAGTCAGGCAGTGGGCGGCCGATGGAATTTTTTGACCCCCAATTTTTATTGGCTCATTTGAATTGCCCTATTATGAAACCCCCACAGCCGCGTCGGTTTCGCTCTGGCCGCACTCAAACCGGAGTAATGGTTTGAAGAAGGGTGCTGCGCCAGATCTCCCAGATTTGGCTCCTCCATGCTCTTTCAACTGCTGTCAAATTGGCAGCTTTCGAGATAGCACCTTGAAATTGGACACACCTATACAGATTTTCCCGCTCTTTCAAACGCAATAGAGAACAACTGAATACCATGAAAACTGCCAGATTCAGACACGATTTATTAAAGTTCGGGGGACCCGAAATAGATGTGTCTTTCAATTGAAAGAAGTGCCTATGTGGCAACGAGCTCCAGAGCTGATATTTTCAACATAAGCTGACCATGTAAGGATGTATCAAAACCTACAGGCAAACCCACCGATTCGGCTTTGTTTGGAAGCTGTGCAGCTTTGAAGATGACCCTTTTGATCACGATTTTTAGGCATGACAAGCAAATGTAGATCAATTACTCTTTGTCGAAGGCACCTAGAGAGCTGTCACTTGCAGCCCATACTAAAACGAACATGCTCTTTCAGAATATCAGCTTCATTTGCCTGTCCAGTTCTTCAGTCCCAAGTAATTTTCACATTTTCATGTGTATGCTGAATCTGACCGAATTTCCGGTACCATCTAACTAGGCTGGTCACTACTCCTGTAGTTTCTGGTTAGTCAACCTGAAATTTATTCCGATTGTGCAGAATTTTCCGCTCTTTCAATTGATTCACTCGTCGCATCAATCGGATGCTCAGTTCAAATGTTATATCTGATTGTTTACAAATATGTTTTCTGCAGTGCAACCCTGGCTCGCATCATCGATTAACTTTGCTCAAAAGTGCAAGGCTTTGTCTACTCTTACAGAAAAGCTCAATAGATCTCATACACCTATAACGTGCGCAATATGCAAGCCTAAGCGCTGCAGGATTTTGGCCCATGTTTTCTGGTGACTTTTTTGGTAGAGCTGGTTATGCCTTGCGCCCTTGATGCTTAAAGTGCACAAGAAGCTGCAGTTAGCTACAAATTGCCATCGATTAAGACATGTGTTACAGCGGTGATAGAACTGGCACAGTAATGACTGGAGGTGGTAAGTCAGGCCATTGTCATTACTCTTAGAGTCAAACGTTGCTAAGTACTCTCATTAAGCGCAGTGCTAAAATCTGCTTTTGTAGTACCGGAGTTTTCCACTTATAAGACCTGGTCTTATAACTGGAAAATGCTCAAATTTAGGGTCACTTTTTGGCGCCCTTTTGAAGACCATGGTCTTATAACTGGAAAATGTTATTTCACTGCAAAAAAGGATTTTTGGCCAATAGTTGGATTTGTTTTTCACCTAGATGGCTGTTCCAGACATGCCTGACCAGTTTACGCTTGACTTGTAAAACTTTACTTGAAATTACAAAAAGAAAGGTTGTGTTGAAGCATAGCAGGTACTGTATTGCGTTCAAAACAAAAATCAGAATCATGTTTTATCTATATTGAGTACTTCTGCCTTTGTTTTCTCACGATGGACAGCTTTTGTTCACTTTAAAAACAGTTAATTGTGTGCTAAAATCGGTCAATTAAACTAAGACCATGGTCTTTTAACTGGAAAATGGGTGTCTATGAACCAAGTTTTCTGACCACCTATTTGAAGACCATGGTCTAATAACTGGAAACAAAAACCTATTTAAAGACCATGGTCTTCTAACTATGGTGGTCTTATAAGCGGAAATCTCCGGTAGAAGCAAACTTCAGTAAAACTTTGTATGGGCAAAACTGGGCAAGAAAATGCGACAAAGAATTATACAAAAGCCTTTCCTGCTATGATCTTCTTACCCTTCTTTGCATAAAGCGCAACGTACCCAATCTCGTGTGGTTGGAGTTTTTGATGCATATCTCGGTCTTGAAGCTGTGTAAATGAATTGCCATGTTATATTATTTTTCTGCTATTTTTAACTCAGTTATGACTGAGTGTTTGAACGTTCGAAATATACTATGTAACAAAATAATACACTTACAGTGCACTTACTTTTATCAATAAATTCTTGCTAGTATGGAGCCGCTAATGTACTACAGCATGTAAATTTTATTCAACAAAATTTACTTAAAGGTAAAGCGGTTGTGGTCATGCTATATAAGCTGGTGTCCTATTGGCGTTTTCTTTAAGTGTAGACAAAGCCTTGCACTTTTGAGCAAAGTTAATCGATGATGTGTCCCAGGGTTGCACTGCAGAAAACGTATTTGTAAACAATCAGATATAACATTTGAACTGAGCATCCGATTGATGCGGCGAGTGAATAAATTGAAAGAGCGGGAAATTCTGCACAATCGGGATAAATTTCAGGTTGATTAACCAGAAACTACAGGAGTAGTGACCAGCCTAGTTAGATGGTACCGCAAATTCGGTCAGATTCAGCATACACATGAAAATGTGAAAATTACTTGGGACTGAAGAACTGGACAGGCAAATGAAGCTGGTGTTCTGAAAGAGCATGTCCGTTTTAGTATGGGTTGCAAGTGGCAGCTCTCTAGATGCCTTCGACAAAGAGTAATTGATCTACATTTGCTTGTCATGCCTAAAAATCGTTATCAAAAGGGTCATATTCAAAGCTGCACAGCTCCCAAACAAAGCCGAATCGGTGGGTTTGCCTGTAGGTTTTGATACATCCTTACATGGTCAACTTATGTTGAAAATATCAGCTCTGGATCTCGTTGCCACATAGGCACTTCTTTCAATTGAAAGACACGTCTATTTCGGGTCCCCCAAACTTTAATAAATCGCGTCTGAATCTCGCAGTTTTCATCGTATTCAGTTGTTCTCTATTGCGTTTGAAAGAGCGGGAAAATCTGTATAAGTGTGTCCAATTTCAAGGTGCTATATCAAAAGCTGCCAATTTGACAGCAGTTGAAAGAGCATGGAGGAGCCAAATCTGGGAGATCCAGCGCAGCACCCTTCTTCAAACCATTACTCCGGTTTGAGTGCGGCCAGAGGGAAACCGACGCGGCTGTGGGGGTTTCATAATAGGGCAATTCAAATGAGCCAATAAAAATGGGGGGTCAAAAAATTCCATCGGCCGCCCCCATAAGGGAGCTTGCCTGACTTTTTTTGGCAAGCACTCTTAATCATTGGCCATTTTAACTCAGACACCGATGAAACTGCAATTTAGCTCGTTTTTTAACAGTAAAACCGCGATCGAACTGAACGAAAAACGTCAAAATAATTGACAAAAGTGACTTGGTTTAGTGCTGTCACACAAATTCAAGTTGATTTGAAAGGCCATAAACAAAATGCGAACCGGGCCTTTCAGATAGACCTACATACATGTATAATGATGAACGCAACTTACGAATACGGTCGTCACTCATACCCTAAGGCGCTGACCTACTTTGGTATGGGAGCAGTGGGGTTGGTGCTGAACGTGGTGGTGCACCAGTTTCTGCCCAAATGTGGTCTCTCTCACACCACCCAAGTTCTGATGCGTCTCCAGTGTCTCAGCAACATGCTGGGTCTGCTGGTAAAGACGGTATTCGATTCGGTGGTGTCCTGGACAGGAACCAGCTCGCCTAGAGGCGTTCCCGTCCTCAGCAGTCTGCCCGGCGCTCTCTTGGTCTTTGCCATCTACTCACAGTTCGCCCTCCACGTCTGTATGGCCGTAAACCGGTTCATAGGTAAACCGCTCATTCTATGAAGAACAGTCAGGCACTAACGCCGTTTATGGTATATGTGGTGCCGCTACCTAGGCTAGCGGTACCATATATGCTACCGGCACCCATGGCCATGGGAAAGTGGTATCATATGGTACGAAATCTGAGCAAAGTGGTACTATATAAGGTACGCGGTACCGGAACCAATGCGAAGGTAGGGATACCATAAATGGTGTCGGTACCATAAACGGCGTTAAGTGCCTGACTGTAGAATGCATTCAGTTTCATTCTTGAGTCCTGGTAGTGTAGCAATTTTTGGACCAACTATTATATAACGTCACACACGATACATGTACTGTACCATCGCAACAACCCCCAGACTACTATTCCCACCTATGTACTTTCGATTTTGTGGCAGCTATTTTTTTAACACTTGTAATTTGCTAGAATTTTAGACACTAAAATTGCTAAAATCGCCTGTAAAACAGCAGCACACTTTAGCTGTATTTGAGCCTAAAGTTGCGTTTTTTATTTTTAGCCGAAAATTGCGATTTGCAGCGTTTCTTGGACTCTGCCCCATCCACAGAATTAGGACAGATGCCCTGTATATGTGATGTACGCGTTAAATCTGACTGAGAAAGTTTAGTGCTTGGCAATTACTTCCAAAGACAGCGGAAAGTGGCGTTGTCCCATAGGTTGAGCAGGCCGTTCGTGCTGTTCTGCTGTGTGTACGGAGCGGGACACGCAGTGATGTGTTTGTTTCCCTGTTGTGAGCTGATGTTCGACCCGCACACCTTGAAGTGGACGTATGTAGGCTACGGTAGACGCTGGAGATTCATCGCCACCTGCTGCAACGACGTCGTGGCCTATGCCCTCATGTTTGGCTTATATATTGGAGCCATTATTGGTGTTAAGAAAGACAGGTATATCACTAAACCTTATGCAGTCTAGCACTTTACGCCGTTTATGGTACCTCTACCTTCGCATTGGTGCAGAAGTTTGACAAAATCACTAGTATTGCATATTTGCAGCAAAACCCAAATGCCGATTACAAACAATACCACCCAATTACCTAAAAATCAGCTCAATACCAATAATTTTTCCATACAAACGTCTTTCCAAATAAGGGGCTATAAGTGGCTATTTAAAAGAAACATTTTGTCTTGAAAAGACATCAAAAATATGTCGAAAAATGGACTAAAAGTATGAGTTTCAGGAAACAAACACGATAATAACAGTTTTTGTGGAAAATATGTACCAAAAATTCAGATCACAGACAGACAGACAGCGGTCAGTCAAGAGAGCAGCTGCCATTCTTATTTAAGCGCCCATGTACAGTACTTTCCAAATAGCTGCCCCTGGGCGATTATTTAAATTAGAATCGAATTTGTGAAAAGTGCCAAAAACTAAACTAAATAAACCTACCAACCAAATACTCTCGAGTATAGCGGTACGGTGTCCGATTAGGTACAGTAATGAGATAGCAGTTTAGAAAAGAGATCACAGCTAACCTGCGTCAGAAGAGCCAGGCGAAGAGTGAGAACCGGGTGTTGGCGCAGTTTCTAACCGTGGCGGGCGTCTGGTTCGTCTACTCCCTCTTCTACCGCTCGCTCTACTTTCTGCCGAAGATGCGCGGTTCGGTGATGGATTTTCTGTCCGAAATCAGTCGGTTCCAGCTGTTCACCATAGACCCGCTGGTCTACATCATTTTTATAAGCAAATTGCGCGCTGCAATCGCAGACAAGCTGCCGGGTGGCTGTTCGGTGTCGCGGAAGCGCAGTAGCACTGTGAAGCCGGGCCCGGACGCGAAGAAAGTGAGGAATGTTGAACTCCAGCGGTATTGACTGACGGGCAGAACAAGCACAACTTATTTGCTGTTGTTGGTTGTGTGTGAAAATGTAGAAATTTGATTTGGTTTTGTTAACAGTATGTATGTATGTATATATTTTACTTGTCATGTACTACACCTGGTGTGCTTAGAGTTTGTCTGAAGTTTGTTTGTTTGTTTAGATTCCACTGTCCTTTCGGACAGCTCAGGACACCCCGCGCTCTTATCAGAGCCTTTCTATGGAGTGCCCTGCCTACAAACATCCCTCCCCTTTGCTGTCATAGAGTGCAACGGCAGCTCCGGTTCGGTTCCCATTTACCTACTGGCCATCACCGGCTTTCGGTGGTCTGGGTTGGGCTTTACGTCGACTACTTCCAGTCGCTTCGACCGGTTTCGAACCCACAAACAACCGCTCTCGCAGATGCCGGGGCCACACACACGGGATAGCGTAAACTACCCGTGGCCAAGACGCGACATGAAGTGACATCGAAGTGACGCGACATTCGGTGACATGAATTGAATCGGTATTGACTGTGTACAATGTATAGTATTAGCTGACGTTTATTAGCATGTTTTCGGGTAAAGTAGCTGTACTTATTTAGCTTTTGGCATGGGTTCTAATCGATTTATGCTAGAATAACGACGTTTTTAGCACACCCACCTTTAAAAACTACGACGTTTTTGGCTGGCACCCCCCCCCCCCCGACTAAATTCTGTACTGTGTCCGACATTAGAAAATCTTCAAAAAAATCTGCAATATATGGTACTGTAGAAGCTGTGAAAAAGAAACTTTTTAACAGGGAACTACCATTTTGGCGGTTGGAAACATGAACTGGGTTGAGTTTTCCTTGTAATATAGTTGCGGACAAAAGCTTGCTAGGCATCTGAAAAAACGTTGACGTTTTCGACACCAACCCCGCCCCCTGCGTCATTTTCCGACGTTCAACTGACCACCCACCCCCTCTCTGAACGTCGTAGTTTATGGACCGCCCCAGGGCTCGGACAGACAGTGAAAAGGTTGACCGGCAAGCAAAAATTACAGAGGTCCTGACAATAATTACCTGACCTGTTTTTCGAAACTACGTACAGGCGTACACTGTGCCAGAGTCGATTTTTTAAAGCTAACAGTAAAACGCTACAAACTGGATTATTTTTTATTGAAAGTTCCCGAAATGTACCGCACCTGCTGCAAATCTGTAAAAAATATTGCTTTCCCTCAATAGTTTTGAAGTGAGTATTTGCATTTTAAGAAGGATTGTAATCGAAGTAGCTACTACACATTCTAAATTTTAGACTCATTTCAAAGATACTGCTATCGAGTTTCCGATCGCAAATTGTGCCTTTAAGTGCCAGGCGGCCGCTAACGTCAATCTTAGAGGCCTTCGGTCACAACTTCCATTAAGCACCACGTGGTTAACAATAGCCAACCACATGGTTCATAGTTGAACGTCAGCCAAAGTCTGGCGTCTCTGCAAACTGCTGCCCTAGGCAATTCTTTTGCTATATTAGGCTTTCCTTATCCATTCCGCTCTCAAACAACCAACCATGAACGATACTTATTACGAGTACGGTAACCGCTCCTATCCCAAAGCTATCCTTTACTTTGGCTTGGGATTCGTCGGCTTGGTGCTGAACTTGGTTGTGCACCACTTTCTCACGTTCTGCTCGCTCTCACACGCCACACTGGTTCTGATGCGTCTGCAGTGTCTCAGCAACGTGATTGGGCTATCGGTGAAGATGGTGTTCGATTCGGCAGTCTCTTGGACCGGACAGGGCACGGTTCAGGGAATTCCGGTCGTTTCCAACCTCCCAGGCGCCATGTTGGTCTTTGCCATTTATTCGCAGTTCGCCTTGCAGGTCTGCATGGCCTTCAATCGATTCATAGGTATCAGTCTTGTCCTACCAGTAGTCTGTCAGGGAGGATCGAGCGTTTGGATTTCAGTGCTGAGCGGTCATTTCAAGAAACAGGAGCAGTTGATCTTGCACAATCTGGCCAAGCCGTTCGTGCTCTTCTGCTGGCTGTACGGAGGGGCGCACGCTTTCATGTGTCTCTTTCCTTGCTGCGAGTTGATGTTTGACCCGGCCACCTTGAAATGGACTTACGTGGGTTACGGTAGACAGTGGCGACTCGTGGTCACCACCTGCAACGATCTGGTCGCCTACCCGCTCATCTTCTCTTGCTATTTAGGCGCCCTGCATGGCGTCAGGAAGCATTGGTAAGACCATTCCCTTCCACCGTTGCTTTAGAACTTTGGGTTCCAAGCTTGCAGCTAAACTCAGACTCGGGCTTGGGCCTTTATTTGTTTGTTTTATATTTGCACTGTTCCTTTGGACAGCTCAGGACACCCACGCTCTTATTAGGGCCTTCAATAGAGTGCCCTGCCTACAAACTTCCCCTTTGTGGTCATCAGGAGAGCCGGCACAGTTGGTGTAATGGTTTAGGCCGCATTGGTACTGTGCGCGCGCTCGTGCGTGCGCTCATCCTTTGGGCGGAGCAAGTTTCTTGACGCAAAGAGCTGCTGGTCGGCGCAAAATCCAACCCAGGCCACCATGGGAACCAATTGGATCTGCCTAAGCACCTGAAAGCCGCTCCACAAAGCATGTTTGCGTTGAAAGAAAACAAGATCGATGACATCAGGAGCTAAGAAACCAACTACGCCGGGAACCCTCCGACCAGCGGCCGTCCGGTACAGCCGTCCAGAGCTGACAGCATGATGACGTCAACACACTGGGCGCTCTCTTAGTGACCGGCACCCAGCAGCATGGCTAGGAGTGGCTGACACTGAAAGAAGGGCAAAGGGCAGTCCCTCAGGGACCCCTAGAGACCCCCAGACCCGCCCCCACTGGTTAGACCGGTCATCAGGAGCTTTTCATGTGGCCTAGTTTGGGCTTTATGTTGACTGCTTCCAATCACTTCCATCCACTGGTTTTGAACCCACAAGCAGCTGTTCCCGCAGATGCCGGGGCTACCGTGACACACAGGATAGCGTAAACTACCCATAACCATGATGTGGTTTAGGTGTAGACTTAAGTCTTCGACATTAGGCTTAGGCATTGCGTTGAAAAAAATATAATAAAGCTATATGTACTCTGGAGGGAGGGAGGGTATGGACTTAGGTTTGGGATTGGGTGGACGTTCAAAGAATAAGTTTCACCCAAAAAATATATATGTACTGAAGAGAGTTGTATTGGGAGACCAGTAACACAACAATATAAGCAACAGTCAAACAAACAATGATGAATCCGGACAGAATCTACTGCATTTAATCATACTCTTTCACCACTCCCCTTTCAATGGACGTCACTAGGGCTACATCTGTGCCTGACGGCCATCAGAGCTGATGTAATTAATCAACTTGATGTTTGAAGAACTGACGATACGTATAGGAAACTTCTGCTCAAACACGAAGAACTGTGCAAACTGACAACATCAAACGCTGCAGAGGTCATAGCCACGAGTCTTCCGCGTTTGCCCCAAAAATCAAAGAAGAATGCCATCAGGTACTGCACCATTAGCAGGAAAACTTGAACTCAAACATTTCTTGTCACTGCGGACACATGAAACATCAGCTACAGACTGCTACAGAGCTACTGCAAACGGCTTTCTACAGCAGTCCCGGGCGAAACAAAGAATGTGCTTCTTGCACTGATGAGGTCATAACAGCGGGGTCATCCCTGTTTGCCTCTCAAAACTCTGAACCTTCAGGTGCTATGCCAGCTTGAACCACTGAACTCAACGATATAAGGCCCTTTGTGGACATCATTGGAACAGCCTTTCGTGCATCTGCGCACAGGATAGGAACAACTTGCTTGGTCACAGCGAGCCTGAGAAAAACAACGAACATCTGTGCTTCACGCACTGAAAAACTTGTGGAACCACTGTGGGAGCCAACAGAAAAGGAAGAACTGAATGCAGAGCAGCGAAACTTGCATAAGGGAACCAACATAATGCCAAAAGCAAAAGACTTGAATCTGAGCACTTGAAACGATGTTGCCAGGAGACGAAAACTTGTAGTAGAGAAGAGAATCAGCTTTGTCCAAGTGAGCATCAAAAGGGGGCTGCGTCCGTGCCTGATGATCATTGGAGACTGATCAGAAACTGTTGACCAAAGTGAAGGGAACTTGTGAACTTGAGTACAGGAACTGGCGAATTGTTAGACTTGTGGGAGAGTAGCACATAGGTTCAGATGGGTCTCGGCACCAAAATGAAGGGAGTTGTATTGGGAGAGGTAACAGACCAGTAAGACAACACAACAATACAAGTATATGTAACAGTCAAACAAACAATGATGAATCATGATGGAATCTACTGTATTTAATCACATTCTTTCAGTACATACAGTAGAGTGGTTTCAGCAAACAAATCACAGTGAAGAGTCGCCGCGAGCTGCAAGCCAAGTACGAGTTGAAGGTGCTGGCGCAGTTCGTGCTGGTGTCGACCGTCTGGTTCGGCTACTCGGTGTTCTACCGGTCGCTCTACTTCCTGCCCTCGTTCCGCGGTTCGGTCATCGATTTTCTGTCCGAAGTGGCGCGCTTCGTCATGTTCACCATCGACCCGGTGGTTTACGTGGCTTTCATCAAAAAGCTGCGTCGCGCTATCGCTCGATCCATCGATTGTAGAGAGAAAAAACGACCCCTTAGTACCGCCAAGGATGTGAGCCCGCCCTGCGTGAACAAAGTTGCGCCCAGACAATCGTGATTGTAAGGTTTGATGACCCTCTCGAGATCGGCCTGGTCCGTTTGGAACAGCGAACATGAATTAAGCAGCACGAACAAACTGTGTTCGTGGCTTTGCAACGTTAACTTGTATATTTCATGTTTATCTGTGCTCAGGCTAAACACAAATTTGTTTAGAGTAAACAAACAAAAGCTAGTGTTCGTCTAAACCGGTGATTTCGAAAGGATCAAGCAAGGATATCAACTGAAGAATGTATTTCATCAAGTGTATATATTTTCAAATATATATTTTGCGATTTTTTGAAAAGTACAGTAAACGTATTTTGATAAATCATGCGGCGTCACAATCTAAGTGAAAATTTTTTGTTTTACTGTAGTGTGGTACAAAGGGTGATAGCAATTTAGACGGGGAAAGTGCCACCGGTTTGTACTTTGCCAGTGCACCAAAGTCTCAATCGAGTGGTTGGCAGCCATTTAGAAAGTGCCAATGGCACGCGGGTGGCGCAGAAGTATAAATCCCCCTTAATCGGCGTCGATTCTTTGTTTTATACTGTCAGCCGTCTTAATGGACGGCCAGACTTGAAAAAAGCAAACACAGTTGGTTATTTCAATAAGCAGCTTAGCTATAACTTTGGCAACATCCCAGCAAGTTCATTAGTCTCTTACCTGGGGCCATTTTCTCACCTTATATAGAAGAGAAGAGCAAAGACCAACACTCGTCTTGTTCAATATGAACCTGACATACAGATACGGCAACGAGTCCAACGTGAAAGCCGTGCTCTACTTTGGGATGGGGGTGAGTGGTCTCCTGATTAACCTGGTTGTCTACCAGTTTCTACCAAGCTGCGCCGTCTCGCGCGCTACCATGCTTCTCATGCGCTTACAGTGTCTAAGCAACATTGTGGGACTGTCGGTTAAAACGGTTTTTAATTCTATCGTGTCCTGGACAGGTCAGAGTACACCCCTGGGAATTACCCTGGCATCCAATCTGCCCGGGGCCATGTTGGTATTCGCAGTCTATTCACAGTTTGGATTGCAACTCTGCATGGCTATCAACAGATTCATAGGTAGGATTCATAGGCATATTCATAGGTTCTGTTCTGTTCTGTTCTGTTCTGTTCTGTTCTGTTCTGTTCCGTTCCGTTCCGTTCTTAAAAGAAAAAAGCAGAATATTCAGCTCTCGGCGACCGTTTCAAGAAAGAGCAAGGGCTGATCTTGCACAAACTGGCCAAAGTGTTCGTGGCGTTCTGCTGGCTGTACGGAGGCTCGCACGGTCTGATGTGTTTGTTTCCGTGCTGCCAGCTGTTCTTTGATCCCTCCAGACTCAAATGGACTTACGTCGGCTACGGTAGACAGTGGCGATTGGTGGCCACCTTTGCTAATGACGTGGTCTTGTACCCGCTCATCTTTGCCTGTTACATTGGAGCGTTCTATGGGGTCAAAAAGGAACGGTAAAGAAGACCTTTGCTATTCTTTCATCACTTTAGGGTGACTATTCTTTCATTACTAACTTTGAGTACCAACATTGTGTTCGTGTCTTTTTTACTACGTTGCTCTTCATGTACTACGTATGGTTGCCAAAAAACAGCACAGTAGATTTTTTACTGTAGCAACCTTAAAAATCTCAACCGATTCGAATGAATCTTTTTGAATAAAAGACAAATAATTTTTAAGATACTCTGCTGGCTGTTGCTGAGATAAGATTCCGTTGCCCATACTAATAATAGAACAGATTCCTACCGCTGATGGGTAATCAAATTTTACTGGAGGGAGAGGTAACCGAGTGTTCAGTGTCACCAGTAGCCCTCAGCAGTAGTAGGAAAGGGATCTCCTCTATTAGTGCAATGGACTAATAAAAATCGCTTTTGTTTCTTACCAAAATCTCTTTTGACTTTGAAAGCAAATATTATTTCAGGAAGTAAGCAGAGTAGCATAAAAAAGTTTCACCAATCTTTCAATAATTTATTTGCCTTTTATACAAAAAACATTCATCCAAATCGGTTGAGATTTACGGTACAACAAAAAAAATCTACTGCGTTGTTTTTCTAGGCACACCTGTTCATCAGTCTCAGGCGAACACAAATCTGTATGGAGAGTAAGACGAACAAAAAGGTTTAAGGTGTTCGTGTAGCAGGACTAAATAAGCAAATCGATATTTAGACAATCGATAAGCTCCACCGGCCGCCGCGAATCGGTGATAAAGAGCGAATGCCGAGTGTTGGCCCAATTCACATTGGTGGCGAGCGTCTGGTTCAGCTACTCAATTTTCTACCGTTCCCTCTACTTCATCACTTCTCTTCACTCTTCTACCATCGATTTTCTCTCCGAGTTGGCTCGTTTTCTCATGTTCACTATCGACCCGGTTGTCTACGTGATCTTCATCGCAAAATTGCGACGCGTCATCAGACGGTCGATTGCCTGTGGCCAAAACGGGGGGCTCAATAGCAGCTCTGCTGTCGCGAGCCCCAGAGCCAAAGCCAAGATTAGTCCAGCCCCTCAGCCCATGGCTCCTGGGGCCATAGCACGCGCCAGACATATACAAAATACGCTTTAGATCGGTTTTTATTGATGTGAACGTTTTTGCAAATGTTTTTACACCTTATTTGTTCTCGTGTGCGTTTATAGATTTGCACGGCTTTTGTAGTAGTTAAGAACTTTTCTAATTCGGTTGTGGCATTCTAAAGTTATGCAGTTGCAAATTTTTACAGAAGAATAAAGTTTCTGGAAACCAGTTGTTGGGATTTTTACAATTGCAGGTAAGAAAATTGATAAAATTGCCTGTAAAACAGCGTTTTTAGCTGTTGTATCTGAGGACCGTAGCTTGTGTTTCAAATCTTTGCGGTAGGAAACTTGCCCTGTCGAGTGGACGAACGCACGACCACACGCACAGTGGCTTTGCGGCCTAAACCACTACACCAACTGTGCCGGCTAGCATTCGAATGCGCCGACAGGTATGTCTAACAAAGAGCATAGAGCATATGACTAGATATGACGATTTGGCATCGATTAAGCATAAACATAACAATCTTTGTCCAAGCCCCAGGACGGTGGCCCCTTATAAACAAAAATGCCCAAAAATTATCTACACTTGAAACACTAGTCGGCGCAAGTAGTGATCTCTCTAACCAGAGGAGGGCACCGACCAATTCTAGGTACCGTATAGTGCTGTTTATAGTACCCCCGTATTTATAGTACCCGGGGTACTAGAAATGGAGACAGATTTTTATTCTACAGTGAGCAGTTATTAATACAAAATGACCGAACATTATAGGATTTTTGGTGGTAAACATTGTTTGTGCGAACAAAAAGTAGATAATGCAATCATAGAGGTTCTGATGTAAGTAAAGAACCTATTTTTGACAAGTAGACCGTAATTTTAGCAAGAAATTTCACATACTATTGTTAGTTGCTTATAGAGCAGATTTGTAGAGTGCTGTATATAGTACCCGGGTACTATAAATGGATTCACTTTTATTTCCGCAAAACCCTAAGTGCCATATATACATTTTTTTTTATTTATTTATTTTGTCGCCCAAGCAAGACAACATGTTAGTACAATGTAAACAAACAGCGCAGAAAGAGTGTTAGTGGGCAACAGGTGCACAATGTCTAAAAAGAACGGTGCACCTTTACTGAAACAGGAGGAAGCCCGAAAGATCCATTTTCTTTAGTTTCTCCGTGAAAATCGTCAAATTTCTAGATTCTACAATATCGTTAGGTAAGGAATTCCAGATGTGTGTCACCCTCATCGAGAAAAAGTGTTTTCGAGAGTCCAAATTTTTTCCCAAAGAAGGAAGAGACAGTTTCTGAGAGTGGCCCCGTGTGGAGTAAAGGAGAGGTCTTTGGAAAAAGTCGTCAAAAGACAGATCGATCAAGCCATAAACTATTTTGTAAACAAATTGCAAATCAACCACGAGCCTGCGGTACTCGAGTGTTTCAAGGGTTAGCGCCTTAAGGCGTTCAAAGTAAGCGCCTTGCAGGTGTGCAAAGCCAGAGAGCCGCAGTGTAAAAACTCGTTGAACACCTTCAACCACTAATATATCTTTCTTTTTGTATGGGTTCCATACAGCAGTAGCATATTCTAATTTAGGCCTGACATACGTCTTAAAAAGCTCAATAAGAAATTTGGGGTTACGGTATGAAAAAGCTTTATGAATCAAATGAGCTCGTTTGGACGCATCGCTGGCGGTTTTAACACAATGCTTAGAAAAGGATAAGTTGTTACGGTGATCAAGTCCCACAAGAACACCTAAATCCATAATCTCTGAGACCGAGTTAATTTGTGAACCATTAATTTCGTATTCGTGCTTTGGGTTTGTATTCCCTAAATGAAGTATGGAACATTTGTGCAATGCAAGTTTAAGTTTGACCGAATTACACCAGGTGAAGATAGCTTCAATGGTACGTTGAAACTGAGACAAATCCGTTTGGTCTTTAGGCAAACCTAGATATATCTTACAATCATCGGCAAACATTTTGATTTGAACGTTGAATTCAGCTATAGCTTGAGGCAAATCATTTATATAAATTAGAAAGAGTAGAGGACCAATACATGATCCCTGAGGGACCCCAGAAGTAACATCTACCACGGATGACGCAGTACGTTCAATTATTACCTGTTGCTGTCTCTGACTAAGAAACCCTCTAATCCAGTTTAGCAAATTCCCACAAATACCATACGCCCTGAGCGTAGCTAACATTATTCTGTGAATACAGGAATCGAAAGCCTTCGCAATATCCATATAAAATACCTCAACAAATTCACCTTCATCTAAATGCCTTGTCCAGTCATTTACACATTCAAGAAGCTGAGAGACGGTGGAGCGTCGTGAGAGAAAACCATGCTGACTTTCAGAAATTAGACCTTCAACTCGCAAAAAATTTGTCATTTTATCTTTAACCATAGACTCCATAATTTTAGAGCAAACAGAAGTCAGACTAATAGGTCGGTAATTTTCAACTTTTGATGTCGGCCCTTTTTTATGAATTGCCACTACGTGAGCTAATCGCCACTGTGAGGGAAGTTCTCCAGATACAAAAGATTTCTCGAACATTCTAGCCAATGGATAGGCAACCTCGAAAGCCAATTTTTTTAGGGAAAAGTTGGCCTATGCCATCGGGGCCGGGAGAGTGTTTGTTCTGCAATTCATTTAGGTGCGCATACACCAGATCTGGCGGGAATTGTACATCACCTAGAAACGCATTTGCCCTCGTTGCACACGCAAAATGTGTCTGATCGTCAGTTTGAAAAACTGACGCAAAATACTCATTAAGCATTTCACATTTTTCGGCACAAGTTGTAGCTAGTACATCTGAGTCAGTTTTCAGTACAGGGATCCTTTCTTTTCGTTTCATTTTCGAATTTACAAAATTCCAAAATGTTTTATCTTTCCCCGATCCCAGCACTCGTTCCTCTTCACGACGCTCATCCTCTCTTTGCTTTCTTTGCAGTTCACTAGCTAGCTCTCTAGCAACGATTCTGTCAGCCTGATCGCCTGAGCGAACAAACTTTCGATGAGCCTTTTTCTGTTGTAATGCTAATTTTCGAGCTTCTTTCGACCTGTATACTTTTGGTTTCTGTCTCTCAGAACAGAGGGGAACGTATGTTGCAATTGCAAAATTAATGATTTTCATAAACTCATTCTACATTTCCTCAACTGTGTTGGTGGTCTCAAATATGGAATCCCAATTTACTGTTAGTAAGAACTCCGCTATCAGTCGATAATTTGCCTTAAAAAATTTCTACGCATTACAGTTCGTTTTGTTTCTAAGATAGATAGATTTAGCCACACCTTTACTGTGTCGTGATCACTTGTCGAAAAGGGACTTAAAACAGATACATCGATTAATAAATCAGCTTCAGAGAGAAGAACAAGATCTAAAATATGATCAGGATCGTGTCTGGTGGGACTCAAAACACACTGCTCCAAACCTCTGCTAACCACAAATTCGAGAAAGCGAAATTGGGAGGAATTTTCTCCTCCATTTACTACAAGGTTTTTCCAATTAATTTCGGGAAAGTTAAAATCGCCAACGACTGCGCATGGAATGTTAGTGTCCAAGATCTTATCGAAGAAAGTTAACATCTCAGTTATATCTGGTGTAGTACCGGGTCTGTACACTGCCGCTAACCGAAAAACTACTTTGTTTTTAGAAATAAATTCAAGACAAAGGCCCTCAAAACACTCTGATACTACAGGCTCGCAGAGTAAGTGACATTGAAAAGGCTCTGGCACAAAAACCATTACACCACCCCCCTTCCTATCCACTCTGTCTGCGCGGTAAACAGTAAAATGATCAGGAAATGGTAGAATAGAAGAATCTAAGACACCTAGCCACGTTTCACACACAACTACAATACAGTGCCAATACTCGACGAGAAAGCTTTTCAGCTCAACCAACTTGTTTACGATGCTTCGCGCATTTATCAGAACAACCTGAAGCCCTTTACCTGAAGTGCTTGGGCTAATCAGTTTTCCGTCGAGTTGGCGTTATCGTCATCTACAGATTGAAAAGAAGAATACCTAGAACGGGACTGTCCTTTTTCGTCTTCTCTTGGTCTGCTCGGAGGTTCGCCGTACTTCCTTTTTGGCTGATAACGTTGTTGGCCACCGCGCTTTTCCTGCTGGCGATCCTGTCTAGCTCTCTCTCGCTCCAGAAACGTCAAGTCCCGTCGTACGAAAATCTTGTCTGCGCCGGAAGCCGCCTGCAGAAATCTGTAGCCGTTGTTGTTGAGAAAAATGGCTCGGTTGTGTGCGTCACGTTTACAGTACCCGGGTACTATAAACAGCACTATACGGTACGTCGTTGGTATCTCCCGATCAAAGGCACGGGACCAATCACTGCCCCCTTTTTTCTGAACCGCGCCGTAGCGCAGCGTGCGCGGCAACTTTAAAGGCTGTTTATACTCCTACTGAAGACACACTACTGCAGTAGTTTTTCGCCAGTCTCTGCCTCTTTTTTACAGTCTGGCGAATATACACCAACCTTAACCTGAATCACATACACTACTGCAGTAGTCTGAGCAGAATAGAAAACAGCCGCACCGGCTCCCGGTGTAAAACTAAAGCCAACGAAAAAAATAAATAATTCTATTTTTCACACGGGAGCTATACGAGGAAATGATGGATTTAGGTCAGAAAGGCACTAGAATGGCAGCAGAAAACATTTTTAGCGTCATGTTCAAACCCAGAACCCGTCAACAACCATTCAACACCAGAAACGTATGCAGGCTCCACCGTTTTGGTAGTGTTCGACGAAGATATGGACGTAATCAACCGGACAGAAGCTTTTGCAACATCTGACAACACCTAACTGTGTTGTTTTATTAATAAACTTGGAGTGGAACTGAAGTTTTGCCTAAGAATAACGGACCGACTGTCGTCAGGAGTGAAATGTTGCTGTATTCTGTTGAAAAATGTCTGCTGATCGGACTAAAAACAAAAAATGTTCTGCCGGTGCCCAGAAACCCACTTCATACCTCAAATGCTTTTGAAAGTGCAAAAAACCGCACCTAAATGCGCCTCTCCGGCGACCTACTGCAGTAGGAAATAGAAAATTTTCTATTTACTACTGCAGTAGTTTCTGCAAGTAGTAAAAGAACCCTCGCGAAATCGAAATTTTCTCGATTTAGTGTTTTTGTCCGATAAAGAAGCATTAAGTTCATGCAGTCTTGGTCTGCCTTTCTCAACTTCTGACCACAATTGTTGTTGTTGTTGTTGTAACTTTTTGTCCTTTTCGGACTAGGAGTAGCCAACTGCTAGAGCAGGAAGAGACACAAGACACAATGCAATACTCTTTTCTTTGTCTGGCGTGGTATCTAGGGGACCAGTTGAATGTTGTTCATATGAGTCTGTTCCTAATTTCAAGAAAGCCGATTACGCGACTATCATTGATTTCTGTAACCTGATAAACTGGGAAGATACTTTCAATGAACTTGAGGCAATTCATGAAATGTGGGCTGTTTTTAATTGTCATTGCCAACCGAGATCGGGCAGACATGTTAAGTGGGGGGTCGGCGGAATCGGCTGGCATGGTGTGCGTTGGACATCCCTACGGCCCCAAAGTAAAACCCTAAAACAGTTCCGCCCAACTCCCTCTGGGTAGCCAGCAATGGCCATCCATGGTTTTCTCTGATGGGGGTCATTTTCCATAGTAAAACTCCAAAACACCGCTAACGGAAATGGACGTTTCTCAGGGGGCCGAGTTAGCTGAGACACGTGCTATCCAGCATTCGAAAGCTCACATCATGGGCTTTCAGAATCTGCAATAAAATTTATGGTGATTTTTGTTGTATCAAAAATAATCGATCGCAAATTATTGATTGATCATGATTTTATCAGTTTTTAGTATCTGACTAAAGCAGCTACAAAGGAAAATAGGATGACCAAAGTGAGGTTTTCTGGTACGACAAGTTCATTGGCGACGCCCATTTATAGCTATGATCACTTGATCAATCGATAATCGATATTCGATCGATTATCGCTTTTTTGCTCTGCAGATGACCCAACTACACAGGCTATAACAGTCAGGGAAATAACAACATATATGGTATCAGTACACATATATGGAAACGGTACCATATATGGTACCGGTTCACCTTCAAGTGGTACCATATATGGTACCACTTCCTTATATGGTACTGGTACCATTTATGGTACCGGTACCATATATGGTACCCCTTCGATCGAGGCCTCAGGTGGTACCATATATGGTACCGGTACCATATATGGAAACGGTACCATATATGGAACCGGTACCATATATGGTAACAGGTACCATATATGGTACCCCTTCGATCAAGTCATAAGGGGGACCATATATGGTACCGGTACCATATATGGTACCCTTTCGATCGAGGCCTCAGGTGGTACCATATATGGTACCGGTACCATATATGGAAACGGTACCATATATGGAAACGGTACCATATATGGTACCGGTACCAGATATGGTACCCCTTCGATCGAGGCCCCAGGTGGTACCATAGATGGTACCGGTACCATATATGGAAACGGTACCATATATGGAAACGGTACCATATATGGTACCGGTACCATATATGGTACCCTTTCGATCGAGGCCCCCGGCGGTCCCATCTATGGTACCGGTACCATATATGGAAACGGTACCATATATGGAAACGGTACCATATATGGTACCGGTACCATATATGGTACCCTTTCGATCGAGGCCTCAGGTGGTACCATATATGGTACCGGTACCATATATGGAAACGGTACCATATATGGAAACGGTACCATATATGGTACCGGTACCATATATGGTACCCTTTCGATCGAGGCCTCAGGTGGTACCATATGGTAAACGGTACCATATATGGTACCCTTTCGATCGAGGCCTCAGGCATACATGTAACAGGGGGGTCTGCCCCCCCCCACCCGACTTAGGCCAGACCCCCCCGGATAGGGACCTCCCTCGAGACCGAGACGATTTTTCCGACCCCCCTCCGATTTTTCTGGCAAGTAATTTTTGAGCAAATTTTTGCGATTTTTTGCAATTTCAGACACAAAAATTACCAAAATCGCCGGTAAAACAGCACTTTCTAGCTGTATTTCAACCCAAATTAGCGATTTTTAGCCCAAAAATTGCGGTTTTTTTCCATTTTTGAGCGTTTTTTAGTGCCGGACCCCCTTCCCAAAATTTTGGCTCAGACCCCCCCTGGCCGGCGCCAGACCCCCAACTCCCCCTCCCCCGTTCGGCTGATGATCTGTTACATGTATGGCCTGAGGTGGTACCATATGGTACCACCTGAGGCCTCGATCGAAAGGGTACCATATATGGTACCGGTACCATATATGGTACCGTTTCCATATATGGTACCGTTTCCATATATGGTACCACCTGAGGCCTCGATCGAAAGGGTACCATATATGGTACCAGTACCATATATGGTACCGTTTCCATATATGGCACCGTTTCCATATATGGTACCGGTACCATATATGGTACCACCTGACCCCTCGATCGAAAGGGTACCATATATGGTACCGGTACCATATATGGTACCGCTTCCATATATGGTACCGAGTCCATCTATGGTACCGGTACCATATATTGTACCACCGGAGGCCTCGATCGAAGGGGTACCATATATGGTACCGGTACCATATATGGTACCGTTTCCGTATATGGTCCCGTTTCCATATATGGTACCGGTACCATAGATGGTACCCACTGAGGCCTCGATCGAAAGGGTAACCTAGATGGTACCGGTCCCATAGATGGCACCCCTTATGATTTGATCGAAGGGGTACCATATTTGGTACCTGGTACCATATATGGTACCGGTTCCATATATGGTACCGTTTCCATATATGGTACCGGTACCATATATGGTACCACCTGAGGCCTCGATCGAAGGGGTACCATATATGGAAACGGTACCATATATGGTACCAGTACCATATAAGGAAGTGGTACCATATATGGTACCACTTGAAGGTGTACCGGTACCATATATGGTACCGTTTCCATATATGTGTACTGATACCATATATGTTGTTATTTCCCTGACTGTATAATGTCTGTGGTTTTCGGGCATGGTGATTTCAACCACGATGTCGGTTTAGAGCTATCATCGCGTTTTAATTCGATAATCGATATCGATTGATTATCGATTTTTTGCTGTGCAGATAAACAAAACACATAAGCTATAATGTCAATGGTTTTTGGGCATGCCGATTTCAACCATTACGTCAGTTTAGAGCCATCATCGCGTTTTAATTCGATGATCGATATCGATTGATTATCGATTTTTGCTGTGCAGATAAACAAAACACAAGCTATAATGTCGCTGGTTTTCGGGTATGCCGATGTCAACTATTATGTCAGTTTAGAGGTATCATCGCGTTTTAGTTCGATAATCGATATCGATTGATTATCGATTTTTTTCTGTGCAAATGATCGAACCACCCAGGCTATGTTTTTAGTGGTTTTTGGGCATTCCGATTTCAACCATGATGTCGTTTTAGAGCTATCATCGCAGTATAGTTCGATTATCAATATCGATTGATTGTCAAGTATCGATTTTTTTGTGGAATAGCACTAAAACAACATGATGGTTGAAATCGGATAGCCCAAAAACCACTAAAAACATAGCCTGTGTGGTTCGATCATTTGCACAGAAAAAATCGATAATCAATCGATATTGATAATCGAACTAAACTGCAATGATAGCTCTAAACCAACATCGTGGTTGAAATCGGCGTACCCGAAAACCACTGACATTATAGCTTATGTGTTTTGTTTATTTGCACACAAAAAAATCGATAATCAATCGATATCGTTTATCGTATAAAAATGCAATGATAGATAGCTCTAAACCGATATAATGGTTGAAATCGGCATGCCCAAAACCCACTGACATTATAGCCTATGTGTTTTGTTTATTTGCACAGCAAAAAATCGATAACCAATCGATATCGATTATCGAATTAAAACGCGATGATCGCTCTGAACCAACATCGTGGTTGAAATCAGCATCCCCGAAAACCACTAACATCATAGCCTGTGTAGTTGGGTCATCTGCAGAGCAAAAAAGCGATAATCGATCGAATATCGATTATCGATTGATCAAGTGATCGTAGCTATAAATGGGCGTCGCCAATGAATTTGTCGTACCAGAAAACCTCACTTTGGTCATCCCATTTTCCTTTGTAGCTGCTTTAGTCAGATACTAAAAACTGATAAAATCATGATCAATCGGTACTTTGCGATCGATTGTTTTTGATACAACAAAAATCACCATAAATTTTATTGCAGATTCTGAAAGCGCATGATGTGAGCTTTCGAACGCTGGATAGCACGTATCTCAGCTAACTCGGCCCCCTGAGAAACGTCCATTTCCGGTAGGGGTGTTTTGGAGTTTTACTATGGAAAATGACCCCCATCAGAGAGAACCATGGATGGCCATTGCTGGCTACCCAGAGGGAGTTGGGCGGAACTGTTTTAGGGTTTTACTTTGGGGCCATAGGGATGTCCAACGCACACCATGCCGGCCGATTCCGCCGACCCCCCACTTAACATGTCTGCCTGATGGCTGCCCGATTTCGGTTGGCAATGACAATTAAGGAAACGCTTACATTGGCCATTAGTAGACATGTCCCAAAAAAGAAACGTACTGGGGTTAATAAAAAACCCCGTTATCCAGCAAACATCCGCAAATTGCTAGAAAAGAAAAAAAAGGCTTGGAAAAGAGCAAAGTTAATTGGAAATTTTAATGATTATAGCCAAATTGCAAAAAGATATAAAGATGAGGTAAAAAGTTTTTACGATAAATGTGAAGATGATGTCTTAAAATCGGGGGTTAGTGGTGGATTTTATAAATACGTTAAAAGTAAAATTAAAGTAAAAGCTAAAATGCCACCATTAGTTAATGATGAAGGAAATGAAATCACTGATGACAGAGATAAAGTGGAAATTTTCAATAATTATTTCTCCTCAGTATTTACAAAAGATGATGGTAGGTTACCTGTTTTTGAAAGAACCCCAATAGGGATAATTGAACACATAGCGTTGAGTGAGCAAGAAGTATACAAAGAATTACGTAAGCTACCAAACAAGTTGTCAAGAACACCAGACTGTTTACCAGCATATTTCTTAAGTCATATTGCTACTGGAATTGCCCAGCCAATTTACTTATTGTTTAAGAAATCTTTTGAAACCAGTGAATTACCGGATGATTGGAAAACTGCCTTGGTATGTCCAATATTTAAGAAAGGGCTAAATTCTCTACCTTCTAACTATCGACCTGTTTCATTAACATCATATGTATGTAAAGTTTTGGAGAGATTAGTGCGGAAGGCCCTATTAGGCTTTTTCTCAAACACTTTATCTGGGGCTCAACATGGGTTTAGGTCTAATAGGTCCACGGTTTCGCAGATGCTTGATTGTCTGAGCGATTGGACAAATTCTTTGGATAAGCGGTATGATGTCGATGTTATTTATTTAGATTTTGCTAAAGCATTTGACTCGGTTTCGCACCAAAAGTTGTTATTTAAACTGGAACAATATGGGGTAGCTGGAAATCTTTTACAATGGATTAAATCCTTTTTAACTGGAAGGACTCAAAAGGTCTATGTAAATTCCACTGTGTCAAACCCTGTACCTGTTATTAGTTCTGTTCCACAGGGTACTGTTCTTGGTCCAATTCTTTTTCTAATTTACATTGATGATATTGTAGATAATGTTCTTGGCTGTAAGGTTAAATTATTTGCAGATGATGTTAAACTATATAAAACACTAGTAAATCCAATCAGTGATCCTGAGATACTGCAACAAGACTTGGAAAGAGTATTTGAATGGTCTAGAAAGTGGCAGCTAACCCTATCGGAACCTAAATGCCAGGTCCTTTACATCTCAAACAGGCAACACAAAAACGTTTTTGTGTATTCTATAAACAACCTAAATCTTCAATCATTTCAGGTGATTAAAGATTTAGGGTATTACGTTCCAAAAAATTTGAAATTCTCTGAACATTGTCAGCGGATATCGGCAAAGGCTTTGAAAATGTCAGCCTTAATTTTTAGAGTGTTTCATACACGACAAAGCGATATCTTACTGAGGGCATATAAAACTTATGTTCGCCCTATAGTTGAATCAGGATCAGCTATTTGGAATCCGTATCTTTGTAAGGATATTTATGCCATTGAAAAAGTACAAAGATATTTTACGCGGAGATTATTTTATAGATGCGGCTGGTCTGAGAAACCATATTTAGAGCGTATTACAATCTTGGAACTCGAAACGTTAGAAAAACGAAGGGTAAAAACAGATTTAATACCATGCAACAAGATAAAAAATGGATTAATTGATTTGAACCCTAGCGAATTCTTTGAGCTTAAACAGCGAAAATCGCGCGGACATTCACAGATGATGAAAGTCCAGAGTAGTCGTATCAACGTAAAGAAGCATTTCTTTGCAAATAGAGTAGTTAACAATTGGAATCTGTTAACGGAAGAGCAGGTGGCTGCTCGTTCGGTAGGCCTATTTAAAGACAAAATAACAATTAGTCATCGAGGATTGCGGTTTGCGTAAGTGCACTGCCAGCAAACCGCTTTGCACTGGAGCTTCTCTTTTGTCCTGGTCGCCATTCATTAAACATGTTCTGTTACTAACAACGTGTGCAATAAACCTTATTAACTTAACTTCTCCTACTGGAGTAGCTACTGCAGTAGCGCGGCGGCGCCGGCGCGGGTGTTTATACTTCTACCGAAGACTACTGAAGGAGTCGGCCAACCTACTGCAGTAGCTCCTCAGTAGCTACTGCAGTAGGAGTATAAACAGCGCTTTATACGCTGTTTATACAGTAGCTACTGCAGTAGGAGTATAAACAGCGCTTTATACGCTGTTTATACAGTAGCTACTGCAGTAGGTTGGCCGACTCCTTCAGTAGTCTTCGGTAGGAGTATAAACACCCGCGCCCGCGCCGCCGTGCTACTGCAGTAGTACTGTTGTTTGTGTATACACATACACATTTACCATACACAAAAATACACATTGTTTTTTCAATGTGTATACACATACACATACACATACACATTGAAAATTCCGATACACATTACCATACACAAACGGTACTCAATATGTGTATTTTTGTGTATGTGTATTTGATCAGCAAAAGTAGATAAAATTTCGATCAGAGACGTAAAATTTCGATGTTTTTGCTGCAGTAATAAACAGTAAATATCCTCATAAAGCCTTCAATTGGCCTAAGTAACTCGATTTCAAAGCTATCCAAGGTTTCAAGCAGCAGACATTGCGAGGTTTGATTTTCCTAGCATTTCTGACTGAAAATCTACAAAAAAGTTGCATTTTCGGTACAATACACATACACAAATATACACAAAAATACACATTGTTTTGTTGAATGTGTATACACAAGTTACCATACACATTTGAAAGTAAATGTGTATACACATACACATACACATACACAAACGGAAAATCCAATACCAAACAACAGTATGCAGTAGCTACTCCAGTAGGAGAAACTACTGCAGTAGGTCGCGGGAGAGGCGCATTATAGGTGCGGTTTTTTGCACTTTCAAAAGCATTTGAGGTATGAAGTGGGTTTCTGGGCACCGGCAGAACATTTTTTTGTTTTTAGTCCGATCAGCAGACATTTTTCAACAGAATACAGCAACATTTCACTCCCGACAACAGTCCGTCCGTTATTCTTATTGTTTGTTTATGAGTTTGTATTCTTAGGCAAAACTTGAGTTCCACTCCAAGTTTATTAATAAAATAAGACAGTTAGGTGTTGTCAGATGTTGCAAAAGCTTCTGTCCGGTTGATTACGTCCATATCTTCATCGAACACTACCAAAACGGTCGAGCCTGCATACGTTTCTGGTGTTGAATGGTTGTTGACGGGGTCTGGGTTTGAACATGACGCTAAAAATGTTTTCTGCTGCCATCCTAGTGCCTTTCTGACCTAAATCCATCATTTCCTCGTATAGCTCCCGTGTGAAAAATAGAATTATTTCTTTTTTCTTCATTTTTTCATTGGGTTTAGTTTTACACCAGGAGCCGGCGCGGCTGTTTTCTATTCTGCTCAGCAGACTACTGCAGTAGTGTATATGATTCAGGTTAAGGTTGGCGTATATTCGCCAGACTGTAAAAAAGAGGCAGAGACTGGCGAAAAACTACTGCAGTAGTGTGTCTTCAGTAGGAGTATAAACAGCGCTTAAGTGACCATGCAGACAGTTCGTGGTTTTCGTGTAAGATTAAGATCGCTATCAAAGCCTTCAAAAAATCAATGTCCTTGAGTATGGATTCCAGACCTCTGAGGCATATTCTAACTTGGGACGAACAAAAGTTTTGTACATTTTAATAAGGAAACTCTTGGTGTGCTTGCTGAACTTCTTTTTGGGAGGGTGGATCTGGGTCGCAACTCGCAAGCAGGGCAACACCCCAGTAGACCCATGCGTGAATAGGGCCCGACCGGATATCCGGATCCGGATCCGGCCGGATATGGCCATATCCGGATCCGGTACCGGATCCGGATATTACCTGCCGGATATGCCGGATATCAGTCACAGATGAGAAAATGTGATTTTTTACGTATTTTTAACATAAATATTGCATTCAACCGAATGCTTGTTAGAAATTTCTTGAGGCGATTGTAATCGATGACCCCAGTAGTTCGTATAACACTGATTTCTGTGCAAAGGATAACACCTCCCTCATTTTGACAATGCTAATTTTTCACCTTGACTGAAAGTAAAAATCCGCCAGATTTTAACCGGTTTTGTGAAAAAGCTGAGCTCTTCAGGTTCTTAAGTCCATATAAAGATTGGTTAACTTGCAAAATTTGGCAAAGATCGATCCGATGAAGGGTTCTTGAAATATTTACGTTAAAAATTGAAATCTGAAAATTCGGGTCAGTTCATTTCGGAAGGGGATAACTCCAAGCTACAGAAGGCGAGCAGGCTAGAACTTGGCCAAAACAAACTCAACAAAAATAATAATATGTACTAATGTGATACAATGAATATCATAAAACAGCCAAGCAGACTGGATTTCTATGTTTAGGATAGTCGCCTTGTTTTTGCTAATTTTTCATTTAATTAAAAATAAAAAATCTAAAATAAAAAAACGAACTATTTATTATTGAGGCAAGTTTATACTGTAAATCTGTACTTTACAGAGATCAAAGCGTCTCTTTTCAGTTTCAGAATGGAGATGAATGGCTTGAGACTCTAAACTCAACTCGCAAAGAATGGAAATCTCAACTGAGATTTTTCAAATTCATAATTTTTTAGTTTGTAAAACTAGGACAGGTCTACCAAAAAGGGTCGGCTAAGTATACCACATTAGTGAGAACAAATTTGAACATGCAAACAATAATTTAGCCAAAAGTCTGTGATGTCAACCATTTTTATCTAAAAATTACGAAATGAGCTGAACTTTCATGCCAAACTGTGTTTCCCCTGCTGTTTTTTTCAGATGAGGTCTGCATCTGTAAAATAGGTATGGCTAATAAATGCTAAAGATTGCATAGACATTCCGACCAAAAATGCTTGGAAAGCGTCCAGTTATCAATTTCTAGCCGCGGTGATAAAATATGCAAATATGCAAAAAATATGTACATACAGTATCTCATTTTTGCATGCATATGATATATGCAATATCACATGCATCGCAACCCGATATTATCCAACCATAGTTTGAACTACAATTATTAGATGTTGTTTTGAATCAACTGTTAAAGAACAAAGAAATGTATATATGTGGTTTATTGCATTCTAAAAAATTTTTAAGTTGATCAATGATATCCGGCATATCCGGATCCGGATCCGGATCCGGTAGAAATTTGTATCCGGTCGGGCCCTATGCGTGAATCTGCCACATATATTGTACATACAGTGGGGTGCAAAAGTTTAAACGCACCTTGATCTCTTCAAGAAGAACTGACTTTTCGCTGATTTGTTGGAGGTAATCGGTAAGTGTTATACACCGTTACATAGCTTGAGATCTTACTAAAAAAGTGGTGCAAACTGCGCTGCAATGGGTTGCGTTATGGTGAAGTTATATCCGGTCTAAGTCAATCTGTCAGAAAAGGGTTAGCAAAAGTTTAAACGCACTTTCAAAATTCTACAAAATCTGACTAAACTTCTTTCAAAGAACGATTGTAAGAATACCTAAATACTAATTAATGAACAATAGGACAACTTTGATGCTTTGGAATAATTCAGTCGCACTGTAACGCAATTAATCGTAACACATCTCATCATGGTGAAATTGGTCTGGTCTGTGTAACAAGGTCTACAATTTGAATGGTTTTGAACTCTCTCAAACTTCTTATGGATGTGTAAGAGACTGAGACTGCTAATCAGGCTAAACAAACTGTGTTTATGATAACAGAACCACGAAAACAGAACATTTTTAATCAGATTAAGGTTGACAGATCATTACTGTTCCACATCTGTCACACTGAGGTTTAGTATTCTGGTCTTCTCAGTGTTTGTAATTGACTGCAACCAACAAACATGGGTTAACTCATATGGTTTTTACATGTACTATTGTTTCTCTTATGCAAAAATACCAGAACATGCCATTTAGGCACCTTACTCAGTTAACAGCACTATAACCAGCATACTGAATATCCAGTAATGCTCCACAATAATCAACTGACGGCAACTGTGAGGGTAGTTTGACCCGCAGACATCATCCCTGCTTCCAAAAGCTTGCGCTTTTCATTGAAATGCATTGTGTGATCCCATGGATATGGAATTCCATCATCTGTTCCAGGGATGTGAGGTGGGAAAAAAACACCGGAAAAAAACTGTTTTTTTTCGGAAAAAAACCGGTTTTTTTCCTAAGGGTCGGAAAAAAACATAAATCGCGGAAAAAAACTCAAGCTAAAAATAGCTAATTTACGTCATTTTTCGTTTAAAAAATGGACTTTTGCTATGTATAATAGGCCATACTGACTCAAAAATGTTAGAAAAACAACAAAAAAGACCAAATTTGGCATGAAAAAACAAAAATGCAAACTGCTGTAAGAAAATTTGCATATAGCGTTATTTATGGAACCTGTCAGGCACAGTTTCATGCCTGTTTCGTGATTTATATCAATGTAACACGTGTATTTCTGGTCTAACAAGACTGAGGAAGGCGCTAGAAAGCGTTAGGAATCATAAAACCAGCCTAGGATACTCAGAACTTGGGCTGGAGTTTTTTTCCGCGATTTAGGAAAAAAACCGGAAAAAAACCGGAAAAAAACTGGAAAAAAACAGGCCGAGGTTTTTTTCGGAAAAATATACAACCCTGATCTGTTCATTTAAAGATGACCTATGGCTGCTTCAGTGAAAGCTTCTGCCATTGGTGTACACTGAATCTTGCTCACTCATGTTTGACTATTATACTAAAGGTCCCAATTTTACTGTGTTCAGCTTCTCTGGCCTCTTAGGGCTTCTGCTGTCTTTGCTCATGCTATTTTTCTTAAAGCCAAGCAGCTGAGTCAGATATGCACCTCATAAACCATAAGAATGTGGCCATTACCTAGCAGATTCACTATAATTATCTGGTTTGAGCCCATAATTACCAACGTTTATGACTTGTAACT
The DNA here is from genome assembly GCA_030248155.1 of Sabatieria punctata. Lineage (NCBI taxonomy): Eukaryota > Metazoa > Nematoda > Chromadorea > Araeolaimida > Comesomatidae > Sabatieria > Sabatieria punctata. The sequence goes on from JASANB010006438.1 coordinate 454,921, forward strand.
TCTGAAAAGCTTGAAATTCATGCATGCCAGACTTTCTAACATACACCAGATGTTAGTAAGTTTGATCTGTCAAGGTGCTACTGGCACTCTGGTGCTAGAGATCGCGTTGATACAAGGCACCATAGCAGGTTCAATCTTCTGCATGCCAATTGGACAGAGAGCACAACAGGGCTAACTGAATCATGGCAAAGCATCAAACTTGTCCTGTTATTTATTATTTACTATTTAGGTGTTCATTCAACTTATACTTGAAAGATCTGAGTCGGATTTTGTGGGATTTTTAAAGTGCGTTTAAACTTTTGCTAACCCTTTTTCTGACAGTCGGGCTTAGACTGGCTATAACTTTGCTATAAAGCAACGAATTGCAGTGCAGTCTGCGCCAACCTCTTCGCAACATCTCAAGCTATGCAACGGTGTATAACACTTGCCAATTACCATCAACAAATAAGTGAAAAGTCACTTTTTCTTGTACCTGACTGGGTGCGTTTAAACTTTTGCACCCCACTGTATATCCGGTCTTTGAGGGGACCACCTACAGTGTACATATGTACATATATATGGATTTGCAAGTGAATGAAACTTCTCGCAAACCTTTCCGTTTATGTTTAAACACCCAGCTTCTGTTTTAGTCGGACTCGGAATGGCCTGTACTACTCAACTCTGGGCTCTGTTTTTCTCTGCATCTCTACAAAGTTCAGTCATTCTGGCTGAACTAGATAAAGAGCAAATGCCGAAGTTCCTACTAAATTTTATCGACAAAGGTCCCAGACTTACTTACTTTAGCTGCACGCAGAATACCTAATAGCAGAAAAATGATAAGATGGTTGGTAACCGTTCACACGTTCGTGTCTGTCGTTCATATACAAGTCCGGGCCGCGGAGATAGGGTTTGGGGTATGGATTTTCTGCCAGATGGCGGTCCAGAGGTTTTTCGCTAAGGTCCAGTTTTTCAAAAAATTCTAATATGAGCCCGTAATACGTTTTTCAGAGCGATTTATTTGATAATAACAAATCAACTAGCGCCCATTTGGTGTGGCAGTAGCTACTGTGGATCAGATACAGTATACCTGTGCCTGAACCTGATAAACAGGTAGATTTGCAATACCCACCTGATACCTATTCCCTGTTCAGAATGCGCTCGGTTTATGTTTTGTGCAAAAATTTTCGATTCTCTTAGATCCGTTCGTCTCTACCAGGGGGATCCAACCGGAGCAAATCTCAAAATATGATGGCCGCCATCAAGCTCAGCGCACATACCAACGGTGCACCTTAACCGATCCGGACGTGTTACCCACCGTTCGATAGCTCTTTGCGTTGGCTTTCAAATGAGCTACACAACAACTAATACAACCCGGGCGCTCGGCAATCCAAGCAATCCACTGTAGGACCTCCAGTATCAGCATTACACGACTATCGGGAAAAAGTATGTCAGAAAGAAGATCGATTTTCTCACTAACAAAAAAGAAATTTGCATATCTGCTGAATGCGATTTTTAGAGCACAGCAAGAGCTTTCATTCAGTGTATTACATGCCCTTGTTTGTAGCACATCGGCAATATGGTGTTCATTTGCGATTTTCCTTTTTTGTACGATATGAGAGCTGGATTTTTGACAGTTTTTGGTCTGTTTCTTAAGCAAACATGATCGCATCGAGTCCGTTCTGCTATCAAATGAATGGCCACGGTCAGCTGCGTCTTCTGATGAATAGCTTATTTGGATTGGTCCACGCATTTTATAGTTATAGTGCAAAATCATCCGAAATTCATGAAATCTGCCTTTTTAAGAGCCGGTTTATATAAGAGTCGACTCTTCCCGGACAAATCTCAACTTTTTGTCTCCGATTTGGCTGAAATTTCATATTTTGGTTTGATTTGACCAAAAAAGACATTTTATCACTTTCCCGGCCATTTTTGAGAGGGTCACTTTTTCGACCCTCTCACAGATTTTGAGTCATAACTCGGGACCAAATGATCGTAGGAACTTGCGAATTGCATATTTAGAATCAGAAAAGTATTCTCTTTCAAATGATACCTTAGTTGACTGCATTGCAGAGAAAATTTTTTTTTCGAATCCTTTCCGGGCCCGATTTGACCCCCGCACCGTCAATAGTTCAACTGTTTTATTTCACGGAAATGTAGCGCTATGTTTTTGCTTTCGATTAAAGAAAAAAAATCGAGAAAAAAAAGGGGGGTCAAATCGAGTTTTTGGGCCTTGAAAGTTGAAAATCAAAAAAATTTTCCTTATAATGGGTTGCACACTGTAAACAACACAACTTGGTCAGTTTTGAATCGAATTCGAAGATCTTTGGCACACGTATTGTACTGTTTATCTTGCACATAGCGCACAAACCTGGTCCTGGTTGCCACTGTTTAACACGAGTTTTATGCTTATTTTGTTTATTATTTTCAGTTTCGCAAACAATTTCTTGGTTTCATTTGATGTTTCCCATTATGGGCGTCCAAATTGTCTTTTTTGAAAAGAATTAGAGCTGGAAATCGGGCCGGCCCAACCCAAGCAATGCCTAAGCGAAGGATAGTTGGAAACTTTTGCATTGAATAAACATTCTACGTACTTGATACTTACAAGAAGTTTGTTAAAAAAATGAGCGACCTGGCGGTTTATTGCGAATACCTTTTTTCGGAGGCCTTGGGGCGACTGGAGCCTTATAACCAAAACAGTAGACAACGTCGAGCTCCGGCCTGGGTGAATCCTAATCTGCGCTACGTTTGCTCTGAACACTAATTTGCGCAACGTCAAAAATGAGCTTTTTTCCTAATTACGATGAAAATTAGATGACTGCAGAATTCGATTCTTGAGTCCTTGGCGACTCCAGTGATGCTTTCACGATGTATCTAGGCCAAACCGATGTGGAGATATGACCGGTCAAATTATGCAAAATCGTGAAAAAGGCGTTTTTTGAAAATTTCACAAAATAGGGGGAAACATAGGCAGACTGATGGATTTGGCTGAAACTTCCTGAATGGGGTATTCTTAACCGCCGAAATCGAATCTGACACTTCCTGACCCTGAAAACCTCACCCTGATACCGTAATTCGGCTTCCAATAAGGGGTGGTACAGCTTCAAGAAAAACGGATTTGTACTGTAACACAAATTTTCCAAATTTGCATGTCAGAAGTAGCAGTGTTGTAATGGTAGACGTTCGCAAATGCCTAACAAGTGATTGCGGATGCTTATAAACTCTTAAGAGTCGGTCTCTGAACCGATCGAGTCTCAGTATTCAGACCCCAAAATTGAAACTTTGGCCCAGAGAGCTGTAAGTTGGTACACTAATACATACTTATGAGTTGTCTTTCGGCCCCAAAGGATTAGTGGATTTGACTCTCCAATCCCGAGATACAGCCTTCTGAAAATCGGCCCGCTTAACTATGGGACCAAAATTTCAAACTCGAATTTCTAACCTATCAGCTGGAGTTGGAAGATAAAAATTTGGGTTTTTGCCTAACTTTTCGAGTACTTTAAGAATCTGCAGTCCAATTTTGGTTTGGAAGAAAAAAATTTTTCTCGGCTGGAACCCCCCCCTAGAGGCGCTTTTTTATTTCATAACTTTGTAGCGCTTTTTACAAGCTTCATTTTTGTATAGAATACGTTACGATTGCTCGTGGCCAATCCAGTGAAAATTGGCCTCAAATGTCAGGAACCCAAAAAATTGGCATGTTTCGCTATTAGACATAATTTTCCATATCGAGTTTCTTACTTAATAAACGGAGTTGAGCTTTGAAAATTTGGGTTTGCAGAGTACTTTCACTGTGCCTTCGGAATATTTAGTGGATTTAGGATTTCTAGGAAAAAAAATTTTTTCGACCTCTTTCGCGGGCCATAACTCGGCTGGAACCCCCTAGAGGCGCTTTTTTATTTCATGACTTTGTTGCGCTTTTTATAAGCTTCATTTTGGTATAGAACATGCTACGATTGCTAGTGGCCAATCCGGTGAAAATTGGCCTCAAAGGTTACAAACTACTGTTGCATGCGTATACGCATTACGCATATCATTACGCAAAGTACGCATTGCGTTTCAGAATGCGTATACGCATATGCATACGCATACGCATTTGAATTTCATTACACAATATTATTACGCATTCTACCAAAAGTTTGCATATTTTTGCGTAATGCGTATTAGGTCTGAAAAATAGCTACCTTTTCTAATGTTTTGCAAAAAAATTAGTTCAAGTTGTTACCTAATTGTGGTTACTCTTCATGTTTTTAGTGTGAGGTGAGGGTACCAGGAACTTTCTGAGATAATTTGAAGCTTCAACTAAGTTTTGCTTGCTACTATTTATAAAAGAGGTTAAGTTTTGAGAGGACAGGAAACCTGTGACAAATCCTTGAATTTAGAGTTTCTATTTCTACACTTGTGGGTGACATAAGTTGGGTTGTAAGCTTAGGCTGTCTGTTTATCTTTCCACTGCATGTTTATTATGGTTGAATGCTACTAGACTGCTTCTCGAAATGAACATTAAAACAAACTTTTTGTTCCTGAAAGCGCATATTGCTTGCCTGTTGAAAACATACGTACTGTACATCATACATGTAACAGGTTATCCGCCGAAGGATTTAGGGTCTGGCTTCTGAGCCCGAATTTTGGGAAGGGAGTTAGGCACTAAGAAACGCTCAAAAATCGCAAAAAATGGCAATTTTTGGGCTAAAAATCGTCAAAAATTGCTAATTTTGGCTGAATCGTGTTGGTGGAGGGGTCCCCATCGGGGGCAGACCCGCAGACCCCCTGTTTGTTACATGCATGCTGTACTGTACATACAATAATGCAATTCTTTGAGGTCAGGAATTTATCATAAAGCCTCAAGTAGTCTAAAAAACATGGATTATAATGTTGGATACCTAAACAGCATACTGTAGAGCAAAAAAAGCTGTTCAGTGAAATTTCTGAATGTTTCTGAGATTACGCATTACGCATACGCATTACGCAAAATACGCATTAGTTTTTGCAATGCGTATACGCAAACTCATACGCAGTTGTAATCTGAATGCGTATACGCATACGCATACGCATTTGAAAAATACGGTATTAAACAACAGTATTACAAACCCGAAAAATTCCTTCATTTGGAAGGCCAAATTTTTATGAGTTCTCAACATTTGAGGCCAATTTTCACCAGACTGGCCACGAGCAATCGTAGCATGTTGTTGAAGCTTCAAATTATCTCAGAAAATTCCTGGTACCCTCACCTCACACTAAAAACATGAAGAATAACCACAATTAGGTAACAACTTGAACTAATTTTTTTGCAAAACATTAGAAAAGGTAGCTATTTTTCAGACCTAATACGCATTACGCAAAAATATGCAAACTTTTGGTAGAATGCGTAATAATATTGTGTAATGAAATTCAAATGCGTATGCGTATGCATATGCGTATACGCATTCTGAAACGCAATGCGTACTTTGCGTAATGATATGCGTAATGCGTATACGCATGCAACAGTAGTTTGTAACCTTTGAGGCCAATTTTCACCGGATTGGCCACGAGCAATCGTAGCATGTTCTATACCAAAATGAAGCTTACAAAAAGCGCTACAAAGTTATGAAATAAAAAAGCGCCTCTAGGGGGTTTCAGCCGAGTTATGGCCCGCGAAAGAGGTCGAAAAAAATTTTTTTCCTAGAAATCCTAAATCCACTAAATATTCCGAAGGCACACTGAAAGTACTCTGCAAACCCAAATTTCGAAAGCTCAACTCCGTTTATTAAGTCAGAAATTCGATTTGGAAAATTATGTCTATAGTGAAACATGCGAATTTTTCGGGTTCCTGACATTTGAGGCCAATTTTCACTGGATTGGCCACGCGCAATCGCAACATATTCTATACAAAAATGAAGCTTGTAAAAAGCGCTACAAAGTTATGAAATAAAAAAGCGCCTCTAGGGGGGGTTCCAGCCGAGTTATGGCCCACCAAAGAGGTCGAAAAAAATTTTTTTTCTTCCAAAACAAAATTGGACTGCAGATTCATAAAGTACTCGAAAAGTTACGCAAAAACCCGAATTTTTATCTTCCAACTCCAGCTGGTAGGTTAGAAATTCGAGTTTGAAATTTTGGTCCCATAGTTAAGCGGGTCGATTTTCAGAAGGCTGTATCTCGGGATTGGAGCGTCAAATCCACTAATCCTTCGGGGCGGAAAGACAACTCGTAAGTATGTATTAGTGTACCAACTTACAGCTCTCTAGCCCAAAGTTTCAATTTTGGGGTCTGAATAGGGCAAAGGGCCAAGACTCGATCGGTTCAGAGATTGACTCTTAATCAACTAATGCATCAATACTACCGTACGTAACACTAGTTGGAACGACAGAAAGGTTACGATACCCCTCGCCCACCCCCCTCTCCCAGAGGGAGAAAGTTTTTCGCTTATTTAAGGCAAAATAGGCGTTTTTTTGGACTTTTTTGGCTGCCCCCCCCCCGAGGTCTCCATTCCCCTTCGGGTTTTTCTGGCCCATGTAAGCATCAGCAATCAACACTTTGGCCGTGTCATCGACATGAGATTTGAGCTGTGCAAGAACTTTGCATTTGGCAGCCCTCTCTTTTGCTCCATTACAGAGTGTGGCTACCACAGCTTCCTGCATTTCATCCATGTACTGTCAGTAATCAGTTTTCCTCTAGGCACATTGGCTGAACTGGTGCAGCTAAGTAATCAACTCACTGGCAAAAGGGGAGGGTGGTTGAGGTCTGGCGCCGGCCGGGAGGGTCTTGCCCATATTCCACGGCAGGGGAGAGCTTAGATACAAAAAACGCTGAAATATCGCAATTTTGAGGTTTTAAATCGATAAAAAATTCCTTCGGTGGATGACCTGTTTCATGTATGGAAGCCATGGGCCTTTGTTTTAAAAATGGGTGGTGCTTTACTGACCCACATTTTGCCAGTGAGTTGATTACTCAGCTGCACCAGTTCAGCCAATGTGCCCAGAGACAGTTGATTACTGGCAGGATATTAGAGACTTGCACGGGCCAGGCCTGGTCGCCTTACAGAGGATTTTTAGAGGATTTTAGCCGGGCCGAGCCACAAAAATTGCATTTCATAAGGGCCGGGCTGAGTCCGGGTCGCAAAAATTGGGTTTTCTGGACAGGCCGGACCGGGCCGTGAAAAAGGCGGCCCATGCAGGTCTCTACAGGACATGGACGGAATGCAGGAAGCTGCGATAGCCACGCTCTGTAATGGAGCAAAAGAGAGGGCTGCCAAATCCAAAGTTCTTGCACAGCTCAAATCTCATGTCGATGACACGGCCAAAGTGTTGACTGCTGATGCATACATGGGCCAGAAAAACCCGAAGAGGAATGGAGACCTTGGGGGGGGGGGCAAAAAAGTCCAAAAACGCCCATTTTGCCTTAAATAATTTTCTCCCTCTGGGAGAGGGGGGTGGGCGACAGGGAATCGCAGGCCGAGGGGGATATGGGCCGGCGAGGGGAAGTGGTATACTCCCTTACCCCCGGCCCATGTATGTGCTGATACTGTCAGAAAAATTGATGAACGACTGTATTATTGCTTGTTTTCCTTTTCCATGGTTTTGCATGCAGGTGTCTTTGTAATTTGGTCTGTAACAGCAGCAAGAGGAGACTAAACAAAGCGAGTTGCAGCTCAATAAACCTGCCAGATGATTGCGGTTCAGTTGCTGTCAGGTTTGTCATGAATTTCGGATAATTTTGCACTATAACTATAAAACGCGTGGACCAATCCAATTAAGCTATCCACCAAAAGGTGCAGCGGACCGTGGCGATTCATTTGATAGCAGAACGGACTCGATGCGATCATGTTTGCTCAAGAAACAGACCAAAAACTGTCAGAAATCCAGCTCTCATATCATACAAAAAAGAAAAATCGCAAATGAACACCATATTGCCGATATGCTATAAGGGCATGTAATACGTACACCAAATGAAAGCTCTTGATGTACTCTAAAAATCGTATTCAGCAGGGGCCGTATTCTGGAACTAGGGTTAACTCTAACCCTGGGTTAGCAAACCCGGGTTACGTCTAACCCGTATTCTCGAAGTGAGGGTAATTTCTAATCCTGGGTTAAAAGTTACCCAAGGTTTAAACCTGGGTTAGAGTTAACCCAGGGTTAGACCTAACCCTGGGTTAACCCTAACCCGTATTCTGCAGTAGCTTCTAACCCGGGTTTGACTCTAACCCAGGTTAGATTTAACCCTGGGTTTGACTCTAACCCAGGTTAGAAGAGCTTAACCCTGGGTTTGCTAACCCAGGTTAGAGCTTAACCCTGGGTTTGGTAACCCAGGTTAGGGCTTAACCCAGGGTTAGCAAACCCGGGTTAGATTTTAGCTTCAAGAATACGGGTTAGAAGGTTGGGTTTAGCAACCCAGGGTTTGGCTGAGTAACCCAGGGTTAGTGCAATAACCCAGGGTTAGAGTTAACCCTAGTTCCAGAATACGGCCCCAGATATGCAAATTTGTTTTTCGTTAGCGAGAAAATCGATCTTCTTTCTTACATACTTTTTCCCGATAGTTGGGTAATGCTGATACTAGAGGTCCTACAGTGGATTGCTTGGATTGCCGAGGGCCCAGGTTGTGTTATTAGCATTCTGCGTTCAATTAGGAGTGTTTTCGTGCATGAACCAGCTAAATCTGTCAACCGCGAAGTGAACTATGGCCTGAAAACTGCTTAGGAATCAGTGGCAAAAACGGCCAAATTCGACCGCTTCACTCTCAGACATCTAGTGTTGGCGCCGGAAGGCATAGAACGATGGCGATGCATGGAAACTGTACATCTCGTCACGCTGCGTCGTTTGACGGTTGGCGCATTGGCCTACAGTCATACATGTAACAGGGGGGGTCTGGGGGGTCTGCCCCCCACCCGACTTAGGCCAGACCTCCCCCGGATGGGACCCCCCCCCCCCCCCCCGAGAAGATTTCACCGCCCCCCCCCCTCCGATTTTTCAGGCAAGTAAATTTGCGATCAATATTTTGCAATTTTTTACACTTTCACACACAAAAATTGCCAAAATCGCCTGCAAAACAGCACTTTTTAGCTGTATTTCAGCCCAAATTAGCGATTTTTGGCGATTTTTAGGCCAAAAATTGCGATTTTTCTCGATTTTTGAGCGTTTTTTAGTGCCCACCCCCCCCCACCCCCAAAATTTTGGCTCAGACCCCCCCCGGCCGGCGCCAGACCCCCCCCCCCAACCCCCCTCCCCCCATCGGCGGATGACCTGTTACATGTATGACTACAGTCAAAACTGGAAAAATGGCAACGTTTCCCGCCGTTTAGGTAGAAAATCAAACAACAGAGCAGAGTCACTAAAATTTGAATTTCGCGCGCAAGCATGGTTGCTTGACGGTGTTGTGTAGCTCATTTGAAAGCCAACGCAAAGAGCTATCGAGCACGTCCGGATTGGTTAAGGCACACCGTTGGTACGTGCGCTGAGCTTGATGGCGCCCATCATATTTTGAGATTTGCTCCGATCGGACTACTGTTGCATGCGTATACGCATTACGCATATCATTACGCAAAGTACGCATTTGAATTTCATTACGCAATATTATTACGCATTCTGTCAAAAGTTTGCATATTTTTGCGTAATGCGTATTAGGTGTGAAAGAAAGCTACATTTTCGAATGTCTTGCAAATATTTAGTTCAGATTGTTACCAAATGGTCATTCTTCATAGTTTTTAGTGTGAGGTGCGGGCACCAGAAATTTTCTGAGGAATTTAAAGCTTTAACTAAGCTGGGCTTGCTAATATTTAAAAAGGGCTAAGTTTTAACAGGAAGGGAAATGTGCGACACAACCTTGAATTTAGAGTTTCCACGGTTATTTGGGTTTATATCAGTTGTGTTGCATGGGCAGGCTATCTGTTTGTGCTTCCACTGCGTATGTTTATTATAAATTTGATTGACATTAGACTTCTTCAGGAAATGAACATTCGACTGATTTTTGTAGGAAAGCGCATAAAATCTCTTGCCTGTTGAAAACATACGTACTGTACGTACCATACATGTAACAGGTCATCTGCCGAATAGGGAGGGGGCTGGGGGTCTGGCGCTGGCCGAAAGGGTCTGAACCCAAATTCTAGGGAGGGGCTGAGCACGAAAAAAGCTTAAAAATCGCAATATTTCGGCTAAAAGTCATTATCTGACTTCTTTAAGTTAAACCGACTCTTGTCTAGAGGTAGGGGTTCAATAGTCTGAATTTGACCCACCCCTCCTCCTCGCCACACGCACACACACACAGCACAACACAACACATAAATACAGCCAATAGCAAATCGTACAACAACGCGCGGTATGTATGTTTCTGTTAATAGTTAACTGTAAACAGCTTTACTTTTTCAAGAGCTTATTAATCTGATTTTTCACAATCTTGTCAATATGTGATTCAAATGATTATTTTGATTTTCTAATTCTCGATGTACATGTGTGTTTTTTCTTTGACTATAATTGCTGTGTTTTTGTTTGCTGCCGTCTGTAAATTTGGGCGAGCAAGGTGTTTCTGACATTAGACTGTATAACCTGTTAGATCCATAAATAAATAAATAAAAATCGTTAAAAATCGCTAAATGGAAAGAAGGTGAAAAAGTTAGACATGTTGAAGGTACTGTTGTTTAATACCGGATTTTTCAAATGCGTATGCGTATGCGTATGCGTATACGCATTCAATTTACAAATGCGTATGAGTTTGCGTATACGCATTGCAAAAACCAATGCGTATTTTGCGTAATGCGTATGCGTAATGCGTAATCTCAGAAACAATCAGAAATTTCTCTGAACAGCTTGTTTGTCTCCACAGTGTGTTGTTTAGGTATCCAATAATCAAATTCCTGCCTTGAAATGAATTGCAACGCAATTTTTTGAGCAAATTTTGGAGATTTTGTACAATTTCAGAAACAAAAATTGCCAAAATTGCCTGAAAAACAGCACTTTTAGCTGCATTTGAGCCCAAATTTCAAAGGAAATCCGAAGGTGCTGCGTTCGATTCCCAGCTACGCCCTTGCACATGCCTAACTTTTCACCTTCTTTCTATTTAGCGATTTTTAGCCGAAATATTGCGATTTTTAAGCTTTTTAGTGCTCAGCCCCTCCCTAGAATTTGGGCTCAAAACCCTCCGACCAGCGCCAGACCCCCCAGCCCCTCCCTATTCTGCAGATGGCCTGGTACATCATGTATGGTATGTACTGTACGTATGTTTTCAACAGGCAAGAGATTTTATGCGCTTTCCTAAAAAAATCAGTCGAATGCTCATTTCCTGAAGAGGTCTACTAGCAATCAAATTTACAATAAACATAGCAGTGGAAGCAAAGCACAAACAGATACCATGCAACACAACTGATGTCTCCCAAAACCGTGGAAACTCTAAATTCACGGTTTTGTCGCACATTTCCTTTCCTGTTAAAACTTAGCCTCTTTTTAAATATTAGCAAGCCCAGCTTAGTTAAAGCTTCAAATTATCTGAGAAAATTCCTGGTACCTCACCTCACACTAAAAAACGTGAAGAATAGCCATTTGATAACAACTTGCACTAATTTTTTGCAAGATATTTGAAAAGGTAGCTATATTTCAGACCCAATACGCATTACGCAAAAATATGCAAACTTTTGGCAGAATGCGTAATAATATTGCGTAATGAAATTCAAATGCGTATGCGTATGCGTATGCGTATACGCATTCTGAAATGCAATGCGTACTTTGCGTAATGATATGCGTAATGCGTATACGCATGCAACAGTAGTTGAAGGGCGTAGCTGGGAATCGAACCCAGCCCAGTACCTTCGGATTTCCTTGAAATTTGGGCTCAAATTCAGCTAAAAGTGCTGTTTTCAAAGCAATTTTGGCAATTTTTTTGTCTAAAATTGCAAAAAATCTCCCAAATTTGCTAAAAAAATTGCGTAGCAATTCATTTCAAGGCAGGAATTTGATTATTGGATTCCTAAAGAACACACTGTAGAGCCAAAAAAGCTGTTCAGTGAAATTGCTGATTGATTCTGAGATTACGCATTACGCATACGCATTACGCAAAATACGCATTGGTTTTTGCAATGCGTATACGCAAACTCATACGCATTTGTAATTGGAATGCGTATACGCATACGCATACGCATACGCATTTGAAAAATCCGGTATTAAACAACAGTAGATCGGACCCCCCTGGTCTCTACCTACCGTACTTGACATAGTCATGCATGACTTTCAACACGAAAACATCATGTACTACGGTAGCGAATTTGCAAAGCTGGAAGTGGCGCATAAAGCTCCACCCAGGCCACCGAAAGCTGGTTGCAGCGAGTAGATAAAATGGGAACCAACTGGATCTGCCATAGCACTGAAGCCGCTCCTACAGCATGCCAACTTGGAGAAAGAGCAATGACGTCAGGAGTTGTCCACGAAAACCGACTAGGCCGGGGGGCCTCTCTCACACCAGGGGCGGACCTAGCGTACGTTGGGAGCCGACATCACCATGACGTCACCGGGACTTTCTTTTAAGTACCTGGCGCCCAACAGCATGGCTAGAGTGGCTGGCAGTGATAGTAGGGAAACGTCCGAGATGACGAAATACCTCTTTGAGTATCAGTCTTCAAAATTTTCGGTCTGTCCGCACGGACATTTTGCCGAATGCGGACATGCAGCAAAATGTTGAAATTCGCGTCGGACACATTATCCGTGTCCGGTTTTATCATGCGGACATTTTCGTCCATCGATGCGGACAGACGCGGACAGAGACGTCCGGATTGGCGGACAGAGCCGGACAGAGATGTCCAGATTGGCGGACAGAGACGTCCAGATTGGCGGACAGAGATGTCTAGATTGGCGGATAGAGATGTCCAGATTGGCGGACTACAAACAAATCTGTTTTGCCGTTCAGGTTTCGCGCTAGTGGTTTGCTTTTGTTGTTTTACCTGGAAATCACCCTAAAAATCGGTTTTACACAACGTTCTCATACCTCTTTGAGTATCAGTCTTCAAAATTTTCTGCCTGTCCACACCATACATGTAGTTGGGGGGGAATGGGGGGGATTTCCCCCCAGGCCCGATTTTCGGAGAAAATTCCCCCCCAGCCGGATTTCTGGGGGGGGGGGAATTTTTTGAAACCCTATTTTGGGTTTGTAAACCTGCAAACAGGGTTCCAGAAGCTCTGATTAGGGTTTCAGAAACCCAACTTGGGTTCCGGAACCCTGTTTTTGGGTTTCAAAAACCCTAAATAGGGTTCCGGAACCCTGTTTTGGGTTTCAAAAACCTTAAATAGGGTTCCGAAACCTTGTTTTGGGTTACTGAAACCCTAAATAGGGTTCCGGAACCCTAATTTGGATTACTGAAACCCTAATTTGGGTTTCTGAAACCCTAAATAGGGTTCCGGAACCCTAATTTAGGTTACTGAAACTCTAATTTCGGTCACTGAAACCCTAAATAGGGTTCCGGAACCCTACTTTGGATTACTGAAACCTTAATTCGGGTTTCTGAAACCCTAAATAGGGTTCCGGAACCCTAATTTAGGTTACTGAAACTCTAATTTCGGTTACTGAAACCCTAAATAGGGTTCCGGAACCCTAATTTCGGTTACTGAAACCCTAATTTGGGTTACTGAAACCCTAAATAGGGTTCCGGAACCCTAATTTGGATTACTGAAACCTTAATTCGGGTTTCTGAAACCCTAAATAGGGTTCCGGAACCCTAATTTAGGTTACTGAAACTCTAATTTCGGTTACTGAAACCCTAAATAGGGTTCCGGAACCCTAATTTGGATTACTGAAACCTTAATTCGGGTTTCTGAAACCCTAAATAGGGTTCCGGAACCCTAATTTAGGTTACTGAAACTCTAATTTCGGTTAGTGAAACCCTCCTAAATAGGGTTCCGGAACCCTATTTTGGGTTACTGAAACCCTACATAGGGTTCCGGAACCCTAATTTGGGTTCCTGAAACCCTAAATAGGGTTACTGAAACCCTAATTTGGGTTACTGAATCCCTAAATTGGGTTCCAGAACCCTAATTTGGGTTTCTGGAGGGCCAAAATAGGGTTCCGGAACCCTAATTTGGGTTACTGAAACCCTAAATAGGGTTCTAGAACCCTAATTTGGGTTTCTGGAGGCCCAAAATAGGGTTCCGGAACCCTAATTTGGGTTTAAAAATCTCTAAAGAAGGTTCCAGAAATGCATTTTAACTGTATTATGTCGAATAAAATGGGTTTTTTTGCACGTTTTAAAGCAAAATTAGCTTTTTTTGCACATTTTAAGTTAAAAATAAGGTTTTTTCCACGTTTTACAGCAAAAATAGGGTTTTAAACGGAATTTTTGCACTTCAGACAGGATTTTTACCCCATTTTTAGTCCTCAAAAGAGCCCAAAAAAAGGTCGCTGAAACCCACTTTGGGCATAGCCCTGAAACCCTATTTTGGATCAGAAAAATTCCCCCCCCCCCCCAGCCGAAAACCCAGCTACATGTATGGTCCACACGGACATTTTGCCGAATGCGGACATTCAGCAAAACTGTCAAAATTCGCGTCGGACAGATTATCCGTGTCCGGTTTGATCATGCGGACACTTTCGTCCATCGATGCGGACAGACGCGGACAGAGTAGTCGTCCATCGATGCAGACAGACGCGGACAGAGACGTCCAGATTGGTGGACAGCCGCGGACAGAGACGTCCAGATTGGTGGACAGCCGCGGACAGAGATGTCCAGATCGGCGGACTAGAACAAATCTGTTTTTCCGTTCAGGCTTCGCGCTAGTGGTTTGCTTTGCTGTTGTTGTTTCACCTGGAAATCACTGTGTAAAAATCGTTTTACACAACGTTCTCATGCAGTTTTAGCGGTAAGGTAACCAATGTTAGTGGTGGCACGTAAAGGATACTACTACATGGTGTTGTGTGATAATCAGGCCCTCCCATGACAGGACCGAATGTTATGAGTTTTCGTGCTGGGACCCTAACCGGGAAGACTTGTTATCGGTAAGAAGTGCGCCAAATTCAAATCACTCAAGTACTGGCACCTTCTACTAAACCTAAATCGTCTTCAGCCTCCAGGCCACCTCAGCCATTTGCTCCCTTCCAGATCGTACAGAACCACTTCGATCATCCAGCCCGCCACTCACGATTCGCATATCATCCATCTTCGCCGAAGTACTATCCCGAGAATCGGCCGATTCGGAGTGGAAGAAGGTGAAGCTGCCGATTTTCCTTCATCTTACCATTGTTTTAAGTCTTCTAGCTTCCATACTGCTTCGAAGTGCTCTCTCCTTCCAGACACACCACTTCCATCCACTTCAAATCGCCCCGCCGAAGTACTATCCCGAGAATCGGCCGATTCGGAGTGGAAGAAGGTGAAGCTGCCGATTTTCTTTCATCTTGCCATTGTTTTAAGTCTTCTAGCTTCCGTACTGCTTCGATGTGCTCTCTCCTTCCAGACACACCACTTCCATCCACTTCAAATCGCCCCGCCGAAGTACTATCCCGAGAATCGGCCGATTCGGAGTGGAAGAAGGTGAAGCTGCCGATTTTCTTTCATCTTACCATTGTTTTAAGTCTTCTAGCTTCCGTACTGCTTTGATGTGCTCTCTCCTTCCAGACACACCACTTCCATCCACTTCAAATCGCCCCGCCGAAGCACTATCCCGAGAATCGGCCGATTCGGAGTGGAAGAGGGTGAAACTGCTGATTTTCCTTCATCGTACCATTGTTTTAAGACTTGTAGCTTCTGTACTCTATGTCCGGACTTTTCTTTAAGATACCTTTAATTTAACTATAAAAACGCCTATGTTAGGAAGCAGTGTTACAAAGTTATAAAATTTGCATCAAATATGCTTACCGCAGCATCGTATCCAACCGGGACCATCATATTCAGACTTAGCTAAACGAGAGCTTTTGATTGAGTACCTACATGCCTATGTTACGACGCAGCGTTAAAAAGTTAGAAAATTTGCATAAAAAATTTGCATATTCAAAATGACAATATGCAAATTTTTGCATTTTTTAACGCTGCGTCGTAACATAGGCATGTAGGTACTCAATCAAAAGCCCTCGTTTAGCTAAGTCTGAATATGATGGTCCCGGTTGGATACGATGCTGTAATATGCAAATTTTATGCAAATTTTCTAACTTTGTAACACTGCCTCCTAACATTGGTGTTATTGTACTTAAACGAAAGCTCTCCTTTAGCCAAGATTGATTATGATGGTCCCGATTGGATCGGATGCTGTATTAAGCATATTTGATGCAAATTTTCTAACTTTTTAATGCTGCCTCCTAACATTGGCGTTATTGTACTTAAACGAAAGCTCTCCTTTAGCCAAGACGGATTATGATGGTCCCGACCGGATCGGATGCTGTAATATGCAAATTTTATGGAACGTTTCTAACTTTTTAACGCTGCCTCCTAACGTTGGCATTATTGTACAATAACGCCAATGTTAGGAAGGAGCGTTAAAAAGTTACAAAATCTACATAAAATATGCTTACTGCAGCATCCGATCCGATCGGGACCATCATATTCAGACTTAGCTAAACGAGAGCTTTTGATTGAGTACCTACATGCCTATGTTACGACGCAGCGTTAAAATAAGCAAAAATTTGCATATTGTCATTTTGAATATGCAAATTTTTTATGCAAATTTTTTAACTTTTTAACGCTGCGTCGTAACATAGGCATGTAGGTACTCAATCAAAAGCTCTCGTTTAGCTAAGTCTGAATATGATGGTCCCGGTTGGATAGGATGCTGCGGTAAGCATGTTTGATGCAAATTTTATAACTTTGTAACACTGCTTCCTAACATAGGCGTTTTTATAGTTAAATTAAAGGTATCTTAAAGAAAAGTCCGGATATGAGAGTACAGAAGCTACAAGTCTTAAAACAATGGTACGATGAAGGAAAATCAGCAGTTTCACCTTCTTCCACTCCGAATCGGCCGATTCTCGGGATAGTATTTCGGCGGGGCGATTTGAAGTGGATGGAAGTGGTGTGTCTGGAAGGAGAGAGCATATCGAAGCAGTATGGAAGCTAGAAGACTTAAAACAATGGTAAGATGAAGGAAAATCGGCAGCTTCACCTTCTTCCACTCTGAATCGGCCGATTCTCGGGATAGTACTTCGGCGGGGCGATTTGAAGTGGATGGAAGTGGTGTGTCTGGAAGGACAGAGCATATCGAAGCAGTATGGAAGCTAGAAGACTTAAAACAATGGTAAGATGAAGGAAAACCGGCAGCTTCACCTTCTTCCACTCCGAATCGGCCGATTCTCGGGATAGTACTTCGGCGGGACGATTTGAAGTAGATGGAAGTGGTGTGTCTGGAAGGAGAGAGCATATCGAAGCAGTATGGAAGCTAGAAGACTTGAAACAATGGTAAGATGAAGGAAAATCGGCAGCTTCACCTTCTTCCACTCTGAATCGGCCGATTCTCGGGATAGTACTTCGGCGAAGATGGATGATATGCGAATCGTGAGTGGCGGGCTGGATGATCGAAGTGGTTCTGGTACGATCTGGAAGGGAGCAAATGGCAGAGGTGGCCTGGAGGCTGAAGACGATTTAGGTTCAGTACAGTAGAAGGTGCCAGTACTTGAGTGATTTGAATTTGGCGCACTTCTTACCGATAACAAGTCTTCCCGGGTAGGGTCCCAGCACGAAAACTCATAACATTCGGTCCTGTCATGGGAGGGCCTGATTGGCAAAAGTTCAGCTGTTAATATTAGTGGTCGATTGTTAGTGTATGCATTGCGTCCTTTGGCTGGTTGTCCTTAGAACAGAAGTGAGACTCGCCTGTTATGGTAGTTCTTTTTCTTTCACTCTAGTTATTCATTCCTGTTAGCTCACTTTTACCTGATGGTTTTAAAACTGAAGTGAAATTTCAAAATGAAAATACACCTGTTCTAGATTGTAAATAATCACCTCTACTAGCTCCTTAAGGATCACTCCAAGTGTCAGCCGGAGTGCCCGGCCAAACACCAAAATTTCGTCAATTTTTCCAGTTTGTCTCAGACATTTCAGCAAGGTGTCCGAACCACTGAACGTGTCTGGAAACTGTCCAAACAACAGTGAATGTGCTCAAATCATATGGGCCATCTATCTCTCCAGGACAAACCTCTGAGTGCAAGTGTTCTGTCCGGACTTGTGGCTGCAGCAGCTCTGTCCAGGTTGTCCGCTCCTTTGATTTTGTCCAGACATCTATCTCTCCAGGACAAACCTCTGAGTGCAAGTGTTCTGTCCGGACTTGTGGCTCCAGCAGTTCCTTCCAGGTTGTCCGCTCCTTTGATTTTGTCCTGACATCTATCTCTCCAGGACAAACCTCTGAGTGCAAGTGTTCTGTCCGGACTTGTGGCTCCAGCAGTTCTGTACGGGTTGTCCACTCCTTTGATTTTGTCCTGACATTTGCTGACTGTACCAACCTTTCAGACTTTTGGCGAACCTACAAGAGACTCTCTGGCAACAGAGAGCCCATGCCATCACTTAGCTTGTCTGACGGTACCGTTGCTACAACGCCAGAGGCAAAAGCGGCAGCACTGGCCAGTCATTTTGACAGTGTTTGGAACCGAGATGTCATTCCGCTGCCGAACTGGCCCCAAACTGAACTGGACTATGACGATCATGTGTCAGTTGAGTTTGTGGAATGCCAGCTACTGTCGCTTAATGTCAACAAGTCGACTGGGCCGGATGGCATTCCAGCTCGGTTTCTGAAAGAGTGTGCGACCGTGCTGGGGGCGCCGCTGCAGGTGCTTTACAACCGCAGTCTTGCAGAGGGCGTCGTGCCAGAGGAGTGGAAGCTTGCTGACGTCAGTCCAGTGCCCAAGCGAACACCAGCTGAAGAGCCAATGGCTTATCGTCCAATATCCTTGCTCTGTATTGTCTCGAAGGTACTTGAGAAGCACGTTAATCAGCTGCTAATGGGTAGTTTGAGTGGTCTCCTTTCCGTTAGTCAGTATGCGTTTAGAAAGGGCCGAAGTACAATAGACTGTCTAGCATATTTTTGCCAATTAATTGTAAACGGTCTAGACTCGCATAAGAAAGTTTGTGTTGTCTACTTTGATCTTAAAGCAGCGTTTGATTCACTGCCATTTGGTGCGCTTTTGTCCAAGTTGAGTACTGAATATGATATATCTGAAACTGTGCTAAACTGGCTGAAGTCATATCTTACTGATAGAAAATTTGCTGTTAAGGTAGACGGTATTCGGTCAGGACGAATGGAGGTGTTGTCAGGTTGCCCCCAAGGTGGTTGTTTATCTCCAACTCTTTTTATAGCCTATGTTGATTCTCTGAGCAAGTTGCGGTTATCTGAAGGTGCAAAACTTTTATTCTTTGCTGATGATATGGCGCTCGTAAAACCTGTAAAATCTGTCCAAGATGAGCTCGACCTGCAACGGGATATCGATGCGATCGGACACGCTGTCCGTTCCCGCCACCTCACTCTAAACACAACCAAAACTAAATACATGGTTTTTAGTTACGCCCCCACTCCTCCTACACTATCGCAAGGTATTCTTTTGTCAGGAGATCGCCTTGAACAGGTTTCTGAGTATCGATACTTAGGTGTACTATTTGATAGAAAGCTGGATTTTGTTAGTCATTTTAACACTGCATCTTCAAAAGCTAAGAGTGCATTTGGTGCGTTGTGCAGACAGTTCAGAGACTGTGCTCCAAGTTATGTTTTATCTAGGGTATACCGTACTTGCCTTGTGCCGTCATTAATGTATGCGTCAGAAATCTGCTGGCCTAGGCCGATCTATATGCAACGCCGAATAGAGAGAGTGCAGTCTTTTGCAGTTAGGATGCTCTGTAACGATTTCACTTCTGCTTACGTTGATCTGTGCGCTCGCTTGAACCTGAAGCTGCTCTGGCATGTTAACATTGAACGCACTTTGCTATTACTGTATCAATACCAATATGGTCAACGTTATTTTCCACTGTATACAATGTGTGACCAACGTCCAAGACATAGCAACCGTCTTAATCATAGCAAGGCTCTGTATGTAAACACTAATCACGCAAGTTCTGAGTCACTGTTTCTATTTAGGGCTATCAAATACTGGAATTTTCTTGATAATCAACATGTCACAATGTGTTTTAGAGATTTTCGAAAGTTTGTCAAGTCGAGAGATGTAATTATTGTTTTACAACCGATACTGCCGCAAATTGACATATAGGCGTGTTTGATGTTTTTGTTCTCTTTTCTCTGGAGACCACTCGCAGTTAATCTGTGTCAACTGTTTTATACAGTGTTGTGGCCCAGTAAACGATTCGATTCGATTCGACATCTATCTCTCCAGGACAAACCTCTGAGTGCAAGTGTTCTGTCCGGACTTGTGGCTCCAGCAGTTCTGTACGGGTTGTCCACTCCTTTGATTTTGTCCTGACATCTATCTCTCCAGGACAAACCTCTGAGTGCAAGTGTTCTGTCCGGACTTGTGGCTCCAGCAGTTCTGTACGGGTTGTCCACTCCTTTGATTTTGTCCTGACATCTATCTCTCCAGGACAAACCTCTGAGTGCAAGTGTTCTGTCCGGACTTGTGGCTCCAGCAGTTCTGTACGGGTTGTCCACTCCTTTGATTTTGTCCTGACATCTATCTCTCCAGGACAAACCTCTGAGTGCAAGTGTTCTGTCCGGACTTGTGGCTCCAGCAGTTCTGTCCAGGTTGTCCGCTCCTGTGGTTTTGTAAGGCCATCTATCTCTCCAGGACAACTCAGTTTCCCAGTGTCCGAGGCTAGCCAGAAAATTTGACAAAATTTTTGTGTCTAGCTGGACACGCGTGTCTGCCCGGACAGGCGCGTATCTGCCGGACATATCGTTTTGTTCATCACTGATGACAAACATGAATCCTAAGCAGCTAGTGCAATTAATCTTAAAAAAATTTTTTCTTTCAGAGTCATGGCTGCTCAGCCGTCTGGCAGTAGAGAATATAGGTAGAGCTGCTGAGCCTGTAGAGGTAACATACAGTAGGGACCCTTAAGGGTCCCCTTAGACCCCCAGACCCCCATCTGTTCTATCATTCTTTCAGCTCCTCACTTAGCCAGACATCCAGTTGATGAGAACGATCCTGGTCATCTGCTGATTGGAACCTCACTCAGAATTAGAGACCTGCATTTGGACAAGTCTCTGAAAACAGCCTGGAGAATACAGAAGAAACCGATGCAATGTGCATAAGCAACTGGCCTGGACACGGACGGCTTGTACTGTTTGTAGGGTGCCGCTCTGCACAAACACCACAAGTTGACTATTCATTTGACGACGCGGAAGCTTGAGGATCCGAAAAACCGTGCATTAGAGGTCAGTGGCTGAGGACTTTGTCTGGCGGACAGTGTCTAGATCTGATGGGTTATAGCCAATATACTGTTATGTTTCCCATCAGCACCAGTACTGAAACTGATTATACATACTGGTCGTTTAATCTTGTCGTTTTGTCTTCTAAGTCTATCCTTGTTACACATTGGCACTGTGTGCTGATTGTCTGTTGTGTACTTATATCATTACTTCTTAGTTGTAGAGTGATAGACACCCTGTTATGCAGTTGAAAAACATTCAATGTAATCGTGTTTGGTTTTAAGTAAATGTCCTGCTGCTTTCATTATTTCCTAATACTGGTCCAACACAAAGCAAAAATGTCTGTAGTACACACTGGAGTGCAGTCTGTTTAGGTACTTTCTGTCCAGTCAACAGACAATCTGTCCGTGATCTTGTCTGGTGTCCATACTGTATGTCTGCTGTCCGCTCGCTTTTTCTGTCAATTTTCAATCTGTCCGGGTAGGGTACATTTTGTCCACGAATGTCCGGTGGACGGACGATCTGTCCATGATGTTGTCCGGCGTCCATATGTCTGCTGTCCGCTCGCTTTTTCCGTCGATTTTCATTCTGTCCGGGTAGGGTACATTTTGTCCACGAATGTCCGGTGGACGGACGATCTGTCCATGATGTTGTCCGGCGTCCATATGTCTGCTGTCCGCTCGCTTTTTCCGTCGATTTTCAATCTGTCCGGGTAGGGTACATTTTGTCCACAAATGTCCGGACTTCCGAGTCGGCGAAAATGTCCGGTTGATCAAATATGATCAACCTGATACTCAAAGAGATACGGGGTAGCGGAATGGACCTCGAGTCTGATCGCAGGCCGTAAGGCCCCCCGCAAATCGGATCGGATCGGTGGCGCGGTTACACACCCGGGTACTATATATGGCACCTACGAAATCTGCTCTATAAGAAACTAACAATAGTAGGTATGCGAAGTTCTTAGCTCAAATTACCGATTTGATGTAAAAAAAATAGGTTATGTACATACATCAGAACCTCTACGATTGCATTATCTACTGTTTTTCTTCATACAAACAAGGTTTACAACCAAAAACACTGTATTTTTCGTACGTTTTGTATTTTTAACAGCTCATTTCAGAATAAAAGTTTGTCTCCATTTATTTGAACAACTTTGAACGCAAATTTCTCCCGATTCAGAGCGAACCTAGCTAAACTGAATGCGTTTTAATGCAGCACACTTTAACACTTTAATGCGCTCATTTTGTTTGGCCAACTCATGCCTAACTTTTGTTAAAACATTAGCTTGGCAGGGCTTTCGCACAAAAAGTTATAAAGATTTTTCGAAAAAAACGGAGTGGCATTTTGCGGAAATCCGTAGTTTCGATCGATGAATCGATGAAAGAATCGATGACGTCATTTTTGCACGGCCCCTTTACCTAAACCTGAATTGACACCTGGGTACTTGAAAAATGTTCATATCCCGCTAGGTTTCGCAAGCTCAGAACTTTTTTATTTGTCGACCGAATCGGCTGATTTTTTAATGTGATGTGTGGACACACTTCGCATTTTTATGATACAAATTTCAACAAATTCCATGCACTACGTCACTAGTTATGCACTTCAACGTTGGACAGACTGCCCTCTTCGATCAGCCATTCATGCCACCAGCGGATGCTGGTATCTCTTGGAGGCTCGCGTTCTATCCCAATTTGCAGGCGGAACAATCGCTGTGCTTTTGGTCTACTCAAACTGCACAGCGCATTTTGCACGTTCCTTCACCGAAAAAGCTATCACAACTGCTGTCGGTTTGTGTTGAAAAGTGAATAAAGCGTCAACCCATTATGGTTTAAGAATCTTTTCAACACTCAAACACAACACAATCGGGCACAAGCCAGTGGCGTATCCAGGATTTCGGAAAGGGGGGGTGTAAAATTTTGAAAGGCAGCGGCCCAACCAGAGTAAGAAAATTTTGCAAAATTGGCCTTAAAAACGCGTTTAAAACACATTCCAGGCTTAAAATTAACAGAAATTACAAGTTTTAGTAGTTTAAAGTAGTGTTCCGACGATATCAAAATTCGTCGATATTCGATATCGATATTTTCAGCTCGCAACAAAATCTGAAAATTTTTAAGAGCAAACTGCTCTCGCTGCTTATCAGTCAAGCACTGATGCAATCAACGAACTGATATAAATTTAGTAGAGCATTGCAGAAATGCAGTGGCTCTTCTGAAGCCCTTCAATGAAAAGGTTGACCCCTCAGGCCGATGCCCCCACCCTCATTAGGCATAAATGAGCTCAGACAGAATAGCTGTATTTTAACATAATTTAATGACAAATAAGCCAAAAGACCTTGATTTTAGTAAAAAATCGGACTGTTTTGCTTACCATCCTTTCAAGCACCCATCAGCCCGGCGCTACCTCCTGAGCAGACATGGGCAAAGGGGGGTCTGAGGCCCCCTCAGGCTCTGAGCTACCCCCCTCAGGAAAGTTTTGGAAGAATTTTGTATAGAAAATTATGATAAAAATATGCCCGGGTTAGCTGTAAATGAGCTCAGAACAGCTTATTTTAATGAAAAATAAGCCAAAAAAACTTGATTTAGCCAAAAATCGGATTTTTTGGCTAACCACCCCCTCAGCCCCCCTCAGGCGCTCATACCCCCTCAGGAATTGAAAATTCAACACCCCCTCAGCCGAAATGCTAGCCCATGTCTGCCCCTGATGATTTGAAAATTTACCACCTCTCAGTCCAAATGATAGTCCATGTCTGCTTCAGCCCTCCTGCTTCAAGTGTGCGAAGGGAGCAGCTCTTCGGTGTTGCTGCAGACATTAAGGAACCTAAGCGTTGCTGTCTGGAAGCTGCGAATGCCAAGAAATTGATGTTTCTGAGAGCTATCATGCCACTGTTAGTTGTCCATAAAAACAGGGTTTTCACTGTTCCAGAGAAATAAACTAGGTGTCAGTTTTGTTTTTTCCCGACTTTTCCGCTCAAAAATATCGAAAATATCGATGCGAAATATCGCGATATCGATATTGGAAAAAGGGTCGATATATCGACTTTTCGATATCGATATCGATATATCGTCGGAACCCTAGTTTAAAGTGGCCTGGTTGGTCTTCTGCCCGACCAGGGCGAGAAAATCTTGAAAATTTAGCCTCCATTTAAAAGGCATTCTGAGCACAAAATAGACAGTTTTGATACATAATTCATTAGTTTCGCTTATTTTTGACAGAGTTTCTCTTCCTACCTCCACCGCAAAGGGGGGGTGTACCCACCCTACACCCCCCTGGATACGCCACTGGCACAAGCCAAACATATTTAGGGCCAATGTTGGAAATTTCAGTCTGCGGTAGAATTGCCCGTTTTCAGGCATTTCGTGATGAAATAAGCTGAAATTTTAAACAGTAAAATGCGCAGTATATCCACATATCATACCCAAAAATCAGCCGATTCGGTCCACAAACAAAAAAAGTTCCGAGCTTGCGAAACCCCGGCGGAATCACCCTGCACTTGAACTAGGGGCCGTTCATAAACGACGTCGTTCCAAAATCCCGATTTTTCGGACCCCCCCTCCCCCCAAAATCGCCTTGCGTCGTTTCTTGGGGACCCCCCCCCCCCTACGGCGACGTCGTTTTCGGTTTACCCCCCCCCCCCAATAAAACGGCAGTACATAGAGTACTGTGACGTTTTCTTGTTACCATACTGCACAATCAATAGAATAAATCCCTACAACCGCTCTGGGAAGCTTTTCTGTATGGAGAAACGTTTGATAGAATGTGCATAAATCGAAAATAATGTAATTGAAGTACCCTAAAATTCCGAAAAAAGCGACGTCGTTTTTTGCTAACCCCCTCCCCCTCCTGGTGCGTCGTCTATCGTCGCATTTCAGCCGACCCCCCCTCCCCCCCTCTGGAACGACGTCGTTTATGAACGGCCCCCTAGCGTTGTTGTTATAACACCAAAATTTCCGTTTGACTATGACTACCGCTGGTTTGAGTACAATACCAGAGTAGTCAAATTTGACTATATCGTAGGCAAACCATTTGAGATTTGACTACTATGACCACTTGTTTGACTACTTGTGCCATGTACGTATGGTGGTAGACTAGTGGCACCATATTTGGTATCCCCACATTCGGCCACTGTGGTGACCACATTAATCGCCAGGTCGCACTGTTTTGAAATACACTTTAGTAAAAGTCGAAAAAGAGTTTGGTTTGACATATTTTGTCCTATGCTCTACGTAGTATTTTGAGAAATCACTGAATTTTTTTACCTCGTTTTGAGAAAAAATTACAGATATAGGGGTAGGAGTTGAAAATTAAAACTGATTCTGGATATGGAGAAAATATGAAAAAGAGAGTACATACAAAATCCAGAGTTTCAGACAAATTAGAAGAATGTATGAAGACATGTAGTATCTACAGTCACTGCAGAGTACTGTTACGGCTTCCAGGTGGATCATCGGGCAGCAAATGTTCCACAAAGTGTGATGCAACCTATAACACAGATTTTAGCAGACTTGATGATAATGTGAAAACTTGCATTGGAAGGTATGTACTGTTCGTTAATCTTCGCACCGCCAATCCAGTACTACACGCATCGGTTCCATTTGGCTCCAGTGTGGTGCATTTTGAAAATTTAAAACTAGGTAAAGTAATACTAGGTAAAGTTGTCACCTAAAAAACTAGGTAAAGTAATACTAGGTAAAGTTCTCAGCTAAGAAACTAGGTAAAGTAATACTAGGTAAAGTTGTCACCTAAAAGACTAGGTAAAGTAATACTAGGTAAAGTTCTCAGCTAAGAAACTAGGTAAAGTAATACTAGGTAAAGTTGTCACCTAAAAGACTAGGTAAAGTAATACTAGGTAAAGTTCTCAGCTAAGAAACTAGGTAAAGTAATACTAGGTAAAGTTGTCACCTAAAAAACTAGGTAAAGTTCTCAGCTAAGAAACTAGGTAAAGTAATACTAGGTAAAGTTGTCACCTAAAAGACTAGGTAAAGTAATACTAGGTAAAGTTCTCAGCTAAGAAACAAGAAACTAGGTAAAGTAATACTAGGTAAAGTTGTCACCTAAAAGACTAGGTAAAGTAATACTAGGTAAAGTTCTCAGCTAAGAAACTAGGTAAAGTAATACTAGGTAAAGCCCAGAAAAACTAGGTAATACTAGGTAAACCTAAAACGCTCGAAATCAAGTCAAAATATTATTTTTGGTTCAATAGAACAATGATGAAGTTAGTGGAGTTAAAATTTACGAAATTTGGCTCATTTCAAGTAAATATTTGTATTTTATTCATCAAATAAGTCAGAAATTCATTCTGTGGGTTACTGTAATTGTGGGAAAGCCGGAAATTTGAGGGTTTGCTGACTGAGAAAGCCATGTAAAACTGAAAATATCAAACTAGGTAAACTTGTTCTACCTAGAAGTACCTAGTTATGTGGAATTAAAACTAGGTAAAGTAAAGCTAGGTAAAATAGAGTAACCAGCATCTAGGTAAAGTAAATCTAGGTACTTTTCCCGAATATTAACTAGGTAATACTAGGTATACCTAGTTACCTAGTTACCTAGATAAAAAGTGCACCACACTGTTTGGCTCTACGTAGTTCTATCCGATCCGATCCGATGTGTGGGGGGGCCTTACGGCCCTACGCTCAGACCTCTGCGGTCCATTGCGCAACCCCCGTATTCGTCATCTCGGACGTTTGCCCTCCTTTCACTGCCAAGCCACTCTAGCCATGCTGTTGGGCGCCAGGTACTAAGAGAGTGCCTGGCGTGGTGACGTCATGGTGCCGACAGCTCCCAACGGCCGCCCGGCGAAGAGGCCAAACCGGTATTGGCCTTATTGCTGGTTTCTCAGACGGCACCTGACGTCGTTGATCTTTTCTCCAATGTGGCATGCTGTAGGAGCGGCAATTTGGTGCAATGGCAGATCCAGTTGGTTCCCATTTTACCTACTCGCTGTAACCAGCTTTCGGTGGCCTGGGTGGAGCGTTGTGCCGACGACCAACTCTTTGCAGCAAGAAACTTGCCACGCCGAGAGGATGAACCACTACAACCGCTAGGGATGCAGCGGCCGCCGTGACTCAGAGGCAGCGAGCTACCCACTGAGCCACCGACGCGGCCACGTAGTTCTATTTTTGCAACCAATCTGACTATTGTACAGGCTGATTTACATATCTCGCTCGGTTTCGCAAGCTCAGAACTTGTTTGTTTGTGGACCGAATCCGCGGACTTTTTATGTGATAGGTGGACAAAGTTCGAAATTGTTTCAAATTTCAACAAATTCCACGCACCATTTCACTGCTTATTTGCGTTGTCAAGTAAATTAGTTCAGTAATTTACTTGCTTTGCTTTTTAATTTACTTGCACCCCACAAAACAATTACCTTACCCCAGTTTACAAACAATTTAATTTGATTTTAATCTACTTTCAACTTTTAATCAAATTCTAATTTACTTTTCTATACAAAGAGTTGTAAAAAATACCCTAAAATGACTAAATATCTGAGTACCGATTTCCGGGAAACTGCAAGCACTATGAATCTAAACTCCTTTTGCAAACCTTTGCAAAACAATATCCTGTTTTGGGTAAAAAGCAGTTGTTCAGAAATGCTTTTCAATTACATTTTTCTAGGAACAGCATATACAGTAGAGATGCGCACGGGCCGGGCAAGGCAGGCAGGTCAGCCCGGGGCGACCCGAATTTCCAAAAATTTGTGTTAAAATACAGAGCACTTTTGTGTATTTTTTTGCGATTTCAGTAAAGTTCAATATAATTGTGTACTTTTAAGGTTAATATTCTGACAAATTAAACGAATTTTCGACCTAAGTTTATTTGATTTTTCTATAAAAATAACGTATATATCAGTTAAAGATCAAAACTGAGTCTCAGTAAGGAAAAACTATGAGAAGAAGCCGAAAAAGTGCTAAATTTGGCTAATTTCGACCCAGCCGATTACATTACAAAAAAATGCAGGGTGGGCCAAAAATTACGGTGTATGTGTATATGTATACACGAAAAACAGTGTGCTCTAGACCCAAAGTAGGGCTTTCTGGACTATTTTTATATTTCCAAAATGTATTTCAAACTGAAGTTTATATCGCGGAAACTCATATTCAATAATACGTAACGTAGTTTGAGTGCAAACCAGGTTTTTGTAGCTTTTGTTGCTTCAATATTATGTTCTTAAGACATTTTCATCAACTATTTTTCGGTTCAAATAGAGTTTTCAAGCCGAGAGCAGCTCTGCATGTGCAGCTACTGGTAGCAGATTCAGATTGGTTTCTTGGTGAAGGTGGTCCACTGCGGCCATGCGGTGACAGCCGGTGACAATGCGCAAAGCACTGTTCTGCGCCCTTTGAATTCTGTCCAGACTTGTTTTGCTGGCGTTTGCTGCCCAGACAGGGGCAGCGTAGTCAGCTACCGAGCGCCCCAGAGCTTTGTAGATGATCAGGAGGCTTCCCTTCTGTTGGCCCCAGGAGGAGCCAGCCAGTGCTTTTAGGACATTGTTCCGCTTGGCGATCTTGGTGGAAACAAGGGAAGCATGCTTGTTGAAGGTGAAGAACAAACGGTCGGTCGGTCGGTCGGTCGGTCGGTCGGTCGGTCGGTCGGTCGGTCGGTCGGTCGGTCGGTCGGTCGGTCGGTCGGTCGGTCGGTCGGTCGGTCGGTCGGTCGGTCGGTCGGTCGGTCGGTCGGTCGGTCGGTCGGTCGGTCGGTCGGTCGGTCGGTCGGTCGGTCGGTCGGTCGGTCGGTCGGTCGGTCGGTCTTATTTGGAGCTGACAGGCCAAAAATTGGATTTCTGAAAACGTAACTGGGGTTTTTGAGATTCAAAATTCCGGAATCCTAATTTCGGTCTCTAAATCCTTAATTAGGGTTTCTGAAGCTCTAAATAGGGTTCCGGAACCCTAATTTGGTTTTCAGAGAGCGTAAACAGGGTATCAGAGCCCAAACTTGGGTTTCAAATTCTCTAAATAAGGTTCCAGAAATGCATTTTAGCTGTATTGTGTCGAATAAAATAGGGTGTTTTGCACGTTTTAAATATCAGTAGGGTTTTTGCATGTTTTACAGCAAAAATAGGGTTTTAGTATGTTTGCAGTTCAGACAGGATTTTTACCTGATTTTAGTAGTCCTCAAAACCCTGTTTTGAGCCCGAAAAAAGGTCCGCTGAAGCCCATTTTTGGTCACTAAAAATAGGTCCCTGAAAACCTCTTTTGGGCATAGTGCTAAAACCGTATTTCGGATCAAGTACATGTAGGACTAGGTAGTGATTTACTGGACAGATTTTCATAATTTTTCACGGATAAATTTGAAAGATGTGCCTACATAGACATTATGTCTCCATGAGCCAGATTGGTTGCAAAACAGAGCCGAACCAAACCAATGATAAATAAATATAAACTTTCGTAAAAAGATAAATATGAGGCCCGCCTGTATATTACTGTAGAGTAGAATACCTTACCTACAGTTCAGTAAGGTTGTGTTATGTAGAGATCCAGCTAAGCAACCAAGAGTATACTACTACTGGCGGAAGCTGTTCCTGGCGCACAATGATTTGGAATGCGGCATCGCATTCGACTCCTTTGATCCGGTAAAGTCTTCTGGTGTATTTCAAGACAAGACACAGTTTGAAAGTTGGCTTCATAGAAATATGAAATTGACATACACGAAGGATTAGCTGTGCAAGTTGAAAACAAGTGGCAGTTCCCATGGTCTGTGGCCATCCTTAGGCCTAACGATAAAACAGGTAGCATTAATCTGTTGGCTGAGGGGTTTGACCCTGACCTAGCCCCCTCAGGCTGCAGCTACCCCTCAGGGAATGTCTAAGAAGAATTTTGTATAGAAAATTATGATAAAGGAATCGCCTGGATTAGGTGTAAGTAAATGAGCTCAGAATAACCTATTATAGCCTCAGAATAGCGAAAAATATGCCTAAAAACCGGACTTTTGGCTCACCATTCCCGCAACCACCCTCTCAACCGCCGCTACCTCCCTCCAGATTTTAAAATTTACATTTAAATAAAAAAATATAATTAAATTATAATTTACTTACCACATGCCAGGGATGTGAGGTGGGAAAAAAACACCGGAAAAAAACTGTTTTTTTCCAAAAAAAACCGGTTTTTTTCCTAAGGGTCGGAAAAAAACATAAATCGCGGAAAAAAACTCAAGCTAAAAATAGCTAATTTACGTCATTTTTCGTTTAAAAAATGGACTTTTGCTATGTATAATAGGCCATACTGACTCAAAACTGTTAGAAAAACAACAAAAAAGACCAAATTTGGCATGAAA
This sequence comes from Sabatieria punctata, assembly GCA_030248155.1. NCBI lineage: Eukaryota > Metazoa > Nematoda > Chromadorea > Araeolaimida > Comesomatidae > Sabatieria > Sabatieria punctata. The sequence continues at coordinate 485,394 of JASANB010006438.1, forward strand.
AAACAAAAATGCAAACTGCTGTAAGAAAATTTGCATATAGCGTTATTTATGGAACCTGTCAGGCACTGTTTCATGCCTGTTTGGTGATTTATATCAATGTAACACGTGTATTTCTGGTCTAACAAGACTGAGGAAGGCGCTAGAAAGCGTTAGAAATCATAAAACCAGCCTAGGATACTCAGAACTTGGGCTGGAGTTTTTTTCCGCGATTTAGGAAAAAAACCGGAAAAAACCGGAAAAAAACTGGAAAAAAACAGGCCGAGGTTTTTTTCGGAAAAATATACAACCCTGCATGCCCAGAGAAATATAATTAAATTAAAATTTACTTACCATATCTGAGAGAAATTTAATTTAATTATAATTTACTTACCACATTTAATTAAATTAAGTACATTAAGTATATTTAAAATACGCCTGATTTTGGCGGCTAACACCTTCAGCTTTTCTTCCAACTAAGCAAGGATGCTATAACAGAATGAAGACCAAACAAGGGTATCGCAGCTAAGTCAGCAACAGACAATGACAAAGGGAGTTTAGGGCGAGGGGATTTACCCGCCTCAGGCTCTGATCAACCGCCCCTCAGGCTACCACAACCCCCTTCAGGGTATTTGGAAGAATATTTTGATAAAAGTATGACTAGTAGGTTTGGTGTGAATGAGCTCAGACTAGCGTATTTCAACCTATTTGAACGAAAAATCAGCCAAAAAAACCTTAATTCTAGCGAAAAATCGGACTTTTTAGCTTAGCATCCTCTCAACCCCCATCAGCCGCCGCTACACCCTCCAGCCAACCCCTTAGAATTTGAAAATTTGTCACTCCACAGCCGAAATGGTAGCCCATGTCTGTCAACAGTAATAATGACAGTTGGTCAGAATTAGAACCTCAATCTCAAGAGGCTTTCTAGTCAGTTTCTGCTTGCATCCACAACAGACAATGCCTGTGAGACTGAACATATGCTATCGCATAGCAAAACTGGCTGAAAAGTACCTAATAGTATCCACACTTAGCTCGGCAGATAAATTGGAGTAGTTTGTTTTGCGGGAGATTACGAGGAACAAGGGCAAAGACGAAAGGCGGTGGGCGGGCGGGCGGGAGCAAAATTGTACTGCAAGTGGCTTGCCATTGAAGGGTATAAATACCGAAACCAGACACTCATGCAACACATGCATGCTGCCAAAAAGGTTCAGCAGTGGGTAGGCTTGTGTAAGCAAATTAAGTATATTTTAAGTAAATTAAGTAAATTATTTTTGGTAAGTATAATTTACAAATAATAATTATAATTAACTTTACCTGTTTTCGTAGAAATTTAATTTAATTATAATTTACTTACCAAATAATTTACTTGTATTAGTAAATTTCTAAAAAATATAATTAAAATTATAATTATAATTTACTTAGCAACAGTACTTTGTTCAGACTCTGTCGTGCTGCGTGTCCGTTGCAGGTGCTTGAACGGGTCTATTCTAGTGTCATTTTGCCTCAAGTTCTGTATGCGATCGAGATTTGGTTTCCGTCTAGCTTGAAATGGCAAAGTTGGAAAGCGTTCAAAGCTTTTTTCTTAAATACCATCGCAACAACTTTGTCTGCTCGCACAAATTGCTTCTTGAGTCGTACAATAGTTGTGCTGTCTCTCAACTGTCGCCTGTCTGGCTTGTTGCTTAGGTACTGCAGTCCTACTTGTATTGTGGATTCTGTTACTAGAACGAGTGGTAGAAGGAGTCATAGGCTGATGGTAGGGTTGGCGGCATCCAGAACTGCTACCACCGCAGCCACCTTCTTTCCAACCAACTCTCGGATATGGAACAGCCTACCATCTGAGGTTCCGGAGTACGGTTTTAATGCGTTTTATCGATTTGTTCAAAGTAACCAGTTTTCAAATGTTTTATGCCGATTATCTAATTCTTTCATAGTGCACAAGCTTAAGTTTTGTTACCCGACTAGTTTTTATTGATTTCTATTTCTCGGCCGTTTACTGTGCTTGCATGGTGTAGGCTTTATACGAGAATAAACTGTACTGTACTGTACTGTACTGAAGTGGGTTTGGGCTTTCTGGCTGCTGGAGGGGTACATGTATGGCTCCCCTAGCCTCTCTCCCCTTCGATGATCCGGGAATCAACAGATTTGCCTGACAGTTCATTTTTGACAAGTGTTTTCTTCCTCCCTCAAGGAGTGGAAAGGAGAGTACCCACCCTACAGTCCCCTGGGTACTCAACTGAGTTAAGGAGGTTAAAACGGTCAAGTCAAACATCTATGACGTCATTTTTGCATGGCTCCGTTTTCAGTGATGGGTGTATACATTGGAGACTACTATGTCCTAGCTGATGCTGACTCAGTATATACCTACTGGCTCAGGAACAGGTACACTTAATTAAGCTTAACTGTCATTGCCAACCGAAATCAGGCAGACATGTTAAGTGGGGGGTCAGTGGAATCGGCCGGCATGGTGTGCGTTGGACATCCCTATGGCCCCAAAGTAAAACCCTAAAACAGTTCTGGCCCTAAAAACCCTAAGCCTAACCTAAGCCTTAAGCCTAAAACCCCAACTCCCTCTGGGTAGCCAGCAATGGCCATTCATGGTTCTCTCTGATGGGGCCATTTTCCATAGTAAAACTCCAAAACACCCCTAACGGAAATGGAAATGGTTGAAATCGGCATGCCTGAAAACCACTGACATTATAGCTTATGTGTTTTGCTTATTTACACAGCAAAAAATCGATAATCAATCGACATCGACTATTGAACTGAAACGCGATGATTGCTCTGAAACGACAAAATGGTTGAAATCGGTATGCGCGAAAACCACTAACACCCTAGCTTTGTGCCTTGTTAATTTGCACAACAAAAAATCGATGATCGATCAAGTATCGTTAATCGATTGATCACATGATTGTAGTTGTTAATGCTAACTCGGCCCCCTGAGAAACGCCCATTTCCGTTAGTGCGGTTTTCGAGTTTTACTATGGAAAATGGCCCCATCCATCAGAGAGAAAAATGGATGGCCATTATTGCTGGCTACCCAGAGGGAGTTGGGCGGAATTGTTTTAGGGTTTTATGTACTTTGGGATAGTTTCTTTGGGATACTTTGGGACGTAGGGATGTCCAACGCACACCATGCCGGCCGATTCCGCCGACCCCCTAAATAAAACATGTCTGCCCGATCTCGGTTGGCAATGACAATTAAGCTGGTATTGATACTTGCGTATAAAAGAATCGCCCAACAACTTTTCTGACGAGCAACTCGTTTCTATCATACGCACTAAACACGCCGCCCGATAGCTTCTGCCAAAAATCGCAACGCCTGGAAGATGTTACGGGCATGTATGACAAACGTCGGCCCTACATGAGTATTTAATAAACCTTTGTATACCGTCTCAAAAGCACACCCTACAGCTTTCAGACCTGCAGTACTGAAAGTAGTGGGCAACCTGCTGAAATTGCAAGACGCTGAAGACGATGAAGCAGCATCGGTGGACAGCATAAAGATCAATCCGAGTGGACAGATCGCTCTACTCAAACTGGACAAGTACCTTACGCGAGTTGCTCCCATCTGCTTGGATGGGCCTATGACCAAAACTAGGCTTGACAAAGCCACAGCAGTCAGTTACTCAGGTACTATCAGCCTACTACTGTTGCTAAAACTCCGACTTGAACCTAAACCTCGACTTTTGTCAAATCTGTTGTGATTTGATTTTAGCATATGTCTAGTTGCGTATTTGTCTTGTCTCGTATTAGCTAATTTACTGGTTTTTCACTTGTATTTTGTTCTCTTGTTCTCTATTGCTTTGCTCTGATACGGTAATTTCTGCTTTTTGTTTTTGTGGCAACCGGAAAGTTGCTATTTGGCCGTGGAGCAGAGTTAGTCGGTGTTGGCTGGAGAAGAGCGAGCGAGCGGCTGGTCCTACTGTTTTAAAAGTATACCCAGAAATACCCATACTTGGGTACACTTGAGTATTTTTGCTGGTACTTACCCGTACCCATGCTCAAGTATTTTTTGGAATACTTACTCGTACTTACCCATCATTTTACTATGATACCCAAGTATTTTGTTTTTCTCAGGTGATTGTAAAATGGGAAATATTTTCAATTTCGGCGCTTTGTGCGTCATAAAAGAAAAGCTCGAAAGCACATGCTGCGCACTTTAGTGGTACGGACTTAGCGCAATAAGGGGCAAAAGGTAAAAAACACCAGTGTACCGGAGAAAGATTGTAGCATCGAACCGCATTCTTAGTCTGCGCTGGCTAGTTAGGCGTATACCAATGGTAAGGCGTAAAATGGTGGAAGCAAAAAGCTTGCACTTACCCCCGGCTCTATAAGGTTGCGACTGATGTGTTATCTGTTCCGGCATCTTCTGCTTTCATTGACCATGTGTTTTCTCAGTCTAGTATCTGTTTAGATAAGCGCAGGCACCGCTTAGGGGCTCAGAACCTCGAGAACGAATTGATGTTGAAGGTGAACCGTCAGATTGTTGCAGAAGCTATTTGTTAGATTAAATTCTTCCTTCTATGTCGTTTGTAAGATCAATAAAACTCTTCTGTTTCATGCAAATATGTAAACTTTGCCCATTTTCATTTATTATTCGATTTTCTGCAATTATCTGCCTGGAAAATACCCAAAAATACTCATACTCGAGTACACTTGGGTATTTTTGGCAATACTTACTCGTACTCGTACCCAAAAATTGGGCATCTCAAAATACTTACCCGTACCCAAAATAAGTTTTGTGATACTTTTGAAACAGTAGCTGGTCCGGTCCAGGAGCGAGAGCCAGCGAGCCAGTGAGGACGGGCCAGCGCGAGACAAGGCCAAGACCCAGGCTGTTTAATTTCTTTGCTCGAATAAACCTTTATAAGAGAGACGCATTTGTTTATTTGCTTTAGCTCAGCAGAGCGGCACAAAGTCCTTTCATTTCTCGCTTCGCGACAACTTTAGCTTTGCCTAAAAATATGCTGTCCATTGAAAGAAGTTTGATTGTTTTGTTCTACGTTAAGTCAGTGTTACGTTAGTTGTATTGTGTGGTTGCTCTTGTGAGCTTGTATTGCAGTGTGGTGCACTTTTTATCTAGGTAACTAGGTAACTAGGTATACCTAGTATTACCTAATTAATATGCGGGAAAAGTACCTAGATTTACTTTACCTAGTTTTAAATCCACATAACTAGGTACTTCGTTCTAGGTAGAACAAGTTTACCTAGTTTGATATTTTCACTTTTACGTTGCTTTTTCAGTCAGCAAACCTTCAAATTTCCGGCTTTCCCACAATTACAGTGGCCCAGAGAATGAATTTCTGACTTATTTGATCAATAAAATACAAATATTTACTTGAAATGTGGCAAATTTCGTAAATTTTAACTCCACTAACTTCATCATTGTTTCTATTGAACCAAAAATAGTATTTTGACTTGATTTCGAGTGTTTTAGGTTTACCTAGTATTACCTAGTTTTTCTGGGCTTTACCTAGTATTACTTTACCTAGTTTCTTAGCTGAAACTTTACCTAGTATTACTTTACCTAGTTTTTTAGGTAACAACTTTACCTAGTTTCAAATTTTCAAAATGCACCACACTGGTATTGTGTAGTCGCTTTTTCTAGTCCAACAATATTACAATTTTCAAAAACTCGAAAAGCGGCCAACTGGTCATTCATATTTTTGGCCTTCAAATTAGTAATTTCTGATTCATTGCAGTAAAATAACAGTACTTCACTACAGCTGACAGGTTCAAAAAGCTGGCTTTGGGCAAAGCCGGCATGTCGCGCCGTTCCAAACGTAAAGCAGCGTGTCCGGCAGAGTACAGATACAAGCCACACAGATACTACTGCTCAACCAAAAGGTCCTCCTCGATCATTCATCTGGTCGGTTTTAGTTGTTTAATCTCGTTTACGTTCTTCGTGCGCATTACAGGCACGCGCGGGCGCCGGATTGCAAGTGAGAGAGGAGAGAGAGAAAGACGGCATCACTCGGTGGCGTTTGCTTGGTCTGATGAAGAGTGGTGCCACTGGCGTTTTCCACAGAGTCAATGGACGGATGCTATACTACTGGATCCATAGCAACGTTCCCATGGTGAGAAGTCGTGCCTTTGACGTTTAATAATTTGCTATAATTAGAAGCAATAAATCAGTTATGCTGCAGGGATGTGAGGTGTGTTTTATCCGCTGTTTTTCCGTTTTTTTTTTCGAAGAAAAAAACAAACAGTTTTTCCTAGGGGTACGAAAAAGATAAATCGCCGAGAAAAACTCGAGCTAAAGATAGATAATGTATGACATTTTCTCAGTTAAAAATGGACTTCTGGCATATTTAATAGGCTAGACTGAGCTTGCATATGTTGGAGGAAAAGAAGATCAACAACGTCAGGAACTGTCTGAGAGACCAGCAATAAGGCTTACACCGGTTTAGTTCTGGTCGCCGGGCGACCGTTGAGAGCTGACAGCACCATGACGTCAAGAAACCAGGCACTCTTTTAGTGACTGGCACCCAACAGCATGGCTTGGGTAGGAGTGGCTTGGCAGTGGAAGAAGGGCACAGCTTCCGAGGTGACAGTATCAGGGGTCGCGAAATGGACCTACAGGTCTGATCTTTGGGCTGTAAATCGTACGGCCCGCGCCACATCGTATCGGATAGGATCGACATTGCTACATAGAACAACAACGGCTAGGCAACTATGTAGTAGATATGTAAATAAATGATTTAATTGTTATTGAAATCCACATAATTAACCCGTTCTTAATTACAATTCAACTAATTCAATTTAATTGAAATTAAAATGGTGGGCCATAATTTAATTGTAATTTAATCGAGATTCGCCTGGAATTTCAATTATTTTTCAACGAGCAATATTTGCACATGGGTATTTTGGAGGAGGTAACGGTTGATCTCGGTCAACCTGGTAGTGCCGTGTTTTGCAGTGTAAAAGATAGGGGAGTAATTTTTTGCAGGGAGTAAGGATTTTGCGCAACACCGGCATACACTAACACAGGTAGTAGGTACCGCACCTGTGCGTAGTAAAGCCTAGCAGTTCGATAACAAAGCTTAGCATCGTGTATGATGTTAGCTGCAAAGCATCGAAGGATGTCTTTAGCCTCAATGACACGCGTTATTGTGGCCCAGTTTGGCAGGACTGCTTCTGCGATTCCGGTTGGGTCGCACTGTTGTGTAAGCGGTAGAGAACATACATGTAGTTGGGGGGGTTGGGGGGGAGGGTTTAGCCCCCAGGCCCGATTTTCGGAAAAAAAACCCCCGAGCCGGATTTTGGGGGGTTTCTGAAACCCTATTTTGGGTTAAAAACTGCTAAATTTCAGGGTTTCAATACTTATAAACCGTAATTTCGGATTTCAAAAGCCCTAAATAGGGTTCCGGAACCCTAATTTGGGTCTCTGAAACTCTAATTAGGGTTTCAGAAGCTCTAAATAGGGTTCCGCAATCCTAATTTGGGTCTCTGAAACTCTAATTTGGGTTTCTGAAGCCCTAAATAGGGTTCCGGGACCCTAATTTGGGTCTCTGAGAGACTAAACAGGGTTTCTTGAGCCCAAAATAGGGTTCTGCAACCCTAATTTGGGTCTCTGAAACTCTGATTTGGGTTTCTGAAGCCCTAAGTAGGGTTCCGCAACCCTAATTTGGGTCTCTGAAACTCAAATTTGGGTTTCTGAAGCTCTAAATAGGGTTCCGCAATCCTAATTTGGGTCTCTGAAACTCTAATTTGGGTTTCTGAAGCCCTAAATAGGGTTCCGGAACCCTAATCTAGCTCTCTGAGAGCCTAAACAGGGTTTCTTGAGCCCAAAATAGGGTTCCGCAACCCTAATTTGGGTCTCTGAAACTCTAATTAGGGTTTCTGAAGCCCTAAATAGGGTTCCGGAACCGTAATTTGGGACTCTGAAACTCTAACTGAGGTTTCTGAAGCCCAAAAAAGGGTTCCGGAGCCCTAATTTCCATTTCTGGCGGCCCAAAATAGGGTTCCGGAACCCTAATTTGGGTTTCAGAGACCCAAAACAGGGTTTTGGAACCATAATTATGGTTTCAAAAGCTGTAAATAGGGTTTCATAGATCCTAATTAGGGTTCCAGAACTCTAATTTAGGTCTCAGAAACCCTAAACGGGGTTTCAGAGCCCTAATTTGGCTTTCAGATTTTCTAAATAGGGTTCCAGAAATGCACTTTATTATAATGAAATGTAAATGAATGTTTAGAAATGTGTTATGTCGAATAAAATAGAGCTTTTTTGGCGCGTTTTAAAGCAAAATACAGTTTTTTGCATGTTTTTAATAAAAAATAGGATTTTCTGCACGTTTTAAAACAATAAATAGGGTTTAAATGGGCATTTTTGCACTTCTGACAGGATTTTTACCGGATTTTTAGTCCTCAAAACCCTGTTTTGAGCCCAAAAAAAGGTCGCTGAAACCCACTTTTCGACACCAAAAAAAGGTCGCTGAAACCCCCTTTGGAAATAGTGCTGAAACCCTATTTGGGATCTGGAAACCCCCCCCCAGCCGAAAACCCAGCTACATGTATGGTCGGTGGCCTGAATTGGGCTTTAACGCCTTAACGAACGTCGACATGCAACTAGGCATGCGAGTACTTTAGCTTTAGCATCTGATAGCGTTTACCGCATAAGATGGAAATCTGTGAGAAACAAAGAAGCGGACTCGTACAACAAGCAACAGTACAATTGTTCGCAAATTTTTGTCAGCAGAGCTGACTTTCAACTTTCAACTTTATTCTCTCAACCCACACCAACAGCATGGTTCAAACGAGGGGTTGGAGACTCAAATAAAGAACAAATGTACAATACATAACGAACCCACAAGCAGCTGTTCCCGCAGATGCCGGGGCTACCGTGACACACAGGATAGCATAAACTACCCATAACCGTGATGTGGTTTAGGTGTAGACTTAAGTCTTCGACATTAGGCTTAGGCATTGCGTTGAAAAAAATATAATAAAGCTATATGTACTCTGGAGGGAGGGAGGGTATGGACATAGGTTTGGGATTGGGTGGACGTTCAAAGAATAAGTTTCACCCAAAAAATATATATGTACTGAAGAGAGTTGTATTGGGAGACCAGTAACACAACAATATAAGCAACAGTCAAACAAACAATGATGAATCCGGACAGAATCTACTGAAATTGCTTCAGCCAGATCTCTTTCCGACAGAATTTTCCCCGCTTCGTACTGATAGATTAGCTGTGTTATTTCTTTTTGTTCCCAAGGAACGCCGAATCCCGTCTTTGGACGACCACGGCCACGACGTTGCATTTTAGACGATCAGCTAAATAAACTGGAACTACTTACAAAAATCTTCCCACTACACAAAGTCTGAAAAACGCTGCACCAGCACACCGGAAGAATCAGTCAGGATTTTCAAAAATAAATGGAATTTTTGTTGTTTAGACGGTTTCACGCGTTGACAGACCGTAAGAAGCGATCGCAAAATAATAAATCTAACGGGCCAGCAAAATTTTGTTCGATTTGCTAAATAAATCTACCGCCTGCTAAATAGCGCTAAATACCGGGCCGCACCCGCCGATTCTATATTTTGTATTTTCCGGTCGGGGCAAACACTAATCTGCTCGAGCAGCGCGAGCGTGCGAGCCGCACCACACCGTAACCAAAGCGGCGCTTAAACGCTCTGGGTGAGCGCCAATTTCAAATCGCTTAAGCACTGGCATCCTGCTTCAAGTCCGATTCAGGCCTGCCTGCCAATTGCCTCCCAGATCGTTCATCACTTTAATCATCCAGCCGTTACTCGCAGTTCGCGCACCACTGATCTTCAGCCAAGTCCTATCTGAAGAATCGGCCGATTCTGTTGTGAAAATCAGTTTAAACTGACCATTTTCCTGCAGTTTGCAACGGTTTCAACTCTTGTAGCTGCGGTACTTATTCAATGCGGTCTGGGATTTCACTCACACATGTTCTGGCTAACTCCAATTCGCTAAGCCGATGTATCGAGAATCGGCTGATTCGGTTGCGGCGGCAATCACTAAAACTGACGATTTTCGTTCAGAATGCCCATATCCTTCCAATCTGCCCTGTCGGACATTGAGTAACCGTGAAACCTTGACATCACGAACTGAAAAGCCTAGCGCATATTCTTCTCCCAAATACAAGTAGTTAGCATAATGTACTGTAGTTTTTTAGGTGTTCTGAGTTATTCACAATGCCCCCTGCCCCTCCACATCTTCATATTATGCGGCTAACGCATTATGTAGTTGGGAGTCAAACACCATTCTACTACTTTTTGCGTTATTTTTCTTCGCCTGCTTTGTAAATCACTTGTAATTTTTTTCACAAATACAAAGATTTTTTGGTGAAACAGAATCAGGCCTGTTTGTATTTGTATTTGTATTTGTGATTGTAAAATCTGCTTTGTATTTCTAAATTGGTGAAACAGGCCCCAATGTGCAAGGAAACGCCAAAAAATTTCAGAACGCAAATTTCAAAGGAAGAAAAAATTTAGGGGGGTAAAAAGTTCAAGGGATTAAAATTTTTGAGGGGCAAGTAAAGCACCACGAAAAATACAGGGAACAAAAAATTTCGGAGCGAAAAAAATTTGGGGTTTACAAATTCGAAGTCGAAGTCGTGCGTGATCTGGGCAAAGTGAATGGTGGGCCTGGAGACTTTAAGCGGTGTGCCAGTACTGTAGCGGTTTGAATTTTACGTTGCGGCGCCGCTATGGTTACGGTATGTTGCGGCTCGCACGCTCGCACTGCGGTGCGTCGTTGGTATCTCCCGATCAAAGTGGCCCATTGTTTAGGCGGTCTGTACCAAAGTGGTCCAAATGCAATTTCAGATTGTTTCGGCTTCTGCAATGCTGTGAAGTGAGACAGAGTCTTCTTTAAACACATGCACATGACCTGACCTAGAAAACCGCAGATTCGGATTAATAATTTTACAGCACAACCACTTTTAATATGCAAACGCGTTCTTTGTTGCTTTCACAACGGTAACTCTTGCTGCTTGCTTGTATCCATCCGTCCCGCCGGGCCACGAGACGTGAACAACTCTATAGGGAAAATGATTTAACTAAGCAAAGACCCACTAACACTGTTTAATGTACCTGTGACGAAGACAGTTCCAACCAAGCCTCTCCTCAACTCAAACACTTTCCAAACCGTGCCATAACTCTATTTAGGGTCTAAATTAGTGCAAAACCGCATTTTATTCAAGAACATAGTTGAACAAATGAGAATCCGCAGTCGCTAAACAGCAAGATATTAACGCCAGCACACGGTGAACACATGGAGAACACAAAAAAGACAAGCATAAACGTTGAGCTTTTCTGTTCCTCTGTACTGTGGTTCTCCCCAAAAAGGACTGTGGTGATTCCGAAAGGATTTATACATAAAAGAAGATTGCCGACGAACTGAGACAGACAGACAGTAAGTGCCACACCGGGTTAGGGTGAATGTTGAAATGAACGGACAGACCGCCCCAATACAGCAAGCAACCGGTTATAAAAGAAAAGCAAACGTTGAAGAAACGTTCCCGGATTTAGAGTGCATTCCCGGATCAGTTTGGAAGCGCGCTGTCTTGCTACTGGTGGAAGGCGGACTCTGTTGGTGTTGAGCAGAGTTAGCATCTGATGGCGTCTATAGCATAACATAGAAAGCTATGAGAAGTTAGCATCTGATGGCGCACAATTTTCAGAAATAACGGGAGTTTTTGCTGTTCCGACGTTTTTTTACTGTTTGCCAAGACCTCTGGCGATCGGTAAATAAATCTAATGGGCTGGGTAAATTTTGTATGATTTCTGGTAAATTAATCTGCCCGGGTAAATATTGGGTAAATATTGATCCGGAGATACACAGGCCACACCTCGCACTGCTCGTGCAGATTAGGGTTTGCCCCGTCCGCCGGGGTGTGGCCTGTGTATCTCCGGATCAATATTTACCCGATATTTACCCGGACAGATTAATTTACCAGAAATAAAACAAAATTTACCCGGTCCCGTTAGATTTATTTACCGGTCGCCAGAGGTTTTAGTAATCAGTAAAACACGTCGGAACAGTAAAAATTCCGGTAATATCGAATCGGCATAAAGCGAAAATTTACGGTACCAGCGCTAATGCGTGATAAAGTTTACATCAATTTCAACTTTATTCTCTCAACCCACACCAACAGCATGGTTCAAACGAGGGGTTGGAGACTCAAATAAAGAACAAATGTACAATACAAAACAGTAAAAAAACTACTGCACTGTTACCAACTGAGACTCCTGCAAATGTTGAAAAAAACATTAGATTTACAATAGGATTTGAAACCAGCAAAGTTTTTGTGCACAGCATCGTTTGGAATGGTGTTTTATATAGAAATAGCATTGTACAAGTTACATGTGCGTTCAGTAAACCCATTGACATTGGAGGAAGCCCATTCCCACCCGCCGAGCCGACCTTCCAGCCTAGGTTTAATCTTAGCTTTTCACATTAAAAATACCTATTTCGCGGGTGGTGGAGTGTTCTGGGTATCATTTACATTAAAGCTTGACCGGGAAATACGGACGTTCTTGACCGGGTTCTGGAATAAAATGCGGTTTTGCACTAATTTAGACTTAGACCCTAAATAGAGATGTGGCACGGTTTCGAAAGCGTTTGAGTTGAGGAGAGGCTTGGTTGGAACTGTCTTCGTCACAGGTAGATTAAACAGTGCTAATAGGGTCTTTCCTTAGAAAATCTTTTTCCATATAGAGTTGTTCACGGCTCGTGGCCCGGCGGATACAAGCAAGCAGCAAGAGTTACCGTTGTGAAACCAACAAAGAACGCGTTTGCACATTAAAAGTGGTTGCGCTCTTATAAGTTATCCGAATCTTCGGTTTTCTGCGTCAGGTCATGTGCTAAAGAAGACTCTGCTTCATTGCACAGCATTGCAGAAGCCGAAGCAGTCTGAAATTGCATTTGGACCACCTTGGTACAGACCGCCTAAAGAATGGGCCACTTTGATCGGTCGGGAGATACCAACGACGCACCGTCCGCCGGCCGTCGTCGGAAATTGGTTATCAGTTAATTAATTAATTAATTGATTGTTGTGTTATTTTTGTGCATCGTACCAGTGATTTAGAAAGCGAGCCGGTTCAATTTGTGCAGCCTATTCTTCTGTAAAAGAGCATTTCTTCTGGTCTTCTAAAGAAAATCGAAAAGGTTAGTCAATTCTCTCGTCAAAAAGTCAATCATATATTTATTTGTTTATTTTATTTTGTGGCATGTAGACGTATCCTAAACTGGTTCTTGCATCTGACACCTCTTCGCGGACCAGCGAGTATTTATTACTGCTTGATTCATGATTGGGTGTCTCCTCATGTTTCCTCATTAATTAATATTATTTTATATTACATGACATTAACGCTCTCTAATTATCCGCCGCATGGCCACCGCCACGCACTTTTGGTACTGGTATGTAGCTGGGCTAGTGGCAACATAGGTATGGTGTGTATCTATATCTATGGTAGCAGCACAGTACCTATATGGTGGTACCGGCCGGTTCCATATATGGTACCGTCACTTTCTGGGGGAGTGAGGTGGACAGCAAAAATTAACACTATAAATTGTGCAAGTTTGAGGCTAAAATTTGGATTGGTGCTGATTTATGACCCAAAAACTAAGATTCATGGTGGTCTTGGAAATTCTTATTTTTCAGCTACTGTAACTGTAGCTCAAAGGGCAGCAAAGTGGGGGAATTTCAAAAACATGATCATAAATCGCATAGTTAAGACATCTGAACATTCTGGAATCGACGCATGAATTAGTTGTTAATGAATGAATAATGTGCAGGAAGTTCGACAAATGAATGAATGATTGATTGATTGATTGATTGATTGATTGATTGATTGATTGATTGATTGTAGGGGGCGGGATAGGAATACCACTAGCGTTAGGCCACCCATGGGTCCGTCACGCAAACCCCATAGAAGTCATAGAACTTAATGGTGAGCTAGAGACAAATGAATGAGTCTGATATTTAAAATCTGTTGAACATCGTAAAAACTGTGTTTTCCAGAAATAGAAATTATTATTTAGAATGGTCATTTTACTGGTTTTACGAAGAAAAGTCGCATTTAGCCATTTATTTTTGAAATTCCTCAATTTTGGGCCCGTTTGAGCTACAGGGCTGTCCGCTCAGTATGTATGCCCAACGACGACACCAATCATTCCTGCAAGTTTCAATTTCAAAGCCGTACTCTTTGAATTACCTGGAAGATTTGAATTTCGGTGGACCACTCTGATTCTTAGTTTTTGGGCCATAAGAGCAGCACTAGTTGGAATTATCACACCAAATTGGCACATTTTGCAGCCTGTTGTTGTGTTTATTTTTTCTGAGAATTTGAGGCAAATCAATGGAGAATTGACCGAGAAAGAAAAGCATGAGTGAAGGTCATGCATGTGCATGGGGGGGGTGCCCAGGGGGGACGAAAATGAAAATCTACCAAACGTTGTTAGAGGCTGCTAGAAAGCCTCCAGATGCGTTTTTAAGCCACAGAAATTGGCAACTGCGCACCCTTCCTCCAGGCAACTACTCACCAAACCCGAAATTTTTAAAAATTTTCCTGGAAAATTTCGATTTTTTGGCAATGTTTGTATCAGAAAAGTGGTTTTTTGGCAATTTTTTGTCGAAAATTTGATTTTTTCCGCAAATTTTTGAATTTTACCCGAACATTTCGTATTTTCAGCCAAAATGTTGTACAAAATTCAAATTTCCCGCCAAAATTTTAAGCGAAAATTCAAATTTCCCGCCCAAATTTGAATTTCCCACCGAAAATTTGCACCTATATCCAGGCAACTACGCGCAGAGACCTGGCCGTCCCTCCCTGAGCCGGCGACCATGCACATGTATGGTGAAAGGTCATAAAGGGATGGGACATTTTTATCTATGATGCTGGTACCATATGGCTCTAGTGGTACCATGTCTAGCCACTAGCCTAGGTACCGGTACCATGCACGGTATCTTTCTATTCCTATTCAGTATTATTTTCCGCAAACCATCATTCATGAGCGCTTGATTTCCTTATTTTTAGACCTATTTCCTTGCCAGTGCAACTGCTAAAAAATAGACTATAAATAAGCTATTTTAACTGTCTTCTTATGC
Organism: Sabatieria punctata; assembly: GCA_030248155.1. Lineage (NCBI taxonomy): Eukaryota > Metazoa > Nematoda > Chromadorea > Araeolaimida > Comesomatidae > Sabatieria > Sabatieria punctata. The sequence continues at coordinate 500,457 of JASANB010006438.1, forward strand.
CGGGTGCCAGACAATGATTGCCCCTTCTCTAAAGTCAGATTGACAGTTGGACATCTTATTGTGCGCTTATTTATACTATAGATCTGCATTTGTCGATCCAGGTCCCTGAGTCTGGATGGATTGTCCGGGTGGGGCCGTAGCCCCTGCCTTAGGCCACACTGCCTGCCCATAAACGCACAGCCATATCATCCTGCCCTTCCTTCGCTGCCTTCACTACTAGCCTAAACACATGCTCGGTGTTAGTCTGGTCGGGTCTCAGTGTAGCTGTCCTCGTTCCCGTTTGTCCCAACACATGTGGTTGCTATTGTAGCTTTAGGTGCTTAAGCAAATCCAGTCAGTTCCCAATTACCTACTCACTGTCAACAGCTTTCGGTGGTCTGGGTGGGGCTTTCGCGCACGAGCACGCGCACGGCCTAAACCACTACACCAGCTGTGCCGCATACATGGGCCGAAAAAAACCGGAGGGGTATGGAGACCTCGGGGGGAGAGGTGGCCGAAATAAGACCAAAAAACGCCTATTTTGCTTTAAATAAGCGAAAATTTTCTCCATCCGAGGAGGTATGGCCGACCGGGTGGGGTTGAGCCGTCGAGGGGAGGGATAGACCCCACACCGCCGACGCCGACCCATGTATGGTTTTCTTAAAACTTCCGTCTTTTGTGTGCAGTGTGGTCCAAGAAATTTTGGCTGCAACGTCCTTCTCTGGACTGTCTGCCCATTATAAGAGCGATCGGGTTATTAGCGGACGTGAAGGCATTGCAGGTGCATAGCTGGGCGCCGGTAGACCATCTAATCGCAGCGGGTTTTTATCAGTGCTGGCGGCGCTGATTTTTTGTGCTGCACAAAACGGAACGCATTAGCATCGATCCGATCCGATCCGATTTGCGGGGGGGCCTTACGGCCTGCGATCAGACTCGAGGTCCATTCCGCTACCCCCGTGGTTTCGTCATCTCGGACGTTTCCCTTCTATCACTGCCAGCCACTCTAGCCATGCTGTTGGGCGCCAGGTACTTAAGAAAGTCCCTGGCGCGTTGACGTCATGGTGATGTCGGCTCCCAACGTTCGCTAGGTCCGCCCCTGGTGTGAGAGAGGCCCCCCGGCCTAGTCGGTTTCCGTGGACAACTCCTGACGTCACTGCTCTTTCTCCAAGTTGGCATGCCGTAGAAGCGGCTTCGGTGCAACGGCAGATCCAGTTGGTTCCCATTTTACCTACTCACTGTAACCAGTTTTCGGTGGCCTGGGTGGAGCGTTGTGCCGACGACCAACTCTTTACAGCAAGAAACTTGCCGCGCCGAGAGGATGAACCGCTACAACCGCTAGGGATGCAGGGGCCGCCGTGACTCAGAGGCAGCAAGCTACCCACTGAGCCAACGACGCGGCCCGCATTAGCATCATAAGAAGATACATGTATGTAAGGCCAGCTTGAGTCATCTAAGACTGCTAAGCCGGTGTTCTCTCAAGTTGTTGCTTTGTGTTTGGTACAACTGATTTAGGCATAGAATTAGCGCTTTTGACTGAGATTGATTTGACTCATTTAAACTTGCTGTACAGTCAGGAAACTAATAACATGGTACTATACCGATATGGTAACGGATTAAAGGTCACCGGTATGGTACCGGACCGCATTATGGTGTCTGTAGCATCATTGGACAAAAATGTGGCATCGTACCCTTAGGTTATTATACCATTTGTGTCGGGTCGGTACTCGGTACCATAAACGGCGTTAACTGCCTGACTGTATTTGGCGACAGAAATTATTTAAGTGAGTTTCGGAGCTATACTCTATACTCTCTACAGCCCGAACAATTAAAATTTCCGTGGAGCAAAGTGATTGCTACTAGTTTTCGGCTCACAAAACCAGCACCAGCTTGAATTTTTGCCTCATACTTGCAAAATATATGCTCAGTCGGTAATCTTGTTAGTAAATCTTGAAAATTTGAGAACTGACCGTAAACGAAAGTGATAGAAACCGATAGGATTTTGTCCAATACCGTGTGTTGCTATTATTTACCTAACCTGTCTGAGGTAGTGTTGCTAGGCTCTTTTTTTTTTAAAAAAAAGGCTTTTTTTAGGCCCATTTCGAATTTTTTTTTATTTTATTCACAGTATGGAAATTTTGGGGGGAATCGCTGAATTTAGCCTCAGATATACATTAGTAGTGCAGTTCTATCAATTTCTTGCCTATTCTAAGCCTAAAAATAGGTTTTGAAGGGCAGCAGCCACTCTGTGAGCAATGCTGCAGGTAGAATGTCGACTCTCAGGCTGTAACACTATGTTTGAACCAAAGTATCAGCTTTTGTATTTAAAGTTGCTTCTGATGCATCCTTGCATCTCCTACGAGCTATATCTCATGCTAGGAAAAAATTTTGAAAAAAAATTTCGAAATGAAAAATTTTCATAAAAAAGCTTTTTTTTGGCTTTCAAAAAAATTTTTTTTTACAACTCTAGTCTGAGGGGCTAAGCCCTTTGGGCAACTACCCAATTTATTCAAAATTCTGTTTAAATATGTAAAGATTGGCCTTTCATCTTTGATTTATGCAACCATTTTGCCGTGCATACCGGTTGATGCCGATTTTCGTTTTGACGTTATTTACTGAAAATCGAACTGTGAATTTGTTTGTCTTAATGCCTCAGTTGTTATTTATACTGTAGATGCATCCATTTTCATTGGCCAAGTAAATGACTTGCAAGAGTTGTTAACCTAGTCCAGAGAGTTGAATTGCCAAAGAAAGTGAGTGAGAGTTGGCCGACATTGGTAGTCGGAAGTGGAGCTACGGTAGTGTCGGCACCTGTTCTGTGGGGAGAGATGGCTTTGTTTAATTCTTCTATTCATTTATCACGCTGCTTGCTGATTATACAATTAGGCGCCTACTAAGTGGAAAAGTGCGTTTGTTTGTTTGCTCTAAATGCACTGCTTAGAGGAGACACAGAGAATTGTAGTCGGTCACTTTCTGATTCCTTTCTTTCTTCTGACCGCACCGATCTGTATTGATTGGCTGTTGTGCCAAAGTCGGATTTACTTTCCAAACCTTCATCCTTATCAATTGCTAGTTGGTACAGCATTCGAAAACCGAAGTACAGGTTGTTCTAGAAGATAAGTAGCTAAATTTTGAGGACGGTTGCATTGTCTTTAGGTTCCGATTACGTATTAGTTCAGTTGGGGTGCGGTGAACAGTGATCGCTTAACCAGGTGTCACTATTCTCTGAAACGTTCTCTCTGAATAATTTAACATTTGCGTGTAAATTTGCCTTTTCGTTCAGTATAACTTTAAAGAGGAGCTGTAGAGCTGTTATTATTTCGGTTTAGTACGTTCCAAAGATTGTTTTTACACTACAAAGAGCCCAAATAGATACACTGTTCGTTCAGAAATGGTCTTCTTTACTCCGATAAAATTTTGGGCATCCTATAATTCAGCCCTCCTTGCACCAACGATGGAGGGACCGACCGGAATTCCGATTGCCATTCCGATCGGAGCTGGCAGTTGCGGTTCCGAAGTCAGAGGTCTTTCATCGGATCTTTTGTTAAATTTATAGTAAACCGAACACCATTTCTGCGCACTATTGCGTGTCTTCATGCTTTACGTAAATAGAAATTTTTTCGCTAATTACGTATCTAAAAGGGCCTCTGATCGATGAGAACATCAGTTTTTTCTCTTTTTTTGCTTGTTTTAGCTCCTCCTAAGTGCTATTTGGCCGCCCAAAGGCTAGGTATAGGCCCATACGTGTAACAGGGGGGCTGTCCCCCGACTTAGGCCAGACCCCCCTTCCCCGAGACGATTTCGCCGACCCCCTCCGATTTTTTCGGCAAGTTATTTTTTGAGCAAATTTTTACAATTTCAGACACAAAAATTGCCAAAATCGCCTGCAAAACAGCACTTTTTAACTGTATTTCAGCCCAAATTAGCGATTTTTAACCAAAAAAGGTACGATTTTTGAGCGTTTTTTTAGTGCCCGACCCCCCTCCCAAATTTTTGGCTCAGACCTCCCCCGGCCGGCGCCAGACCCCCCAACACCCCCTCCCCTTCGGCGGATGACCTGTTGCATGTATGTATGGGCCCCTTAACATAGGTAAAGAATTGTTTGATGTTAGATGGCATCATATGACGTCACTTTACTGCGGAGTCTAGGCATCTCCTGATTGTTATTGTCAGCTTGGGATTCTAGAATATTCTGGACAGAGGGTATAGGGTGCCTTTATTCATTCTAGAATATTCTATGCCTCCCCTCCTATTGGTTGGTGGGCGTGGCCTTCTAGAACTTTCCATGCATTGTAGGTATATAATGGGCATCTATGATGTACTATTGCGTCATTGTTTCAGAACTTTCTAGAGTCTTCTATGTTGTGAAACGGAGTTTATGACGCAACCACTCAACACAAATAAACACAGGGACTTATGCAAAACACTCTAAACAATCACAATCTTTTATCCATCACTCTAACGGACGTTGAGTAGTGGGTCTGTTCGTTTCTGTGCCTGACGGCCGTTAGAATTGAATTGAACGGCAGACATCCTCCTTCTCATCATCTTCATTGCTCGCCATACGAATTCCTTTTATCGTTTTCATGACGCTCTGTCCAGCAATTTGTCCTGTTTTCCCACCTTGCCTTGCTCCCTCATTTTCTTTCTTCTCTGTGCTTTTTCTTTTGCCTCTCTTATGCTTATCGATAAAACGAAAGCAGCCCAAAAAAACTTTTTATTTTTAAGTATTTCCTAAAATTTTTGCATGCATGAAATTTACAGATGCAGGGATGCATCAGAAGCAACTTTAAATATAAAAGCTGATACTTTGGTTCAAAGATAGTGTTACTGCCTGAGAGTGGATATTCTACCTGCAGCATTGCTCACAGAGTGGCTGCTGCCCTTTAACTTACCGGAGTTTTCCACTTATAAGACCTGGTCTTAAAACTGGAAAATGTCCAAATTTAGGGTGACTTTTTGGTGCCCTTTTGAGGACCATGGTCTTATAACTGGAAAATGTTATTTCACTGCAAAAAAAGGATTTTTGGCCAATAGTTGAATTTGTTTTTCACCTAATGGCTGTTCCAGACATGCCTGACCAGTTTACACTTGACTTGAAAAACTTTTCTTGAATTTACAAAAAGAAAGGTTGTGTTGAAGCATAGCAGGTACTGTACTGCGTTCAAAACAAAAATCAGAATCATGTTTTATCTGTATTTATTATGTACTTCTGCCTTTGTTTTCTCACGATGGACAGCTTTTGTTCACTTTAAAAACAGCAAATTGTGTGCTAAAATCGGTCAATTATACTTAGAACATGGTCTTTTAAGAGGAAAATGGGTGTTTATGAACCAAGTTTTCTGATATAAGACCATGGTCTTATAACTAGAAACAAAAACCTATTTAAAGACCATGGTCTTCTAACTATGGTGGTCTTATAAGCGGAAATCTCCGGTAGGTCAGACCCCCCCCCCCCCCCCGAGATGATTTTTCCGACCCCCTTCGGATTTTTCTGGCCAGTAATTTTTTGAGCAAATTTTTTTGCAGACACAATATTTGCCAACATCGCCTCTGAAACAGCCTATTTTAGCTGTATTTCAGCCCAAATTACCGATTTTGACGTTTTTTAGCCGAAAAATTGCGATTTTTCAGCGGTTTTTAGTGCACACCCCCTCTGATAATTTGGGCTCAGACCCCCTTTGGCGGACGACCTGTTTCATGTATGACTGCTAATGTATATCTGCGGCTAAATTCACCGATTTCTCCACAAAATGTACATTAAACAAATGTACAAAGTATTACTTTGAATAATATAATAATATTTCGAAATGGGTCTTCAAAAAAGCTTTTTTAAAAAAGAGCCTAACAACACTACCAGATCTTCTCGTCCTCATCCTCTTCCTTCTTCTTATTATGATGCTCTTTCTTTTCCTCATAATTTCTCGTCTCATCATCCCTCTTCTTCCGCTTTCTCTTTCTGCTAATTTTTTTCATCCTCTGTCTTTTCATCTTATTTACTTCCTTTGTCTCTTCACTTCATCCACCACACCACAATCAATAGTCTTTCGCCAAATTTCTCAGTATGCGCGCAATGGTTTCATTAATTAATAAACGATGAAAAATTAATTGAACTGAGTCGATATAGGACGGACTGAGTGAGAACGAAGCGTTTGGTCTGTATTGTACCTTTCGGTAATCCGATTTTGCCTTTTGATTGATGTTTAGGTAATTTTTATCTTTTTTTGTCGTTTTTAATAACTCAATATAGCTGATTTCTAGTACTGAGAACGCTCCAAAATCAATCGGAATTTTTCAGCTAAAAATCGTCAAAAACCGCTAATTTGGGTTAAAAAAGTGCTGTTTTACGGGCTTCTTTAACAATTTTAGTATCTGAAATTGTAAAAGATTGTAAAAGTATGCTGAAAAGGCCAACCGCTTTTCTCATTTCTGCTCGTAATAGCGCAGAGTGTGGTTGTTTGTTTTTGAGTTCCACTGTCCTTTCGGACAGCTCAGGTCAGGACACCCCTCGCTCTTTTCAGAGCCCTTCAATGTGGTAACCCTGTCTGCAATCAACCCTCCCATACATGTGCATGGTCGGCGGCTCAGGGAGGGACGGCCAGGTCTCCGTGCGTAGTTGCCTGGATATAGGTGCAAATTTTGGCGGGAAATTTGAATTTTCGCCCAAAATTTTGGCGGGAAATTTGAATTTTATCCAAAATTTTGGCTGAAAATACGAAATTTTCGGTTAAAATTCAAACATTTGCGGTAAAAATCAAATTTTCGACAAAAAATTGCCAAAAAAACCACTTTTCTGATAGAAACATTGTCAAAAAATCGAAATTTTCCAGGAAAATTTGAAAAGATTTCGGGTTTGGTGCGTAGTTGCCTGGAGGAAGGGTGCGTAGTTGCGTAGTTGCCAAAATTGATTTCTGTGGCTTAAAAACGCATCTGGAGGCTTTCTAGCAGCCTCTAGCAACGTTTGGTAGATTTTCATTTTCGTCCCCCCCTGTCCCCCCCTGGGCACCCCACATGCACATGTATGAACCCTCCCCTTTGCTGCCATTAGGTGCTTAGGCAGCGCCGGTTCGGTTCCCATTTACCTACTGGCCATCACCAGCTTTCGGCGGTCTGGGTTGGGCTTCACGTCGACTACTTCCAGTCGCTTCGACCGGTTTCGAACCCACAAACAACCGCTCTCACGGATGCTACGACCGCCGTGACACACTGACTAGCGTAAGCTAGCTACCCTTGGCCAAGACGCGACATGTGCAAGCAATGCAAGTTAGACTTGTCCCTCCCACACGTGCCTGTTGACGTATAAGCATCACATGGACATAATGGTGTGAAGGAGAGTAGGCAGCTAGTAATAATTAAGCTGATGAACTGTTTGTTAGTACGTGCGGTGCGGTGCCAAAGGCCCGAGGCGTGGCTTCCGCTACCTGATTGTAGCTGCTCTTAATGCTAATAGTACGGTTATGGTGGTGAGCTTGATGCTATTATTCAGGTTGCCCCGCCTGGGCTTAATCATTAGGCTTGTTTTGTCTGGCCGCTAGCCTGCCGCAGCTAAAAAACCGCTCGGCCATCTTTTGGCGCATTGCGCACGTGCGTACGATATTGGCAAGATATGTCCTCCCATCGGCATTTATACTGGTCCTCGCAACACAACAGACATTACTACTCCTGGTATGCTCTCCACTCACTCACTCACTCCTAGATAAGGCTTAGTCAAAACGATTAGGCACAACCAGAAGGCCCTGCTTTTTTGCAGGCCCAGCTGCTATTACGATCAAACCATGATGCAAGTGACGTCAGCAACTGCTGGGGGACCCCCGCCCACCGCTATGTCGGTGCAGCCGCAGAATTTGCATACTGTCAGTCAGGCCGGCACTCAAGGCTATCTAAATGTGGAGGTATTTGTTGAGTCGTGGAAACAATAATGTACATAATACAGGTGGGCCATTTATCCATCTCGGGTTTTGTGTTGTTGTAAGTTTTGTGTTGGTCAATCAATTTGGCTGAAATCTTAGCACAACAAGAACATACCTTCAGAATTTTCAGTCTCAAAGTTTTGGCCAGATCTGTCTCTTCAACCACTACTTAGGCACATCCATGTGTCCAAAGTCACAGCGGAGACGTGGAAGTGCATATCCGGTGGTTGAAGTGAAAGACTTGGTTTAAACTTTGAGAATGAAAATTCTGAAGGTATGTACGTGTTGTGCTAAAATTTCAGCCTAATTGATTGACCAACACAAAACTTACAGCAAGACGAAGTCCTGTATGGATAAATGGCACACCATGTATAGTTCCTATTTTGAAATAATTCATTAATATTACTACGTGTTTGTTTCACTGGCTGGTTTTTGCTATTAATTGCACGCATGCTTGCTCGTACATAAAACAAGAACGGGTCACTAAGTGAGCTTGAATTTATGTAAAAAGCTAAAAATTGAACAGTAGCCAAATTCCGGCTATAGAGCTACTTGTGCTTTTCAGAAGTTTAAATTTGACGAAAATCTAAATTTAAAATCTCTTCCAGTAGACTTTCAAATTTTCTACCGGTTTATTTTCTTGGTTATCGCTTAAAACAGTTGATTTAAGCTGACCTGTCACATTCCAGATAGTAACTGCAAATTCAGTTCCTGTCACTTTTTTCGTACTTCACACTCTTATCTGATCAAAGCCAGCTGGTCTCTGAAGAAGCAAAATAAAGGGGGCTTTTTATAGGTGACCAGCGCTTGCGTTTCCACCGCAGCCGGCTATACCGGCATTCCAGTGGTGTCGGGGGTGGACAGCGGAGGGGTGTTCGACGCGAAACCCCCGCAGATGGTCGGACCGCATACAATGGTAGCTCACTCTCACATGGCAGCCTCGTTTGGAACCTCTGAGCCAACGCTAACTGAGGCGGCTTTGGGACACACGCAGAATGCTACATTCGGGCTCGGTCCGGCCCCCATGCAACCCATCCACTCCCAACACAGCACCCCCACCTCCTCAGATGCCTGCGCCAATATTGTCCACTGTTTGATGTGCTACCACACGGTAAGACCACTGAATAGTTGGTGAGCTGAGATTATTGGAATGGTCCGCAAAACCATTTTTAATTGTAATAGAACGGGTTAATCTTCTTGTTGTTTGTGTGTTTGTTTTATTTGTTTATTTGTCTGTTTATTTTATGTTTGTTTCCGATCCGATTTGAGGGTCTTACAGCTTACGATCAGACTTGCGGTCCATTTCGGGAACCCTGTGATTGGTCATCTGGGACGCTGCCCTTCTTTCACTACCAGCCACTCCTAGCCATGCTGCTGGGTGCCGGTCACCGGGAGGGCGGCCGGCGTGTTGATTCCATGGTTCTGAGCCTCCCGACGACCACCGGTGCCCCATATGCCAGAGGGCTCCCAGCATAGTTGGTTTCTCAGACAGCTTCTGACATCGTAGATCTTCTCCAACGCGGCATGCTTGTGGAGTGGCTTCGGTGCTTAGGCAGATCCAGTCGGTTCCCATTTTACCTACTAGCTGTCGCCAGCTTTCGGTGGCCTGGGTGGAGCTTTGCGCCGACCACCAACTCTTTGCGGCAAGAAACTTGCCGCGCCGAGAGGATGAGCGCACAGTGGGTTTGCGGCCTAAACCACTACACCAACTGTGTCGGCTTATATCTGTCTGTTTATATTTTATTTTGTTTGTTTGATTCTTTATGTTTCAGTCTTTTCTTCATTTTGCTCCTATAATAATGCTAAGAATATTATATAGAGAAATGCACGCACTTCAGCATACCTAGCCTAGTAAGGTGCGGCGGTCTACGTGCAATGCGTATGCTGATTTTATTGTTATAAGCAGAGATTTTTTGCACGGCACCGGCCAGGCAATTACCGCCGGCCGCTTACGACTAGCAACGCACGATTTATGGCAGGTTTTAGCGCTTTTTCACCCAGAATCAATCGCACTACTAATACAGAAGCTGAGCTTTCTTACAGGGAAGGGAGGAGGAGTTCAGTAGAAAGGCGATCGAAAGTCTCATCAAGAAGCTGAAAGACAAGAGAGACGAACTGGACGCCCTTATCCAGGCTGTCACCTCCAACGGAAAAGTGCACACCAAATGCGTGACCATTCAGAGAACCCTGGACGGCAGACTGCAGGTGTTTTTTCTCTCCCAAAACATACATTCTCTCTAACCTAGTACACTCAGGCACGTAACGCCGTTTATGGTACCGACAACATATATTGTACCGGTACCTAGGGTAGTGACACCAGATAAGGTACTGGTACCATATATCAGGGTTCGTGCGGGACCTGGAAAGTCAGGGAGTCATGGAAAAGTCAGGGAATTTTAAAAAAGTCAGGGAATCATGGAAAAATCAGGGAATTTGGTGTCTGGTCAGGGAAGAATTTGATAACATCAGAAACATCTTGCCGCCAAATGGTCCTGTCAGAACTTTTCACAACACCCATTTGAAGATCGGTCTTCTGACTTTAAATACTACTACTTAAAACCGGAAATTTACCCTCTGAACACCGTTTAAAAGCGTTTTATAAAGCAATTTTTTAAAATTTTTCTCACATTGGTTGCAGTTTCCTGACCCTGGTTGGTCAGGGAATTTTGACTTTGGTCATGGAAAAGTCAGGGAAAGGTCAGGGAATTTTGCTATACGAAAGCCGCACGAACCGTGTATATGGTACCCCCACATTCGGTCACTGTGGTGGTACCATATAATATGGTACCCCTACCTTCGCATTGGTACCGGTACCATACCACTCTGTTCAGATTTCGTACTATGTATGGTACCGGTACCCATGGCCATGGGTAGAGGTACAATATATGGTGTCGGTACCATAAACGGCGTTACTGACTGTATTTGTCTATAGGATCTAAACATTTGTTTTTGCTTTTATTTTCTCTAACCTTGAGCAATTGGCTGAAAGTTAAAACATAATTGCCAAAATAAGGAGTTTTTTGTGTGTTAAAGTTTGGTGTACTAGACTTCACCCACTCCTGAGAAATTCATGGATACCTGAAATTTGGAGAATGTTTGCTAAACTACGGCTATGTGTTAAAATTTCGTGCAATGCATTGCAACTGATTTAGACTTGAGAAAATAGAGAATTTCTAAATAATGTTTCTATTTTGCAGAGCAGAAAAAAAGATATTCAGGAGAATCGTTGGTTTCTCTAGACTGTTTTAAGCGCAATGCATGGTATTTTAACGAAAATACCTCGCAGTTTATCGAAGATTCTATAAATCTCAGGTCATTTGTGAAGCGTGGCGCAACAAACTTTAACACACAATAAATTCTTGAAAGATTGCTGAAATCGTCATCAAGATACTTTTGCTTAGTTCCTAAGATATTTGTCCTCAAAGTCAAGCAGTGAACAAGAGGGATTAAAAACGGGAGACACCCACTTCGCCCCGACCGGTTTGCCGCGTGTCTGTTCGCCGCAAGACTATTTCGCCGCGATCCAGGCCGCAAGGAAAAATAATTTTGTACAATTAAATCAGCTTATGTATAGAACGACCGTAGCCTGATTTTTGGGTCGATCGATCGGTATTTAATCTAGTGTTGTTAGGCTGTTTTTTTAAGCTTTTTTTTGAAGGCCCATTTCGAAAATTTTTTATTTTATTCACAGTATATAAATTTTGGGGAAAAATCTCTGAATTTAGCCTCAGATATACATTAGCAGTGCAGTTCTATCAATTTCTTGCCTATTCTAAGCCTAAAAATAGGTTTTGAAGGGCAGCAGCCACTCTGTGAGCAATGCTGCAGGTAGAATGTCGACTCTCAAGCTCTAACAAACTGTCAGATTTTGTATTTAAACCAAAGCTGAACCAAAGTATCAGCTTTTGTATTTAAAGTTGCTTCTGATGCATCCTTGCATCTCATACAAGCTATATTTCATGCAAGGAAAAAATTTTGAAAAAAAATTTCGAAATGAAAAATTTTCATAAAGAAGCTTTTTTTGGCTTTCAAAAAAAATTTTTTTGCAGCATTATTGAAGTAGGACGTGCTAAAGTTCCGTCCATAAATTTTTGTATACTATCGATGTGGAATTGTCAGTCTGTTATGACGCGCACAGTGCGTGTGACGTTTGAATTATGATTGATTGTTATCGGAGCAAAGCGAAACATGTATAAATGCCACCTAAACACAATTCAAAAATTTTTACACCCGGCAAACCAACCGGTTCCGCAAATAACCTTATTAGGGCGACCTGACTCGCGGCAAAGTGGGCGTGGCCAAGTGACCCAAACCCAGCAGTTTTTTCTCTGTATCTCAACCGATTTGAATGAGTCTTTTTTTGAATGAAACATGGATAAATTCTTGAAAGATTGGTTTTTATTACGATACTCTGCTTACTATTTGCTCTAAAAATCAAAATAGTGAGTTTGACACTGAACAAGAGCGACTTTGATTATTTCGCTGCACTTCGGCATAAAACAGTTTGCCACCGCTGATGGCTAACGATAATTTGCTGTTGATGTAACCAAGCCTGAGTGTCACCAGTAAAGCGTTAGTCCTCAGAAGTAGGAATCAGTTTTGTTATGAAAAGCAACCGAATTCCTCTTGTGCCCTGCCAAACTGCTTGTTATGACTTTGAGGACGAATATCTCAGGAACTAAGCAGAGTATCTTAATTAGGGTTTACCAATCTTTCAAGAATTTACCTATCTTTCATGCAAAAAGGACTCATTGAACTCGATTGAGATTTCCGGCGGCTACAGCAAAAGTCTGCTGGAGTGTTAGTTGAGGGAGCCGGGTATACCATACATGGGCCGGGGGTAAAGGGGGTATACCCCTCCCCCTCGACCGGCCATACCCCGCTCCCCCATCCCCCTCCCGGAGTGAGGAAATTTTCGGTTATTTAAGGCAAAATAGGCGTTTTTTTGCCTTTTTTCGGCTCCCCCCCCCCCCGAGGTCTCCAGACCCCCTACCCCCCTACGGATTTTTCCGGCCCATGTATGGTGTATACTACAGTAGAGGTTGAGGTGGCGGGTCGGAAGGGGTTCCCGCACGTGGTCTACGCCCGAATCTGGCGCTGGCCGGACCTGCACAAGAACGAGTTGAAGCACACGATGCGCTGTCAGTTCGCGTTCGACCTGAAGGCCGACCTGGTCTGCGTCAACCCCTACCACTACGAGCGCGTGGTCTCACCTGGAATCGGAAATATCGGTTTGTCTAAAAAAATTGTTTGTTCTTTTTTTGAGCGCAGCGCCCAGCTGTTTTTGCCTTTTCAAAACGCAGCCGATTCCAAACGGTTGCCTGGCTGTCCGGTTGTGGTTGGCCGCTTTTTCATTATGTCTGTCTGTCTGTCTGGTCGGGCCGAGGTGTTTTTGTAGTCTAGAGGGGCCTCGTGACAATGGAATAATCTTTGCTGGTTTGAAAGTGTGAAGCGAGGGAAAGATCATTCTGAAGTTTTCTTGTGATACGCACCCCCTATTTAAAACGACGTTTTTAGCGCTATTTGGTACCATGCCCACCCCTCCCCTAGAATTTGACCTCAGGCCTCCAGAACCAAACCATCCCTTGAAGGTGTATGACCTGTTATATCTATACTTTTAGTATATATACCAGCGTACATGGGTCGGAAAAATCCGGAGGTGGTCTTGAGGTCACGGAGGGGTTCCCAAAAAGTATAAAAATCTACTATTTTGCCTTAAAAAAGCGAAATTTTTCCTTCCGGGTGGGACGACACACGGGGAGAGGGGTTGGCCAGCTAGAGATGTTCATTTTCCGGAAAAATATCCGTTAAAAATTCTGGAATATTTTCGGAAATTTTCCGTAATATTTTTTCCACTGTAAAAATGTCAGAGATACCAAGTCTCGCTTTTTCTTGGCTTAGAGCTCCCTCTGCAACTGTAATTAACTGCATTATCTGGAGTTGGTTAGCATTCCTACGAAACCTGAACATCACGGTTGGGAATAACTGAGTTACTGTGACATCAGTAGCCAAACTTGATCAAATGCATGTTTTCTGGTCGGTTAGAGCGTTTAATTAATAGGTATCTCCCATTTATAATTCATTTTACACTAAATATTATGCCACTTGCACAAAATTTCTTAACTGATTCCGAAAAGTTCAGTACTTTCGGTTGAATATTTTCCTTTTCTTCCATTTTTTCCTACCCGCTAGGAAAATTTCCTTTTCTTCCATTGGAAAATTTCTATGGAACATCTATAATAGCCGGCCGAGGGGTATTGGTCGGCGAAGGCGTACATGTAACAGCTCCGGGCCGAAATGGGTGGAGGGGCTAGGATGGTTTTCCTCAGGTGCGGGGTCGAGGGGAGGTTACGCCCAAAGGGTAAGGATGCTAAAAGTCGCTATTTTAAGAGTGTTTGCTTTCAGATCTGTCCAACCTAAAGATCGACGCCACCAGCCCGTCGCTGGGCAAGCCGAGCGACGGATCGTCGGCGTCGCCGACGTCGGCACTGGGCGGCCCGCCGGATCTGGGCGGAGCGTCGGCGGCCGCGCCGGGGGCGCTGAGTCCGAGCGCCGGCAGCGAGCGCTCGACCGACGCCGTTCCCTCGCAGAACATCGCCCACGGACGCAGAGGTACTTTGAATCTGAGCTGTGCACTGCTGAGTCAGTGAGCAACTATTGCTGCCTTCTTATTCAGTATCAAACGATGCCGCCCCGGCTAGTAGCGGACTGCCCCACTCTTCGCAGTGGCAACAGAACGGAGCCAACCAACTCTCTCCTGGACAAGCCCCTCACTTTCAGCAAACTGGTAATCGCCTCTTTTCTTGTCCTCGCTGGCTATCCGTTTGATGTGTCTGCCTTTGCCGGTGTGGCAAAACCGAACCCATGTATGGTTTGTGTCAGGCATGGGCATGTCGTCGCAAGGTCATTACGGATCGGCCCAACAGCAACACCCGAATGACTGGAACGCGTTGGCGGCGGCGGCAGGAACCAACCCGCAGGTGCTAAAGCAACTCTACGATCAGCAGCAGAGGGTCTCGCAGCTGGAAATGGACCGGCCTCTCTCTGTGCAACCGCGTTAGTTGCTTTTTTAATCTCTATCAATGATGTAGTTTCTTAATGGGACACGCACTAAGGCAGTTTTGTGATGCAGTCAAATGGGAACATGATGGTGAGAAATTGGTAACGTTTGCTGGAGGTTGTTTGTGATCGCTAACCATTTATTTGCATCCACTTATTTTCGGAACTTTGCTTTTGATCATCCGAGTGGGCCTGGTTTGACTTTTGCCGAGTTCGTCTCTTTTGCAAAGTTTTCTGACGCTGAAGGAGAACTTTGCAAAACTGAAACCATGGCTGACTCAGCTGATCATGAATTGAAATCAGATCGAAAGGGATATAAGTACGACTTTCTCGCTTTTTTAGTGGAATCGGCCACCGTGCTCCCGGCATTTATTTACCAGACAAACAAAATGTATGAAAAAGAAACGAACTGTAAACTGTTTTTGTTTAGTACCGGAAAACTGGTGCACGATAACCTACTACGAGCTAGACACGCAAGTGGGGGAGATCTTCAAAGCCAAGTACCAGTACCCCTCGATCTTCGTGGATGGGGGTGTCGACCCCTCCAGTATGAGTCGGTTCTGCTTGGGTGCGCCCTCCAATGTGCATCGCACGGAGGCCAGCGAGAAGGCTAGGTTAGTTATTTTTCTGTAATTTAGTCTCACCAACAAAACAGAGAGAGGCGAAAAGTTAAAAGGACCACGGCTGATTTTGAATGGTTAGTAGAGCAATGGTGTCTGTTTTTGCAGACAGCACATAGGCCAAGGGGTGCGTCTGGACCTGAAGGGAGAGGGGGACGTTTGGCTGCACTGTCTATGCAAGGAAGGGGTGTCGGTGTTCGTGCAGAGCTACTACCTGGACAGAGAGGCCGGCAGACAGCCCGGTGACGCCGTGCACAAGATCTACTCCGATGCCAATATCAAGGTTTAGTTGTCTGCCAATTTAGTTTTCTTTTTATCGCCGTTAGTTTGTCACAGACAGTCAGAGAGACTAAGCCATAAAGGGATCCGTTCCTTGTATAGCTTACCTCTGCGACTATGGCTGTGATGTTCCATTGATGCCAAAGCCGGGAAAAGACTCAAAAGAGGCCAGCTCTTTCCGGCCTATCTCCCTCCTGTGCCCATCTGTGAAGGTGCTGGAACGGCTACTGCTGCCTTACCTGAAAGAACACCTCTTTAACTATGCTGCTCCAGTTTGGGCCCCGTACATTTCCAATTCTAACTTTGGGAAGCTGCAAGTACTACAGAACTCAGCACTGCGGACGGTAACTGGGTGTCACCAGATGTTGGCCATGGCCCATCTGCACCATGAGACAAAAGTACTACCAGTCAAGATCCACAGCGATCTGTTAGCAGCCCAGTTCCTAGCAGTTGCCTCTAGCCCTGGCTACCCACTGGAAGAGCTGATGCGTCTGGCCCCTCGGCCCCGTTAAATGAAAGAAACTCTACCTTCCCGTTATGCCGAAGTGGTAGATATCACGCTAGCCGGCGCCCTCTCCCTCAAGGAGCACTTAAAAAACATCCACTCTTACCATGTGGAGTTCGCGGCTGGATGGCTCGGCCCAAATCGGGTATTACAAGAAGAACCTCCGCCGATCCATGCCTCAGAGACTACGCTATCACGGCGGACAAGGTGCACTCTTGCACAGTTGAGGTCAGGGTTCAGTACCTTGCTACGTTCATATCAACATCGGCTACACCCTGAAGCCGATCCAACCTGCCCGGACTGTGGACAGCAACCTCATGATACGCCACACTTGTTTGCCTGCCGGGTCAAACCAACTACACTCTCAACAAGGGACCTATGGACACAGCCAGTGGTTGCAGCAGCTTTCCTGGGCATGTGACCAACGGCGGCTAACAACAACAACAACATGTTCCATTGATGGCTATTGAACGCCTACTTAGCCCTCTATGTCTACTTAGCCCTCTATGGTTACTTAGCCTTCTATGGCTACCACTCTTCAACAGCATAGCCAACTATGGCTACATAGCCATAGATGGCTAAAAAGGCGGGGCCTCTTCGAGTTTAGCCATAGAAGGCTAAGTAGCCATAGAGGTAAGCTATACAAGGAACGGATACCTCTATGACTTAGTCTCTCTGACTGACAGATGCAGCTTATACTGGGTGGCACGTTTTCTTGCTTCCACGGTTTCGTCTTGCTATAACAGACAAGCACTTAATGCCGTTTATGGTACAGGCACCATATATGGTGCCCCAACGTTCGGGGCCTGTGGTGGTACCATATATGGCAGCCCTACCTTTGCATTGGTAGCGGTACCGGTGCCATATGGTACCGCTCAGTTCAAATTTCGTACCGTATATGGTACCGGCACTCATGGCCATGGGTAGGGGTACCATATATTGTGCCGCTACCTTAGGCACCAGTACCATATATGGTGTCGGTACCATAAACGGCGTAAAGTGCCTGACTGTATAAGTTTAGTGGTCGTCAATCAATTTGGCAAAAAAATTTAGCCCAACATGAACATAACATCCGATTTCACGAAATTGAAATTGATTTGCACGTAGTGTTAAAGTTTGAGCAAAATATTGACCGAAGTTACAGGAAGCTGAAACCACCAGGGAGAGATAAATGCACTACCCTCTAGATTTGAAAGTGGCGCCAGGCCAGTATCGATTGATTTGCAGGTGTTCGACCTGAGACAGACCTACCATCAGATGAAGCAGCAGGCGATTTGCGCACAAGCCGCCGCCGCCGCTCAAGCAGCAGCCGTGGCTGGGTTCGTTCAGAACAGCAACATGCAAACCAATTACTGTAAGACATTTCTTTCTCCCACCCGCCCTCACATGGACAAAGTGGCTTGTTAGGATACAGACTGCTCCATTTATTCTATCTATTGTCAGTTTGGTCTTGCTTGCTGCAACTTTTGCCTTCTTCAATCAGTTGAGCTGAGACTTTAACACAACATGCACACAAGCTCAGAACTTTTACTCTCAAAGTCTTGGCCAATTCTGTCAGTTGAACCACCTCTGTCAGCCGTCAAAGTGAAGGTGCAAGAGCATAACTAGTGGTTGAAGTGAGAGACTTGGCCAAAACGTTGAGAGTAAAAATTCTCAGTTTGTGTGCATGTTGTGTTAAAGTCTCAGCTCAACTGATTGAAGAAGGCAAAAGTTGCAGCAAGCAAGACCAAACCGACAATCATACATGTAAGGGGCCGTGCAAAAATTACGTAATGGTATTTTTGCCCATTTTCGGACCCCCCCTCCCCCCTGATAATCGCCCGTAATAATTTCCTGCCCCCCTCCCCTAATTACGTAATAATTTGGCTACCCCCCCCGAAATTTCAAATTTCAATTTTTTGAAGAGTTAGAGCCGAAATTTTCCGTTCAATTCTATGTAAAATGACGTTCTTATTAAAATAGCAACTGTATACAGTAACAATTGATGATTTTCTTAGTTTTCTATATTGATGAGCTACAACTACGTACATGTACGTATAGTGTTAGTTTTACATAGAAGCCATCATTGGAAATCGTTTTGTTAAAGATGAAACCAAAGTGTTTTATACTGGATTTTAGGGCTGCTTCAATATTGCTTGACTGATAATCGATAGTCATAAACCAGAGTTCGTGCGGGACCCGAAAAGTCAGGGAATTTGGTGTCCAGTCAGGGAAAAAACTGATAGCAGTACATACATGTGCATGGTCCGCAGCTCAGAGGGGGACAGTCCGGTCTCTCTATGCGTAGTTGACTGGTGAAATGCTCAAATTTTCCGCGTGAAATTCAAATTTTGGCGGGAAATTTGAATTTTTTGAAAATTTTTTGGCGGAATATTAAAAAATGTCACTTAAAATTCCAAAACATTCTAGTTTATGCTGAATTTTTGACAAAAACTGCCCAAAAAACCGTTTCCAATACAAATTGTCAAAAAAACGAAATTTTCGGTGAAAATTTGCGAAAATTTTGAATTTGGTGCGTAGTTGCCTGGACGAAGGGTGCGTAGTTGCGTAGTTGCCAAAATTGAATTCTGTGGCTTAAAAACGCATCGGTATGCTTTCTAGCAGCCTCTAGCAACGTTTGGTGGATTTTTATTTTCGTCCCCCCCTGTCCCCCCCTGGGCACCCCCCCATGCACATGTATGTAGCAGTAGAATCCTCTCTCGCCTAAAGGGCCCTGTCAGAGCTTTACACACCACCCTTTTGAAAATGGGACTTCTGACTTTCCGCAACTACTACAACTTGAAATTTTACCCTCAGAATACCGTTTCAATGCATTTTTCAGAGCCAATTTTTAAAAATTCTGACCCTTCTTAGAATGTTCTCACTCTGATTGGTCGGGGAAACTTAACTTTGTTCAGCGAATTTTGCTCGGAAAAAGCCGCACGAACCCTGTAAATGATCGAGTGGATAAGTATTATACTCTTATAAACTCTTAATAAGATGTCAAAGGTCACTCTTGCCATTTAGCATTTGAAAAATTGGAAAGCCCTGACTTAAACGGTAGCTACCTTCTCTAATCTAAACGTTCATCTAAGTGAAATGGAGAAAATTTAAGCCCAATGGCTTCAAATCGAGACTACGAGTACATGTACTGTACATCAAAACAATTAAAATTATGGCCACTTTAAGTGATTTCTGCACTTTAAAAAATTACGTAATGAAGTCGCCAACCCCCCTCCCCCCACCGTAATGAATAGTAATCTTTTGGCGAACCCCCCCCCTCCCCCTCATGCCATTACGTAATTTTTGCACGCCCCCTAACAGCTCCGGGCCGACCGGGGGGAGGGGGTAGGGGGTTTTCCGCAGGTGGGGCGTCGAGGGCGCCCAACATTTCAAAAAGCTCCAAAACGCCTGGAAATGCGTTTTTAGTATGTTTTTTCAGTAAGGACAGTAAGGAGTAGTAAATCGCTATTATTTTGAGCTGCCAAATAATGTTTTAGATCTAAAAACAAGCAAAAAATGACAAAAAAAAGGCTTCCAAAAACCCGATTTCTCTTAAATATCAGCAGTGGAAACGCCAAATTCGGTTTCCAGAGGATTTTCAAGCGAATTTTAGGCTAAAAATTAGTGATTTCTGAGCCAGTTGGTTAGTACTGGAGCCACTACGAGTACTTGTATTATTGGGTCGGGTGGTACCTTAACCTGGCTCCGGGGGTGAGGGGGTTTGGCCTTTCCAGAAGGGGGGTAACCGCCAAACCCCCCTAGTACATATATGGTAAGGGTCTGTAAGTGAAGGCTTTCAGCGCTGGCGCAAGCGGCGGGTCTGGGTGTGGACGACCTGCGACGGCTGTGCGTGCTGCGCATTTCGTTCGTAAAGGGCTGGGGCCCCGACTACCCTCGCAGCAACATTAAAGAGACGCCCTGCTGGATCGAGATTCAGCTGAATCGAGCGCTGCAGCTGTTGGACGAAGTGCTGCACACCATGCCCGGACTGAGCGGTTGACTCGCCACTCCACCCTACTGCTAAGTCATTGGTTACTGTAAACAGGAGGAGTGGTGTGAAAACGCAAGCGCCGCCCCCACTGCCGTCCCTGAAGAGCTGAGCTCCGTTCTACCTGATACTTCTACTACTGTATCTGTGTGTATAGATGTCTAAGCGATACGGTAGACTTGGAGAGTAGTGTGAAAAGAAGACAGTATTAGTAGTGTGTCCGGTGTAAATAGAGCGTGTAAGCAGATGTGAGCTTGTTTTCCTTTGTGATTGGTGGTGTTGTTGTTGTTGTTTACGTTGTGAATGTGGATGCTTAAAATGTACGTCTTGCTGTAAATAGAGTAAAATTTTGTTACTTGATTTGCAATATTGCTCGTAACATTGAATCCGACTCGTACTCGACCGACTTTTCCAGGTTTTAAAATCCACCCGCTCAGATTTTATCAGCCGAAACTAAGACTCACTGTTGTCCGCGGAAATTCTAGTTTCGTGCTTAATTCAAAGAGTATGTGTCTGGAAGTTGCAGGAATAATCGGTATTGCCATTTTGATCACAGCATGCTGACTGGAGACCCACTAAAGATGGAGAATTAAAAACATTGCAAAATTATCACTTTGTAAAACCGTGATTGTTAGTTTTCGGCTCGTAAAACCTGAGTGTGTCAGCATTTAGGAGCAAACTTGCACACTATTACTCAGTTATTATGTGAATTAATTAATCCTGCAAATTTGAGCCAAATCGATAAAAACTGACCGAGAGGGAGTACAGTGGGAAAATATCGAAATTTTTAAAACATATTAATATAACTACATACATATATTTTTCGCCAATCAAACATATAAATAACACATAGTTATATGTTTCTGAAAATTGAATATGCACATATTTTTAAACATAAAACATATTTGTGTAAAAGTCGCTTTATTCACTTATGTTTTGTCTTAATTTTGGATAATTCAAACTTGAGATTCTGAATTTCCTGTAGCAATTCCGGTTTGTAATAATTTAGATAGCATACCCAGATTCAATAAGTTTAAGTGAAAGTCAGATTTTGGAAAAGTTTACTGTCAAACAGCAACCAAAAGTCTTGAAATCATGAATTCCTATAGCAAAAATATGTATATGTTTCCAGAAACATATTGGCCTAAAAAATGTAAATACAAAAAATATTTGACATGCAAACATATTGAGAAACATAAACATACAGTTGTATATGTTTTCCCAAAACAAACATATTTATGTTTTAAAACATATACATAAAACATATATGTTTCACACAGTAAGAGGGAATCGTTTGAGTAAAGTTCGAAAAAAGAAGGATATTTTTGTTCCATACTGTATAACATCAATCCCTGTACAGTAGAGGTCGACTTCCTAGCTCTGTCGAATACGAGTTCGATTTGCTGTTGTATAAAATACATGGTAGAGACTTGCAAAGGGCGACCCGGTCCGGGTTGAGCGGAGCTTTGAGCCTACTGTTATTTTACTAATGGATTTTTATTTTACTATTTACTTAATTTACTAGAAATTTAACCTGTCAATTTAATTTTTAATTTTGTTTTACTACGAAGCAGCTCCGATTTTATTAATTTTTGTTTTAATAATAATTTCAGTAATTTTACTGCTCTTTTGCTGATTTTACTAGTCATAAAGTGGAATTTCGCGTCAATGATGCCAAGATTTTGTGAATAATCGATGTTAGTCCAAATAATCGCTAAATTTGATCATGATGTAAAGTTCTCCAGGAGTCACACATCATTTATTGCAAAATTGACCAAGATTTTGGCTGGAATTCATCAAAAACTAGTAAAATAGTAGTAACATTTCCATTTTACTATTGACAGCCTTTGGTAATTTTATTTTATTTTTACTTTACTATTCGCTCTTAATTATACTTTTTACTATTACTTTACTACTAGTAAAATACCACTAGTATTACTAATTTTTGTTTTATATATTACTATATATTATTTATTTATATAATTTTATACTATACATATAGTAAAATAACAGTAGTCAGAAAACATGTAGTACTAATTAGTTAGTGGTCAAGAAGTATACATTGCAGTTGATTTTAAGGTCAATACTCAATAGCAATTTACTGCCAACAATAAGCATGGAAATGTAGTAAGTGGTCTGTCTATTGCTATTGTTCATCGTTTTTGCCTCGTTTATTCTGTTGTGTTTTGTTTTAGAGTGCATCATGAAAGTAAGTGTTTTGTGCTGTGCTTCTTAGTTTCAGCATAGAGTAATCCCTTTCTTTCAGTCAGTTCTATTGCTGGCTTTCTTTGAGCTCTTATGTGTAGCTCTATCGAGGGTAGAAACCAAAGCTCCGATCAAGGAAAAGTTTGGCTGGACGGAAAAATGTATTGCTGCGTGCAATCGATGCATCTGCAAAAATCACTGCTTCAGCTACTGTCTGCAGAGTAAGTTGTCTTTAATTAAAATGTATGTATGTACGTACTACATATGTACAGGGTGTGCCAAAAAAAACAACCCAGCAGATTTTTCGCTGTAGCAACCGCAAATCTCAACCGATTTGAATGAATCCTTTTTTATGATTTGAATGAATCTGAAAGATAAATAAATTCTTAAAAGGCTGCTGAAATTCTCATTAATGTACTCTGCTTCGTTCCTGAGATATTGGCTCTCAAAGTTAAAACAGTTATTTTGGCAGTGAACAAGAGGGATTTTTTTTATTATTCTGCACTTCGTAATAAAACGGATTCCTGCTACTGCTAAAGGTGGGTTCACATAGTCGGTCGGCGTCGGCAACGCGGCAACTCGGGAAATCGACCCCAATTTGAGTACACACATAGTTCACATAGTCTGTAATGCGTCTGGAGCCGTTCCAGACGGCTAAAGACTTGCCGATGATTTGCCCAAATCCCAAATCGCCACAACGCGATTTACAACCTTTTATGGCCGCCAAGCGTTCCCGACCGATTAAACAGTGCGCTGAGCATGCGACCGGTTCACACAGGCGCGGTCGGTCGGGGATGGACAGGCGCTAATCACACAGCGGCACTGCTGACCAGAACACTTGAGCAGCTGTAGATAAACCGTTTTAAGCAAAAAGCAGATAGTCACTGCATGCATCTTACTTTTCTCTGCGCTCTCTGTGAAATCGAGAGGCGAAAATCGAGCTGTCACCCTCTTCTGAGCCAAAAGCATCGAAATCAAACTTGGGCTTTTCCATTCAGAAAAATTTCGGAAAGATGTCTCCGTGGATAAATACACAACACTGCCTCAGCTTTACGCCTGCGTTAGAGCTCATACGTAGAATGGCCCATTCCATAGACATGTAACAGCTCCGGGCCGACCTGGGGGGAGGGGGGTAGGGGCGGTTTCCTCAGGTGGGGGGTCGAGGGGGGGTTTCGCCCAGGTGGGGGTCCCAAATTTCAAAAAGCTCCAAAACGCCTAAAAATGCGTTTTTAGCACGTTTTTTTCAGTAAGGACGCTAAAAATCGCTATTTTAAGCTGCCAAATAGCGTTTTAAAGCTAAAAACAAGCAAAAAATGACAAAAAGAGCTTCCAAAAACACCGATTTTTCTTAAATATCAGCAGTGGAAACGCCAAATTCGGTTTCCAAAGGCTTTTCAAGTGAATTTTAGGCTAAAAATTAGTGATTTCTTACCCAGTTTGTTAATACTGGAGCCACTACCACCACTTGTATTTTTTGGTTGGGGGGAGGGGTCCCTTAACCTGTCTCGGGGGGGGGGGGGGTGAGGGGGGTGGCCTTTCCAGCAGGGGGGAGTAACCCCCCAAACCCCCCTAGTACTAGTACATGTATGGCCCATTCTGTCACCGGTACAGCGCAAATGATTCAAATGCCTGTGCTCACTAGTCACTCACTGCTCACTCACAAAGTCTAAGACTTTTGTGGCGTCAAAATACCGTAATTATCAGGTAGGCTGGCCGGTTCCAGATGCCGACAAGAGACTATGTGAATTGCGTTTTAACCCAGTTTTTCTCCCCCGCTATACAGACGCTCCGCCCCGATATTTTGCCGATGGCGTTGCCGACGCCGACCGACTATGTGAACCCACCTTAAGGGCTATTGGAGGCTTTACTGGTGACACAGAAACTCGGTTTGCTTCAACACTAAAGTATCATTAGCCCCAGCAGTAGGAATCTGCCTTATTATGAAATGCAACGGAATCGCTCTTGTTCTTTGCCAAAATCTGTTTCGACTTAGAAGGCAAATATCTCAAGAACTAAACTGTCAATGTCAACAAAAATTGCACTAAATCTTTGAAGAATTTATCAATCTTTCTTTTAAAAAAGGATTCATTCAAATCGGTTGAGATTCATCGTTGCAAAACTAAAAAATCTGCTGTGTTGTTCTTTTTCACTCTTGTTCATTGCCAAAATCTCTGTTTTGATCTTGAGGACAAACACCTCAGGAACTATGCAGGCTATGTTAATAAACGTTACAGCAATCTTTCAAGAATTTATTTATTTTTAATTTAAAAAAGGACTCATTCAAATCGGCTGAGATTTGCGGTTGCTACAGCAAAAAGTCTGCTGGTTTGTTTTTTTGGCACACCCTGTATAATCATACATGTACCGGAGTTTTCCACCTATAAGACGCCTCCGGTTATAAGACCCGGGTCTTATAGTTGAAAATGCAGATGTTAAGAATAAGACAAGACCAAAGACAAAAAGCACAATCTAGCACGCCCTTCAATTTCCGGCTACATTGTCTAGCTGGTTTAACATAGTAATATAACTTACAATGCATCATCACCATAAGGTCTTATAACTGGGTTTCTTTTCCGATTATAAGACCCGGGTTTTATAGCAGGTGGTCAGAAAGCAGGGTCTGTTAGGGGCATTTTCCAGTTATAAGACCCGGGTCTAAGCTCAGAACGGTGTCTCTTCGTGTATATTTTACAAGATAACTAATGAATATGGCGTTTTTGAACACTGGCCGTTCAGGAATTGTCCTAAAACCTGCGTAATCTTGGTGAAATTCTTGATTTTATAGGTTTAGTTAGATACAGTAGCTGCTGATAACTAGACGTCTACATTTGAGCTTTTAAGATGCATTTTGCGAGAAAGTCAGCTTTGAGGGGGCAAGCATCTCACGGATCTGGCTGATATTTATATATATTAAAATAGAGCACAGTCGAAGACCAACGGTGCACGCCCGGCCACCAGCAACCCCCTAGAACCGGAGCTACACCCCCTCAAAGTTGGGTCGGCAGCAATTTTCGGGCTCATTTTAATAGCTCTGACACCCTCCATTCAAACGATCACCCTTCATTCGTTTCTTAAGCTAGGATCCCGACTCGCATATGGTTTTGTAGCTGGCCCAATGGCCTTTCATTTTCTGGTGCTCCCGTTTCCAGATCATAGCTGGTTACCGAGATATTCGCCGAAAACTGCGAAATTTCCACAAAATGCCACTCCGTTTTTTTTCGAAAAATCTTTATAACTTTTTGTGCAAAGGCCCTGCCAAGCTAATGTTTTAACAAAAGTTAGGCATGAGTTGGCCAAACAAAATGAGCGCCCCAAAGTGTGCGGTTAGGGGGGGGGGAGGGGGGTGTTTTGGCCTCTCAAAGATGTTCGAAAAAATTTTTTTCTGCAAAGCTTAGTTGTTAACATACTGTTATATGCAGTTTTGTGTGCTGAGTTCGAAAATGCATTCAGTTTAGCTAGATTCGCTCTGGATCGGGAGAAATTGGCGTCCAAAGTTGAGACCAACCCTTTTTCTTGACTGGCACTACTTGCTAGTATGACCGTTAACCGCGGCGCAATGCAGTTTTTCTTATGTAATTTTTGCTGCTGATTCCGAAAATAACTTTATTTTTGCTCTACTTTTGAAGATATCGGCATTTTTATGATTTGGGAACAAAACGGCTGCACTTGCTATAACATGCTCGTTTGAAAGGTGACTCAATTCAATCGCATCTAGGGTACAGAGCCATAAAAATTTATATCACCTAATGCAGTTGTTGCCGCTAATTACGAAAATGACATCTGTTTTTCAATCTGACTGCTCCTGAGCTACTTATGTAACTTTTATGCTCTGGTACTCAGACAATAAGTTATCTGTCAAATCTGGACGTAATATGGTATCTATCTGGTGCAGTTTTCTCCGCTGATTCAGAATATTATCATATTTTTGCGCTACGGCCACTCTGTCGCAAGTTATGGACCTCGAAAGTTTCATTAAGAAACATGCCGTGAGAAGCTGTAATCCTAAAATAAATGTTCAGCATTCGTGCATTTCTGAAATGAACCTTTTGTCAGTCAATAGTGTACCCGACCTATTTTGACCCGCTGAGTTCAAAAATGGCGTTTGTTTTAATCTATAGTTACTCGTTTTGGAGATACATGAATATTAATGCAAATTTTGTTTGATCAGTAATATCTCAAAATTGAACAGCAGTAGAGAAAAACAAACGCCATTTTTGAACTCAGCGGGTCAAAATAGGTCGGGTACACTATTGACTGACAAAAGGTTCATTTCAGAAATGCATGAATACTGAGCATTTATTTTAGGATTACGGCTTCTCACGGCATGTTTCTTAATGAAACTTTGGAGGTCCATAACTTGCGACAGAGTGGCCGTAGCGGAAAAATATGATAATATTCTGAATCAGCGGAGAAAACTGCACCAGATAGATACCATATTATGTCCAGATTTGACAGATAACTTATTGTCTGAGTACCAGGGCATAAAAGTTACATAAGTAGCTCAGGAGCAGTCAGATTGAAAAACAGATGTCATTTTCGTAATCAGCGGCAAAAACTGCATTAGGTGATATAAATTTTTATGGCTCTGTACTCTAGATGCGACTGAATTGAGTCACCTTTCAAACGAGCATGTTATAGCAAGTGCAGCCGTTTTCTTCCCAGATCATAAAAATGCCGATATCTTCAAAAGTAGGCAACGTAGAGCAAACATAAAGTTATTTTCGGAATCAGCAGGAAAAACTACGTAAGAAAAACTGCATTGCACCGCGGTTAATGGTCATACTAGCGAGTGGTGCCAGTCAAGAAAAAGGGTTGGTCTCAACTTTGGACGCCAATTTCTCCCGATCCAGAGCGAATCTGTGGAAATTTCGCAGTTTTCGGCGAATATCTCGGTAACCAGCTATGATCTGGAAACGGGAGTACCAGAAAATGAAAGGCCATTGGACCAGCTACAAAACCATATGCGAGTCGAGATCCTAGCTTAAGAAACGAATGAAGGGTGATCGTTTGAATGGAGGGTGTCAGAGCTATTAAAATGAGCCCGAAAATTGCTGCCGACCCAACTTTGAGGGGGTGTAGCTCCGGTTCTAGGGGGTTGCTGGTGGTCGGGCATGCACCGTTGGTCTTCGACTGTGCTCTATTTTAATAGATATAAATATCAGCCAGATCCGTGAGATGGCCCTGCTTGCCCCCTCTCTTCGGCACCAAAGCTGACTTTCTCGCAAAATGCATCTTAAGTTTTCAAAACTTGTTTAAAACTGAGCCATTCAGACTTAAACGTAAGTCAGCTGTTGCAAAGATCAAAACCAGTGTAGTTCATGCATTTCATGCAGAACATTGAGTTTTAATTGTAAAATACTGATTTTCCACCTACAAGACGGGTCTTATAACTGGTGCAAAAATGTGACCCCAAATTTAGGCATTTTCCGGTTATAAGACCCGGTCTTATAATAGGTGGAAAACTCCGGTAGCTGGGTTTTCAGATGGTGAGAATTTTTCTTATCCTCTCTTCTGCGTTGCACTTATGGAGGTTTGACTGTATACTGTTTGTTAGTAGCAAAACGTATGAAATGCACGGTAACTACAAAAAACGCCAGAACGTTTGTTGAAACACATATGTAGCTAGTAAGAAAGAAAGGAAAAGAAATTCAAATACACAGGCAAAAACTGTTTTAGCGGACAGCTCAGAATGCTACAATCGACAGCGCAAATGTTGTTTGTGTTTCAACAATCGCGGAAAGCGCATGCTGGAAGGTGCCGCAGCGGCAGTGCACGAGCTTGTTGCTTATGCTATCAAACATGTTGAAGAGCCGTTGGCACGAGTGAGGATGCACTTCGCCATAGATGTGCCGGCTGGCACTGATAGAGCAAAAGCATACATCCAACTACCAACCCATCTGAAAGCACAGGACACTCAGGTTAGAGATGTGCACGGGCACCTTTTTTCCGGCCCGGCCCGGCCCGGCGGGCCGATCAGGTGAGGCATGCCCGGCCCGCCATGCCCGGCGGGCATCAAAATCGGGCCCGGCCCGGCCCGGGGGGCCTGAAAATGGTGCCCGGCCCGGCCCGGCCCGCCCAAAATCCGGCCCGGCCCTGTCCGGCCCGTTAATTTTGCTTTGTCTTACTAAATTTTTCAAAATTTGGCACGAATTTTCAGATTAAAAGCAAAATTTCATGTTAAGCTTTGGAAATTGTCATTTTAAAACAGCGAATTTCAAATTTATGCTTGCTTTTAATTGAAGTGCGAACTTTTATTGGGTTGTTTTCCAGGAATTGGATATCGGGTTTTTTGTCATTGGTAAAGATACACAATGTACTAATACCATAAGATGTACATTAAAAATATCCAGGGCAGTGGGGGTGGTTGACTCCCTTTTTAAAGCCAGACGCAGAAGCTCAACCCTATAAATCAAAGTTTGCACTTGAATCTAAGCCTGAGCTGCAAATTGAGGCTTAAAATTAAGTTGGTCGGCAGGTGGGGTAAAGGCTTGTGTACGAACGGCACCAAGGCTGAAATTACTGTTAAAATAATTCTGCATATGGTAGAACGGCGGGTATTTTGAATTCATTTGGGCAATGCTAAGCTAATCAAGGTGTTCTATTTTGTATTCTGCTGTTCTTTTTCTTTATACATGCCCGACGGGCATCAAAATCGGGCCCGGCCCGGCCCGGGGGGCCTGAAAATGGTGCCCGGCCCGGCCCGGCCCGCCCAAAATCGTTGACGGGCATGCCCGGCCCGTGCACATCTCTAACTCAGGTTATGCTCGACCTGTGGCATGGAGAGACCGAAGAGACAGCAAAATTAGTAGGCGATGCAAGTGTGAAAGCCTACCATGACATAAAGAATGGGGAACTGTTGGAGCTTCCAGTGCCACATGGAGCCCAGGCCAAACGGAATATCCAGGCCAGTGTGCCCACAGATGAACAGAAGTCTCAACAAGTTCTGGCCGATGTTAGAGTGTCAGTGCAAAAGCAAATTAAGCCACAGACATTAACGGTCAAACTACCAAATGGAGCCAATCCTCAAGGAAACCCAACCTCAGTACCAGTTGCAATAGTCCGGGACAGGGGTGAACACCATGTTGCATATGCCGAAGTGAATGTTGCACATGGTCACGAGTTGCCAGCTGGCACTGAAATCCCTGTGACAGTGCACACTGGTGCAACGTATGACGAAGCTGTTTATGAAACTCTACGATTACAAAAGCCAAAGACAATGGAAACCAGTTCAGCTACTCATTTAGAAAAGCATCCATCTGCCTTAGCACAAGAGCAACTACAACACCCTCAAGATGTAGAAGAGAGTTCGATTCCTGAACTGGAGAAAAGGGTTGCAGAAACGCCTACACAGTCAAGCAGTCACTCCCTAGAAAGCAGCATTGGTGATGAGCACAGAGTGCCAGGTGATGAGCCCTCTTCGTCTTCAGTCCACCAACCAAGTGCTGAATCTGGAGATGCCAGTGCTGCGAGTCATCTAGAGCAGGAACATACATCCTCTGGTGTTGAAGCGGCGCCTCCCACTGTTAAACAAACGAAACTGGCAGTGAGTGAGGTTCCTGCAGCAATTGAACGCATGGAAGAGCCACTGGCAAAGGTCAGGATGAAGTTTTCCAGTGATGCTCCTGTTCATCATGCATACGTTCGGGTACCACAAGCGTTGAAACCAAAAGACACCGAATTCTCTCTTAGTATCCTGCATCCAGACGATCTAACTAAGGAAGTGGGTTCTGCTGAGGTGCTGGCGTTCCATGATTTGAAACCTGGGCAATTGTTGGAGGTGAAGTTACCAGATCAGGCCAAAGGCGGACAGAAAATACTGGCCAGTGTGCCTACAGAGGAACAGAAATCACAAGAAGTATTGGCCCATGTCACACTGACCGCAAAGCGTCATATTGAACAACAAAAATTTAGGGTTTGGCTCCCAGATGGGGCTAGACCAGGCAATCCAACCACAGTACAAGTACGCGGAAGGTCTGGAAGAGAAGCTAGAGTTGTTGCAGAGGCAAAGGTGTATGTTGAACGTGAGCTACCACGTGGCTTCCATTTCCCAGTTGAACCAATTACAGGCCTAACGTCAGGCACCACAACTATGTATGAGACTGTAAGAAATTCTGCACTACCAGCTGTTAGGCCAAGCAAACTACAGTCTGGAGTGGTTCATGAGGCCACTGATTCTGTCAAATGGACTGCAGCTCCCAAAACCAGCTCAATGAGAAAAACTTACAAGCGGCCATCTATGGTCCGAGTTCCAGGTCCAGGAAGTCTGCCTCAAGGACACCATGGTGTTGCTCCATCTACCAGTCAGTTGGCAGGCCAACATCCAGGAAGTCTGCCTCATGGACACAGTGGTGTTGCTCCATCTACCAGTCAGTTGGCAGGCCAATATCCAGGAAGTCTGCCTCATGGACACAGTGGTGCTTTGCCATCTACCAGTCATTTGGCAGGCCAATATCCAGGAAGTCTGCCTCATGGACACAGTGGTGCTTTGCCATCTACCAGTCAGTTGGCAGGTCAATATCCAGAAAGTCTGCCTCATGGACACAGTGGTGTTGCTCCATCTACCAGTCAGTTGGCAGGCCAATATCCAGGAAGTCTGCCTCATGGACACAGTGGTGCTTTGCCATCTACCAGTCATTTGGCAGGCCAATATCCAGGAAGTCTGCCTCATGGACACAGTGGTGCTTTGCCATCTACCAGTCAGTTGGCAGGTCAATATCCAGAAAGTCTGCCTCATGGACACAGTGGTGTTGCTCCATCTACCAGTCAGTTGGCAGGCCAATATCCAGGAAGTCTGCCTCATGGACACAGTGGTGCTTTGCCATCTACCAGTCATTTGGCAGGCCAATATCCAGGAAGTCTGCCTCATGGACACAGTGGTGCTTTGCCATCTACCAGTCAGTTGGCAGGCCAATATCCAGGAAGTCTGCCTCATGGACACAGTGGTGCTTTGCCATCTACCAGTCATTTGGCAGGCCAATATCCAGGAAGTCTGCCTCATGGACACAGTGGTGCTTTGCCATCTACCAGTCAGTTGGCAGGTCAATATCCAGAAAGTCTGCCTCATGGACACAGTGGTGCTTTGCCATCTACCAGTCAGTTGGCAGGTCAATATCCAGGAAGTCTGCCTCATGGACACAGTGGTGCTTTGCCATCTACCAGTCAGTTGGCAGGTCAATATCCAGAAAGTCTGCCTCATGGACACAGTGGTGCTTTGCCATCTACCAGTCAGTTGGCAGGTCAATATCCAGGAAGTCTGCCTCATGGACACAGTGGTGCTTTGCCATCTTCCAGTCAGTTGGATCTCAGTTGGATACCAGTCAGGGCTCAGGAAGCTGCTGGTATTGGTGCATTGGATAGTGTATCAGCCGATCTCAGCCAACAGTTGGGTGGAGGGCCTCCTCAAGAACTAAGCAGAGCAGCTGATGAGGCATTGCTGAGTGAACTGATGGCGAAATATAAGGGAAAGAGTAGAGCCAGTGCGCCAAAGGCCCCTGATCCATATAGTGAGATCGGTACTGCAGTGCTGGATGAATTCATTGCTAAAGAGCTGGGAACGTCTAGAGCCGGTCATGTTGAAAGTGAGCCAAGAAGCCCTGCCCTACAAACTCTGTATTCTCCTAGCTCTCCAGCAGTCCCTTCAGAACAACTTGAGAGCTCTTTGAATCTGGAAGATGTTGCTGCAGACTTGCCAATCTCTGTAGATGAGATGTTATCGGGTTTGGCAGAAGAAGCTGAAGAACGTCCCGGACACTTGCGTCTAGACACCAAGGAACCATCCGAAACCCAGCACAGTGCCAGTCCGTTGGAGCCTCCTGCCAAGAGCACCAAGTTTTCTTAAAACTGTGACTAGCCAATCACTTGTCTTGTGTCTCATCCCTTATTGTATTGTGTGACGTCAATCAAATTATATAATGCATTCAATTTAACTGACCAAATGGCTGCATTTGAAGAAGAAATTTTATCGTTAACAGGGAGGGATATTTTTCCGAAAAAATCTCGGCCTGTTTTTTCAGTTTTTTTTCTAAAATTGTGGAAAAAACTCTAGCTCAAGTTCTGAGTACCCTAGCCTGGTTTTATGATTACACTTACATGTACATGGGTGTGCCTTAAACTGACTTTTCTATCTGGTACTACTGGATAGACCCGCCTAGACTGCAAAATGTTGATGCCGACTCTGACTAACTCAAGATTGTTTATGCTTCAAAAATTTTCACCCCCACCCCTCTGGACCTATTTTTTGGCTAGTGATGCTAACTGCGTTAAATACGATTGTTTTCCGTCTGTACTTGTTATCGACACGTTTACTTTTCATTTCGATGCATTTTGTTTGCTTTTTATCGGTTAGTTTTGTGTTTCGTTCTCACTGACAACCATTTATCGGTCGCAAGAGACTGATGAAATTTTACAAGTCAATTATGGGGAAATTTTATAGGTGAGAAATTGAACACTTGACATTTGCTTGACATTCACTTGTAAATTGGCCACTTGACTTGACAATTTTCAGAGGTGAGAAAGCGAAAATTGATAAGATTTATCAAGTTTACTTGTTTTTTTACAACAACATATGTCTTCATACAAAATTAGGGCGAAATCCGAGGACATAATACCAGGGGCGTGCCATCAAAAGTCGCCGTTAACGTAAATGGCTCTTAAGCTTTTTACTAAAATGAGGAGGTAGTGTTAACAGAATTACATACTGAACTAAGAAAAAGCTGTTATTTAGGACTTTGACCCGTAAATCAAAGTTTTTGCTTAGACTCATTAATCCGCAAATTCGCTAATCTGTACAAAATTGCCTGGTTCCAACTTTTCCGGATTAACGAGACACAACTGTATACAGTGTATAACAGTGTTGTGCTGAACGAGAATTTTCCGAATTTGGTTAGTAAGAGTTAGTTACAATCATTGTTCCTGCACTTTTAAAGGGAATCATGTATCATTAAATAGTATTGCTGGCCTATTTTGACCCGCTGATTTAAAAACTTACCCTAGTTTTAGTTTTACCCTACGAGTACCCAATTTCCTGATACATCCCTCCACAGTTACGCACAACAATATGACTAAATCATAAAAACCAGAGCCTGAGGAAAAGAGGCAAGGTCATTTTTTAAATCAGTGGGTGAAAATAGGCCAGGTATACTATTTAATGATACATGATTCCCTTTAAAAGTGCAGAAACAATGATTGTCTATTTCAAGATGACCCCTCCAGAAACTATGGATGTTGATAAAACTTTAAGAGCCGGTTTCTCTAGGAATCGACTTTTGCTCCTTAACCTCCAGACAACTCTCAACTTTTTGACTCCGATTTGGCTAAAACTTTTGTATTTTGGTATAATTTGACCTAAAAAGCCATTTTATCACCTTCCCGGCCATTTTTGAGAGGGTTGCTTTTTCGACCCTCTCACAGATTTCGAGTCATAACTCGGGACCAAATGACCGCAGGAACTTGCGAATTGCATATTTAGAATCAGAAAATTATTCTCTTTCAACTGATATCCTACTCGACTGCATTGCAGGAAAAAAATGTTTTTCGAACCCCTGCCGGGACCGATTTGACCCCCACACAGTCATGTTTCCAACTGTTTTATTTCATGACAATGTAGCGCTATGTTTTTGCTTTCGATCAAAGAAAAAATCGAGAAAAAGGGGGGCGAATTTGAGTTTTTGGGCCTTGAAAGTTGAAAATCAAAAAAATTTTCCTTTATGCTTATTTTGTTTATTATTCTTTATGCTTATTTTGTTTATTATTTTCAGTTTCGCAAACAATTTCTCGGTTTCATTTGATGTTTCCCATGATGGGCGTCCAAATTGTCTTGTTGAAAAGAATTAGAGCTGGAAATCGGGCGGGCGCAACCCAAGCAATGCCTAAGGGGCCGTCCATAAACGACGTCGGTCCAAAATCCCGATTTTTCGGACCCCCCTCCCCCCATAATCGCCTTGCGTCGTTTCTTGGGGACCCCCTCCCCCTAAGGCGACGTCGTTTTCGGTTTACCCCCCATAAAAGTGCAGTACATACAGTACTATCATCTTGTTACCATACTGCGCAATCAATAGAATAAATCCCTACAACCACTCTGGGAAGCTTTTCTGTATGTGAAAACCTTTTGCCAGAATGTACTCAAACTGAAAATAATACACTCGAACTTCCCTAAAATTCCCAAAAAAACGACGTCGTTTTTTGCTAACCCCCTCCCCCTCCTGGTGCGTTGTCTATCGTTGCATTTCAACCGACCTCCCCTCCCCCCTCTGGAACGACGTCGTTTATGGACGGCCCCTAAGTGAAGGATAGTTGGAAACTTTTGCATTGAATAAACATTCTGGTTACTTGGTACTTACAAGAAGTAAGTATCAATTAGCATTGTGCACTATAACGAATATTTACAGAGACTGCTTAGACTCTGTTACTCTCGTTATTTATTTTCTCCTTAAGCAATGCCATGTAAGATTTGCGTAAGTGTGCATGTGAACAGACTAAAATAAACATTATTGATCCTAGCTGCTGTGGGATGGCGACTGTAAAACTCGTCATATCGACTCAACTATTGACGTATGTACATACAGTATGCAAGCTATAGTCTGTTCAAAAAATAAGCGACCTGGCGGTTTTTTGCGAATAACTTAAAGGCCTCTGGGCGACTTGAGCCTCATAACCAAAGTTGTAGACAAGGTCAAGCTATGGCCTGGCGTAAATCCTAATCTGCGCTACGTTTGCTCTGAACACTAATTTGCGCAAGGTAAAAAATGAGCTTTTTTCCTAATTGCGATGAAAATTAGATGACTATAGAATTCGATTCTTGAGTCCTTGGCGACTCCAATGATGCTTTCATGACGTGTTTAGGCCAAACCGATCTGGAGATATAGCTGGTCAAAGCATCGAAAAATCGTGAAAAATGGCGTTTAGCTTCCGCAAGCTACAGCTAAAAGGCGTTAAGCGCTATGCCAATGACGAGGGCCTTTTGCCCGCAGAGCCCCGCTGTAAACAGAGACCTGAAACAGAGCGCAACGGCTAAAGGAGAGGCGGGGTCAAAGGCCGAGGCTACGACTAACGGCCAACTTTTGGCTCTGGGAGGGGCGAAGGTAACGATCAAAGGAACGGTCGGACCGCCAGCGGCCATGCTCGCGAATGTGGGCAGAATCGGTACCATTGGCTAGCAGAGTTGTAGCGCAACCTATGCGAAATGAGTGGAACGTTACTGACGTCGCCAGAGGGTGAGCTACGGTCAAAAGCAAATACCGCAAAAGATGGACACAAGTGTCGCGAGTAATTGGGCGAAGGGTGGAGAAATTGGGAAACACAAATCGGTCAGGGGATAGTTGAGCAGAGGTCAGACGGGAGCAGTAGGACCGGAATGATGAGAGGGGACAGAGGACAGAGTTGGTGGCAGCCAGTTCACAAGTGTGGCCTAACTTGTGCTGGTCAGTTTTGCTCTGTTCCAAAAACAGGCTAAGGCCAGCATCGTGCACAGTGATGTGACGGAAGCGTAACTGGGAAACTTCAGCAAAACGAAGACATCCAGCATAGGCGAACAAGGCCATAAGGTTAGTACGAAAGTCGATCAGACGATTGGATGCGAGAGTGGCTTGACGGAGAGCAAGGAGCAAAGCGTGGTCAGCGGCAACTGTCCAACAGGGAGCTGGTGGACAGAGCCTTTTGGCACCCTCAATAACTGAATGACAGAGCGGAGATTGTGTAGGAGTGGGACAACCAACAATCTCATGGATCCACTGTATACCATACAAGTGGGAATTGAGACTAGCAGGAGACAATCCTTGAGACAAACAAGACTGGAGATAAAGTGCAACATGGAGAGGTTGAGCCGGGAGGGGACACAAACCATGCATGGACATAAATTGTTCAAACCGTTTGTAAGCTGAGAAATAATTCTTGACTGTGCCGGGAGCTTTACTGGCAAGGAGGGTAGAAGTAAAATTGTGGTGGACAGCATGTAAGGACTCTGGAACAGCAGAGTGAGCGGCTTGCAATTGGCAGACAGCTAGAAATAG
This sequence comes from Sabatieria punctata, assembly GCA_030248155.1. Lineage (NCBI taxonomy): Eukaryota > Metazoa > Nematoda > Chromadorea > Araeolaimida > Comesomatidae > Sabatieria > Sabatieria punctata. The sequence continues at coordinate 536,987 of JASANB010006438.1, forward strand.
AAAAAAACTAATATAGCAGCAACGAAATGGGATGGGTGGGAGGGATAAAGGCAGAGAGAACCGATAGGAGAGGTAAAAAAGTGGCGAATGACCAGCGGCCGACGGCAGTCGGCCCGGCGTGGCCAAGCCACGCCTATCGGGCTCTAATTGGCCCGCGCTTAACGGCCACATTTAGCTTCCGCAAGCTACAGCTAAAAGGCGTTAAGCGCTATGCCAATGACGAGGGCGAATTACAAAGTTTTAGAGGAGGAATCTAGCCGAATTGCTAGAAATGCACCACGAAAGATAGAGTGAGGTTGAGGGCCCGGGATGATGTGGGCAGCACCACTATCGATAATGAGATAACTGGAAATAAACGCAGCTGGGAGGCCATCAGGAAAAAGCAGAGGCCAGAAGGCCGCAGAACGCCAGAAGGGGATAACCAAGGTACCTGATGCTTTGCAATGCTGCAAGTGACGGATAGTAGCAGCGACTAATCGAGGTGGGGGGACCAGCCAGTTATTCTCGCTAGCCCAGTGGTGTAAAAAGCAATCAACGCCTTCAGCATATGGTTCAGGAAGATGTGAATTGAACCGTGGGAGTTGAGCAGAGCTCTTTGTAGCAAAGCGATCAATGGTATGGGGTCCCCATAAGGAGTCTAAGTGTGCAAAAAGGGTGGGGGAAAGGGCCCAGTCATCACAATCTGCTAAACGACTGTGTGCATCGGCAGCAGTATTCAAGGCACGCGGAATCCATAAAACTGTCAAATCGATACTGTACTGTCCTATCAAATGATAGGCGTCCATGGCCAGTGCCTGTAAGTGCGGTTTCATGCTACCTTTGAGCATAATAGCTTCAACTCCTTGATTGTCAGTAGCCCAGTAAACACTGCGGCAGGACAAGCGAGTGGCAAAGACAGTCAGCCCATGAACCAAAGCACGTAACTCGCGGTATGTTGAACTACCCAGTGCTTCTGCAGGGGACCAGGGGTGAAAGGCATGAGTCGGGCCCCGAGCATCCAGATCAGGTGGGGGGTTAGTGCCCAAAGTAGCAACAACATGTGCAAGCGGCTCAAGTGACACACGTAAGTTGATCTCTGACAAGGGCGTCTGGTGCGCACGTGCACGCCGAATAATCTGAAGGGCATACAAAGGGAGTTGACAAGCGGTTGATTGATCAACCGAAAGTTGATGGACAAGGGACGCGCCGCCAGACGCGGAGGCGTCCGAAAAACAAAATATGGCTGGGGCAGAGGTACGAAGGCTACGGTAAGGAGGAAAGCGAATGAGAGCTTGCTGCCAAGTAGCGATGGCAGTGACCAAGGTAGGTGGTTTAGGAAATTGAGCATCATAGGACCAACCCAAATCGAGTTTTTCTTGAAGGACAACAAATAAAGGTTTGCATAGCAGGATTGCAGGTGTGCCATACACAGGCGACAAACAGCCAATCAAACCCGCCACACGTAAAATTTGGCGGCAAGACACCATCATAGCGGTGTCCAGGTCCTGCAAAGCTTGGCGAGCTTTTGAAACTTTTTCAGGCAGGATAGAAAGGCGAAATTGGGCTAAGTCAATAAAAAAGCCCAGCCACTTTAACTTGCGGGTAGGTGTCCAGTGACATTTTTCGGGCTGTTCAACAAAGCCCAATGCTTTCAAATCAGACCGGACGCGGTGCGCGGCTTTCGCACAAGCAGAATAATCGGCATGCATGCCGATGCCATCGTCCAAGTATAAAAATTGGATTAGGCCTAAGCTGCGCCAGAAGGAAACCATGGGTTTACACAATGTCGCGTCTTGGCCATGGGTAGTTTACGCTATCCCGTGTGTCACGGCGGCCCCGGCACCCGTGGAAGCGGTGTGTTTGTGGGTTCGAAACCTGTCAAGGCGATGGGAAGTAGTCGATACAAAGCCCAACCCAGGCCATCGAAAGTCAGCAATGGCAAGTAGATAAATGGGGACCGAACCGGCGCTGTCTTGCACACACCGACAGTAAAAGGGGAGGGCTGTTGTTAAGGAGACTGCCGGACCTTGTGTCTCTTCCTGCTCTATAGCAGTTGGCTACTCCTAGTCCGAAAGGACAAAATGTTACAACAACAACAACAACACAATTTGGTAAACAGCCAAGGGGTGATAGACAAACCAAATGGACACACCGTAAATCGCGCATAATACATATGACCATCTAATTGAAATGAGAAACCCAGATAGGTACGGGAGGAGGGGTGAATATCAATGTGATAAAAGCCTTTGCTAATATCGTAAGAAAACAACCAACCAGAAGAAGGGAAGTATTGCGCAGTGATCTGAATAGTGTCCATTTTGAAACGCGGGCACTTTATAAAGCGGTTCACAACAGTGAGGTCAAGGATAAGCCGCTTTTTGCCATTGGGCTGCGTAGCTACCTGCAGGGGATTAACACAGTGGGGCGGTGCAGACACAATTTCGGCAAAGCCGTTACGTAAAAGGTCAGCAATAGCGCTGGTCACAAAAGTGGGATCAAGCTCGGCCGAGCGGTTGTTAGGTCGGTGAAAGTGAGGGGGTGGGCAAATGAAAGGTATTTGGTAGCCAAATTCCACCACCGAAAGTAGGAAAGAGTGTGCGCCAAGCGCCTGCCAAGCAGGGAGGGATTGACGTAAAGAACCTTTTACATGAGATATGGGGGTAACATGCCAGAAGGACTGAAGCCATGAAACCAAAGGACCAAGAGAGTCAGAAATAGGATAGGGCAGGGCCAATGCTTTACCAAGCATGTTCAAGACATCGGGACGGAAAAAACAATTACCCTTAAAAACGGCGGTGGTGGTTGTTGCGCAGCGGACACTGGTGTTGCAAATGGCCTCTCTGTCGGCAGTGGTAGCAGGCCGGCGGACGTTGTACGGGCTGCTGGAAGAGGCTGGGGACTGCGGCAGCGGAGTAGTTGCCGCTGCTGTTGGTATTGCCATAGGAGCTTGGGTTGTTGTTGCCGTAGGGGGTGTAGCGCGGGTAGCGGAACCGATTCGTCGTCTTCGAGCGATTACGCGCTTCATCCAAGCGCTTGCGAGCTTTGCGGATGCGCCGCTCATCATCGGCGTCATCGGCGATTGGATCTTCACGGTATTCGTCGACCAGTTTCCATCCAAAGGGGTTATTCTTGTCGTCAGCGAGGAGACAGTCCTTGAGACGGTTGATGACTTGACTGATCGAAGCGGCGATGTCGGCTTGGGGATTCGTGCTGGTGCCATCGCGCAATGCCAACAAAGTCTCAAGCAACTCTTGATTGTGCTTGTACTGTCGTTTGTTGCCCTGATGCTGGAACGGAAGCTGATCTGCCGGTCGGAAACGCGCCAACAGCACCTCGGTCTGCTGCCGATGATCAACTGCTCGCGATTTGGTCTGAGCTTCAAGAGCAGCGTTGCGCGCCGTCAATTCAGCGATTTTTTCAGTAGCAGCGCGATGTTGGGAAAGGAGGGAGACAGGATCAACAAAGTGGTTGGAGGAATGAGAAGGCGAGGCAGAACGGGCTCGGGTCTGAGACATCAGATAAAGGCAGAGAGAACCGATAGGAGAGGTAAAAAAGTGGCGAATGACCAGCGGCCGACGGCAGTCGGCCCGGCGTGGCCAAGCCACGCCTATCGGGCTCTAATTGGCCCGCGCTTAACGGCCACATTTTTACCGGCAGCCAAGGCTGCCGGTATAAGATTAGCTTTCCGTTAAGCGTGTTAAGGATGCAATTGCATCTTAAAGCGTGTGCTCTCGGCGCCGTTCGGCTGGCTCGTTGTAAAGCTGCTAGCCTTAGACACTCCAGCAGGAAGGAGAGTTTACTCGAACAGTTCGTTCTCAGTCATTTCTCTATGAATTTGGCTCAGATTTTCAGGATTAATTAACAATTATGTGCCTTTGTGCCTATTGCGAAAGTTTGACCCGAAAATTCCGAAAATTTCATAAAATTTAGGGGGAAGCATAGGCAGACGGACGGATTTGGGTGAAACTTCCTGAATTCTTGACCACCAGAATCGATTCTGACACGGGTCCCAAAAAAGTCCAAAAAGCGCCTATTTTGCCTTAAATAAGCGAAAATTTTATGGGCGGGTTGGGCGATCTGGCTGGCTATGACCGGCTGAGGGGGTATGGGCCAATGAGTGGGTAAACCCCCCTTACCCCCCGGCTCATGTATGGTCCAATACCATTATAAGCATCCGGAATCACTTTTTAGGCGTTTGTGAACGTCTCCCATTACAACACTGCTACTTCTGACATGTAAATTTGGAAAATTTGTGTTACAGTACAAATCCGTTTTTCTTTAAGCTGTACCACACCTTATTGGAAGCCGAATTACGGTATCAGGGTGAGGTTTTCAGGGTCGGGAAGTGTCAGATTCGATTTCGGCGGTCAAGAATACCCCATTCAGGAAGTTTGAGCCAAACCCGTCAGTCTGCTTATGTTTCCCCCTATTTTGTGAAATTTTCAAAAAATGCCATTTTTCACGATTTTTGCATAATTTGACCGGCCATATCTCCACATCGGTTTGGCCTAGACACATCAGGAAAGCATCATTGGAGTCGCCAAGGACTCAAGAATCGAATTCTACAGTCATATAATTTTCATCGCAATTAGAAAAAAGCTCAATTTTTGACGTTGCGCAAATTTGTGTTCAGAGGAAACGTAGCGCAGATTAGGATTCACCCCAGGCCGTAGCTCGACGTTGTCTACAACTTTGGTTAAGAGGCTCAAGTCGCCCCAAGGCCTCCCAAAACAGTTATTCGCAAAAAACCGCCAGGTCGCTTATTTTTTGAAGAGACTATAGTTTGCATATGTACGTACGTATGTCAATAGTTGAGTCGAGATGACGAGTTTTAGTCACCATCCCACAGTGCCCAGGATCAATAATGTATATTTTAGTCTGTTCACATGCACACCTACGCAAATCTTGCATGGCATTCCTTAAGGAGAGAGCAAATAACGAGAGTAACAGAGTCTAAGCAGTCTGTGTAAATATTCGTTATAGTGCACAATGCTAATTGATGCTTACTTCTTGCAAGTACCAAGTAAGCAGAATGTTTATTCAATGCAAAAGTTTTCAACTATCCTTCACTTAGGCATTGCTTGGGTTGGGCCCGCCCGATTTCCAGCTCTAATTCTTTCCAAAAAGACAATTTGGACGCCCATCATGGGAAATATCAAATGAAACCGAGAAATTGTTTGCGAAACTGAAAATGATAAACAAAATAAGCATAAAACTCGTGTTAAACAGCGGCAACCAGGACCAGGTTTGTGCGCTATGTGCAAGATGAACAGTACAATTCGTGTGCCAAAGATCTCCGAAATCGATTCAAAACTGACCAAGTTGTGTTGTTTACAGTGTGCAACCCATTATAAGGAAAAATTTTTTGATTTTCAACTTTCAAGGCCCAAAAACTCAAATTCGCCCCCCTTTTTTCTCGATTTTTTCTTTGATCGAAAGCAAAAACATAGCGCTACATTGTCATGAAATAAAACAGTTGGAAACATGACTGTGTGGGGGTCAAATCGGTCCCGGCAGGGGTTCGAAAAACATTTTTTTCCTGCAATGCAGTCGAGTAGGATATCAGTTGAAAGAGAATTATTTTCTGATTCTAAATATGCAATTCGCAAGTTCCTGCGGTCATTTGGTCCTGAGTTATGACTCGAAATCTGTGAGAGGGTCAAAAAAGTAACCCTCTCAAAAATGGCCGGGAAGGTGATAAAATGGCTTTTTAGGTCAAATTATACCAAAATACAAAAATTTTAGCCAAATCGGAGTCAAAAAGTTGAGAGTTGTCCGGGAAGAGTCGACTCGGCCTTAAATCGGCTCTTAAAAGGCCATAACTCACGACCGAGTAGTTGTACCGCAAAAGTAGCGTCATATTCTGAATCAACATTGAAAACTACACCTAACAGTAGCCACTTGATGCATCTCCGTCTTCAGTCACTTGTGATGTGAATTACAGGGCACCAGCAGGCAATAACTCATGTGGGAGCGGTCATATTGAAAATCGTCTCTCATTTTCAGAAACTACTGAAACATATTTTCTGTGTCCTACAAATGCCTGGACTGAGTCACCCTTCAAACTGCTATGGCATGCAAAGTTCAGACATTTTCCTTGCAAATCCTTAAAATGGCCATATCTTCCAAAATCGGCATCGCAGAGAGCAAATATAGTTATTTTCGGAATCAGCAGCAAGAGCTACATAAGAAAAACAGCTTTTCAGCACGTTTTTTACTCATGCTAGTGCGGAGTGCCCCTCGAGAAATACCGTCTGTCCAGAATTTGAAGGTCAATAACTCCCGAACGAGAAGGAATCCAGCCGATCCGAGTGCATATTCGGAATCAGCGGGTCAACCTGCATCAGAGCGACTGGTTTGTTTTTAATTCTGAGCAAAAAATATTTTTCGACTGTCTTCAAATCGCAAAACAAAACACCCCCCCCGCCAACCACAACTTCGATCCGAAATATGTTAATTTTGTTTGGTCTTTTGTGATGTATCATTATCTAAAATATTGGGCGGACGACGCATATCTGGCAGAAATTATAACGATTTTCGGAAAAAAATGAGGCGGTGTTTTCCGGAAATTTTTCAGTTTTTGAAGAATATCTCGCTCCGGAAGCGTGGAGTACAGCGCTAGAAAGGCCACCCTTAGAGTTATCGAACCATGTGCAGACCAATTCTGTATCTAGAGAAATGAGAGAATGGTGATCGTTTGAGTGGAGACTGTCAGAGTTAGCCAAAAAGTGGCCGGTGACCCAACTTTGAGGGGGGTGTAGCTCAGGTTCTAGGGGGTCTATTTTAACCTATTTGGATACCAGCCGGATACACGAAAAAAGTTGCTTGATCATCCTAAGCTGACTTTCTCACAAAATGCATGTTAAACTTCTCAACTGTGACAACCAGTAATATATTCTGCTGCTGTGTGTCATGATATTTATCATGCTATAAGCTACATTGCTTGATCACACTGCAGAAGATATATCTGAATCTGTGCTTAATCCTGTTTGCCAACACTTTAGATAATACTTTAAAATCAACATCAACGGGGAAATAGGCCGCCAGTTTTTCAATAGTCTTTTACATTTGTCCCCTTTTGGGATCAGCTTGATAATGCTCCTACACTGCGTCTGTGTTAGATGTCCTCTTAAGTACAACAATAAATTTCTATCCCTTTTATGCTCAGAACACCTTTTAAATGTTAGTAGGCTAAATTTTTAAAAATTTCTCGCCGGTTTGGGCCCAACCAGGCTATCATACCCCACAGTTTATAATTATAACTTTATTAACTGCCTTTTGGTATCGAAAAACAGACGTTCTTGTCAGAAAGCGCGAATTTGGTGGTCAAAAATACGTTTTAATTTTCCATGGTTATTTTCTGCGATTTTCGGCTATTTTAGTATTCCCGGGCCGGGCCTAGGTATGAAGACCCTTGGGCCGGACCCACCTAAAATTTAAAAGTCCGGGTGGCCAAAACATCGGCCTGTGAGATCTCCAATACTTTAGGCTTTTAGATTGTCGAGCCGTTGCACGGCATTAAGTGGAGGAAATCTCTCTTTTCGCCCAACACAATTCGCGCCTATGCATGATGGCTTCAGCCGGTAAGGCCCACCAAGTAGTAAAGACGCTAGTTTAGTTGAATTGAATAAAGAACCAAACACAAACTGATGTGACATTATCACAATTTTAATCAGCATTCAGAGACCGTGAACAGTACAGAAAAACTTTAAAACGGCATAGTTATTTAGGCACCAAGACAAAAATACAGAAGATACGATACAATCACAAGAAATGGAGGCACGTCCGTGGGGAATTGGCCTTAGTAGTCATTGGAGGGCTTGTATGTACAACACTATATGACTATTAGAAATAATCCAAATTAGAGGCCCAATGAACTAAAATGAGAACCAATGTTTGTGGTAATACTGAACAATTCTGTATAATTTTCACTTAAACCCTTCTGAATCACTGTAGTAAAGAACAATGCCTAAGAACAAAGATTTAAGGAGAATACGAATACGGAACAAAAATACAGTATCTAGTCGGCGGATTAAAAGTTGGTAGTAAGTGGGTTAAGAAGTTGTAGTCTCATTTTGCCGTAAAGTTAGAACTATTTTAGTTTGTAGTTGGCAGTGACAACGAACTACTGTAGGTACATCTATTTAGTAGAGTGCAGAATGAGCTCAGACAATCAGCAGGCACTAGAAGTTAGTTGGACTTTGTGGATAGTGACGTCACTTGCGACCTGGTTCAGCTTTTTCTGGTGATTGAGGAGGAGTGAGAGAAGGAGTTCTTCAGTCGGCTCTGCTACTTTGATGCCCGTGTTATTGTGAGTGTTTTGGCGCCGGTTAAAGTAACAGAACATGTAAACCGGGTTGTCCGGGTTTTGATCTTTGATCATTTTGTTCGTCTCCAACGTGAACAATTTCTCTTCAAACAGCACTGCTATTGGGTAGTAACTGCAAACAACCCATACCTACATACTTACTTACTCTTCCACAATACACCAGTGTCTACTTACGTAGCAGTTTTGTGAAAAAAGTAGCCGCATAATCTTTACAAAAAACAGCAAGAAAAAGAAGAGGTATAAAAGACAAATTCGGTCATTGGCGGGCGCAGCTAGGGCAAAATATTGAAGAGCTCTGGAAGGATTTGGTGGACCAAATTCTGTACGCATGTACCTGTTACCATTTCTGCCATTCCTAATACAGTAAGGGAAATAAAAACAAACCCAATGGAAGCCTCTGCCACTACTTGTGGCACTACCATACACCCTGCTGCTCACTGTACTGTATAGTAGTAGTAGTAGTGGTAGTAGTAGTAGCACTTACAAAATAAGTGGGTTGTGCCAAATATTGGCAATTGAACCGAGCTGACCCTCAGTTATGGTGTTGCCATTCTGAACGAATACGATTCTGTGTGTCGGTTCCAACTGAGGTCCGGGATACGGCAAATCGGGAGCGCACCGAAGTCCAACCATCGCACCCGGTTCCACGTGCCATTCCCATTTTCTCTCCTCCATCTTTGGCTATTCCAATTAAAGCATCAACTCGACTTTGGACGGCGGTTTCAAAGGCCTGAAATCAACAGAAATTTTTACAGGCCAGCTTCTCTGCACGATTTGCGGAGGGAAAATCTCAAAAATATAACAGAAAGGAGAAAATATTTGACTATACAAGCGCCTCGTCTAGGCCGCAAGTAGAATATTTCTTAACTGCTCAGCTGACTCAGCTCCGCACTCACATGTGGCGCCAGCTGAGGTGACATAGAATCACATCCCTGACTTTCGGCCGAGTACGGAAACAGCGGTTCGTGGGCCAATAAATACCTACCGATTCAATGTATTTTGATGTTACCCATACCCGGTATACAGATTATTTTGGGAATACCCAGATATTTGGGAATAGGCATTTTTTGTACAGCTTAGTGCATTTTTATCGAAAGTTCCCTATTGTTGTTGTTTTTTGTTGTTACATTGTTTCCTTTGAAATTTGCATTTTTGGGGCGTGCAGAAACACATTCCATTACGATATCCCTCAAAATTTCGAATTAGAAGGATTTTTAGTTCTCTGAACCAGCTCCGTGTCCCAACCTTGCGTGGTCATAGAGAGCGTTGGGCTAGTTTTGGCTTAACTTCTGCTCCTTATCAAGTCTCTATGTACTTGATGTATAGTACATTCACAATCAACAAAATAGCCCCGCATTTTATCACTGCTCGTTAGATCTCCATACCGTACACTAGGAGGCCTTAAAACTACAGTACAATGGAAGCATTTATCTCAGCCAAAGTTATTTATAGAAACAGTTTTCACTACAGTAAAACCAAAAAAATAGTTTTAGTTCCTAAAAACTGTAAATCCCATTGCTTTTGATTGATTTTCTAGCCTCTGCTCTGACCTTGGAAATGACTAAATCTATGGCCTTGTAAATGGGAAATTCAGTGTTTTGACTTTGAAAAACATTTTCAACAAACACCAAATAAATACTGGTGTACCGGTATTTTGGCGAATACCTACCCTACCCATACCGAACTGATTCCTGGGTAATGCCGAAAAATACCTACTACTGTACCCACACCGAACCGATTCCTGGGTATGCCGAAAAATACCTACTGTACCCATACCGAACGGATTCCTGGACATGCCGAAAAATACCTACTGTACCCATACCGAACCGATTCCTGGGTATGCCGAAAAATACCTACTGTACCCATACCGAACCGATTCCTGGGTATGCCGAAAAATACCTACTGTACCCATACCGAACCGATTCCTGGGTATGTCGAAAAAGATTACCTATCAATTGGTCGCGATCGATTGGTCGCCATTCGATTGGTCGCGATCGATTGGTCGCCACTTCAATTGGTCGCGAACTTAATTGGTCGCCAGTTTAACTGGTCGCCGGTTTGATTGGTCGCCGTTTGATTGGTCGCCTATTTAACTGGTCGCCATTCGATTGGTCCCTGCTTTATTTATGTACGAGTTGGTATGAGTTGCGGGACGCACGTAGACGTTTACCTGTAAGACAATGGCGCTCCTAATAATAATAGAGTTTTGTGCCGCCCACCAGTGCCTGCGGTCACGGAACGGCCAGGTCACCATGAAGTCTGTGTGAATTTTGAATATTCCGAAAGGCTAAGTTTGCTAAATTTAGAGTCTTTAGAAAAAGAAGAATTGTTGCTGACCTTGTAGTAATGGTGCCTAGTGAATTTTTTGCCAAAAACAGCTAAGTTATGCTATGGAAATGCATGTAAAGGCCGATCCGATCCGATCCGATATATTGGGGGGGGGGGGCCTGTACGGCCCTATGATCAGACCAACATGTCCATTTCATTACCCCATATCATCTCTCTTCATTTCGGATACTATCACCAACGCAAGGCTCAACCAGCCTTGGGGGATATCTAGCGGTTAGGTATACCCGAGGCTTTAATCAACCTCAGGAGGTCCCTAACTGTTACATCGCTCAAGTCCTGGGTGGTAAGATATCGACTGCCCAGAATAGCTTGTCTACGTCCAGCCAATGCATCACATTCTGTGACCAAATGTTCAGGCGTTTCCTCCTCCTCTAAGCAAAATGAGCATGTTGAATCATCCACCAAGCCCATGATGCTGAGGTGTCTATTAAGGTTACTACTGTGTCCAGTTAACCAACCGACCACCAGTTTCAGTTCCCTTCTACTAAGACTAAGTAATTCTCTGGTCACCATCAGTCTGGGTCCCAGAATGAACTGCTTAGATTGCCTACAGTCGGTTCGTAGATCCCAGGCAGTTTGCAGCTGGTTCTTTGCCCAACTTCTTAAATCTGTCCTCACTTTCCTAACTGAGATGCCAAGGGCCGGTTCCGGCCCTATAAGTGGTAACTCAGCAGCTGCCCGAGCTAGTCGGTCAGCCTGATCATTTCCCTCCACTTCCGAGTGTCCAGGTACCCACATCAGCTGTAGCTTCTTACGAAGCGCCAGTCGTTGTAGTTCCCTAACACACTCTGCAACCAACTTAGAGTTGACGCGTGGAGATTCTAGTGCTCTTAGAGCTGCTTGACTATCTGAGCAAATACAGATCTTCTGCTCTAGACAGTTAACTAATCCGGGATCCCTGGCGCAGTTCAAAATGGCATAGACCTCCGCCTGGAAAACCGTTGCGTATTTTCCCAGGGGAAAGGAATCCTCTACCCCTAGTCTCTGTATAAATACTCCTGCTCCCGAATTCTCCAAACCTGTTAACCTGGAACCATCCGTATAACAGTAGAGAGTATCGGTTGCATTAGGAACATTACCTTGCCAGACCTCCCTACTCGGGAAGTCGACCTGGTATTTCTTATCAAACACATAATTGGGTAGTTGTTGGTCACTTGGGAATTGGTACAATGGCGATAAATCGCACAATTGTGCCCAAACACTACAGTGACCACGACCTACCCTGTGCCACTGATTAGTACTTTTAAGTCTGTAGCAGGTCGCCATCGCTTCCACTTGAATCCAAGTGTGTAGCGGTGGAAGACACAACAGAACTTCCATTGCTGCTGTGGGTGTTGTTTGTAGAGCCCCTGTTATGCATAGACACGCCAGTCGTTGTAAACGGCCCAGCTGTGCTTTTGCGCATTCCAGGTTTGTCCGTTTCCACCACACCACAGCAGCAAAAGCTATCATAGGTCTAATGGTCACAACATAGAGCCACTTGACCACCTTAGGAGACAGTCCCCAATTCTTCCCAACAGCTCGTTTGGCTTGACAGAAAGCTGCTCTGACCTACTGTTTCCCAGCAAGTTAATAACAAATAGCAAGTTAATTTATTTTTGGGCGAAATCGGCTAGCAAATAGCAAATTCCTAGCAAGTTAATTTTGGCAAAGCGCCGCCTAGCCAATAAATAGCTAGTTTATTTCAGATTGAGGGAGCGAGAAATTTGCTAGGAATTTGCTAGCAATTTACTAGGAATTTACTAGCTTCTAACATATTCATACAGTACATTATCCCTATCTTTCCCAGCTTGGCCTGGGACCATAACGTGCTGCCAGGTTGGTCAAGGACCCAAGGTTGGTGACGCTACGCATATACTGTAGCTAAAGTAGGGCTAATAGCCAAGTACGTATGGACGAAAGTCAGTCTCTCTAGGCTGACAGTAGACTCGGCAAATAGAAAACTGAAATGAATGTGAATGTGTTCATGTTAGGCATAAACTTATGTAGAGTTCATGGTGCTTCTCCTTCTCCTGTTGCTTGTTCAGCTTGTTGAAACTGAGATACAATGTATATATTTTTTATTTTAAACGGTACTGGGGTTTCCCTTACAAGACAAACAAGAAAAAGCCCAAATGGGTAACTTTTGACGCCTTTTTGAAAACCATGATCTTATAATAACTATGGTCATCTTATAATCGGAAAATCTTTTGAAAAAAGCAGGCATCATTTGGTTGAGCGAAAAATTTGCAGCAAATTCTAGCAAATTGATAGCAAATAGATAGCAAATTTCTAGCAAATAGCAAGTTAATAATAAATTAAATTTGAAATTGCAGTGTCTAGCAAGTAAATAGCTAGTAAATAAAATTTATGACAGTTACAAGCAAGTTAATAGCAAGTTAATTAGAAAATTAATTAACTGGGAAACAGTACTCTGGCCTTGGAGCATCTGGTTTCAAGGTGAACTGCCCAATCTAACCGGGAGTCCAAATAGACTCCCAGATATTTTACTCGCTTTACTAACTGGAGCCGCTTCCCATAGATCTTAGGGAGCTTAAGCCCAGTTAGCAGCCGTTTCCTTGTGAAAAGGATCAGCTCTAACTTGTCCGGCTGTACGGCCAGACCTTCTTCTTCACACCACCCTTGGACAACCGTAAGTGCCCTCTGCATGAGGTCACATACAGTGTCCAAGAATTTTCCTACCACAAGAACTACTCCATCATCCGCATAGCCCAGGGCATAAAACGATGAGTCGTTTAGACGCACCAACAGGCTATCAGCAAGGAGTATCCAAAGTAGGGGAGATAAAACCCCTCCTTGTGGACATCCCCTGCGCGTATTGATGGATCTGCTACATTGCCCCATTTGAGCAGTCACTGTACGGAGTTTGAGCATGGACCCAATCCATTGGATAAGGGTGGACTCCACGCCCCGCCTCCTCAGTGCCCGTTCAAATGATGCAAACGATGCATTGGAGAAGGCGCCTTCTATATCGAAGAATGCTCCAAGTGCAAACTCTTGATGCTCTAAAGCTCTTTCTACACGACCAACCAAGCAGTGTAAGGCCGTTTCCACAGACTTGCCTGCCTGGTAGGCATGTTGACTAGGATGGAGCGGTACATGCCGAAGCACCCCGTCTCTCAACCACCTATCTACCAATCGTTCCACGCTCTTTAGCATGAAAGAGGATAGGCTGATTGGTCGAAAGGATTTGGCCTTAGCATATGATTCCTTACCTGGCTTAGCTATGAAAACAACCCTCACCTCTCTCCAGAGTTGAGGTATGTAAGCCAGTGCTATTGATGCTCTAAACACTTGCACCATAGGTTTGACAAGAATATCAAGCCCTTGTTGCAACAGTGCCGGAAAAATTCCGTCTGGACCAGGGGTTTTAAATGGTTGGAAAGATTTTACCGCCCATTTCACCCTATCTTCAGTAACAATTCGGTTAGCCAGTGCCCAGTCCCCCAAAGCTCCTCTCAGAACTTGGTTGTCTGGTTGTGGTGCCGTATCTACCATAGTACCACCAGGGAAATGCACTTCCAGTAGGTGTGACAAAGCAGTCTCCCTACTCTCTGTGTATGTTCCATCCGGTAGTTGCAGCATACCTGCTTCTATGGGAGAATCTCTGCTGAGAACTCTGTTTAGTCGTGAGGTGGCCTTAACCCCCTCGACTTCCTCACAGAATTCTCTCCAGGATTTCTGCTTTGCAAACTTTAAAGGCATGTAAAGGCTTCCATTATCGTGAATTCAAAGCATTTGAAGCGAACTTAACCAGTTATACGCCTATTTCTGTTACAAACTTGCTTGAGTTTTTTCGCATTTTAGTTTTTTCCGAGCGCCTAGGAACCCCGCGTTTTTTTCGGGAAAAAAAGAAAAAAACGAGGAAAAACCGACCCAGCAGCCCTGGCCTCACTTTTAGTGTCCTGCTGCACTTACGTATCCTATCTTGCGTGTGCAGTAAAAGCGTTGACAGCTTGAAACTCCAAGTTCGCTAATCAAAATCGAACAGTTTGACAGTCAGGCACTTAACGCCGTTTATGGTACCGGCACCCACGGCCATTGGTAGGGGTACCATGCATATATGATGCCACCAGCCTAGGTAACGGTACCATATATGGCGTTGGTTCCATAACCGGCGTTAAGTGCCTGACTGTTTTATGCACTAATGCCACCAAATAAAATGCGAAGAAAAACCTACGCTAAAACAGGCCTCTTCTCAAAGTGGTGACCAATCGAATGGCGACCAGTTAAATAGGCGACCAATCAAACGGCGACCAATCAAACCGGCGACCACTTGAACTGGCGACCAATTAAGCCCGCGACCAATTCAAATGGCGACCAATCAATCGCGACCAATCAAACGGCGACCAATCGATCGCGACCAATTGAACGTAAACCGTCGAAAAATACTGATGTGTATGGCGTCGCGTGTGTAACTGTAGCTGCGTCAGTCAGTGTTAAGTTCACACCAATTGCTGTATAGTCTACCGTAACCGTGTATGCGCCATACACTGTAATTGTAGCGTTCAGGGCGCCGCGTGATCAGTTGCCCGCTCGCCTATTGTTCTTTCTCACTCTCTCCGTCTGACTACCTGGCGAGCGGTCGTGTCTTTATTCTCCTGTTTATTTAATTAATTGTTGGCAATATAAAAGTTGTTGTTGATCGGCTGCTACAGAAAGCAACAGCTACACTCCAAAGCCACCGCCACAACGAATTAACTGGCGACGCCGGTGAGATTCGGCGATCGCGGAGGAAGGACGAAAAAGACGATTTCGCAAGGACGATGATTTCTTCACCTACTACCTACTTTAGGTAGTAGCTCCATTCAGCTTGACAATGGATCGATGGTTGGTGTTTCCTACACTAACTTGGAGGAGGCGCTGGTGATACTTTATCACTAAGTGCCAACTCCTTTTCTTCCTTCCTGCCGAAGGAGTCCGTACCTGCGATTTAGTCGCTTGCAGTGCACCGCTCGCGATCTACTCACGTGATAGTGCCATGCTTGCAAACTAGTCATCTACATGTCAAACGATCAGCAATCGTCTACCAACGCCCACGATGTCTACCAAACGACTACACATCCCAGCACCGCAACCCTACTGGCAAATGACAGATGTGATCAGTCAACCTCCTCTATGATGGCCACTCTGGGAGCAACTGTTCTCTGTATTCCTAACCGGACTGGATGCAACCAGGGATAACATGGCGGAATTAACAGATAAAGAAAAGAACGATTGGGGACAGCCGCGCTTCCCCAATTTGCCAGTCACCCTGTCTTCAATGCTGACCCAGATGCCAGCTTCAAGGAATTCCTGATAGCTGCTTGGGAGACATTCTGCAGGCCAGTCAACCCAGTGAGGGCACTGTTCGACTTCATTCAGCACTCACAAGGATCTACCGAGTCAGTCACTGATTACCTCTGTGTACTCTGGACCCTCATCCAGCAGTGCTCATTCCCTGTCGGAACGGTTCCCTGTCCTGTCCCTGTCCCAGGGAACCAAACGCATTGAGGAACGGACTCTGATAGACTACCTACTAGCGATCCAGATGGTGCATGGACTACACAGTCGGGACACACAGGAGAAATTACTCGCCCAGGACGCAGTGAATCTGGAGAAATTCACTCAACTTGCATTGGCAGATGAGAACGCAAAGAAAGATGCTGATGATGATGGCGCCAGGATCATCACAGATCAGCGCTGCCTCACACCAGAGGTACAACTGGGGAAAGGGACTAGCTCTGCTCAGGGCAAAGGACCCAAACCTCAATAGGTACGCCCCAGTGCCTCAGCCAACAGTCGGACTACCAGCAAGAGAGCCTGCTGGCATTGTGGAGATCCATCTCACGCACACAGCAAGGATTCCAGATGTCGCGCCAGAGGTCAGACCTGCAGCAACTGTGGCAAAAAGGGACACTTCCAGCGAGTCTGTAGGAGCATACATGTCGCTGGGTTTTTCCGTGGGGGGGGCCTTTTTGAAATCCCAAATAGGGTTTTGGGACCAAGTCCAAAGTGGGTTTTGCGACCTTTTTTTGGGGTCCAAAAGTGGGTTTTGTCGACCTTTTTTTGGGATAAAAAGCGGGTTTTGTCGACCTTTTTTAGGGTTTCTGGGGCGAAAAATGGCTTCAAAACCCTATTTGGGCCGAAAAAAGCCTTAAAACCCTGTTTTTGCATTAAAAATGCCTTAAAAACCCTGTTCCGGTTGAAAAAAATGCCTTAAAACCGAATATTGAAACAATGAATGTAATAAAAAGCTGTTTTGCGCTCAAAATACGTATTGAATATGAGTTTCAGCGATAAAATACAGATTGAAATGCGTTCAGACAACCCTAATATCGATTCTGAGGCACGCGCAAAACCCTGTTTTGACTTATAAGATTACTAAAAAACCCTATTTAGTGATTTGAATGCAGTTCTTAAACCCTGTTTAGGGTTTCTAATCAACCAAAAAACCCTCTGTAGGCTTTCTAGCCAGTGTTAAAGCCCTGTTTAGGGTTTCAAAGTAGCCTAAAAACCTTAATCAGGGTTTAAAAGTAACCTGAAAACCCTAATCAGGGTTTAAAAGTAGCCTAAAAACCCTAATCAGGGTTTGAAAGTAACCTAAAAACCCTAATCAGGGTTTCTAAGCAGTCTAAAAACCCTATTTAGGATTTCTAAGCCTTACAAAACCCTGTTTTGGGTTGTATGGTAGCGGAAAACCCAATTTTTTGCGGCAGAATGTATTGTCTGGGCTAAAATTTTCTTTACTTTCGAATCCAAAAGTGGGTTTTCAGGTCCCCCCCCCCAAAAAAAAAATCCGCTGGGGGGACTTTTGCCGAAAAATCGGGCTTGGGGGGGCCGGCCCCCCCTTTACCCCCCCCAACGACATGTATGTGTAGGAGCAACCCCTGCTCTACCTCGCGCCCTCAGGCCAAGCAACATTGTCAGCTCACTCACCAGATGCGCAGCAATCACAAAAAGGGCCGGAAGAGTGTCAATGCCTTGCACACTCAACCACCTTATTGTGAGGTTCACATCACATCGCCTCTACTAATGACACTCCTGCTGAACCACTGCGTTTGATGGTTGACACAGGCTCAGACATCACTGGAATCACTCGCGATGAGTTCCATCAGCACTTCTGAGAGACAAGACTGCAAACGGCTGACCCAATTGTCAATTTCGACCAGTCTGAAGTGCCAATCGAAGGACAATTTCCTGCACAACTCTCATTCCAAGGACCGACTGTCAACGTGTCAGTGTATGTGTTTGGCGACTCCTGCAACAATACACTGGGCATGGACGCAATGCGTGCTCTGGATCCAGTGCACATCACTATCCAGTCAAGGAGCAGCACTGCTTGCGCAGTCACCCAATCCAGCTCACCAGAGGATGTCAACAATGGTGCTCCCGCCAGCAGCATGCCATCAGCAGATATCTCTGGGGTCTCTACTCCTAGGCTCGCAGCCAGGGATACTGAGACATGGGAGAAAGCAGGATTGCTGCAGCTACTACACAGCTTCCCCAAGCTCACGAGCGCAGACATCGGCACTTTTCCCGGATTCAAGCACCGAATCAGACTGAAGCCTGATGCCAGGGTACCACCCGCTCAACCAGTTCGCTTCATCCCACTGCGCCAGTGTGGTGCATTTTGAAAATTTGAAACTAGGTAAAGTAATACTAGGTAAAGTTGTCACCTAAAGAACTAGGTAAGGTAATACCAGGTAAAGTTCTCAGCTAAGAAACTAGGTAAAGTAATACTAGGTAAAGCCCAGAAAAACTAGGTAATACTAGGTAAACTTAAAAGGCTCGAAATCAAGTCAAAATAATATTTTTGGTTCAATAAAACAATGATGAAGTTGGTGGAGTTAAAATTTACGATATTTGACACATTTCAAGTAAATATTTGTATTTTATTGATCAAATAAGTCAGAAATTCATTCTCTGGGCCACTGTAATTGTGGAAAAGCCGGAAAATTGAAGGTTTCCTGACTGAAAAAGCCACGTAAGACTGAAAATATCAAACTAGGTAAACTTGTTCTACCTAGAAGTACCTAGTTATGTGGATTTAAAACTAGGTAAAGTAAAACTAGGTAAAATAGAGTTACCAGCAACTAGGTAAAGTAAATCTAGGTACTTTTCCCGAATATTATTAACTAGGTAATACCAGGTATACCTAGTTACCTAGTTACCTAGATAAAAAGTGCACCACACTGCACTGCGCTTCAGGCAGTTAGCTGAGAAGCAGTTAAGGAAATGGAGGAACAGGGCATCTGGGAGAAGGTCACGCACTCCAACTATGTAGAGTTGTAAAAAAAAATTTTTTTTTGAAAGCCAAAAAAAAGCTTTTTTTATGAAAATTTTTCATTTCGAAATTTTTTTTTCAAAATTTTTTCCCAGCATGAAATATAGCTTGCAGGAGATACAAGGATGCATCAGAAGCAACTCTAAATGCAAAAGCTGATACTTTGGTTCAAATATAGTGTTACAGCCTGAGAGTCGATATTCTACCTGCAGCATTGCTCACAGAGTGGCTGCTGCCCTTCAAAACCGATTTTTATGCTTAGAATAGGCAAGAAATTGATAGAACTGCACTTCTAATGTATATCTGAGGCTAAATTCAGCGATTTCCCCCCAAAATTTCCATACTGTGAATAAAATAAAAAATTTTCGAAATGGGCCTTCAAAAAAAGCTTTTTTTTAAAAAAAAAGCCTTTTTTTTTAAAAAAGAGCCTAACAACACTACAACTATGTGCATCGAATGGTCATTCTGGCAAAAGCAGATGATCCTAATGCAGTATGCATCACTTACCGACCTGTCTCCACTCAACAAAACGTGGATCCAGTGCTGTTTCTACTACCCAACATCCAGGATTTGCTGTACACGCACCTTGCCGCTGCTACAGTCTTCAGCAAAATAGACGTGCGGAAGGCCTATTTCAACATCAAGCTTGATGATGAGTCTCAGTTGCTAACGACTACAGCGACACCCTGGGGCTAGTACGCATACCGCAAGTTACCCATGGGACTCAAGGATTCTGCAGCCATCTTCCAGAAGCTGGTTCACAGAACGCTTGCTGGAATTCCTGGATGCCAGCCCTACATCGACAACATCATTGTCTATGGCAAGACACGTGGGGACCATGACTGCACTCTACAGCTAGTTCTACAGAAGTTGGACTGTAAGAACCTCCAACTGAACCTCAGCAAGTGCACGGTCGCCTCACACAGCATCTCATTTCTGGGCCATGTAATCGCCAACGGATGGGTCAGCCCAGATCCACACAAGTTGGACTCGATTCGCAACATGGAACAACCCCTGAACAAGCTGGACATACAAAGTTTTTTCGGTGCGATCAACTGCCTGAGCAAGTTCGTTCCTAGCCTGACCGACGCCTCAGAACCACTTTGTGTGGCTTAGCTTCTGCTCCTTATCAAGTCTCTATGTACTTGATGTATAGTACATTCACAATCAACAAAATAGCCCCGCATTTTATCACTGCTCGTTAGATCTCCATACCGTACACTAGGAGGCCTTAAAACCACAGTACAATGGAAGCATTTATCTCAGCCAAAGTTATTTATAGAAACAGTTTTCACTACAGTAAAACCAAAAAAATAGTTTTAGTTCCTAAAAACTGTAAATCCCAATGCTTTTGATTGATTTTCTAGCCTCTGCTCTGACCTTGGAAATGACTAAATCTATGGCCTTGTAAATGGGAAATTCAGTGTTTTGACTTTGTAAAATTTGACAATCACTAAAATTTCCATCAGACTGAAACAATATCAAGTAAAACACAGAGCATTAAGTGCTCACTAAAATACGAAATGAAACCAACCAACAGTAAAACGAGAATAACTTAACCAGCCCAATAAATTTCCCTTAAAACAGTAATAACAACAACTGGGGCACCAGGCCACCAATATAAAAACAATACCGAGTAAAACGAGAATAACTTAACCAGCCCAATAAATTACCCTTAAAACAGTATGTACAGAATATACAAATAAACAATATATACAGTACATGGGTGACATGTGCAGCGCACAGTCACCCGTTGAGGGGTAAAAGGGGCGGGATGTCAGTATAAAACGGGTGCCTGTCCGGCTGTGACCAACTGCCACGCACACGCACACTCTGGCAGGGGGGTAAAAAGGAGTGACACTGGACAGACACCCCTCCCGGCAGGCAAGTTAAAGTCAGGCGCCAACTTCAACAACCGGAGGGTACTCGACGTCCGCTCCTTCGCCACAGCCACACCTTCTGCCAGATCTTTTCAGCAAAGCCACCAGGGCCTTCGAGATGACGGCATCAGGAGCCAACGGGTGGCGACTGGCCTGAACGGTGTTCCAAGTGTTGTCCAAATTGAACGGGAGGGCACAATGACCGCAGACGGCTGCAATAACGCCAAAACTAACATCGTCAATAGGTCAAAGTTGATTTAGTGTACCCGGGTGGAATCTGGTGTAATGAGCTTTGATGGTGGCTCTGGGCCGTCTGCGGAACACTTTGAAGGGGCACAAAGAGCACCGCCACGCCTCCTCTCCCTGAACGGTGACCGGTCGAGGTAATATATTGGTCGTCTGCTGGGTTTGTAGTAGTTGCTGGTCCGCGAACAACTTTTACCTCCAACAGACAATTAAATAAACAGGAGAATAAGTGACACGACCGCTCGCCAGGTAGTCAGACGGAGAGAGTGAGAATGTTCTAGAGAACAAAGGGCGAGCGGGCAAACTAATCACACGGCGCTACGATACAATGTCTGGCGTGTACATGGTTACGGTAGCCTATCGCGGTTGTCTATACAACAAGTGGTGTGTATTTGCTAGCTGGCGCAACTACACACTCAACGCCAAACATATCAACCACCTTCTTTCTTCTTGAAGCGGAAGCGTCGGTTAGTAGTAGTGCCAGTCCCCTAGGCGGTCTGGCGGTTGACGATTCCGCTGCGGGTGGTGTCGCCGTTCTGGTCGCGGTTGAGCTGGTTCTGGCGCGGTCGCCTCAGCTTCGTAGACAGTCGGTCCCGGCCGGTCGGCAACGCGTTGCAGGTTGCGCCCGTTCCACTTCTGCTTGTCAGACAGCAGGTAGTTGAATTTGCCGAGCACCTTCAGGACAGTCAGTACTTTGCCGCTCCAGGGACTCAGTCCTTTGGGCGTGTGAGGTCGTCTGGTGCGCACCTTCTGCCCAACAGTGAACGTTGGTCCTGAGCTGGTAGTAGTACGTAGGTTTGACTGCTGTTGTCTCTGCCGCGACTGCCTGTCCTCCCCTCCTTCCTCTTTTTGAGCTGTTTTGCGGGGTTGTCGGTAGACTTCCCAGCCCAAACGAGGTCGGCGTCCGAAAAACTTCTGCGCAGGGCTGAGTTCCTGGCCCTCTTGAGCTGTGGCGCGGAAGTGTGCTAGCGAACGTTGCAGGCCTTCTTCCCACGGTAGACTAGCGCTGAACGTCTGAATGTGGTGTTTGATGAATCTGTTGAAAACCTCAACGAACGCGTTCTGCTGGGGAGTGTAGACTGGTGTTGTCTCGTGAATGATGTCCCGTTCAGTCAGGAAGCTGCGAAACTCATCGCTGATGAACTGTGGGCCGTTATCAGAGATTAGTTTGGCGGGGTTACCGAACCTCGCGAAAATCTCCTTCAGCCAACGGATGATTCTGCCGGAAGTGGTGTCCTTCGTGCACAGAACCTCTGGGAACTTAGAGTAGTTGTCCACAAGCACAACGATATTCTTCTGATGAGCAGGGGCATTATCGAATGGCCCTGTGATGTCGATGGAGAGTTCCTCCCACGGCTCCTTTGGTGTGTACAGATGCTGGCCCTGCAGGTGCAGCTTGGGTGCTGACTTGGCCGAGTTGAGACAGTTGCCACAGTTCCTGACGAAACGCTCAGCCTCTGTGGCCATTCCCGGCCACCAGTAGGTCTCTCTAAGCTTCCGTTTGAACGCAACGATGCCCGGATGTCCTTCGTGAGCCATGGATAGCAGATCTGGTCTCAGCGAGGTTGGAACCAGAATCTGGCTTTTGTCCCGCACGACATATCCATGCTCCAGCGAGAGGTGGTCGCGTAGAGTGTAGAACACTGTTGACTGGAGTTGAGGTGGCAGCTTAGGCTTAGCTGGCCAGCCTGTGGTGCAGAAACGCTTCACTAGTTGCAGCTGAGGGTCCAGGTCCGTAGCCTTAGCGATTTTCTCGATAGAAAATCCCCTCCGAGTAGTACTGCAGATTTTAGGCACGTCCGGCACCTTCTGCAGTCTGGACAATGCATCGGCCATGTAGTTTTTGCGTCCCGCCACGAATTCGACCGAGTAGTCAAAAACGTTGAGGCGATGGACCCAACGCTCGAATTTTTGAGAACGGCGCTGGTTGGTCTGCCGGTGCAGCAGAGCTTGCAGAGCCTGGTGGTCCGTGCGCAGTGTGAAGTGACTGCCAAGTAGATACTTCTCCCAGTGTTCGCAGAAGAACATGGCAGCGAATGCTTCGCGTTCTGTAGTGTCCCAACGGCGTTTGGTGGGATCAAGAGTGTGGTGGCCAAATGCCACTGGATACTCCTGCCCACAGTGTACCTGAGACAGCATGCCACCTATTCCATAGGCGGACGCATCTGTAGTAACGATGGTGGGTTTCTCCGGGTCGAACATCTTCAATTTCAGCCCTCCTTGGTTGCAGATGAGAGATTTGAGTCGATCGAAGGCAGCTTGCTCCGGCTGCCCCCACGTGAATTTCGTGTCTGCTCGGGTGAGCACACGAAGTGGTTCTGAGGCGTCGGTCAAGCAAGGAACGAACTTGCTCAGGTAGTTGATCGCACCCAAAAAACTCTGCACGTCCAGCTTGTTCTGCGGCCGTTCCATGTTGCGAATCGAGTCCAACTTGTGTGGGTCTGGGCTGACCCATCCGTTGGCGATTACATGGCCCAGAAACGAAATGCTGGGTGAGGCGACGGTGCACTTGCTGAGGTTCAGTCGGAGGTTCTTCGCATCCAACTTCTGTAGAACTAGGCGTAGAGTGCGGTCGTGGTCCTCACGATTCTTACCATAGACGACGATATCGTCTATGTAGGGCTGACATCCAGGAATTCCAGCAAGCGTTTCGTGAACGAGCTTCTGGAAGACGGCTGCGGAATCCTTGAGTCCCATGGGCAGCTTCCGATAAGCGTAGTAGCCCCAGGGTGTTGCTGTAGTTGTCAGCAACTGAGACTCATCATCAAGCTCGATGTTGAAATAGGCCTTTCGCAGGTCTATTTTGCTGAACACTGTAGCAGCGGCAAGGTGCGTGTACAGCAAATCCTGGATGTTGGGTAGTGGAAACAGGACTGGATCCACGTTCTTGTTGAGTGGAGACAGGTCGGAAGTGATGCGTACAGCAGTAGGATCGTCTGCTTTTGCAACCACGACCATTCCATGGACGTAGTCTGAGTGCGCGACCTTCTCCCAAATGCCTTGTGCCTCCATCTCCTTGACTGCCTTCTCCGCTAGCTGTCTGAAGCGCAGAGGAATGGAGCGAACCGGTTGGGCGGGTGGTACCCGCGCATCAGGTTTCAGCCGGATTCTGTGCTTGAATCCAGGAAAAGTGCCGATGTCTGCGCTGGTGAGCTTAGGAAAGCTGTGTAGCAGTGGCAGCAATCCTGCTTTCTCCCATGTAGCGGTAGCCCTAGCAGGTAGCGTAGGGGTAGAGAAATCAGAGATGTCTGGTGGTGGCGCGCTAGTAGCGGCGACACCATCGTTGGCATCCTCTGGTTGGCTGGACTGAGTGACTGCACAAACGTTGCTGCTCCCCGACTGGATAGTGATGTGCACTGGATCCAGAGCACGCATCGCGTCTATGCCTAGTGTATTGTGGCAGGAATTGCCAAACACATACACAGGCACGTTGGCAGTTCGTCCGTGGAAGGAAAGTTGAGCAGGAAATTGCCCCTCGATAGGCACTTCTGACTTATCGAAATTGAGGATGTGGTCGGCCGTCTGCAGTCTCGTCGCTCGAAAGTACTTATGGAACTCGGCCCGAGTGATACCAGTGACTTCCGAGCCGGTGTCGACCATCAGGCGCAGCGGTTTAGCAGGAGCATCGTCGGTAGAGGCGATGTAGACCTCACAATAAGGTGGTTGAGTGTGCACGACATTCACACTCTTCCGGCCCTTTTTGTGATTGCTGCGCACCTGGTGAGTGGTGCGGCACTGTTGTTTGGCGGCAGGGCGCGAGGTGGAGCACGGGTTGCTCCTGCACACTCGCTGGAAGTGGCCCTGTTTGCCGCAGTTGCTGCAGGTTTGACCTCTGGCGCGGCATCTGGAATCCCTGCTGTCTGCGTGAGAGGAATCTCCACAATGCCGGCAGGCTCTCTTGCCGGTTGTCTGACGATTGGCTGAGGTACTGGGGCGTACCGTCGTAGGTCTGGGTCCTGTGTGCTGCACGGAGCTAGGTCCCTTGCCCCGATTGTACCGATGATGTGAGGCAGCGCTGATCTGCAATGACCCGGGTGCCATCTTAGCAGCATCCTTTTTGGCGCTCTCATCGGCCAACGCTAGTGCAGTGAATTTGTCCAAATCCACTGCGTCGAGGGCGAGCAGTTTCTCCTGTGTAGCACGGCTATGTAGGCCGCGCACCATCTGAATCGCGAGCAGGTAGTCGATTAAGTTGCGTTCCTCGATGCGTCCGGTCCCCTCATCGACAGGGAACGTGCACTGCTGGATCAAGGTCCTGAGTACGCGAATGTACTCAGTGACTGACTCGGTAGACCCTTGTGAGTGCTGCATGAAGTCAAACAGGGCCCGTACCGGGTTTACAGGCCTGTAGAAAGTCTCCCTGGCGGCTGCCAGGAATTCCTCGAAGTCGGCGTCTGGATCGGCGTTGAAGACAGGGTGACTGGCGAATTGGGGAAGCGCGGCTGTCCCCAAAAATGAGAGAAGAAAATCGTTCTTCTCGTTGTCCGTCAATTTCGCCGTGTTGTCCCTGGTTGCGTCCAGGCCGGTGAGAAACGCGTTGAAAAGTCGCTCCCAGAGTGGCCATCTGAGAGGTGGACGGTCATCGACTGTCTGCCAATAAGGTTGAGGTGCCAGGATGTGTGCCCGGCGGTTGGACATCGCGGCGGTGACGATTTGTAGCTGCTGGCACGTAGACAAGTGACAGCCACGATCGGGTAGCTGTCGTTGTGTTGTCGAAAAGAACCGGCTCTACCACACGTACAGCCGACGTGTGGAGACAGGTTTGCGCACTGTAGAAACGAAGAAAACCGGCGCTAACACACGTACAGCCGATGTAGGAGTAGGCGGTACCGTGTGTAGGCAGGTTGACGCGATTTTGTAGAGGACCGGCGCTACCACACGTACAGCCGCGAATGTAGGAGTAGGCGGTACCGTGTGTAGGCAGGTCGGCGCAAATTCGAAGAAAGACCGGCGCTACAGCACGTACAGCCAACGCAGTAGGCGGCAACGTCTGTAGGCAGGTCGTAGAAGGAAGCGGTGGCTGTCCACCACCGGCCGGAACGTAGAAAGAAGAAGACACGTAGGAAGATACTCACTGACTGTGCCTCCTCCTGTAGGTTAGTGTAGGCAACACCAACCGATGATCTGTGCCAAGCAGGTTGTAGGAATCGTCCTCTTCGCTACCACCGGGTTGGTAGTAGCAGTAGAAAAGCTTCGTTGGTTGCTACCACCGGGTTGGCGGTAGGTGTAGAAACTCTTCTTTTTCGCTACCGCCGGGTTGGCAGTAGGCGTCGAAATTCTTCTTTTTTCTTTCTTCCGCGATCGTCGAATGCCACCGTTGGTCGCCAGTTAATATATTGGTCGTCTGCTGGGTTTGTAGTAGTTGCTGGTCCGCGAACAACTTTTACCTCCAACAGACAATTAAATAAACAGGAGAATAAGTGACACGACCGCTCGCCAGGTAGTCAGACGGAGAGAGTGAGAATGTTCTAGAGAACAAAGGGCGAGCGGGCAAACTAATCACACGGCGCTACGATACAATGTCTGGCGTGTACATGGTTACGGTAGCCTATCGCGGTTGTCTATACAACAAGTGGTGTGTATTTGCTAGCTGGCGCAACTACACACTCAACGCCAAACATATCACGAGGTCCCACCCAACCGTCGGCATCCGCGGGCACCTCCTGCAAGTGAATAATCAGCTATTCTATTAGCACTTGATCATACATCAAACAGGTTCTGTGCCGATGGGGGGTTGAGCATGCATACCGGAAAAATCGGTTGGGGTAGTCAAATTGGTCAAACCGGAACAAAATTTTCTAGTATTTTGTTAACCACACAGCTTACTAGTTTCAGATAAGGTCAATATGAAATATGAAAAAGCTTGGTGCTTAGGTCTATTCGGGGCTCTTTTGTCAGAATCAACAGATTAAGAGGTTGACAGCACCTTATGATAGCGTTGTACTGTACTAGAATGGCATTAAAATAGAGTAACTCACTTGCATTGGCTCGTCATTGGCTTCCGCTTCCAGTCCGTGTGCGCTCAACTGCAATGTACACTACACATAATGCAGTAGAAACAGTGGCTAGCCAGGACAAACAGGCAACAGCTCGGGGAGGGGTTGGGCTCTGAGCTCTAATTCCGCCGGAGGGGAGAGTACCAGGGCTGTTGGGTCGGCGGTCGGTCGGTTCGGTCGGCATAACTTAGCTGTTTTTCGCAAAAAATACCGGTGCCATTTTCAGGCAACTTTTATTATTGTATTTTTAGTGTTTTAAAATCAAATTACTACTCTAAAAGATGAAATTAGTGCATTTTGTAATAAGACTCACGCTATTTCGTTGAATTCTGCAACAAAAAGCGATTGTTAAAAAATTTTTTCTGTCATCTCGGAAAATAACTTCTGGAAAAAAACCGGAAAAAAACAGGAAAAAACCGGAAAAAAACCAGCTTGAGTTTTTTTCCGGAAAACAAACAGCCCTGGAGAGTACTAACAATCGCTCAAAAAATCGTTGTTTTGGGCAAAATGCACAAAATACAGCTAAAAATCGCTGTTTACAAGCAATTTTAGCAATGTTGGTGTGTGAAAGTCGGTCCAAACTATTGTGTTTCTTTTTGGTTACTGTTGTCCCGATGAGCCACTCTTGCTTCTGCCGGTTGTCCCTATCGCTCCGCTGTCACAGTGTAGCAGACAACGCTTGACAACAAGGACGTTTATGCCGGGGCACAAGCGGATCCTTCAACAGTGCCAGTACACAACAAAGTCTGGCCACAACACACGCACTAAGAGAGCGCAAACTAGAGTCAGCCGCAAGGCAGGTGTTCAGGGAGAGAAAGTGATTGTGTTGAACACAGCCTTGCGTCTGGCTCTATTACTACACAAAGCTACAGACTAGGGCGCGGCTAACTGGCATGGCAGGCTGAGCCCGATCGATAATTTAGCCTAGACAACCAACACACAAGACGGCATGTACGTACCACAGCAGCATGTATGTACAAGCGATCACATATCAACACCCTTTTCGTCTTAAAGGCCGTCTTCTGCTAGTTGTAGTCCCAGTCCCCATAGCGGTCCACCGGTCTTCGCTCTCTGAGAGGGTAGCGGCGCTCTGCTGGCTGCTGTCCGGTCTCTAGCTCAATCACTTCTGAGCTCGCTGGGGAATCTGGCACGCGCTGCATGTTCCTGGCGTTCCACAGTTGACCGTCTGACAGTTTGTAGTTGAATCTGCCCAGAACTGCCGTCACTGTGTAGCATTTGCGGGACCAGGGCGACTGTCCTTTGGGAGTGTGGCTCCTCTTGACACGAACGCGTTGTCCTTTGCGATACATCTGCTGCCAGGGTGGCGTCTTTTTGTCTCCTTTTCTGCCGCTCCTACTCGATTTTGCGTTGTTAGCAACATTTTTGTTGGCGTTTTCCGGAGACTCCTTCCCTTTCTCTTTTGTGGGGCGTGACTGGCGGCAAGCTTCAAAAGCGAGCCGCGGCTGTCGTTTGAACATCTTCTCAGCAGGGCTCTGTTGCTCGCCTTCCTGGGCTGTGGCTCGGTAGTGGCACAGAGTCTGAGTCAGTCCTTCCTCCCACTCCTGAGTCCTGGCGAAGGTTTGAATGTGATGTTTTATGTACTGGTTGAACACCTCCACAAATGCGTTCTGCTGTGGCGTGTAGACTGGAGCTATCTGGTGGAAGATGTCCCTCTCCTGCAGAAATTCTTCAAACTCCAGGCTGACAAACTGTGGTCCATTATCCGTGAGAATCCTGGCAGGGTTGCCATATCGAGCAAAAACCTGCTTCAACCACTGAATGATTCTTTTGGATGACGTGTCAGTGGTGCAGAGAATTTCCGGATACTTGGAGTAGTTGTCCAGCAACACCACTATGCACTTCTTGTGGGCTGGGGCTGTCTCAAACGGACCAGTGATGTCCATTGACAATTCCACCCATGGTTCTTCTGGTGTGTACAGATGTTCTCCATGTGTGGGCACCTTGGGCTGCGACTTGGCAGAATCCAGGCAGGCACTGCAAAGATGCACAAACTCCTCGCTTTCTGTAGCCATTCCCGGCCACCAGTAGCCTTCTCTGAGCTTGCGTTTGTAGCGGACGATCCCAGGGTGTCCTTCGTGGGCTTTGCTGAGTAGTTCTCTTCGGAGTGGACCTGGAACAACGATCTGGCTGTTGTTTCGCAACACCAGTCCTGTTTTGTCCTCCACTGAAAACTCGTCCTTCATCCTGTGATAAGGCAAGTTACAAAATTGGCTGGACAATTTGGCTTTGTCTGGCCAACCCTCCAGGCAGTATTGCTTGACTTTGCTCAGCACTGGGTCGTTCCTCAGAGCTTTGGTGATTCTTCTGGCTGAGAATCCCAACTCCTTGATGCAGCGAATCACTCCACTTGGTGCAGTATCAGTCTGCAGGCGCGACAAGACATCTGCCATGTGGTTGTTGTCACCAGGCATGTACTGCACATCATAGCCGAACATGTTGAGTCTGTGCACCCAATGTTCGAATTTCTGCGATTTCCTCTGGTTCGCCTGTTGATGTAGCAGTGCTTGTAGCGCTTGGTGGTCAGTTCGAAGCGTGAAGTGTCTGCCAAGCAAGTATTTCTCCCAATACTCGCAGAAAAACATCGCCGCATAGGCCTCCTTTTCAGTGGTGTCCCACTTTTCGCTTGGTTGCATCCAGAGTGTGGTGTCCAAATGCGACTGGGAATTCCTGGCCGTAGTGCACCTGTGACAGCATCCCACCAATGCCATAACCAGATGCATCGGTAGTGACAAAGGTCTGCTTTAAGGGATCAAACATCTTAAGGCGCAGTCCCTTCGGTCTGCCGAGCAGCTTTTTCACTTGTTCGAATGCCTCCTGAGTCTCCTGACCCCACACGAACTTTGTGTTAGCCCGTGTGAGTGCTCGAATTGGTTCCAGCTTGTCGCACAGTGAGGGCACGAACTTGCTCAAGTAGTTGACGGCTCCCAAGAAACTTTGCACATCCTTGATGTTTTTAGGTGGTGTCATCTGCCGCAGGCTCTCCAGCTTGTCTGGATCTGGCTTGACACATCCTTTGCAGATCACATGGCCCAGGAACTTCACTGATGGTTGAGCAATGATGCATTTCTGCAGGTTGAGGCATAGATTCTTCTCATTCAAGCGTTGTAGCACCTGCTTCAAGCTGTCATCGTGTTCCCTTCGATTCACTCCATACACCAAAATGTCATCGATGTAGGGCTGACACCCTGGCACACCTTCCAGCGTTTCGTGTACCAGTTTCTGGAATACTGCTGCACTGTCCTTCAAACCCATGGGCAGCTTCTTATAAGCGTAGTAGCCCCATGGTGTAACAGTTGTTGTCAGCAGCTGGCTGTCCTCATCCAATTCTGCATTGAAGTATCCTTTTAGCAGGTCGATTTTGCTGAAGACTTCCGCCTGACTGAGTCTGTTGTACAGCAAATCGTGGATGTTTGGCAGCGGGTACAGCACTGGATCGATGTCCTTGTTGAGCGGACTCAGATCGCTGGTTATCCTGACTGATCCGGGGTCATCTGGTTTCTCCACGACCACCATGCCATGTACTCGATCGGCATGCTCAACTTTCTCCCAGATACCTTGGCGTTCCATCAGCTCGACGGCTTCTTTGGCTCTCTCCTCAAAGTGTACTGGGATCGATCTTACAGGCTGTCTGGGTGGCGTTTTTGCACCTGGTTTGAGCCGAATTCGATGTTTGAAGTCTGGGTAGGTGCCGACCTCCTTTTTCGTCAGGTTGGACAACTCTGCCAGCAGTGGTTGCAGTCCTGCCTTCCTCCAAGTCTCCAGCGCATCTGGCTGCGAAATTTGAGGTGTTTTTGGCTGCTGCTCCTTCGGCACTCGACTGGCTCCTCCCAGTCCAGGTTTCTGCACAGTTGCGCATCTGGGGTCCTCCTGGATAGTGGTGCTGTTTGAATCCACATCGATATGCACTCCTCCCAGTGCACGCAGCGCATCCATGCTCAGTGTATTGTTGCATGTGTTGCCAAACACACACTGGCACTGTCACTGACCATCCTGCTAACGATAACTGCGCCCTGAATTGTCCTCGGGTAGCGATTGTAGAGTTGTTGAAATTCGCGAGTCGTTTGGCAGGCTTGACAGCAGTCTGTCCAAAGCACTTGCGCCACTCGGATTCCATGATTCCAGTAATGTCTGAGCCAGTGTCCACCAACATCCTCAGCACGCGACTCTGCTGGTCCTTCTTGTCTGGTGTGATCAGCACCTGACAGTGTACTGAGTGTTGTAGACTTCGAACTGAGGCTCCTCCTCCTTTGGCGATGTCCCTCACTTGAATGGCCCGATTCTTGTTGCTGGATCGTCCTGATCGGCACACATTAGTGAAGTGTCCCACTTTTTTGCACTTGTGGCACTCCTGTCCCTTCGCTTGGCATGAATCGGCATTAGCTCTGTGGCCATGTCTGCCACAAGCTGGGCAGGCTTCTGCTGCAGTCGACTTTCTCCCTGTAGGTGGGTTGGAATCCTTTTTGGCCACGGCGGCAGGCTGGTGGAGGCGTCCCTGGCCTCCTCTCTGTCCCTTCCGTCCTCCGCGCTGATTCCGTCCCTGACTGGCTGCACCAATCTGCGCAGGTCGACTTCCTGTCAGTTTGGCAGCATCCTGGCGCGCCGTCTCATCTGCTTGGGCGATTTCCGCGAATCGGTCCAGGTTGACATCCTTTTGGGTTAGCAACTTTTCCTGCATATCGTGGCAACTCAGTCCTTTGACCATCTGAATGGCCAACAGGTATTCGATGAGGTCTCCTTCCGTGATGACACCTTCAGTGACTGGAAAGCTGCACTGTTGTATCAGCAGATGTAGCTCCCTCAAGTAGTCAGCGATTGGTTCACCAGAGTGTTGAGTCCTCTGTAGAAAATCGAAGTGTGCTCTGACTGCATTGGTTGGGCGATGAAAAATCCTCCTGGCAGCGGCTAGGAAATCCAGGTAGGTAGTCTGATTGTCAGTGAATTCCCTCTGGCTGGAAAACTGTGCCAATGCTGCTGCTCCAGTGTAGGATGTCAGAAACTTCTTTTTCTCCTGGTTGTTGAGTTTGCCACTGGCCGGTTGGGTTTCATCGATTCCGGTGAGGAAATCAGTGAATAGTCTTTCCCATAACAGCCACATCAACACTGGTGACTCTCCTGGAAGAGCCCAGTATCGATCCGGTGGTGGCAGGTAGAGTTTGCTGGATCCCGGCTGTGCCATCAGTAGAGTGACTGGGCACTAGGCGGGATGTCGAGCAAACGACACACACGGCACTCCCCGTCCAGAGCAATTGACACGCACGCACACACGTCCCTCCGTCCTTACTGGAAACAGGTTGTAGCAAACCAACTCACTCGCTAGCAGTCGTGTTGGCTTTTTTTGTTGGCGGTGGCAGTCTTGTTGTAGTTCGAATTGCACGCCGATCGCCATTATTGTGTTTCTTTTTGGTTACTGTTGTCCCGACGAGCCACTCTTGCTTCTGCCGGTTGTCCCTATCGCTCCGCTGTCATGGTGTAGCAGACGACGCTTGACAACAAGGACGTTTATGCTGGGGCACAAGCGGATCCTTCAACAGTGCCAGTACACAACAAAGTCTGGCCACAACACACGCACTAAGAGAGCGCAAACTAGAGTCAGCAGCAAGGCAGGTGTGCAGGGAGAGAAAGTGATTGTGTTGAACACAGCCTTGCGTCTGGCTCTATTACTACACAAAGCTACAGACTAGGGCGCGGCTAACTGGCATGGCAGGCCGAGCCCGATCGATAATTTAGCCTAGACAACCAACACACAAGACGGCATGTACGTACCACAGCAGCATGTACATACAAGCGATCACATATCACAAACATTTCATCGCAGGAAATCGTCAGTATAGTACAGTACAGTACAGTAGCAAACCATCAGCCAAGTCATACTTGTATTCCGGGGGCGATTGCCTGTTCTTCCTCAACCCCTTCTTGCATGGCCACTTCTATGGGGGGAGACTGCGGCTCAACCCCCCTCCTCTACTACTTCATCTTCCTCCTCCTCGAGACCGATTTGGTTCAGCTGTAAACAGAGACAACTACACTACACCCACCCCTCTTTCTATTTAGCTCTCTCACAAAATTACAGTAGCGCCTCTCGACCATTTTTCCCCTCTTTCTATTTAGCTCTCTCAAAATTACAGTAGCGCCTCTCGACCATTTTTAAGGCGAAAGACCAAAATTTTTCAACATGTCGCCAGCGGCCGTCCATAAACTATGACGTTCAGTAATTCAAAATGTTCTACCCCACCCCCTCCCGACGTTTTTCGACGTTCAACCAACCACCCCACCCCTCTCTATAGTTTATGGATGGCCCCTAATTGCGGTAAGATTTGGCCATGCATGTAACGAGGGGTTCGACCGGGGGTCTGCCCCGCACCCAGTTAGGCCAGATTGCCCGATCGCCTCCCTCCCCGGGACGATTCTCCGATTTCCCCTCCGATTTCCTGGCAAGTAATTTTCTAAAAGGTTTTTATATGTTTTAAATTTTCTTTCCAATTTCACTAAAATTGCTAAAATCGCCTGTAAAACAGCACATTTTGGCAGTATTTTACCCAAAATGTGCAATTTTTTAGCCCAAAATTTCGGGATTTTTAGCGTTTTTTACCCAGCCCCGAAACATAGAATTTGGGCTTAGTACCGGTAGGAACAAACGATTTTTCCGTTCAGCTCACGTAAATAAAGATATTTGAATTTTTAGATTTTCTTAGATCCGTTGGATTCTACCGTACTTGACATAGTCTTGGGGTTCTTCAACACGAAAACATAAGATACTGCGGTAGCTATTTACAGATTTTCTGAGAAAAACATTCGGCAGTTGTGGGTGGGACACTACCCCCATTAACGGAAACCTACCATATTAACTAAACACTAAGATTGAATCTAAAAGTAAGTAGTCTAAGGTTCATTCATCCTACCTACATGCACGCAAAGCCTAAACCCTGATCACAGTGCTGAATAGAAGCCGTGGGTTCCAAATAAATGAGAGATTGTGTCACTGTAATGTATCTAAATCGGATAATCAGTGCCTAATAAGTGAAATGCACGTCGCTGCCCTCGCAATTCGGCAGCGATACCTAGCTTAGCCTCTACAGCCTGTAGTTGGGTGGTTTGCATTGCAGACCAAAGCTACCAAGGCAAGAATGCAGTTGCAACCAAGTATCAGACACACTTACAATAGCTGGTTCGGGAGGCGTCTCAGCTTCTTGCACCACAACGGCGACTGGAGACTGTGGCGGCTAAAACTTTCTCTGCACAACATGCAACAGTAAGCATTTTAGTTCGATTAACTATTTCTTTTTACATAGTTCTTGTCCAAAGTCTGTAGGGAAAGAGCCATACATGTACTGGGGGTTTGGGGGTTACCTCCCTGCTCGAAAGGCCAAACCCCCTCACCCCACCGAGACAGGATAAGGGACCCCCAGACCAAAAAATACAAGTACTATGTACATAGTAGTGGCTCCACTATTAAAAAACTGGCTCAGAAATCACTAATTTTTAGCCTAAAATTCACTTGAAAAGCCTTTGAAAACCGAATTTGGCGCTTCCACTGCTGATATTTAAGAGAAATCGGTGTTTTTGGAAGCCCTTTTTGTCATTTTTTGCTTGTTTCTAGCTCTAAAACCCTATTTGGCAGCTTAAAATGGCGATTTTTAGCGTCCTTATCGAAAAAAAAACGTGCTAAAAACGCATTTCCAGGCATTTTGGAGCTTTTTGAAATTTAGGGCCCCCCGTCTGGGCGAAACCCCCCTCGACCCCCCACCTAAGGAAAAACACCCCCTACCCCCCTCCCCCCAGGCCGGCCCGGAGCTGTTACATGTATGGAAAGAGCTACTGATTGTCGGCCCACCCAGCAAACAGTCATGTTTAAACTTTTTTCTTGAGCCTCAATCTTAAGTGTGAGAGTTGGAAGTGATGGGTGTTGGCGGGTCCGAGTGGGCAAATGGCTGGTCCATTCTTACCGGCGGAATGACTTGCATGCCTCGATCTTCCTTAGGCGGCGAGGCTCCCTGCTTTACTTGTGCTTCGAGGGCGGCAACGCGTGCCAGCAGCTGCTCGTTCTAAACATTCTATGCTCAGTCAGCAATGGTACGTGCACTACTAGAACCTCTCAACCGCCAACGCCGCTCCGAGACAGTTTAGAGACCGCCCGTAGTAGCGTACATTGTAAATCAGTCAGGCACTTAACACCGTTTGCGGTACCGACACCATGGTACCCCACATTCCGCCATTGTGGTGGTACCATATGGGTGGCCATGGGTGTATCCATGGCCATGGGTGCCGGTACCATATATGGTACCACTACCATGTACGAAATCTGAACAGAGTGGTACCATATATGGTACCGGTACCGCTACGAATGCGAAGGTAGGGGTGTCATATATGGTGCCACTACCCTAGGTACCGGTACTATATGTAGTACCGCCACCTTATATGGTGTGGGAACCATAAACGGCGTTAAGTGCGTGCCTGACTGAAGGACAGTCAGGCAAGTAGCGTCCGTCACTAGGCTATTCTCTATTTTCCACCAGAATAGGTTATTTTCAATCCAATCCTTATTACTTTGCAGTGCAAAGGCGCACCAATTCTCAAATGCCAAACCCGTAAGAGGGCGTTGTAAGTGTCTGACTGTCTAAGAGTTACTAGAGCTCTACCTGTGTCTTCAACGTGTCTCGTTCCTTTCTCACTTGGCCCAATTGCAGCTCCAGGGCACGCACTTGGAACGTTTTCTCAGGGGCAGGGGTCGGCGGCCGCGGTCTAAAATGATAGGGGTAGATTTATGACCGACCTACACACACAACTGACCGTGTTTTCAGCCGCATTCGTTTTGGTGACTGGGTGGCGGTCGAGGGCTGAATTTCAGGAGGAGTAGCCGCCGCGGCCCCACCGGAGGCGGGACCGGGCTTTCCAGTGGTTGGGAGTCTTTCCAGCTATAACATATACAATAATAACCTTATGCCATACATAGCCCGTTACCTCTCCCCCTCGGCCCTCCCGTAGGGAGAAAGTTTTCGCTTATTTAAGGCAAAATAGACGTTTTTCGGGGACCGGTCGCACCAGTACAACTACATTGTACGTAGAGCCACTCTTTCCTATTCACAAGCCCGTATATTTGGAACCCTAAATGGGGCATTAGGGGTAGGGCGTTGGCCAAAGTTGTATAAGGCTACCAGGCTAGGAGTTGGCCAAAACAAACTGTTAAATAATAATAATCGTGCCAAAAATCTCTTCGTTCGGTTGAAAATTGATGGAATGGCGGCCATATGAAATTATTGGGAAAACTCGAAACTGGTCTTTTTTGCTCTACACTTTACACTTAACTGCTCTGCTTTACATACGTAAAGTGATATAACAGCCGCCATAATATCGGTAATAAAATGGAATAAAAGGTAAAAATTGCTCCAGAAATTGAAATTTCGGACGGGAGCGAATTTATTAGATAATCATAAAATTGGAACGACCGATTAAGAAGGGAAGGAGAAAATACAAACCTGGCCCAGATGGTCTTCGGTCAGATTGACGAACAGAACTGCTCCCGCCTTCTGTGGGTGAGAAACAGCCAGCAGTCTGTGTACTTGGAAGTGTCTGATGTCCTTGTCAGGGAGTTCGCCACTGGGAAGCGTGTAGGCAGACGGCCAGAGCCTCTTTGTATCGCACCTCCACTCGGGTCTTTACAAATCCGATCGGCCCGAGCACCAGCTCGGTGTCCGGCAACAGCATCGCCTCTTTTAGAATCGAGACATCGTAAGCGGACGTCAGAACCGTGACGGCAGGACGGAAATCGGTGCTGAAACGGTTGGTATTTGAGTGACTGAGGAGGCGAGGAGAGGCATCAGCCACCGGGGAAGCAGGGGAGAGCACATAAATAAGTGCCGGAACTGGATTGCCGCGATATGATAAAATTGACCAAGGGTAACCGGCAAAGGGGTATGGTTTATCCAGCTAAGGGTGTTGCTATGACTGAGCGAAGGTGTAGCCAGCAAAGGGGTATGATGACTGAGGGGTATTCAGCAAAGCGGGTGTAAGTGATTGAGTGAGGGGAGTAGCTGTGTAAAGGGGTATGAGTGACTGAGGGTTTATCCAGCTAAGGGTGTTGCTATGACTGAGCGAAGGTGTAGCCAGCAAAGGGGTATGATGACTGAGGGGTATTCAGCAAAGCGGGTGTAAGTGATTGAGTGAGGGGAGTAGCTGTGTAAAGGGGTATGAGTGACTGAGGGTTTATCCAGCTAAGGGTGTTGCTATGACTGAGCGAAGGTGTAGCCAGCAAAGGGGTATGATGACTGAGGGGTATTCAGCAAAGCGGGTGTAAGTGATTGAGTGAGGGGAGTAGCTGTGTAAAGGGGTATGAGTGACTGAGGGTTTATCCAGCTAAGGGTGTTGCTATGACTGAGCGAAGGTGTAGCCAGCAAAGGGGTATGATGACTGAGGGGTATTCAGCAAAGCGGGTGTAAGTGATTGAGTGAGGGGAGTAGCTGTGTAAAGGGGGTATGAGTGACTGAGGGTTTATCCAGCTAAGGGTGTTGCTATGACTGAGCGAAGGTGTAGCCAGCAAAGGGGTATGATGACTGAGGGGTATTCAGCAAAGCGGGTGTAAGTGATTGAGTGAGGGGAGTAGCTGTGTAAAGGGGTATGAGTGACTGAGGGTTTATCCAGCTAAGGGTGTTGCTATGACTGAGCGAAGGTGTAGCCAGCAAAGGGGTATGATGACTGAGGGGTATTCAGCAAAGCGGGTGTAAGTGATTGAGTGAGGGGAGTAGCTGTGTAAAGGGGTATGAGTGACTTAGCGGGTGCCGGCAAAAGGGGTATATGAGTGACTGGGGGTAGCCAAGGTATAAGCGACAAAGGTGGGAGCCGCCAGGGAGAGGTAAGAAGTACCAAGGGGTGGTATGGAAATGCGTTTTTAGCACGTTTTTTTAATAAGGACGCAAAAAATCGCTATTTTAAGCTGCCAAATAGCGTTTTAGAGCTAAAAACAAGCAAAAAACTGACAAAAGGGCTTCAAAAAACACAGATTTTCTCTTAAATATCAGCAGTGGAAATGCCGAATTCGGTTTCCGAAGGCTTTGCAAGCGAATTTCAGGCTAAAAATTAGTGATTTCCGAGCCAGTTTGTTAGTACTGGAGCCACTACTTGGGTCGGGGTCCCTCAACCTGTCTCTGGGGGTGAGGGGGGCTTGGCCTTTCCAGTAGGGGGTAACCCCAACCCCGTACTACATGTATGGTAACAAAGTGAGAAGTGAAATAACCAAAAAAGGGCCGCGACCGAGGGGTGTGAGTATTAGCCGGAAAGTGGATGAGCCCTTATAAGGGCACGGCTGATTGTGTAGGTAAAACAGAAAAGCACTTATTCCGCATTTCGTAAAAAGCTGCCTCCGGCGGCACGTGTAAGAATGTCCTGGGTCTGAAACAAAACCGTCTTACTGTCGCCACTCCACTGAAGCCGAATAGTAAAGAAAGAAACATTGGAGGGGAGGGGTCGGAAAAATCGTCTCGGGGGGGGGGGGGGGGTTATGGCCTAACTCGGGCGGGGGAGCAAACGCTGGACCCCACAGTTACATGTATGGAAACTAGACAACAATAAAAGCCTCGCTAAAACGTTTAAATCTTTGATCAAATACGATGTACTGTATGTATGTAGGAACGTAAAAATCGCTGTTCTAGAGCTAATTTTAACAATTGCGGAAATGTCGGAGTGCGTTGTATGGTCAGACCCTTCAGCCCGGCCCAGTTAGAGCGTACGAAAGGGCAGTGTAATAATACATACAGTGTGTGTGCAGGCAGGCGTACAGTGCATGCAACATGTAACAGGGGGTCCGGAGGTCTGCTGCCCCCACCCGATTTAGGCCAGACCCCCGCCCGCCCGGACAGAAGAATTGCCAAAATCGCCTGTAAAACAGCATATAAGGTGCCGATACCTAGGGTAGTGGTACCATATATAGTACCCCCACGTTCTGGGCCTGTGGTGGTACCATTACCGGTATACGGTACCACTAGCTTCGTATTGGTACCGGTACCGGTACCATACATGGTACCACTCTGTTCAGATTTCGTACCATATATGGTACCGACACCCGTGGCCATGGGTAGGAGTGCCATAATATGGAGTCGGTACCATAAACGACGTTAAGTGCTTGACTGTAATATGAACTTAGATATAAGCTTAAAGTGGTTTTACAGGTTTTTCGTGCCAGAATTATACAGGAAAATTGGCCCAGTAATTAGGTCTCTGAAAGATCTGCTCTGCACTGTACTGTACGTAGGATTAGAGTGAATTGCCTGTACGACTGATACCAAACCAATACATAGAAGAGTTGTAGAAACTGGTTCAAAAGGCCAACTCACTGGCATTGCGTCTTCCTTGAACAGAAATTGGAGAATGGAGGTGTGTCTGCGTTCCTCCTTGTCCAAGTAGCTCAACTGCAGCAGAGGTCTGGCCAACACCGTAGCGTTGCCTCCCAGAGACACTGTGAAGACTTGCTGCAACAGTACCTATACATAATTCTCATCTAGGTCAGCTCTCTTTCTACTGTAATTCTTTTAAAAAATAAGCGATCTGGTGGACTTTTGTGAAGGGCTTTTTGGAAGGCGCCCGAACGATTTGGACCTCTTCTCAGTCAGGCCGCCGCTACCCCCAAAGGAATTTTTGGTAGAATTTTTTACAGAAAATAATGATAAAAGTATGCCTAGTTTACATGCAAATGCCCATTTTGGCCTATATTATTGAACCATAAGCCAAAAACCTTTGATTTTAGTAAAAATTGGGCTTTTTGGCTTTTACATTACCCTCACCCCCGTCAAGTTCTCCTGCTCTCCTCAGCCCAAATGAAATTTGCCAACCTCTCAGTCGAAATGCTAGCCCATGTCTACACCATACACGTAACAGGGGGTCAGGGGTACCTCCGCATGGATAACCCGAGACGATTTTTCCGACCCCCCCCCCCTCCGATTTTCTGGCAAGTAATTTTTGAGCCAGACACAAAAACTGCCAAAATCGCCCGCAAAACAGGACTTTTTAGCTGTATTTCAGCCCAACTTAGCGATGTTTGACGATTTTTAGCCGAAAAGTTGCGATTTTCTCGGTTTTTGAGCGTTTTTAGTGCCCAACCCCCTCCCACTTCGGCGGATGACCTGTTACATGTACGGTCTGGACCAAAGTTGTAGAACAACTAGACGGTCTGGAATAGACACTAATATCTGCGTGGCCGTAGCGCAAAAATATGATGATATTCTGAATCAGCGGCGAAAACCGCACCAGATAGATACCACGTTATGCCCAGATTTCACAGATAACTTACTGTCTGAGTACCAGGGCATACAAACTACATAACTAGCTCAGGAGCGGTCAGATTGAAAAACAGATGTC
This sequence comes from Sabatieria punctata, assembly GCA_030248155.1. Classification (NCBI taxonomy): domain Eukaryota; kingdom Metazoa; phylum Nematoda; class Chromadorea; order Araeolaimida; family Comesomatidae; genus Sabatieria; species Sabatieria punctata. The sequence continues at coordinate 577,397 of JASANB010006438.1, forward strand.
ATTTTCGTAATCAGCGGCAAAAACTGCATTAGGTTATATAAATTTAGATGGCTGTGTACCCTACATGCGACTGAATTGAGTCACCTTTCAAACGAGCATGTTTTATACTGTAGCAAATGCAGCCGTTTTCTGCCCACATTATAAAAATGCCCATATCTTCAAAACTGGGTAACATAGAGAAAAACTATGGTTATTTTCGGAATCAGCAGCAAAAACTACATCAGAAAAACTGCTTTGTACCACGGTTTATGGTCATGCTAGCGAGTAGTGCCACTCAAGAAATACTGTCGGTCACAAATTTGAACGCAAATTTCTCCCGATCCAGAGCGAATCTAGCTAAACTGAATGCATTTTCGAACTCAGCACACAAAACTGCATATAACAGTATGCTAACCACTAAGCTTTGCAGAAAAAAATTTTTTTCGAACACCTTTGAGAGACCAAAACACCCTCTCCCCCAAAACAGCATACTTTAGTGCGCTCATTTTGTTTGGCCAACTTATACCTAACTTTTGTTGAAACATTTGCTTGGCACTTGGCAGGGCCTTTGCACAAAAAGTTATAAAGATTTTTCGAAAAAAACGGAGTGGATTTTGCTGCAATTTCGTAGTTTTTGGTGAAGATGTCGGTAACCAGCTATGATCTGGAAACGGGAGTACCAGAAAATGAAAGGCGATTGGAACAGCTACAAAACCATATGCGAGTCGGATCTTAGCTTGAGAGCCGAATGAAGGGTAATCGTTTGAATGGAGCCTGTCAGACACATGAAAATTACACCAAAAATTGCTGCCGACCCAACTTTGAGGAGGTGTAGCTCCGGTTCCAGGGGGTTACTGGTGGCCGGGCATGTACAGTTGGTCTTCGACTGTGCTCTATTTTTGCAGATGAGATGACCCTGCTTGCCCCGTCTCCCAGCACCTAAGCTGACTTTCTCGCAAAATGCATCCTAAATGAGTGCTGCAGAATTAGATTCTAGAGTCTTTGGAGAGCTCATTGATGCTTTTTCGACGTTTCTAGGTCAAACCGTTCCGGAGATGTAACCGGTGAACTTAAGCAAAAAAATTGCAATATGGCGTTTTTCGAGAAATTTCATTTCACTAGAGAAGAAACTTGGGATTAAGTGCATTTAGCTGAAATTTATTGAGTGAGGCATTGAGGACGGCTAGAATCGCTGCAGGCACTTGCCGCCCTAAAAACTGACCCTGGTATCGTAATACCGTTCGAAAGATACGGTGATCGTATGCAATTCTGCAGTCATCGTGTTTTCATCGGAATTTGGAAAAAAGCTATTTTTTCTGTAGCGCAAATTAGTAGTGTTCAAGTTGAACGTAGCGCAGATTAGGGTCTACCTCAGACCGGAGCTCGAATTGCTCTACAACTTTGGTCCCGAGGCCTTCTAAGAAGTGACTCGCAAAAAACCGCCAGGTCGCTGATTTTTTGAACAGACGTTTTAGCTACCCCAGCTGGAAAACCCAAGCCCGGTCCCCCCTGAGCCGAAATTGCTTTTACGTAAAGTAGATTCGAAAAGATCGAAAAGTAGATTCTGTACTAACAAGCTTAGCTCGAAAACTACTGATTGTTTGATTAAAAGGCGTTTGTTAAACTGAATTTGGCTTGATTTCTAAGACAAACGTTTTGTGAAATTTTGGACCCCTGCCTGGTAGAGTTGAGTCTGATAAAAGGCAAAGAATATTACCTGCTCTGACTGTATATTCACTACAATGTCCCCATCTGCGTTCCGCTTCGGGGAACTCACTACTTGTATATTGCCTCTGAAACAACCATTTAGGTTTAGTTTGGCTCATAGCCTTCTTATATTCTAATTATTCCAGCAGGACTCTAATTAGAGTCTATTGTCCTTTTATGCCCCAACACAGAAACAAGTACATGACGGGGTCTGTGCAAGTTGCGGTAGATACAGTACCCAGCACTTTTGCTCTTTACATCTCAGCTTTCTGATCTAAGCGGTTACCCAGAAATTTGTTAAACCACGTAAAAAGCAGACCGTTTGTTCTGTGCAGTGTAAAGGAGTGCTTACCGTTCGGCCATGGCCAAGACGAGAGAACGAAAGAAATGGTCAGTCACTCGCTGACGTTTACGAAAGAAACAGAAGAAAAAATCGACAAGCACTCCTGCTGGCTTCGCAAGGAGTGGATCAGTAGCTAACTGCGACGGAACAACGAAAATATCAGAACTCAGGTAAAGAACCAAAAGTATCCCAGCAATCGACAGCTTCAGTCAGGAATCTCTCCTTCAACCGAATGACCAGCGGCCGAGTGCCCATTTGCTTGACCAGCTAACAGTCGCCCTTAAGACAAGGTGCGCGGTACCAAACTTGGCCAAACTATAGTTGGCCTTGCCTATTCCATTAGACTCAATTGGTATTGAATTGAAAGACCGTATCTGCGTATTCGGTAGAATCTCTGCGTATTTGTTTGCAAGCATGTACATGTATGTACTAGTACAGTACTAGGGGTTTGGCCGAGTTAATTCCTAGCTTGAAACGTTAACCCCGAAAAAAGGACCCTCTCAACAGCATAGATACATTATTACATTAACATACATGTGACAGAGGCCGAAAATATGCGAAAGTTGCATTCTTTGAATGCAGCGGATATCACAAAAGCGAGCCTGGGAGGGCCGCAAAATTTGAAAAACGGCCCGGTCTGAGCGACAAATTTCGCCCCGAGCGCATGGGTCATACATGTAACAGGGGGGTCTGCCCCCCACCCGACTTAGGCCAACCCCCCCCCGGAGGCCCCCCCCCCCGAGACGATTTCGCCGACCCCCCCCCCTCCGATTTTTCTGGCAAGTAAATTTTTGAGCAAATTTTTGCAATTTTTTACAATTTCAGACCCAAAAATTGCCAAAAATCGCCTGCAAAACCACCTTTTAGCTGTATTTCAGCCCAAATTAGCGATTTTTGGCGATTTTTAGCCCAAAAATTGCGATTTTTTCGATTTTTGAGCGTTTTTTAGTGCCCTACCCCCTCCCAAAAATTTGGATCAGACCCCCCGGCCGGCGCCAGACCCCCCCAACCTCCCTCCCCCCATCGGCGGATGACCTGTTACATGTATGTCATGGGTAGTTTTATGACTGTGGGTGGTGTAACGGATTGTAGCTACTGTACATTTGAGTAATCGGTGTGTCGAATGAACAGTGAGGACTTTTTAGGTTTTATGGCGCAAAAACGCTAAACCTAATAAAATAAAGTACAGCACACCCGTTATGAATCGGTAATGAGAATTTTGAAAAACACTAATCGGAATTATGAATGCCTTACATAAATGTATCTGAAGTCATCCGCTGAAGGGGAAGGGAAAACGCTAACAGGACTGCTATATTGTGTGCGTTTTCTGCTAAATAATGCTGAATATTTATCGGGAGATAGAGAATTCTCTGGTGCCAGGTCGACCCAGTTGAGGCTGTAGTAACAGGTGGCATATAAATTTGCATATACGTGTGTCTGTACGCAGACATGGGCTAGCATTTCGGCTGATGGAGGGTAGAATTTTCAATTCCTGATGGGTCTGAGGGGGGGGTTGGAGCGCCTGATGGGGGCTGAGGGGGTGGTAAGCCAAAAAGTCCGATTTTTGGCGAAAATCAGGGGTTTTTTTGGCTTATTTTTCATTAAAATAAGTTAAAATTAGCTATTCTGAGCTCATTTACGCCTATTCCAGGCATATTTTTATCATAATTTTCTATACAAAATTTTTCCCAAAAATTCCTGATGGGGGGTAGCGGCCGGATGATGGAGGGTAGATCAGAGCCTGATGGGGGGCCAACCCCACATCAGCCCCTCCCCCTTTGGGCATGTCTGTCTGTACGTTGAAAAGAGCAAACGTTTGATTTTCAGGTAAAATTATCTGTCGTACTACCGATATGATTGTGAGCCGTCTTTCTTCGCATCACGGACTTCACGTGTAACAATCGTTCAAGCTTGAGAATTAGTGGTCAAAGTCAGGAATTTCTATTATGCATGGGTAAAACTGACCAATCGGTTCGTTAGGCCACGCTGCATCTGAAATCGTGCTCGGAATTTCGATTTACGACCATTAAGTGACCAAAAATGGCAGTAAACATAAGGTACTTGAAGGTTAAAAGTAGGTCTGCAGAATTTCGACCGATAACATAGCTATAAAGCATCAAACTGAGACGTGGGCGGTATTTTTGAGATCGTCAGATTAAGAAGCTTCAATTGATGTGCATCTGAATACATGTGAGTCAGTGGTTTACTTTCGCCGAGATCTTTCTACAGGTGGGATCGACAGCTTAGCTTAGGGATAGGGATTAGCTTCACTGGTACAAAAGTTATGGCCATTTTTCTAATGACCAAAAATGTTGTCTCTCTTTCCGTGACGAAAAACATTCAAATTTGGGGCCAAAATGTTGGCTAGAACAAAGTCGTGCACAGCGCCGGAAGGTCGGTTGTCACAACTGCACAACGCACCAAACCGCATCGCGATAGCTTTTGAAATTCCTTAATTGCAGTCGATTAAGCCGCAAAAAGTGGCCCGGGGTCATATATCGAGATTTGGCTTAGTTGCCACTAGAGTGTGAACTGGTATTGGGTGTGGGTGTATTGGGCTGTTTCCAGGTATTGGTATTGGTTTTTTTATGTCCCAATACCCAATACTAATTAGGACCCATAAAAGTCGGAAAAATCGCTGTTGAACTGAAAAACTGACCTGAAAAAATCAAACAGATTGACCGATGATTAGGTATAGAAAGCCGTTTTTGCGTTAATAAACTGAAGCTTAAGAATGTTTTATTAATACTGTACCCAGGGTTGTGGGTCTGGTACACCATTTTTCCGATGGAGTACGAACAAAAAATCCGCCGAAAATATGAAACACTGTAATACAGTAGATCATGTACAGACTAAAACTGTTAATTTCTGTTTATCTTACCCTCCAGAATGGCTTCTAAATGCTTTCTTGAAGGCTAATTTTTCAAAATATCTCGCCCTTAGTTGGACAATGGCCCAACCGGCCCCTTCGAAATTTTAATCCATATGAAAGAAATCCTGTACACCAGTGACTGGAATGTACTTGTTCACTGAAATGCAGTTTTTGGCTCAGCTACGCAAGTATTGGGTATTGGGTGTCTCAGGTATTGGGATTGGGTATTGGGTTTTTCAGGTATTGTTCGCACTCTAGTTGCCACCCCCTGGTTCTGATTCGCTAAAAAATAGCATTCAGCCCAACTACGAAAAAAACCGATTTTTTCCCTTCCGCAAATTAGCGTTACAAGGGAACGTTGCGCAGATTAGGTTACGCGACAGTACAAAGTTCAGGCCGCTCTACATTTTCGGTTTTGAGGCAAAAAGCGCCCCGACGCTTCCATAAGGAGTTGTTCGCAAAAAACACCGAACGCATTGACTTGTGAAATGTACGAGTACGAGTGCTAGTCCACCAAAGCAAAGCAAGGTTTAAATAGAGTGTCTTCCAATATTATAAATAAAACTGGTCGATTGTTGTGCGGGAGCCATGGAGATGCACTAGGAAACGCGCTCAATCGTTAGAGGGAGTAACTGCACTGAGACCAAATTGTAGTGGCGATGGCCGTTCGAGTCCTACTACCGCTTGCCATCCTTCTTTACGGGCTTTTCTCCTTTTCACAACAAACAGGTAAAATAAACAACTGACCCATTTATGGGAGGTTGCCCATAAAATTATAGAAGAAACCTACAGAAATTTGTCTCGATTGTATGTATGTATGTATGTATGTTTATTTCTTGTAATAGGTAGAGAACAACAAATCAATACCATATAAGGAAGGCAAAATACCTATTACAAAGGACCCTATTTACCCCCAGCCGGAGGAATTTACAATAGGGCCCTTATCAAAAAAATCTACATGTACACAGCTCTAGCGCCGCTAAAAATCAAACCAACTATTACTGCCGGTCGCTCTTAAAACCACTCAAAAACATTAGATCAGCAATTTGGCTACGTTATCTGCACGTTCACCAGACAAAACAACATACCAATTACATGACGTATCTGGTATGGCTAGACAGAACAGCAATTAAAGGCATCAATATAGATGATTTTTATGGAGCCCAGAAAATTATAAACTTCAGCTTAGCGATTGCATTCTTTGCACTTCGTTTTGTATTTCGACTCTCCGCGACAACTTACTGACAGACCGGCGACCCAAGAAAAACATCAGCGCTTCACACGCAACAATAATAATAATAACAGTAAGCTCTCCAGCACTGATGGATTGCTCAAACCCCGAGCTAACCGTATGTCTGACTAAATCCGACTGCTCTTGATGACACTCCGAAAACCAAGCATAATTGAACGGCTTCTTTTGAATTTGCTGTCGCAGTGAGACCACATCTGAGCACGAACACGTGGTAGATGGTTTCAACTTGACTTCGCAACGTGACAGGATGCCTTCTGCATACTTCTTGTAGTCGTTGCCAATTTTCTCAATGTTCTTGACTTCTTCAAAAATGTCCTTGATCGTCACTGGGTAGCCATGCATTGAAGGTAACATCAGTGACATGGTAACAGGGAAAAGCATGGCACACCACTGATAACGAAACAGAAGGAACATTTTCAATTAGATCGAATACATAGAACAGAGACGGTTTTCATTCAGCAACAGATATGTAACGAACGGTTGGCTAATCTCACAGTTTAAGAAGCGGCCCGACCGACCGCCAAGCGAGGCGGCGCACTAATCCCCACACGGACCTGTAAAAATCGAAAAAAATTGATGTTGACCTGAAAAATCTACCTGAAAAAATAAACAAAAAGGTTGATCGATGAACAGGTACGATTCTACACTGTACGTATCAGATTGTACAAAAACCAGCAAAAATTTTGTGAAGCGTCCCACTTGTAGAGATTGACTGTAAATTGGTCATTTCTGGAGGTTCGTCCCATTTACTGGAGGTTAAATTAGCCTTTTGGGGCCATCCATAACCGACGTCGTTCCAGAGGGGGAGGGGGATCTTCTGAAATGCAACGATAGACGACGGTTCTACTTAGAAAAGCCGACACCATAAGATAATCTAGTACTTTTTTGCTGAGTAAGGCAAAAACGGTTTCTTAAACCTGTTCATCGATCAACCTTTTTGTTTATTTTTTCAGGTAGATTTTTCAGGTCAACATCAATTTTTTTCGATTTTTACAGGTCCTAATTAGTATTCGGTATTGGGGCACAAAAACCCCAATACCCAATACCAATACCTGGAAAACACCCCAATAAATACACCCAATACCCAATACCAGTTGGCACTCAAATTTTGGGACGACGCCGTTTATGGACGGCTCCTTAGGGGATTGTGCTGCCGAGTAGAACTGAATATTATCAAAAAGTGGACTGAGGCATTTGTTCGCCTGAACGCTTCAAATGTAAACGTTGACAATTCAGACCCAACCAGTGTGAGAATCCAGCGCAGCAAAAATATGACGTCACGCATTGTGGACATAGAAATGTTGCGACAGAAGTCAATCGATGCGTACATGGAAGGAGGCGAGAAGGTAAAGAGCAGTTTGTGCGCACCGAACAAAACAAGAGAGAGCTTTTAGAAGTTATCGGAGAGTGGTGTGGGCAAGACAGAACTGGCCATCGGACTCATATTGGCAGTGGTGATCTGGGCAGGCATCATGTCCCTCATCTCCTACCACTGCCAGAAACTGCTTATGAAGGACTTCTACAAGATGCACTCACTCTAGCTTTGCATAAATTACATCACACTAAAACAACTACCGGAGATTTCCACTTACTATCCCACCCCACTTAATATCCCACTGGGATATTACATGGACCCTTGTTCCGCTTTATATCCCATGGGATATTACTTGGCGGCAATGTTTATGTCAGATTTGTAATAATTTTCTTCACACATGCATACTGTATCTATGATAAAACATTGTTCCGGTTAACATCCCATGCTGTTTCCAGTTAATATCCCATGGCTTTGTCCAGTTAATATCCCTGGGATATTAACTGGCGGCAATGTTTTCCCTCAGAAACGTGATTTTCCTTGTTATATCCCCTGGGATACTAAGTGGAAAACTCCGGTATGGCCTAACTTTAATTTTGCTGTTTGTGTCTCCAAATTCTGCCGTCACAGTCGCTTTCCATAACTGACTTTTCTTATACTGCTCTTGTCCATTTCAGAACCAACTGTGCTACGTTACGTAGTTGCATTTTCCATTTACGCCAGTCACGCTCGTTTGTTTAAACTTTTGTACGATTCCTTTTGTTTGCGGTTTAGAACTCGAATGCGTTTCTATTGCGTTGGTGGTTTGCGCCAAATCATACATGCAGTTGGGGGAAAAAGGGGGATTTCCCAGGCCCCATTTTCCGGGAAAATTCCCGCAACCGCATTAAGGGGAGGGATTTTTATACCCTATTTTGGGCTTCTAAACCCGTAAACAAGGTTGCAGAACCCTAATTTGGGTTTCAGAGACCCAAAACAAGGGTTTCCGAACCATAATTAGGGTTTAGCTGCAAATAGGGCTTCAGACCAATTTGGGTTTCGAAACTTCTAAATAGGGTTCCAGAAATGCATTTTAGCTGCATTATGTCGAATAAAATAGAGTTTTTTTGCACGTTTTAAAGCAAACACAGGTTTTTTCACCGTCTTTGATAAAAAATATGAGTTTATGCACGTTTTAAAGCAATAAATAGGGTTTAAAGGGCATTTTTGCACTTCTGACAGGATTTTTACTAGATTTTTGGTTCTCAAAACCGTGTCTTGAGCCCAAAAAAGGTCGCCAAAACCCACTTTTCTACACAAAAAAAGGACGCTGAAACCTCCTTTGGGGGCGTGCAAAAATTACGTAATGGTATTTTTGCCCATTTTCGGACCCCCCCTCCCCCCCTGATAATCGCCCGTAATAATTTCCTGACCCCCCTCCCCTAATTACGTAATAATTTGGCTACCCCCCCCCCCGAAATTTCAATTTTTTGAAGAGTTAGAGCCGAAAATTTTCCGTTCAATTCTATGTAAAATGACGTTCTTATTAAAATAGCATCTGTATACAGTAACAATTGATAGTTATCTTAGTTTTCTTTATTGATGAGCTACAACTACGTACATGTACGTATAGTCTTAGTTTTACATAGATAGAAGCCATCATTGGATGGGGTTTTGTTACTGACGGGGTGACGGATTGTATTGGAAGTGTTTTATACTGGGTTTTAGGGCTGCTTCAATATTGCTTGACTGATAATCGATAGTCATAAACCACAGTTCGTGCGGGACCTGAAAGGTGAGGGAATTTGGTGTCCAGTCAGGGAAAAAATTGATAGCAGTAGAATCCTCTCTCGCCCAAAGGGCCCTGTCAGAGCTTTACACACCACCCTTTTGAAAATGGGACTTCTGACTTTCCTTCCACAACTACTACAACTTAACAGAATGTCGGTTAAATGCGTTTTTCAGAGCAAATTTTAAAAATTCTGAGCCTTGTTAGAATGTTGTCACTCTGATTGGTCGGGGAAATTTGACTTTGTTCAGCGAATTTTGCTCGGAAAAAGCCGCACGAACCCTGTAAAAGATCGAGTCGATAAGTGTTATACCCTTATATACTCTTAATAAGATGTCAAAGGTCACTCTTGCCATTTAGCATTTGAAAAATTGGAAAGCCCTGACGTAAACGGTAGCTACCTTCTCTAATCCATACATGTACTAGGGGGGGGTTTGGGGGGGTTACCCCCCTGCTGGAAAGGCCAAACCCCCCTCACCCCCCCCCCCCGAGACAGGTTAAGGGACCCCTCCCCCCGACCAAAAAATACAAGTCGTGGTAGTGGCTCCAGTATTAACAAACTGGGTCAGAAATCACTAATTTTTAGCCTAAAATTCACTTGAAAAGCCTTTGGAAACCGAATTTGGCGTTTCCACTGCTGATATTGAAGAAAAATCGGTGTTTTTGGAAGCTCTTTTTGTCATTTTTTGCTTGTTTTTAGCTTTAAAACGCTATATGGCAGCTTAAAATAGCGATTTTTAGCGTCCTTTTTGAAAAAAACGTGCTAAAAACGCATTTCTAGGCGTTTTGGAGCTTTTTGAAATTTGGGACCCCCCACCTGGGCGAAACCCCCCCGCGACCCCCCACCGGAGGAAAACCCCCCCCCCCACCCCCCCTCCCCCCAGGTCGGCCCGGAGCTGTTACATGTATGCTCTAATCTAAACGTTCATCTAAGTGAAATCGAGAAAATTTAAGCCCAATGGCTTCAAATCGAGACTACAAGTACATGTACTACACATCAAAACAATTAAAATTATGGCCACTTTAGTGATTTCTGCACTTTAAAAAATTACGTAATGAAGTCGCCAACCCCCCCTCCCCCCACCGTAATGAATAGTAATCTTTTGGCGAACCCCCCTCCCCCCTCATGCCATTACGTAATTTTTGCACGCCCCCTTTGTGGGACTATTTTGGATCAGAAAAATTCCCCAGCCGAAAACCTAGCTCCATGTATGCGAGAAAACTTAATTTGGGCAGATGCTTGTCAACAACAGATTAACTAATCTATTCATACATATTTTTCGTTACGAGACTGTAGTGTAAGCAGGTTTCAGAGGAAATCGGCCAACATTGGGTTTCCTAACCGACCATGCAATAAAGAATCTATGCACACTAATTAATTATATTTCCTAAGACCACAGTTTAACAGTTCAGAGGTGGTGATGATGCTGGTATTCGAGAGCTTCCGGAGGAGGGTTCTCCTGATCTCTGTAGTCAGCTTCTCCAGGGATGTTGCGTTTGACTTCGGGGGGCGAGCCGAACACTTTAGTAGGGAATCCTTTCTGTACCGGGCCTTTCTCTCCGATCTCTCCGTAGGCCGAGCCGACTCCGTCCTTGCGTACTTTAGTAGGAGAGACGTAATAGCCGTAGAAGCGCCGTTTGCCGATCAACTCCCCCACGAAGAACCACATGGCTATCTCCACTGACACCAGACCGTTGAGTAGAGCCGTCTGCAACAGGTAGACTCTTTGTGTTTACTTTATCAACTGGTAATTAGCAACATGTCCCAAAAATGATAACGTTTCCTTTTGCTAATCGGCTAAATTTGAAACAGACTGCCTAATACAGAAGATTTTGTGGGTTAAAATTTGGTGGACCAGCCTTGACCCAATTCTGAGAAATTAAGAAATATGTGAAATTTGTTAATTTCAGTGCTGTAGAAATAGCGACACAATGGAAACTTCTTTTTGCTGATATTTGCGCATATCGTGACCAAATCAAATCACCTAAAATTTGCGTGACTCTGCAAAACTGTGCCACATTTTATGTGTTAAAATTTCATGCATTCAGATTGATACAGTTTTGAGAAAATGAATGATTCCTGAACATATGGTTTTTGAATTAGCAAAACAGATCATACATGGGCCGCGGGTACGGGGGAATACTGCCCCCTCGGCCGGCCATACCCCCCTCGCCCACCCCCCCTCCAAGAGGGAGAAAATTTTTGCTTATTTAAGGCAAAATAGTGGTTTCGGCCTTTTTTCGGGCCCACCCCCTCCCGAGGTCTCCCCCTCCGAATTTTTCCAGCCCATGTATGAAACAAGCCTAAAATGACGAAAACTGAGTGGATCGCTGTTATCTACGATCAGAGGCTCTTTCAGATAAGATACTAATAACAAAACTAAAGATAAAGTTAATAAATAACTAAACTTTCTATCTAAGCAAAAAAGCGGTGGGACCTAGCAAAGCGCAGAGAGAAGAGTTACTCTAGTGGTCAGTTCCTTCCAAGTGGACTGTCTGACGCCGTTGTACAGATTTCTGAAGCCCTGCCGAATCTGCGGCCATTCGTGAATGCTCGGTGGCTTCATTTCCACCTTTATGAACTTCCAGCTTATATAGGCGTTGTTGCGCGTCCATTTCCAAGCATCTGAAATCTGGCTTTTTTGTTAAAAATTAACTGGAAGCTTAGGCTTCGGCGGCTCAGGCTAGGAAGGCTTAGGATAAAGCTCTGACATATTTGTTTCTTGCAATATTTTGCATTGCTGCAACTGTAATAAGTAATCCGCCTGTAGATTAAACGGCTTGATTCTAGGGGAGGGTGGCATACTGAAAAACGTTCAAAAATCGGCCAAAAAATCCCAATTTGGGGCTAAACATCGTCAAAAATAACTAATTTTGGCTAAAATGCAGCTAAAAACTACTGTTTTGCAGTTGCAGGCGATTTTTAGCAATTTTAATGTCTGAAATTCTAAAAATATTGCAACATATTTGTTGAAAAAACTACGTGAACGGTAGGTAGGTACGACCCGGAAACAGAGATGCACCGGCAATAAATACGTATATCTTTCCTTACGGCTGCATCTCTACAAAGTTGCCATCGCAAATGCTAACCGGTTACCGAAATTTACCGAACCGACAGATTCTGAAAAAAACGCTGGTTAGGGTGTGCTTTGAGAAAGAAAAGACGGCTTAACTGACTTTTAGGAGTCCCTCCACTATATATTAATTAATCACTTTCTTGCTTAGGCTTAGGCTCAGGCTTGGGCAGTGACGTATCCAGGATTTCGGAAAGGGAGGGTGTAAAATTTTGAAAGTGACTGGTTGGGCCCGCAGGGTAAGAAAATTTAGCAAAATTTGCCTTCAAAAAACGCGTTTAAAACACATCCCAGGCTTAAAATTAACAGAAAATACAAGTTTTAGTAGTTTAAGTGGCCTGGTTGGGCTTCTGCCCATACATGTCGCTGGGTTTTTCCGTGGGGGGGGGACCTTTTTCAAATCCCAAATAGGGTTTTGGGACCAAGTCCAAAGTGGGTTTTGCGACCTTTTTTTGGGGTCCAAAAGTGGGTTTTGTCGACCTTTTTTGGGGGTAAAAAGTGGGTTTTGTTGACCTTTTTTACGGGTTCTGGGGCGAAAAATGGCTTCAAAACCCAATTTGGACCGAAAAAGGCGTTAAAACCCTATTTTTGCATTAAAAATGCCTTGAAAACCCTGTTCAGGTAGAAGAAAATGCCTTAAAAACCGAACATTGAAACAATGAACGTAATAAAAAGCTGTTTTGCGCTCAAAATACGTATTGAATATGAGTTTCAGCGATAAAATACAGATTGAAATGCGTTATACTGACTAAAAATAGTCCAGAGAACCCTAATTTCGATTCTAAGGCGCGCGCAAAACCCTGTTTTGACTTATAGGATTACTAAAAAAAAGCCTATTTAGTGATTGAATGAAGTTCTTAAACCCTGTTTAGGGTTTCTAATCAACCAAAAAACCCTCTGTAGGCTTTCTAGCCAGTGTTAAAGCCCTGTTTAGGGTTTCAAAGTAGCCTAAAAACCTTAATCAGGGTTTAAAAGTAACCTGAAAACCCTGTTTAGGGTTTCAAAGTAGCCTAAAAACCCTAATCAGGGTTTAAAAGTAACCTAAAACCCCTAATCAGGGTTTAAAAGTAGCCTAAAAACCCTAATCAGGGTTTGAAAATAACCTGAAAACCCTGTTTAGCGTTTCAAAGTAGCCTAAAAACCCTAATCAGGGTTTAAAAGTAACCTAAAACCCCTAATCAGGGTTTAAAAGTAGACTAAAAACCCTAATCAGGGTTTGAAAGTAACCTGAAAACCCTGTTTAGGGTTTCAAAGTAGCCTAAAAACCCTAATCAGGGTTTAAAAGTAACCTAAAACCCCTAATCAGGGTTTAAAAGTAGCCTAAAAACCCTAATCAGGGTTTGAAAGTAACCTGAAAACCCTGTTTAGGGTTTCAAAATAGCCTAAAAACCCTAATCAGGGTTTGAAAGTAACCTGAAAACCCTGTTTAGGGTTTCAAAGTAGCCTAAAAACCCTAATCAGGGTTTAAAAGTAACCTAAAACCCCTAATCAGGGTTTAAAAGTAGCCTAAAAACCCTAATCAGGGTTTGAAAGTAACCTGAAAACCCTGTTTAGGGTTTCAAAGTAGCCTAAAAACCCTAATCAGGGTTTGAAAGTAACCTGAAAACCCTGTTTAGGGTTTCAAAGTAGCCTAAAAACCCTAATCAGGGTTTCAAAGTAGCCTAAAAAAACCCTAATCAGGGTTTCAAAGTAACCTAAAACCCCTAATCAGGGTTTGAAAGTAACCTGAAAACCCTGTTTAGGGTTTCAAAGTAGCCTAAAAACCCTAATCAGGGTTTAAAAGTAACCTAAAACCCCTAATCAGGGTTTAAAAGTAGCCTAAAAACCCTAATCAGGGTTTAAAAGTAACCTAAAACCCCTAATCAGGGTTTAAAAGTAGCCTAAAAACCCTAATCAGGGTTTGAAAGTAACCTGAAAACCCTGTTTAGGGTTTCAAAGTAGCCTGAAAACCCTGTTTAGGGTTTCAAAGTAGCCTAAAAACCCTAATCAGGGTTCAAAAGTAACCTGAAAACCCTGTTTTAGGGTTTCCAAGTAACTTAAAAACCCTAATCAGGGTTTCTAAGCAGTCTAAAAACCCTATTTAGGATTTCTAAGCCTTACAAAACCCTGTTTTGGGTTGTAGGGTAGGCGAAAACCCAATTTTGTGCTGCAGAATGTATTGTCTGGGCTAAAATTTCCTTTACTTTGGAATCCAAAAGTGGGTTTTCAGGTCCCCCGCCAAAAATCCGCTGGGGGGGGCCTTTTGCCGAAAAATCGGGCTTGGGGGGGGGCCGGCCCCCCTTTACACCCCCCAACGACATGTATGCTTCTGCCCGACCAGGGCGAGAAAATTTTGAAAATTTAGCCTTCAAATACGCATTTAAAAGGCATTCTGAGCACAAAATAGACAGTTTTGGTACATAATTAATTAGTTTCGCTTATTTTTGACAGACTTTCTCTTCCTACCTCCACCGCAAAGGGGGGTGTACCCACCTTACACCCCCCTGGATACGCCACTGGGCTTGGGCTTAGGAGTCAAATGAATACGGTAAGTAAAATTGAAAGCGAAGGAAGGAGAAGAGACTCACGTTGCCCGACCCACCGCAAGTGAGCCACTTGATTCATTCTGCCCGATCGCCTCACCACTTCAACCTCTTCTTTCTTCCTTTCCTAGCGGCTGGCACAGACAGAGATCTAAACCGCTGGAGCAGCCAGTTACTCTCACTCTCTCTGACTCATTGTAGGTCCGCCGCGTCCGTCCTGTGTTTAGCTTTGCGAGTTGCTTGCCAGCTCGTCTTTCATAGTCTCCTCCTCTCTTCTTTTAGACCAGAAGCAACTTGATTACTGCTCAAACCTTCGTTTTACTTCCATTGAGCAATTACCTTGGTTCTACGCCTTCTTTCTCACTCACTTTACTTTACTTTATTTGGTCGCCCAGGACCAGGACACTACATGTTAGTAAGAGAATTGCGCAGAAAGAGTGTTAGTGGGCAACAGGATGCACAATGTCTAAGAAGAACGGTGCACCTTTACTGAAACAAGAGGAAGCCCGAAAGATCATTTTTTTAGTTTCTCTGTAAAAATCGTCAAATACATACAACGTCTGCCACAAACACCGCAAACTGAGTCACTCACAAGTAGGGGTCAACAGAATGGAGTAGACCACACTCAGAAATAGCAGCTGACTATCGAAGTAAAGTTATTTCTCTCTTGCTTTCACAGCTGAGACCTTGTGATGAGAGTGCCTGGAGTTTCTGGAGATGGACCTGGTGAGGGGGCTAGTAGGAGCGGAGCAAAAGCTAAAGCCTGCGCATCGGTCCGCTCTAATAAAGCACAGGGCCGGGCCGGGGTAGGGCGGGTGTTTTCCTGCCAGGCGGAGGTTTCACTCAGGAAAGGAGGTCCAAAACTGCAAAAACTCCAAAACGCCTGGAAATGCGCTCTTTAACACGTCTTAGATAGTAATAATCGTATTTTAAGCATCCGATAGCGTTTAAGAGCTAAAAAGAAGCACAAAATGACAAAACGGCTTCAAAACCGCTTATTTTTCTTAAATCTCAGAAGTGGAAACAACAATTTGGTTATCAAAGGCCTTTTAACCGGATTTTAAGCTAAAATTTCTAGATTTCTGAGTAGTACTGGAGCTGGGTAGTATCTGTATTTTCAGATCGGAATTGGGTTGGGTCCTCAATCTGTTTCGAGGGATCTGTCCTATCCTTGATTGCTGAAAGCATAAACTACTATCTCATTTGGTCCGTATGTCCTATTAGAATAAATGACGCCTTATAGCGAGAGAGGGGGACCAGTGCCGTCAATTATTCTAGATCTGCAGGAGCGTCAACAGTTGCGTCATTTGACCTGGTTACTTATGTGCGTTTCTGTCACAAACGGGGTCACAAGCGTCACACATTGGCTAGCCACCACAAGTCAGTACAAAATCTACAAACAGCTACCACAAGCTCTCACAAATCCTTGTGGCTTACAAATGTTTGAGGTGTTTGCAAGAAAATTTGTGGTCTCACAAAAAAGGGATGCACCTTGTAATTTGCACTGTACGGTCTTCAGTTATTATTATTATTATTATTATTATTATTATTATTATTATTATTATTATTATTATTATTATTATTATTATTATTATTATTATTATTATTATTATTATTATTATTATTATTATCATTAAACTTTGTCCCATTCGGAACCAAAGACCACTTACACAGATATGCGCTTCAGTGTGGACCCTGTAACTAGAATTGCACTTACAGTAGATTCCAAGCTACAACAAAGTACAGTCGGCTAAGTGAGTTTAGGCTATTCAGAATGTTTGGAACTGGCCATACAATCAACTTCTGCATTGCTTTTGCTCTTTCTGCTGACCGCCTTTTCATTTTCATTCATTATTTCATTTTCCAGTAGCCTACTACGCGTAAGCTTCAAAGTCAAGTGGTCGCTCCACTTTCTAGATCTCTATTCCGTTCGCTGGTGTCATATGGAATCGGGTCCCCGGACCCCAGCTAATTGAAACAGCCAGCGTGGTACGGGAAAATGGTTAATGGTTATGAAAACATCCGTTTATTTAGCTAATACGATGAACGGAACAGGGGGCTTCATGTAACCTTGTCGTATCAATAGAGGAGGGAAAGAAGCTACACAGAAGAAACATACCTGGGATAAACCAGCTTGCTGACAATGTAGTAGTGTCCACAGAGAATGTACTGAAGGAAGATTAGGCACCGAGAAAGGGCTGAAGCATCTACTAAAACCTAAAAACTACTTAGTTTTTGTCTGACACCTGCCCCCCCCCCCCCCGATTAACCCGACTAAACTTGGTACTGTGTCCGACATAAGAAAATCTTCAATAAAACACTGCACTGCAAGACACTGCAGAACATACATGTAGTTGGGGGTTTTGGGGGGAGTTTAGCCCCCAAGCCCGATTTTCGGCAACCCCCCCCGAGCCGGATTTTGGGGGGTTCTGAAACCCTATTTTGGGTTAAAAACTGCTAAATTTCAGGGTTTCAATACTTATAAACCGTAATTTAGGATTTCAAAAGCCCTAAATAGGGTTCCGGAACCCTAATCTGGGTCTCTGAGAGCCTAAACAGGGTTTCATGTAGGGCCCGACCGGATATCCGGATCCGGATCCGGCCGGATATGGCCATATCCGGATCCGGTACCGGATCCGGATATGGCCTGCCGGATATGCCGGATATCAGTCACACATGAGAAAACGTGATTTTTTACGTATTTTGAACATAAATATTGCATTCGACCGAATGCTTGTTAGAAATTTCTTGAGGCGATTGTAATCCATGACCCCAGCAGTTCGTATAACCCTGATTTCTGTGCAAAGGATAACACCCTCATTTTTGACAATGCAAATTTTTCACCTTGACTGAAAGTAAAAATCCGCCAGATTTTAACCGGTTTTGTGAAAAAGCTGAGCTCTTCAGGTTCTTCAGTCCATATAAAGATTGGTTAACTTGCAAAATTTGGCAAAGATCCGATGAAGGGTTCTTGAAATATTTACGTTAAAAATGGACATCTGAAAATTCGGGTCAGTTCATTTCGGAAGGGGATAACTCCAAGCTACAGAAGGCGAGCAGGCTAGGACTTGGCCAAAACAAACTC
This sequence comes from Sabatieria punctata, assembly GCA_030248155.1. Classification (NCBI taxonomy): domain Eukaryota; kingdom Metazoa; phylum Nematoda; class Chromadorea; order Araeolaimida; family Comesomatidae; genus Sabatieria; species Sabatieria punctata. Next base: position 595,311 of record JASANB010006438.1, read on the forward strand.
AACAAAAATAATAATACTAATGTGATACAATGAACATCACAAAACAGCCAAGCAGACTGGCTTTCTATGTTCAGGATAGTCGCCTTGTTTTTGCTAATTTTTCATTTAATTAAAAATAAAAAATCTAAAATAAAAAAACGAACTATTATTGAGGCAAGTTTATACTGTAAATCTGTACTTTACAGAGATCAAAGCGTCTCTTTTCAGTTGCAGAATGGAGATGAATGGCTTGAGACTCTAAACTCAACTCGCAAAGAATATGGAAAACTCAACTGAGATTTTTCAAATTCATAATTTTTTAGTTTGTAAAACTAGGACAGGTCTACCAAAAGGTCGGCTAAGTATACCACATTAGAGAGAACAAATTTGAACATGCAAACAATAATTTAGCCAAAGTCTGTGATGTCAACCATTTTTTCTAAAAATTACGAAATGAGCTGAACTTTCATGCCAAACTGTGTTTCCCCTTCTGTTTTTTTTCAGATGAGGTCTGTATCTGTAAAATAGGTATGCCTAATAAATGCTAAAGATTGCATAGACATTCCGACCAAACTCGAAAATGCTTGGAAAGCGTCCAGTTATCAATTTCTGGCCGCGGTGATAAAATATGCAAATATGCAAAAAATATGTACATATCTCATTTTTGCAAAAACCCGATATTATCCAACCATAGTTTGAACTAAAATTATTAGATGTTGTTTTGAATCAACTGTTATAGAACAAAGAAATGCATATATGTGGTTTATTGCATTCTAAAAAAATTTTTAAGTTGATCAATGATATCCGGCATATCCGGATCCGGCCGGATATGGGCATATCCGGATCCGGATCCGGTAGAAATTTGTATCCGGTCGGGCCCTAGTTTCATGGGCCCAAAATAGGGTTCTGTAACCCTAATTTGGGTCCCTGAAACTCTAATTTGGGTTTCTGAAGCCCTAAATAGGGTTCCGGAACCCTAATTTGGGTCTCTGAAACTCTAATTAGGGTTTCTGAAGCCTTAAATAGGGTTCTGTAACCCTAATCTGGGTCTCTGAGAGCCTAAACAGGGTTTCATGGGCCCAAAATAGGGTTCTGTAACCCTAATTTGGGTCCCTGATAATAGAATAGGTATAGGGCAGCGCAGCGCAGCGCAGTTTGAGTGTAGAGCGAGAACACCGTTAGATGTTCTTTTATTCCGGGCCGAAGGTCAAACAATACAGTCGTAATAAAACAGCCGCACAGCAGGGAAGTAGCGCCGAGAGTGTAAAGGTCAGAGCTGATAAGACATGCGCAGAGACAATAAGTAACTGGCATACGTAATATGCAAATAGTAGCCCTGACCAAACGGACAGACATGTACGACGTACACGTACGTAATTATACATTTGCTAAAATCAACACTCCTCCTCAAATTATAATTACCAATAGCAACAGAGGAGTAAAACGGATCACTGCTGAAAGAAAAAGATTGCATTACAGAGTAGGCACAGTTAAAACGTCGGGCCGGAAATGCAATTACAACAATGTCCGTAGAAACGTTCACACACACAGCACATAGGAATAACGAAGATGCAACTGTGTGTGTCTCAGATGCACTGTACAATGCTATGTACCCAAACCCACTCCCTTGCAGAACTTCTGGAACAGATTAGCTGGAGTAGGCTTCGTGAGAGAATCGGCCAGTTGATCATTAGTGGGACAATACACAACGTTGATCAGTCCAGCTTGCTCATAGTCGTAGACAAACTTGAGTCGCACATCCAAATGCTTGGTGCGATTGTGGGAGCCAAGGTTTGGTCTCTTGCAAATGGCGATTGCAGCCTGGTTGTCCTCATGTACTACTGTAGACTTGATCTGTTTGAGACCCAAATCTAACAGCAGTGCTCTCAGCCACTTAACATCAGACGCAGCTTCAGACAACGCAACAAACTCGGCTTCAGCTGTTGATCGAGAAACCATCTTCTGCAATCTGGATGACCAAGAAACTGGACCGCTGGCCAACAATGAGACATAGCCTGAGGTAGAACGTCTTGTAGACGCTTCAGACGCCCAGACTGCATCAGAATACATCTCCAACTGACGATTGCCGTTGCACTGGAAATTGATTCCAACATCAATCGACCCCTTCAGATAGCGAAAGATGTGTTTCACGGCGCTCCAATGCTGAGGAGTCGGGTCAGAGGAGAACTGAGCTAAGCGATGAACTGCAAACGTGAGGTCGGGTCTAGTGGCGACAGAAAGATACATGAGTGAACCGATTGCAGACTGGTAAATGGACTGGTCAAACTTGTCACCATCTGCCTCACGCTTGAGTAGTGTAACTGACGGCTGCATAGGTGTTGCGACTGCATGACAATCCTGCATCTTGAACTTCTGCAGAACCTTCTCTGCATAGGCAGACTGTCCAAGCCAAAAACCGTTACTTGTCTGGCGAACACTTACACCAAGAAAGTAACTGGCCTCGCCCATGTCTTTGCTTTTGAAGCGATCAGCAATGAGCTTCTTGGTGTGCTTCAATGCCTTTGTGTCTGCGCTTGCTATGAGGATGTCATCTACATACAAACCGAGCAACACTGCCTTGCCATTGACTCTGCCAGTGTAGATGCATGGGTCTGATTCAGCTTGCTTGAACTGCAGATCTTGTAGAGCATTATGGAATTCAGTGTTCCAACAATGAGGACTCTGCTTCAAGCCATACAGCGATCTTTTCAGCTTGCACACGAAATCGGGGTGCTTGGAATCGACAAAGCCCTCTGGCTGCTGCATGTACACCTCCTCTTCGAGATGACCATTGAGAAATGCAGTTTCTATGTCGAGCTGATGAACTTGCATGCCAGACAAAGCAGCAACAGCAAACAAGGCCCGAACTGACTCCCAGCGAACAACTGGAGCAAAGATGTCCAGATAATCGACACCATACTTCTGGGCATAGCCCTTAGCGACTAGCCTTGCCTTGTAACGCTGAACTCGACCTTGCTCATCAGTTTTTGCTCGAAAGACCCATCGACTACCAATGACTTGACGACCTGCAGGAGGGGGAACAAGCTCCCAGGTGTCAAAACCAATGAGCGACTTCATCTCATTCTGGGCAGCCTGACGCCAGTGAGTAGCGTTTGACGATTTGATGGCTTGTGACCAGGACTTGGGCTCAGCAGCCTCTGCTGCTGCAGCACTCTGCGCATGACCATCCCTAACTGGATGTTTGCCCTTGTTCTGGCGCTGAGATCGCCAACCAGGACCAATGCTTTTCTCTGGCAATGGTTGTTCAGTTTCTAGTGGATGTTGATCGTCTGCATCAACGAAAACTTCTTGTGGCTCTGGTTCTTCAGGTTCTACTGGCTGCTCCACAACTTCAGGTGGTTGCAAATGCTGAACTGGAACAGACTCCTCCTGTCCACTTGGAGCAAACACTACAACATGCTGAGGCTCCTCCTGGCTTTGTGCAGAATCTTGAACTGAGAACATTGACTCTGACAACTTCTCCTCCTGATCTCGAGCAGTTTGGCAAAATGAGGACTCATCGCACACAACATCACGACGAATGATGACTGACTTGTGAGAGATCGACCAGAGTCGATAGCCCTTGGATTCCTCAGAGTAGCCAAGAAAACGACACTTTTCTGCACGAGGGGAAAACTTGGAGCCAGGTTTCTTGATGTGTGCATAAGCAATGCAGCCAAAAACGCGAAGATGAGAGACATCAGGCTTGCGACCATGCCAAGCTTGATATGGAGTGCAAGTGCGACGACCAGAGAGTGCCACTGCTGGAGCACGATTCCGAAGATAACAGGCTGTCAGAACTGCTTCACCCCAAAAACGCTTTGGCAAATTGGACTGGTGTAGCATAACACGTGCTCGCTCAATGATGGCCCGATTGAACCTCTCTGCAACTCCATTCTGTTGTGGTGCATCTGCTACAGTGAGCTGGTGCTTGACACCCTTGCTGGCGAGCCACTGTTTGAACTGCTTGGAACAGTATTCACCCCCTCTGTCACTGCGAAGTGTTTTGAGTTTGCGACCTGTCTCTGTCTCAAGTTGTGTAATCAGCTGTTTGAGTGTCTCATGCACTTGCGATTTTGCGTGAATAAACCGCACAAAACTCATACGAGTACAGTCATCAATAAGAGACACATAATAAACACTGTTATCAATTGTAGGCGGGGTGACAGGACCGAACACATCTGAATGCATGAGATCCATGGGGTGTTTGGCTCGCGTTGTAGCTCGTTTGGGGAATGGTTGTCTGGTGGCCTTCCCAACAGCACACGACTCACAGAACGGAACGGTACGATCGCCATTGCACTTCAGACCCTTCACGATTGCACCCGAGATCAACTTGTTGACATCGCCAGAGCCAACATGACCGAAACGTTGGTGCCAGGTCTGAGCTGAAACAGCTGCGGAAGAAGCAGACGCAAGCGCATTTTGCGATACAAGAGTACCAGAACCGATGCCTGCTAAAGGACTGGAGGCATCACAGGAAGGAGCACGATTTGCCCGAACCACATCTGAGTCTGTGAGAGTCTGGCCACTCTGACTCGATTGCACCGATTGCTCTGGAAAACACACACCAAAGGACACGTTAGGGTTCGAAACTTTACCCTTTTGGGTGCCTGCTACTAAACTGGAGGCATCACAGGTCTTCACAGCCCCACTTGTTTTGGTCAGCACCCGGGGGTCCGCTGTAGTGTCTGTAGTTGCTGCTGAAAGCACATCAACCGATTGCACAGTCTGAGCAGTAGGGACACAAGCATCCAAGTAATAACAGCCACCATTCAATCTGCCAGTCAGCAAAACTTCACCGGCCTTATTGCGCACACGTGCAGAACCGTTCTTGAAAGTCACAGAATGTCCCAACTTGTCAGCTGCACGCACAGAATACAGAGTACCATTCAGCCGAGGGACATACAGAGTGTTCTGCATAAACACATGCCGGTCACCAGCAGAGAACGGCAGGTTACCAAAACCAATTGCATCAACACAGTAACCGGTGGCAACTTGGATGGGCAATGGTTGAGCTAGCGGACGGTAGGACTCAAGCAGCGACTTTTCAGAGGTCATATGATGGCTGGCCCCTGAGTCGATCAACACAACAGATCTGTCACTGCGAGCAGCAAAAGCTTGAGCACTAACAGCAAAACTCGGGTCGCGTTTGGAGCTGCTGGATGCACTAGCAAAATTGGATTTTCCACCGCGCTGAGGATTGCTGCGTTGCTTGCTTGGGCACTGGCGGGCCTTGTGACCAAAACCCTGGCAGCTGTAACATTGCTCCTGGTTGCTCTCAGCATTTGAACCGAAACCAGAAGCACTGCCAGTACGCTTGCCACGCCAGCCGCTACGCGATTTTGAACCACCACGACCGCGATTTCTGCCACTACTAGCGCCGCATGCAGTACCGGAGTAGGACTTTTGCCGAATGCGCCACTCATCATCCATCTGCGCGGCTAGCAAGTCGAGTGTGTAGGGACGATCTGCGGGAGCTGAGTGGATGGAGTTCGAAATGACTGTGCGAAAATGCTCCCATCCAGGCGGCAAACAAGACAAAGTCTGTACAACTTGGAGACCGACCGGCACTTCCAACTTCATGGAGCACAGCTTGTCATACAGTTTCCGTCTGGAGGTGATCCACTCACTAGGCAGACACTTCTCGTCAAAGATCAGCCCCTTCAGATCCGATTCGATCATGACCAGTGACACGTGTGAGTGAGACTCGAATCGATCTGTCAACAACTTCCAGAAAGCCGCTGGATCAGATTCATCGACGATATGAATCTGGCGCAACACTTCGGCTGACACAGCTGCGGTCAGTTGGAACATAGCCAGATAACAGCGGCGCTCATACTCTTCCAACTGTTTTTGGTACCGTTCTTGCTCACGCGCATGACCAGGGGCAGCTCGGGCCTGGCCATTCTCCTCATCCGCAGGCACTACGGGTGGCTGCGGCACACTCTCCGTTCCAACAACTATACCCCACTGTTTGTGCGCTTTCAGATAGTTGGTAACAGTTAAACGCCAAGTGGGCCAGTTATTCGACGTTAGAATCGGAAGCGACAACTTATCTGACATTGTCGGAGAGGCGGCGGTGATTGACTTGTTCGGCGGTGGCACCCAATACGATTGACGGCCAAATACAAACAAAGCAAACGCTCTGTCTGTGCTCACAGCGGTGAAAAGTTGACGTTAGCCACGTTCGTTGCAGACGCAGTCCGTCGGTCGATGCAATATGTCGGCTGCCAGTCAACAGGCCACAATCTTTGCAGTACAAGCCACAGTAGGGGAACACAGTGCGCTCTACAGAAGCTAATAGCCCATAACCTAATAGAATAGGTATAGGGCAGCGCATCGCAGTTTGAGTGTAGAGCGAGAACACCGTTAGATGTTCTTTTTATTCTGGGCCGAAGGTCAAACAATACAGTCGTAATAAACAGCCGCACAGCAGGGAAGTAGCGCCGAGAGTGTAAAGGTCAGAGCTGATAAGACACGCGCAGAGACAATAAGTAACTGGCATACGCAATATGCAAATAGTAGCCCTGACCAAACGGACAGACATGTACGTACACGTACGTAATTATACATTTGCTAAAATCAACATGAAACTCTAATTTGGGTTCTGAAGCCAAAAGGGGGTTGGGGCTGAAATTATAGGGTTTCGGTAAGGTGTGTTGGGGTTGGGGGGAAGGGGGAGGGGGGGGTTTGAAGGGGGGTGGGCGAAGGGGGGGCGGGGGGGGCGGGGGGGTGGGGCGGGGGGGGGTTGGGGGGGGGTGGGGGGGGGGGGGGGGGGGGGGGGGGGGGGGGTTCAGAGGCCCTAAATAGGGTTCCAGAACTCTAATTTAGGTCTCAGAAACCCTAAACGGGGTTTCAGAGCCATACATGTCGTTGGGGGGTGTAAAGGGGGGGGCGGCCCCCCAAGCCCGATTTTTCGGCAAAAGTCCCCCCCCCCAGCGGATTTTTGGGGGGGGGGGGCCTGAAAACCCACTTTTGGATTCCAAAGTAAAGGAAATTTTAGCCCAGACAATACATTCTGCAGCACAAAATTGGGTTTTCGCCTACCCTACAACCCAAAACAGGGTTTTGTAAGGCTTAGAAATCCTAAATTGGGTTTTTAGACTGCTTAGAAACCCTGATTAGGGTTTTTAGGTTACTTGGAAACCCTAAAACAGGGTTTTCAGGTTACTTTTATACCCTGATTAGGGTTTTTAGGCTACTTTTAAACCCTGATTAGGGGTTTTAGGTTACTTTTAAACCCTGATTAGGGTTTTTAGGCTACTTTGAAACCCTAAACAGGGTTTTCAGGTTACTTTCAAACCCTGATTAGGGTTTTCAGGTTACTTTCAAACCCTGATTAGGGTTTTTAGGCTACTTTTAAACCCTGATTAGGGGTTTTAGGTTACTTTTAAACCCTAATTAGGGTTTTTAGGCTACTTTGAAACCCTAAACAGGGTTTTCAGGTTACTTTCAAACCCTGATTAGGGTTTTTAGGCTACTTTCAAACCCTGATTAGGGGTTTTAGGTTACTTTTAAACCTGATTAGGGTTTTCAGGTTACTTTGAAACCCTAAACAGGACTTTAACACTGGCTAGAGAGCCTAGAGAGGGTTTCTTGGTTGATTAGAAACACTAAACAGGGTTTAAGAACTGCATTCAAATCACTTTATTAGGGTTTTTAGTAATCCTATAAGTCAAAGCAGGGTTTTGCGCGTGCCTTAGAATCGAAATTAGGGTTCTCTGAACTATTTTTAGTCTATATAACGCATTTCAATCTGTATTTTATCGCTGAAACTCATATTCAATACGTATTTTGAGCGCAAAACAGCTTTTTATTACATTCATTGTTTCAATATTCGGTTTTTAAGGCATTTTCTTCTACCTGAACAGGGTTTTCAAGACATTTTTAATGCAAAAACAGGGTTTTTAACGCTTTTTCGGTCCAAATAGGGTTTTAAAGCCATTTTTCGCCCCAAAATCTCTAAAAAAGGTCGACAAAACCCACTTTTTACCCCCAAAAAAGGTCGACAAAACCCACTTTTGGACCCCAAAAAAGGTCGCAAAACCCACTTTGGACTTGGTCCCAAAACCCTATTTGGGATTTGAAAAAGGTCCCCCCCACGGAAAAACCCAGCGACATGTATGTTCAGAGCCCTAATTTGGCTTTCAAAATTTCTAAATAGGGTTCCAGAAATCATAGAATGCACTTTAGCTGTATTATGTCGAATAAAATAGAGCTCTTTTGGCGCGTTTTAAAGCAAAATACAGTTTTTTGCATGTTTTTAATAAAAAATAGGATTTTCTGCACGTTTTAAAACAATAAATAGGGTTCTAAGGGCATTTTTGCACTTCTGACAGGATTTTTAGTCCTCAAAACCCTGTCTTTTTTTCGAACAATTTTTATTATTACGAACATGGTTAGTAGAACACAGATATGGGTTAGAAAAGGATGCACTGAAACCCTGTTTTGAGCCCAAAAAAGGTCGCTGAAACCCACTTTTGGACACCAAAAAAAAGGTCGCTGAAACCCCCTTTGGAAATAGTGCTGAAACCCTATTTGGGATCTGGAACCCCCCCCCAGCCGAAAACCCAGCTACATGTATGTTGCAGAAGCTGTGAACAAGAAACTTTTTGACAGCGAACTACTATTTCTGCGGTCAGTCAGAGAGACTAAGCCATAGACGAATCGGTTCCTTTTATGGCTTACCTCTCCGACTATGGCTATGATGTTCCATCGATGGCTATTGAACGTCTACTTAGCCATACATGGCTACTTAGCCCTCTATGGCTACTTAGCCCTCTATGGCTACTTAGCCTTCTATGGCTACCACTCTTCCACAGCATAGCCAACTATGGCTATGTAGCCATCTATGGCTACATAGCCATCTATGGCTACGTAGCCATAGATAGCTAAAAAGGCGGGGCCTCCTCGAGTTTAGCCATAGATGGCTACATAGCCATAGATGGCTACGCATCAACATAGCCATCTATGGCTACGTAGCCATCTATGGCTAAAAGTGTGGGGCCACCTCGATTTTAGCCATAGATGGCTACATAGCCATAGATGGCTACGTAGCCATAGATGGCTATGTAGCCATAGTTGGCTACCGCTGTTTCACAGTATAGCCAATTATGGCTACTTAGCCATCTATGGCTATGTAGCAATCTATGGCTACGTAGCCATCTATGGCCAAAAGTGGGCAGACCCTGTTTTTGTAGTCATAGATGGCTACATAGCCATAGATGGCTATGTTGATACGTATTTGGCTGAAAGTGAGCGGGGCCTGCCTTTGTAGTCATAGATGGCTACTTAGCCCTCTATGGCTACCCCATTCGGGCAGACCAAACTCCAATTGGAGTAGTTTTCTGATGGGCCAATGAGCCCCTCGCATGACAGGACCGAATGTTATGACTTTTCGTGGTGGGACCCTAACCGGGAAGATTTGTCATCAGTAAGAAGTGCGCCAAATTCAAATCACTCAAGTACTGGCACCTTCACTGAACCTAAATCGTCTTCATCCTCCAGGCCAACTCTACCATTTGCTAACTTCCAGATCGTACCAGAACCACTTCGATCATCCAGCCCGCCACTCACGATTTGCACGTCATCAATCTTCACCGAAGTACTATCCTGGGAATCGGCCGATTTGGAGTCAAAGAAGGTGAAGCTGCCGATTTTCCTTCAGCTTTCCATGATTCCCACTCTTCTAGCTTCTGTACTTCTTCAACAAACTCTCTCCTTCCAGCCACACCACTTTGATCTACTTTAAATCGTCCCGCCAAAGTACTATCCCGAGAATCGGCCGATTTGGAGTGGAAGAAGGTGAAGCTGCTGATTTTCCCTCAGCTTTCCACGATTCCCAATCTTCTAGCTTCTGTACTTCTTTGACATGCTTTCTCCTTTGAGGCACACCTCTTCGATCCACTTCAAATCGCGCCGCTGAAGCACTATCCCGTGAATCGGCCGATTTGGAGTGTAAGAAGGTGAAGCTGCCGATTTTCCTTCAGCTTCTTCGAGGCACACCATTTCGATCCACTTCAAATCGCCCCGCCGAAGTACTATCCTGAGAATCGGCCGATTCGGAGTGGAAGAAGGTGAAGCTTTCGATTTTCCTTCAACTTTCCGATATTTTAACTAGTGCTTCAAATAGAACGTTTGCATCAAATATGCTTACTACAGTATCCGATCCAATCGGGACCATCATATTCAGACTTAGCTAAGCGAGAGCTTTTGATTGAGTACCTACATGCCTATGTTACGAAGCAGCGATAAAAAGTTAGAAAATTTGCATAAAAAATTTGCATATTCAAAATGTCAATTTTTACGTAGCCATCTATGGCTACATAGCCATCTATGGCTACGTAGCCTTCCATGGCTAAAATGGGTCAATCGATTTTAGCCATAAAAGGCTACATAGCCATAGATGGCTATGTAGCCATAGATGGCTACATAGAATTCGATAGCCATCTATGGCTACTCTCAAAATGAAACTGAAATTCGGAATTTGCCGATCAGCTATTTCAGTTTCATTTTGAGAGTAGCCATAGATAGCTATCGAATTTGTGTGTAACCATCTATGGCTACATAGCCATCTATGGCTATGTAGCCTTTTATGGCTAAAAACGATTGAGCCATTTTAGCCATGGAAGGCTATGTAGCCATAGATGGCTATGTATAATTCGATAGCCATCTATAGATACTCTCAAAATGAAACTGAAATTCGGAATTTGCCGATCAGCTATTTCAGTTTCATTTTGAGAGTAGCCATAGATGGCTATCGAATTTTTATGTAGCCATCTATGGTTACATAGCCTTCTATGGCTATGTAGCCTTTTATGGCTAAAAACAATTGAGCCATTTTAGCCATAAAAGGCTACATAGCCATAGATGGCTACGCAAAAATTGACATTTTGAATATGCAAATTTTTTATGCAAATTTTCTAACTTTTTAACGCTGCGTCGTAACATAGGCATGTAGGTACTCAATCAATGTAAAAGCTCTCGCTTAGCTAAGTCTGAATATGATGGTCCCGATTGGATCGGATATTGTAGTAAGCATATTTGATGCAAACTTTGTATTTGAAGCAGTAGTTAAAATAACGGAAAGTTGAAGGAAAATCGGCAGCTTCACCTTTTGCCACTCCTAACTCGGCCGATTCTGGGGCAGTACTTCGGCAGGACGATTCAAAGTGGATTAGAAGCGGTGTGGCTGGACGCCCACAAGGTATTGAAGCAGTATGGAAGCTACAAGACTTAAGTTTGCATCAAATATGCTTACTACAATATCCGATCCAATCGGGACCATCATATTCAGACTTAGCTAAGCGAGAGCTTTTGATTGAGTACCTACATGCCTATGTTGCGACGCAGCGTTAAAAAGTTAGAAAATTTGCATAAAAAATTTGCATATTCAAAATGTCAATTTTTACGTAGCCATCTATGGCTATGTAGCCTTTTATGGCTAAAATGGCTCAATTGTTTTTAGCCATAAAAGGCTACATAGCCATGGAAGGCTATGTAGCCATAGATGGCTATAAATTCGATAGCCATCTATGGCTACTCTCAAAATGAAACTGAAATTGCTGATCGGCAAATTCCGAATTTCAGTTTCATGTTGAGAGTAGCCATAGATGGCTATCGAATTATACATAGCCATCTATGGCTACATAGCCTTCCATGGTTAAAATCGGTCAATCGTTTTTAGCCATAAAAGGCTACATAGCCATAGATGGCTATGTAGCCATAGATGGCTACACAAAAATCCGATAGCTATCCATGGCTACTCTCAAAATGATACTGAAATAGCTGATCGGCAAATTCCGAATTTCAGTTTCATTTTGAGAGTAGCCATAGATGGCTATCGAATTATACATAGCCATCTATGGCTATGTAGCCTTTTATGGCTAAAATCGATTGAGCCATTTTAGCCATGGAAGGCTACGTAGCCATAGATGGCTATGTAGCCATAGATGGCTACGTAAAAATTGACATTTTGAATATGCAAATTTTTTATGCAAATTTTCTAACTTTTTATCGCTGCTTCGTAACATAGGCATGTAGGTACTCAATCAAAAGCTCTCGCTTAGCTAAGTCTGAATATGATGGTCCCGATTGGATCGGATATTGTAGTAAGCATATTTGATGCAAACGTTGTATTTGAAGCAGTAGTTAAAATAACGGAAAGTTGAAGGAAAATCGGCAGCTTCATCTCTTGCCACTCCTAACTCGGCCGATTCTGGGGCAGTACTTCGGCAGGACGATTCAAAGTGGATTAGAAGCGGTGTGGCTGGAGGCCCTCAAGGTATTGAAGCAGTATGGAAGCTACAAGACTTAAAACAATGTAAAGCTGAAGGAAAATCGGAAGCTTCACCTTCTTCCACTCCGAATCGGCCGATTCTCAGGATAGTACTTCAGCGAGGCGATTTGAAGTGGATCGAAGTGGTGTGCCTCGAAGAAGCTGAAGGAAAATCGGCAGCTTCACCTTCTTCCACTCCAAATCGGCCGATTCTCGGGATAGTACTTTGGCGGCGCGATTTGAAGTGGATCGAAGTGGTGTGCCTCGAAGGAGAAACCATGCAAAGAAGTACAGAAGCTAGAAGAGTGGGAATCGTGGAAAGCTGAAGGAAAATCGGCAGCTTCACCTTCTTCCACTCCAAATCGGCCGATTCTCAGGATAGTACTTCGGCGGGACGATTTAAAGTAGATCAAAGTGGTGTGGCTGGAAGGAGAGAGTTTGTTGAAGAAGTGCAGAAGCTAGAAGAGTGGGAATTGTGGAAAGCTGAAGGAAAATCGGCAGCTTCACCTTCTTCGACTCCAAATTGGTGGATTCCCGGGATAGTACTTCGGCGAAGATTGATGACATGCAAATCGTAAGTGGCGGGCTGGATGATCGAAGTGGTTCTGGTACGATCTGGAAGTTAGCGAATGGCAGAGTTGGCCTGGAGGATGAAGACGATTTAGGTTCAGTGAAGGTGCCAGTACTTGAGTGATTTGAATTTGGCGCACTTCTTACTGATGACAATTCGTCCCGTTAGGGTCCCACCACGAAAAGTCATAACATTTGGTCCTGTCATGTGAGGGGCTCATTGGCCCATCAGAAAACTACTCCAATTGGAGTTTGGTCTGCCCGAATGGGGTAGCCATAGAGGGCTAAGTAGCCATCTATGACTACAAAGGCAGGCCCCGCTCACTTTCAGCCAAATATGTATCAACATAGCCATCTATGGCTATGTAGCCATCTATGACTACAAAAACAGGGTCTGCCCACTTTTAGCCATAGATGGCTACGTAGCCATAGATGGCTACATAGCCATAGATGGCTAAGTAGCCATAGTTGGCTATGCTGTGAAAGAGCGGTAGCCAACAATGGCTACGTAGCCATCTATGGCTATGTAGCTATCTATGGCTATGTAGCCATCTATGGCTAAAATCGAGGAGGCCCCACACTTTTAGCCATCTATGGCTATGTAGCCATAGATGGCTATGTTGATGCGTAGCCATCTATGGCTATGTAGCCATCTATGGCTAAACTCGAGGAGGCCCCGCCTTTTTAGCCATCTATGGCTACGTAGCCATAGATGGCTATGTAGCCATAGTTGGCTATGCTGTGGAAGAGTGGTAGCCATAGAAGGCTAAGTAGCCATAGAGGGCTAAGTAGCCATAGAGGGCTAAGTAGCCATGTATGGCTAAGTAGGCGTTCAATAGCCATCGATGGAACATCATAGCCATAGTCGGAGAGGTAAGCCATAAAAGGAACCGATTCGTCTATGGCTTAGTCTCTCTGACTGGCGGTTGGAAACAAGAACTGAGTTGAGTTTTCCTTGTAATATAGTTGCGGACAAAAGCTTCCTAGGCACCTAAAAAAACGGCGAAGTTTTTGACACCAACTACACTCCACCCTCTGCGACGGTTTCCAACATTCACAACCGACCACCCCCACCCCTCTCTGAGCGTCGTAATTTATGGACAGCCTCTATAAGATGAACTAATGGAACTGAATGCAGCAAAAGCAACTGACTGAAGTAGCATTAGAGTGGGTAGTGTGAACAGTTTATACAGAGAAGAAAGAAGAGTTTGGTCTGAAGAAGCAACAAGACAAGTGACCAAGAGGTAAAGAGGACCATCCAACAAACAGCTGTCTCATTTACATATCACAACGGAATTTCATTTGCTCAGCTCAAACTCAGCCCTATCAGCCTCAACAATTACGGCTTTCTCGTATAAATGCTACTGTGTGAACTCGAAGGGAAGCCACTTGCTTCATATCTATTAGAGCGGTCTAACACCAATAGCAAAGAACCTTAATTGTCTCTGCTACCATCATACATGTAACAGGGGGGGTCTGGGGGGTCTGCCCCCCCCCCGAATTAGGCCAGACCCCCAGATGGGGACCCCCCAGACGATTTCACCGACCCCCCCCTCCGATTTTTCTGGCAAGTAAATTTTCAAGCAAATTTTTGCAATTTTTTACAATTTCACACACAAAATTTGCCAAAATCGCCTGCAAAACAGCACTTTTTAGCTGCATTTAAGCCCAAATTAGCGATTTTTGGCAATTTTTAGCCAAAAAATTGCGATTTTTTTCGATTTTTGCGCGTTTTTTAGTGCCCACCCCCCTCCCCCAAAATTTTGGCTCAGACCCCCCGGCCGGCGCCAGACCACCCCAACCCCCCCTCCCCCCATCGGCGGATGACCTGTTACATGTATGGCTACCATCTATCCCACCAGCAAATTTACCTACCCAAAACATCAAATATTATTTTTTACCAGCTCCAAGGAAAGGTTTACCAAACCGAAACCCATTTTCCGGAAATCTATCTATGAATATACGTAATTCCTTGTTATCTCAAAGTGATTCATGCCAATAAGTCAGAAACCTACTAATAAAATTAACCAAAAACCGGATTCCTAACCTACTACCAGACATGGGCAAAGGGGGGGGGGCTGAGGGGGTTACCCCGTCAGCCGGCCGCTACCCCCTTAGGAATTTTTTGGAAGAATTATGTATAGAAAATTATGATAAAAATATGCCTGGATTAGCTGTAAATGAGCTCAGAATAGCTTATTTTGATGAAAAATAAGCCAAAAAACCTTGATTTAGCAAAAAATCGGACTTTTTGGCTTACCACCCCTCAGGCGGTTCTACCCCCCTCAGCCCCTCAGGAATTGAAAATTCGACCCCCTACTAAGCCGAAATGCTAGCCCATGTCTGCCTGCCTACTTTACCACGTCTGAAAAAACCCTAGGAATTTTAAAATTTAGCGCATTCATTATGAGTAGTTTGATGAATGAAGAGATTAATGCCGTGTGTTAATGGGCTGATAGAAAGACTTCTATACATAGACTAGGTATCCTGAACAGGCGAGATTCTTCCATCACAGTCAGTCGAGCTTGGCCCGCAGCGAACGTTTGAAGAAAACGGGCAGGAGCGAGGCGAGCGCGAACGCCGCAAGCATGAGAATGGAACTCCACGAAAAAGTGGCACTGGAACTGGTCAGCTTCTGAAGCGTGGTGCCCGCCTGAATGAAGAAGAAACTGGGAGGCGCCACTCCTGCAATGCATCTATGTGTACTCACTCAGTACGGCACGAACCACCTCAGCTCTGCATTCGTACATCCACCCTCTAGCTAAGACCAAACCCCCGATCCTAGAACCCTCGAGATAATTTTCTCAGCCACCAATGATATTTAATGGCACGCATTTTCGGGCCAATTTTTATAATTTCAGCACCGAAAACAATAAAATTGCATCTAAAAAAGCTATTTTTGGATGTATCTGGGCGCATTATTACCACTTTTTAGCCCAGAATACCAGTTTTGAGCGATTTTTAGTACTCCAACCCTCACCAGAATTTGGGCTAAACCAGTCGGGGTCAAACCCTCCGTACGGTGGTTGACCTGGCACAAGCTTTGCGCAGATAAGTATCTCTAGAGGTGTAATCCCTCAAGGATTTAAGAGCCGGTTTTTCCAACTATCGACTCTTCAAATCTCAAATTTTATTTCCGATTTAGCTAAAATTTTGTATCTTAGTTTAACCTGGACCTAAAAAAGATACTTTATCACAATCTGACCGTTTTCGGTTTTTTCGACCCAACCTCGCTTTTGACTTATAACTGCGGAACAAATGAACGCAGAAACTTGGGGATTGCATTGAATCGAACGGATTCCAGACAAAAATTTTTTGCTAACCTCTTGCCGACCAGATTAGAGCCACTAAAGTTCAAAACCCCAGACTTTTATTTCAGCAAAATGCAGTGCTATCTATTTGCTTTCGATCGCACAAATATAATCGACAAAAAAGGTGACCGATTGCTGGCACAGTTGGTGTAGTGGTTTAGGCCGCATGGCCACTGTGCGCGTCGTCGTGCGCTCATCCACTCGGCGGGGCAAGTTTCTTGCTGCAAAGAGTTGGTCGTCGGCATAAAGCTCCACCCAGGCCACCGAAAACTGGTTACAGTGAGTAGGTAAAATGGGAACCAACTGGATCTGCCGTTGCACCGAAAGCCGCTCCTAAAAGCATGCCGCGTTCAGTCAGAGAGACTAAGCCATAGACGAATCGGTTCCTTTTATGGCTTACCTCTCCGACTATGGCTATGATGTTCCATCGATGGCTATTGAACGTCTACTTAGCCATACATGGCTACTTAGCCCTCTATGGCTACTTAGCCCTCTATGGCTACTTAGCCTTCTATGGCTACTACTCTTCCACAGCATAGCCAACTATGGCTATGTAGCCATCTATGGCTACATAGCCATCTATGGCTACGTAGCCATAGATAGCTAAAAAGGCGGGGCCTCCTCGAGTTTAGCCATAGATGGCTACATAGCCATAGATGGCTACGCATCAACATAGCCATCTATGGCTACATAGCCATCTATGGCTAAAAGTGTGGGGCCACCTCGATTTTAGCCATAGATGGCTACATAGCCATAGATGGCTATGTAGCCATAGATGGCTATGTAGCCATAGTTGGCTACCGCTGTTTCACAGCATAGCCAATTATGGCTACTTAGCCATCTATGGCTATGTAGCCATCTATGGCTACGTAGCCATCTATGGCTAAAAGTGGGCGGACCCTGTTTTTGTAGTCATAGATGGCTACATAGCCATAGATGGCTATGTTGATACATATTTGGCTGAAAGGAGCGGGGCCTGCCTTTGTAGTCATAGATAGCTACTTAGCCCTCTATGGCTACCCCGTTTGGGCAGACCAAACTCCGATTGGAGTAGTTTTCTGATGGTTCCCAATGAGCCCCTCACATGACAGGACCGAATGTTATGACTTTTCGTGGTGGGACCCTAACCGGGAAGATTTGTCATCAGTAAGAAGTGCGCCAAATTCAAATCACTCAGGTACTGGCACCTTCTACTGAATCTAAATCGTCTTCATCCTCCAGGCCACCTCTGCCATTCGCTGACTTCCAGATCGTACCAGAACCATTTCGATCATCCAGCCCGCCACTCACGATTTGCACATCATCAATCTTCGCCGAAGTACTATCCTGAGAATCGGCCGATTTGGAGTGGAAGAAGGTGAAGCTGCCGATTTTCCTTCAGCTTTCCACGATTCCCACTCTTCTAGCTTCTCCACTTCTTCAACAAACTCTCTCCTTCCAGCCACACCACTTTGATCTACCTTAAATCGTCTTGCCGAAGTACTATCCCGAGAATCGGCCGATTTGGAGTGGAAGAAGGTGAAGCTGCCGATTTCCCTTCAGCTTTCCACGATTCCCACTCTTCTAGCTTCTGTACATTTTCAACAAAGTCTCTCCTTCCAGCCACACCACTTTTATCTACTTTAAATCGTCCCGCCGAAGTACTATCCCGAGAATCGGCCGATTTGGAGTGGAAGAAGGTGAAGCTGCCGATTTTCCTTCAGCTTTCCACGATTCCCACTCTTCTAGCTTCTGTACTTCTTCAACAAACTCTCTCCTTCCAGCCACACCAGTTTGATCTACTTTAAATCGTCCCGCCGAAGTACTATCCCAAGAATCGGCCGATTTGGAGTGGAAGAAGGTGAAGCTGCTGATTTTCCTTCAGCTTTCCACGATTCCCAATCTTCTAGCTTCTGTACTTCTTTGACATGCTTTCTCCTTTGAGGCACACCTCTTCGATCCACTTCAAATCGCGCCGCCGAAGTACTATCCCGAGAATCGGCCGATTTGGAGTGTAAGAAGGTGAAGCTGCCGATTTTCCTTCAGCTTCTTCGAGGCACACCATTTCGATCCACTTCAAATCGCCCCGCCGAAGAACTATCCTGAGAATCGGCCGATTCGGAGTGGACGAAGGTGAAGCTTCCGATTTTCCTTCAACTTTCCGTTATTTTAACTAGTGCTTCAAATAGAACGTTTGCATCAAATATGCTTACTACAGTATCCGATCCAATCGGGACCATCATATTCAGACTTAGCTAAGCGAGAGCTTTTGATTGAGTACCTACATGCCTATGTTACGAAGCAGCGTTAAAAAGTTAGAAAATTTGCATAAAAAATTTGCATATTCAAAATGTCAATTTTTACGTAGCCATCTATGGCTACATAGCCATCTATGGCTACGTAGCCTTCTATGGCTAAAATGGCTCAATCGTTTTTAGCCATAAAAGGCTACATAGCCATAGATGGCTATGTAGCCATAGATGGCTACATAGAATCCGATAGCCATCTATGGCTACTCTCAAGATGAAACTAAAATTCGCAATTTGCCGATCAGCAATTTCAGTTTCATTTTGAGAGTAGCCATAGATAGCTATCGAATTTTTGTGTAGCCATCTATGGCTACATAGCCATCTATGGCTATGTAGCCTTTATCGCTAAAAACGATAGAGCCATTTTCGCCATGGAAGGCTATGTACCCATAGATGGCTATGTATAATTCGATAGCCATCTATGGCTACTCTCAAAATGAAACTGAAATTCGGAATTTGCCGATCAGCAATTTCAGTTTCATTTTGAGAGTAGC
Source organism: Sabatieria punctata (assembly GCA_030248155.1). NCBI lineage: Eukaryota > Metazoa > Nematoda > Chromadorea > Araeolaimida > Comesomatidae > Sabatieria > Sabatieria punctata. Next base: position 614,233 of record JASANB010006438.1, read on the forward strand.
CATAGATGGCTATAGCCATCTATGGCTACGTAGCCTTCTATGGCTAAAATGGCTCAATCGTTTTTAGCCATAAAAGCTCCATGGCATAGATGCTACAAAATTCGATAGCTCAAAATGACTTAGCTGATCGGCAAATTCCGAATTTCAGTTTCATTGAGGAGGTACATAGCCATCTATGGCTACATAGCCTTCCATGGCTAAAATGGCTCAATCGTTTTTAGCCATAAAAGGCTACATAGCCATAGATGGCTATGTAGCCGAAAATTCGATAGCCATCTATGGCTACTCTCAAAATGAAACTGAAATTGCTGATCGGCAAATTCCGAATTTCAGTTTCGTTTTTAGAGTAGCCATAGATGGCTATCGAATTTTACATATCCATCAATTGCTAAAAATCCATCCAAGGCTAAAAATGCTCAAACGTTTTTAGCCATAAAAGGCTACATAGCCATAGATGGCTATGTAGCCATAGATGGCTACACAAAAATTCGATAGCTATCTATGGCTACTCTCAAAATGAAACTGAAATTGCTGATCGGCAAATTGCGAATTTTAGTTTCATCTTGAGAGTAGCCATAGATGGCTATCGGATTCTATGTAGCCATCTATGGCTACATAGCCATCTATGGCTATGTAGCCTTTTATGGCTAAAAACGATTGAGCCATTTTAGCCATAGAAGGCTACGTAGCCATAGATGGCTATGTAGCCATAGATGGCTACGTAAAAATTGACATTTTGAATATGCAAATTTTTTATGCAAATTTTCTAACTTTTTAACGCTGCTTCGTAACATAGGCATGTAGGTACTCAATCAAAAGCTCTCGCTTAGCTAAGTCTGAATATGATGGTCCCGATTGGATTGGATACTGTAGTAAGCATATTTGATGCAAACGTTCTATTTGAAGCACTAGTTAAAATAACGGAAAGTTGAAGGAAAATCGGAAACTTCACTCTTCGTCCACTCCGAATCGGCCGATTCTCAGGATAGTTCTTCGGCGGGGCGATTTGAAGGATCGAAATGGTGTGCCTCGACAGAAGCTGAAGGAAAATCGGCATCTCTTTTTGCCGATTCAAATTTCGGCGGCGCGATTTGAAGTGGATCGGAGGTGTCCGAAAGCATGTCAAAGAAGTACAGAAGCTAGAAGATTGGGAATCGTGGAAAGCTGAAGGAAAATCAACTCCAATCGGCCGATTCTTGGGATAGTACTTCGGCGGGACGATTTTAAAGTAGATGGTGTGGCTGGAAGGAGAGAGTTGTTGAAGAAGTACAGAAGCTGGAAGCGTGGAATCGTGGAAAGCACTGAAGGAAAATCGGCAGCTTCACCTTCTTCCACTCCAAATCGGCCGATTCTCGGGATAGTACTTCGGCGGGACGATTTAAAGTAGATAAAAGTGGTGTGGCTGGAGAGGAGAGACTTTGTGACGGGGGTAAAGAAAATATCAAGTACAGAAGCTAGAAGAGTGGGAATCCGGGGTGGAAATGAAGTAAGTTTGCTGAAGGGAAATCGGCAGCTTCAGGGGGGGGGGCCTTCTTCCACTTCGCCGCCCAAATCGGCCGATTCTCGGGATAGTATTTCGGCAAGACGATTTAAGGTAGATCAAAGTGGTGTGGCTGGAAGGAGAGAGTTTGTTGAAGAAGTGGAGAAGCTAGAAGAGTGGGAATCGTGGAAAGCTGAAGGAAAATCGGCAGCTTCACCTTCTTCCACTCCAAATCGGCCGATTCTCAGGATAGTACTTCGGCGAAGATTGATGATGTGCAAATCGTGAGTGGCGGGCTGGATGATCGAAATGGTTCTGGTACGATCTGGAAGTCAGCGAATGGCAGAGGTGGCCTGGAGGATGAAGACGATTTAGATTCAGTAGAAGGTGCCAGTACCTGAGTGATTTGAATTTGGCGCACTTCTTACTGATGACAAATCTTCCCGGTTAGGGTCCCACCACGAAAAGTCATAACATTCGGTCCTGTCATGTGAGGGGCTCATTGGGAACCATCAGAAAACTACTCCAATCGGAGTTTGGTCTGCCCAAACGGGGTAGCCATAGAGGGCTAAGTAGCTATCTATGACTACAAAGGCAGGCCCCGCTCCTTTCAGCCAAATATGTATCAACATAGCCATCTATGGCTATGTAGCCATCTATGACTACAAAAACAGGGTCCGCCCACTTTTAGCCATAGATGGCTACATAGCCATAGATGGCTAAGTAGCCATAATTGGCTATGCTGTGAAACAGCGGTAGCCAACTATGGCTACATAGCCATCTATGGCTACATAGCCATCTATGGCTATGTAGCCATCTATGGCTAAAATCGAGGTGGCCCCACACTTTTAGCCATAGATGGCTATGTAGCCATAGATGGCTATGTTGATGCGTAGCCATCTATGGCTATGTAGCCATCTATGGCTAAACTCGAGGAGGCCCCGCCTTTTTAGCTATCTATGGCTACGTAGCCATAGATGGCTATGTAGCCATAGATGGCTACATAGCCATAGTTGGCTATGCTGTGGAAGAGTAGTAGCCATAGAAGGCTAAGTAGCCATAGAGGGCTAAGTAGCCATAGAGGGCTAAGTAGCCATGTATGGCTAAGTAGACGTTCAATAGCCATCGATGGAACATCATAGCCATAGTCGGAGAGGTAAGCCATAAAAGGAACCGATTCGTCTATGGCTTAGTCTCTCTGACTGGCGTTGGAGGGAAAATCAACGACGTCAGGAACCGTCTGAGAAACCAGCAATAGCGCCAATACCGGTTTAGTGCCACTGGCCGGGCGGCCGTTGGGAGCTGTCGGCACCATGACGTCACCACGCCAGGCACTCTCGTAGTACCTGGCGCCCAACAGCATGGCTTGAGTGGCTTGGCAGTGAAAGAAGGGCAAACGTCCGAGATGACGATATCAGGGGTAACGAAATGGACCGTGCAGGTCTGATCGTAGGGCTGTACATCGTACGGCCCCCCGCCACATCGGATCGGATCAGATCGGAAGGTGACCGATCAGCAATTTGAGATTTATCCGGAGGTTAAGGAGCAAAAGTCGATTCCAAGAAAAACCGGCTCTTAATCCAAAGGTGCGGATTCGATTCGCACATGGCACTTTGGAGGTGGTACCACAATGATTTACCATATTTGGCATTGAGTAACCGACTGCCGGCACAGTTGGTGTAGTGGTTTAGGCCGCGAAGCCACTGTGCGCGACGTCGTGCGCTCATCCTCTCGGCGCGGCAAGAAACTTGCCGCAGAGTTAGTCGTCGGCACAAAACTCCACCCAGGCCACCGAAAGCTGGTTACAGCGAGTAGGTAAAATGGGAACCGACTGTATCTACCGTTGCACCGAAGCCACTCCACAAAGCATGCCGCATTGGGAAGAAGATCTACGATGTCAGAAGCTGTCTGAGAAACTACCTATGCCGGGATACGATCAACTCATCGAATCCAACTGGTCGAAAATCAACTGGTCGACTACATTTCGTCGACTAACATCTCGTCGAATGATGAACTTGTCGAATGTTCAACTGGTCGAATGTCTTTTTGTCGAATTACAACTCGTCGAATCAAAAAATATTTATGCCTTTGTACAGCCTTGTCAGTTCGGCCAAAAAGCTCCTCATCTGAGCGGTTTGTGCCCAATACCAACTTTCCCCACTGCCGACTTCTCGTTTTGCTGCATTAGAATTGTTAAACCTAAGCCACAACCTGAGCCTAAGCCTAAGCCTGAACCTATACATAAGCCTAAGGCTACACATTGAGCATTGCTACGTAAGTTGTTGTGTGTTGTACCAGAGTCGGCTGTACAAATGATGTTGATATGTTACTACATAAGTTGGAACTGGTAACCCGCCGCGGCCACCGGTAAAAAGAATTGCCCAGTAAACAGCTTTAAGCTTAGGTCGGCCTCCTTAAGTCCTAATTTGTTCGACCAGCTCGACCTTGTTGCACACAAGCTGAAGTATTCCACACTTGGTCACATTTGTTTGGAGTTCTCTCATCCCCACAGGCTATTCAAACAATTGAGTCAGGCCGGGCCGGTCAACCAGCCAGTGGCCGCTCACCAGCGCCCTCTACCTTTTGGCCGAACAGACCGAACTAACAAGGCTGCAAAACAAAGAAAGATAAAGGCATACATTTTTTTTATTCGACCAGTTGTAATTCAACGAAAACACATTCGACCAGTTGATCATTCGACGCGTTGTTAGTCGACGAAATGTAGGCGACCAGTTGATTTTCGACGAGTTGGATTCGACGAGTTGTACCTAATCCCCTATGCCGGGAGCCCTCTGGCATATGGGGCACCGGCGGCCGTCGGGAGCTGTCAGAATCATGGCATCAACACGCCGGCCGCCCTCCTGGTGACCGGCACCCAGCAGCATGGCTAGGAGTGGCTGGCAGTGAAAGGAAGGCAACGTCCGAGATGACGAATCACGGGGGTTGCGAAATGGACCTCGAGTCTGATCGTAGGCCGTAAAGCCCCCGCAAATCGGATCGGATCGTATCAAGTAACCGACCATATCACATAACTTTCATAATGAACCGAGCCATACAAAGGCCGCCGCGGCTACCCCATCACCAAAACTTGTTTTAAGCAAAATCTACGATTTTACGGCCACTTTTTATTGGAAAATCGGCCTACTCCTCTGTCTCAATGCAGCTGTTGCAGTGCATGTATGTGTGTTTGGAGAAAAGAATAGAGTGAGTACCTAAGAAAGTTCCCCAGAAGAAGGGACTGAGAGGGACGTCGATAACGGGCGAGGCTATGTTGATGAACCAATTAGGCAGGAAAGGAGTTATGCGCAGAAACACTATATAATTGAGCAGGTGTTCTCTGTGCTTCGCCACCTGCAACACATAAACACATCTACATCTAATCCATACATGTAACAGGGGGGTCTGCCCCTCACCAGACTTAGACCAGACCGCCCCCCGGATAGGGACCCCCCGAGACGATTTCGCCGACCACCCTCCGATTTTTCTGACAAGTAAATTTTTGAGCATCTTTTTTACGATTTCAGACAAAAAAATTTGCCAAAATCGCCTGCAAAACAGCACTTTTTAGCTGTATTCCAGCCAAAGCTAGCGATTTTTAGCGATTTATAGCATAAAATCTATCCGGATTTTTGCAGAACTATACAGTGGAATGACTTTTACTAATTCTCTCCAAGACTCGCCGTTCTACCTTGCATTTATGTGCCTAAAAACGGCTAATTTTTAAAGTTTCACACCACAGCAGAAAAAAACGAAAAGTTGATTTCTCTACAACTAAGCTAAGAACCTTGGCGTCTGAGCTTGTGGCAGTTATCTAAATTTAAGCTATTTTCTTTCATCACTTGGAGTCTCTGAGGCCGTATGCCGAATGTGAAATATGGAGTGAAAACTCTGTGAGCGCACTGTGGGAAAATTCGGTTCCCTTTACAAACGACAGGAATACGATTCCAAAAAAAAAAGCTAAAAGCATATTTTATTACAAGTTTCAATGGTTTGTGGTCTTCTGATGTCTTATTTCAAGCACGAGCAGCTTCTAAATATTTTCGAGTTCTAACGCTATGGCAAATGCCAAGTCACATAGAATTGAACTGTGAGCAGTAAAATCTGCTTATCTATCCGTTTTACAAGTTTTTGATAAGATATGAATTGTTTACTTTTCACTACTTACAAACGGTTTAGATTCAAAAGAGCAGACGTGACCCAAATCGGGTCCAGCTTTGGCACTGTAAAAGCGACATCGCTTCGCTTAGTGTCAGAGTAAGTGGTTCATACCATTAGATACAGGGTGTCCCAATAAAAATGACAACATTTCTTTTTGCTGCCATTTTCGCAATTTTTGACCAAATTGTTTGAAATTTGAAACATAAGTGCCAAAAAGGTGGGAATTTTATGTGTTAAAATTTGGTGCATCAGGATTGACCCAGTCCTGAGAAATTCAACAATATATAAAATCTAGAAATTTCAATTAAATGTAGAAACAGCATCAAAAATGGAAACTTTTCTTTTTGCTGTATCTTCTTTAATTTTGGTCGGAATTGGATGGAATTTTGTATATATGCGCAGAATAACGGGTTGATTTGTAGATCAAAAGTTGGCGCATGAACCCAGCCCAGCTCTTGACATAAAAAATCCCGATCACAATACAACGACAACATTGATTTTCGCGTCCCTTAGCTGTAATGAAGCTCCTGTAAGCGTAATTCAGTCTGTCACCCCAAACATGCTAAGAAATGTTTATGATGCTTATGGGAAACGGTTGCAGCAGTGTATTAACTCAAACGGAGGTCATCTGGATGGTGTTCTTATTCCTTAGTTTTCAGAGTTTGCACGTTTTTCATTTTTCTGCAGTAAAAACGCTGACTTTTTTAGTTTCCAAGTACCAGCGATATGGACAGATTAATGCCAGAACTAATGACCTACAAAATATCTGCGCATATATTCAAAATTCCATCCAATTCCGACAAAAATTAAAGAAGGATACAGAAAAAAGAAAAGTTTCCTTTTTTGATGCTGTTTCTACATTAAATCAAATTTCTCAATTTTATATATTGTTGAATTTCTCAGGATTGGGTCACTCCTGATGCACCAAACTTTAACACATAAAATTCCCACTTTTTTGGCACTTATGTTTCAGATTTCAGACAATTTGGTCAAAATTTGCGAAAATGGCAGCAAAAAGAAATGTTGTCATTTTTTTGGGACACCCTGTAGTTCTTGAATTTAAACAACCGATTAACTTATAGACCATCCACAATCTCTATTTCTGTTGCCGCCGTAAAGCAAACACTGTTTTTTAACTGAAGAAATAATTTAGTGTTCCGACGATATCAAAATTTGTCGATATTCGATATCGATATTTTCAGCTCAATATCGACCGATATCGATATCGATATTTATGGTTATGCAAGGAAATCTGAAAATTTGAAAGAGCAAACTGCTCTCCCTGCTTATCAGTCAAGCACTGATGCAATCAACCATCTGATATCAATTAGTAGGGAATCGCAGAAAAGGTAGTGGCCCTTCTGAACCCCTTCAATGAAAAGGTTGACCCCTCAGGCCGATGCCCCACCCTCATTAGGCATAAATGATCTCAGACATAATAGCGATTTTAACTTATTTTAATGACAAATAAGCCAAAAGCCTTGACTCTAGTAAAAAAATCGGACTTTTTTGCTTACCGTCCTTTCAACCACCCATCACCCAGCAGTACCCCTCAGGATTTGAAAATTTACCACCCTTCAGCCGAAATGCTAGGCTATGTCTGCTTCTGCTCTCCTGCGCTCAAGTGTGCAGAGTGAGCAGCTCTTCAGTGTTGCTGCAGACATTTAAGAGAACCTAATAATTACCGTCTGCAAACTAAAAATGTCGAGAAATTGATGTTTCTGAGAGCAATTCTGCCACTGTTAGGTTTTGACTATACCATCGATTTTTGAGTTTCCAGAAAAATAAACTTGGTGTCAGTTTTGTTTTTCCCTACTTTTCCGCACAAAAAAATATCGAAAATATCGATGCGAAATATCGCGATATCGATATTGGAAAAAGGGTCGATATATCGACTTTTCGATATCGATATATCGTCGGAACCCTAGAAATAATCATTCTCGAAGTGCCCACCGTGCTCCTAACAAGAGGTACTTCAATAATAGCTTGTGTTGAAAGACTAAATCTGATCAAACATAATCGTTTTATCACTTTTACCGCAAGAAAATCGCATTGTTCTAACGAAAATGGCCGCCGCGCGAGGGGCTCAAACCGACCCAAATCAGGTCCACTTTCTTGCGAAAAAACGCGCTACCGTGGGCGAAAAACAAGCGCATTACTCGCGCATCAAGAACATCTGTAGCAAATGGTTTGCTACGTTAGACAGCTCTTTTCTGTGAAACGTGCATTCTTATAAGTCAACATAGTAGAAAGTGAGAAGGGAAAAGACCCAAATTAGGTCCGCCTGCTCTAGTAGTTGCATTCTGAGAAGGCGGGGTCTCGGGCATGTATGCTGTGGTAAAGTACCTGGATAGACCACTGCTGAACTCTGTCAGGAAAGTAGTGGCAAACGAGACTGCGACCAACAACACTCGACAGCAAGTAACACACAGCCGCCCCCACCGCTGAACACTGAAATATCTGTTATTTATTCTCGTTATGCTCTGCTCTGAAAGAAAACCTACCGTACATACAAGAGACAGAGCCAGCGGGAAAGTGAACAGTATCCCGACATTATACTGAGGAAAATCGAACCAGGAATGGCGAATGACTGGAGACTGAAAAACTATCCCATTTAACACATACACACACAGACTCTTCCCAGTTTTGTCAAGCTATGTTTTGGCCACTGTTTTACAAGTTTAAACACTAAGACTTGCCGAAGTTTACTGCTGAATAAATTCAGCTGGAGTAGATGAGCCGTAGTTAAAGGGTTTTAACTGATTTTGCCCTATCACCACCCTTTTGTCCAACGCTACATCTATGAAAGAGCCTATATCTCCAGCGTTGGTCAAAAAAGACCGCCTGGCCTTTTTTCGAGTTTTCCGAATAATTTCAAATGGCCGCCATTACGTCAATTTTCAACCGAACGTTAGCAGCTTTGGCCAGCCAAGCCAGCCTTACTCCCCCTCCGCGGCGGGGACGCCCCCACGTGGGAGGGCGCTCAATTATTACGAATTGTCAAAAGTTAATTTCGGTAAAGTCCTAAGCTGCTAGCGTTCTGTAGCCTGGAAATATGCCCTTCCGAAATGAACTGACCCGAATTTTCAGACGTAAAATTTGAACATACGACATCTCAGGAACCCTTCATGGGAGCTATCTCAAATTTTGCAGGTTAACCAATCTTTATATGGACGTAAAACCCTGAAGAGCTCAGCTTCCTAGCGCAATTTACTTTCAACCAAGGTGAAAAATTATCAGTGTCAAAAATGAGGGTGGTGCCCTCTGAACACGAAGCACGGTTGAACGGCCTAATTCATGCGTTCATTGTTTTGCCTTAGTTGAGGCGATTGTAATCCACAGTCCCACTTGTTCGTATAACCGTGCATTCTGTTCAAGGGATAACACCCCAATTTTCCACACTGCTAACTGTCCACCTTAACTGAAAGTAAAAATCCGCCAGATTTTAACTGGCTGGGCTGGAACAGCTGAGCTCTTCAGGGTTTTAAGTAAATATAAAGATTGGTTAACCTGCAAAATTCGAGATAAATCAGTTCCTGAAATATTTATGTTCAAATTTAATGTCTGAAAATTCCGGTGAATTCATTTCGGAAGGGCATACCTCCAGGCTAAAAAGGCTAGCAGGTTAGGTTTCATTCCGTTGAAAACTGACGGAATGACGGCCACTTGAAATTATTCGGAAAACTGGAAAAAAGTCCAGGCGGTCTTTTTTTGGCCAACACTGTCTATACAGGACAGGGTTTGGCCTTTTACCTATCACAGGGTTTGTCTTGTGTTGTTTGCCAAGAGAGGCACTTACAAAATATAAGTGACGCAAACACCAGTGAGCACCGAGTAAAAGTATTTGTCTTTGTAGCGTGACAGCACCAGACCCAATTCTTTGGCGTCCTCTATATTGCGTGGTAGTTTGACATGCTCTTTTTCGTGTCTAAAGCAGTCTACTTTCTGTCTGTCTCTCCTTAGCTTGAAAAAAAAAGTTGAGCAGACCGCTCAAAATTGGGGAAGTTGCAGTAGACGAGAGATAAAGCTAAGACTGCAGAGCAGAAAACGCCCACAAGCAGAACGATGCGACTTCTGTCTGACCACAGTTTAGAGTCTTCCACCATATCCTCTTTGCCACTTTCTCACTCTACTCTAAAGCGATCTTTATAATCCTTACGTGCACTGGCAACTAAAAACAAAAGGAATAAAAATCAAAATCTATAGTTAGCCAAATTAACCAGAGAACAGTGCAGAAACCAACAACTGCAGTTAGTTTCTTTTGGGCGGGTTAAAAATAGCCTACTTTGGGGAGATCACTCGAATTGCAAATTTTAAACAGACACGACTGAATTTGGTATCAGATGACTGCTGACGATCTCTTGATTATTATTTTACACATCAACATCTAATTACTGCATGCTTTATTCAGCATTACCTCAAATACGTGTTTTGGTCTCGGAACAATTCCTGTAAATCGTGCGTACCCAAATTGTAAATCTTTAATAAAATATGACTGAATCCGGTATCAAACAACTACTTTTGACTTCTACATTATTGTTTCACACATCAACCCATTCACAACCAATTACTGCAGGCAGTTAGTAGTTTACGCACCGTACGCACCGTTCGCACCGTTACGCACCGTACGCACCGTTACGCACCGTTCGCATCAGCAGCGACCCCAATTGGGCGCCGATCTTTTGGAGTGGTGAATTTGCTTAGATCGATCAGAGAACCGGTCTATTTCAGCTTGCATTAACAAATTGCGCGTTTTGGTGGAAAAGTACTTATAAAATCAGATTCTTTACAATTTAAAAAGAAAAAAGCGTAAATAATCCCGTGTGTCACAGCGGCCCTCCGGCACCCGTGGAAGCGGTGTGTTTGTGGGTTCGAAACCTGTTGAGGCGATGGGAAGTAATTGATACAAAGCCCAACCAAGGCCGTCGAAAGTCAGCAATGGCAAGTAGATAAATGGGGACCAAGCCGGCGCTGTCTAGCACCCACTGACAGCAAAAGGGGAGGGTTGTTGTTAATTGTCATTGCCAACCTAAATCAGGCAGCCATCAGGCAGACATGTTAAGTGGAGGGGGGTCGGCGGAATCGGCCGGCATGGCGTGCGTTGGACATCCCGATGGCCCCAAAGTAAACCCCTAAAACAGTTCCGCCCAACTCCCTCTGGGTAGCCAGCAATGGCCATCCATGGTTCTCTCTGATGGGGCCATTTTCCATAGTAAAACTCGAAAACACCTCTAACGGAAATGGGCGTTTCTCAGAGGGCCGAGTTAGCTGAGACACATGCTATCCAGCGTTCGAAAGCTCACATCATGGGCAGACTAACAGAAAGAAGCTAATACCATGCAAGCATCACAGAAAAAGCAACTGCACTAAATGACCAGAAAGCTGCTACTAACTAACACCGAATCTTTGGGGGCGTGTATTAAAATTATGTAATGGCATGGGGCGGGAGGTTCGCCAAATGACTACTAATCATTACAGTTGGGGAGGGGGTTGGCGACTTAATTACGTAATTTTTTCAAAGTGCAGAAATCACTGAAGTGGCCATAGTTTTAATTGTTTTAACGTACAGTACATGTTGTTCGATTTGAAGCCATTGGGTGTACATTATCTCAATTTCACTTTAAGTTGTAGTAGTTGTAGAAAGTCAAAAGTCCCATTTTCAAAAGGGTGGTGTGTAAAGCACTGACAGGGCCCTTTGGGCAAGAGATGATTCTACTGCTATCAAATTTTTCCCTGACCGGACACGAAATTCCCTGAATTTTCCCTGATTCCCTAAAAATTTTATAAAATTATGTGACTTTTCGATGACTCTCTGACTTTTCAGGTCCCGCACGAACTCTGGTCTATAACTATCGGTTATCAGTAAAGTGCCCTAAATCCATGAGAAAACACTTTGGTTTCATTGACTCGGCTCTTTCCCCTCTATTTGGTGCTGCTCCTTGGAGATGATGGTGACAATTTCCGTTTCTATTCTGCACATTCTGTTTTCTTTACTGATGCTTTTTCGTTAAAGGATTCAATGCACCGTGCTACTTTTCCACCAAAAAGGCGTAATTTGTTAATGCAAGCTGAAATAGAACGGTTCTCTGATCGATCTAAGCAAATTCACAACTCCGAAAGATCGGCGCCCAATTGGGGTCGCTGCTGATGCGAACGGTGCGTAACGGTGCGTACGGTGCGTAACGGTGCGAACGGTGCGTACGGTGCGTAAACTACTAACTGCCATTACTGCATGCTATTTCAGATTACGCGCTGTAGTCACATCGGCATACTTCGTCGATTATCGGCCGATTTCCCCAGGAACCCCACTTAGAAAACTTGCTATAAAATTCATACATATGGACGTAGATTCGTGCCCAAGGCCGGATCGATAGACGATTACCATAGCTACAGAATTAGCACAGTCAAAAAGATTGGGATCGAAATCTCAGGACGGTAGCTCTTTTTACTTGACGAAAAATGCGACATAACCTCCACTTACTAAAACAATCGTAGCATTTGAGTCCTCTGACAGATATTTCTCCAATAGTGTACAGATAGATATGACAATTTGCTATCGATTAAGCGTAAATATAACAATCCTCGTCCACCAAGCCCCCAGGACGGTGGCCCTGTTTCAACGAAAATCATCACTATGAAAAAATAGAAAAAAGAAGTTTTCTCAGTCATCTTTTGAAAGATAGCTACCAATTTTACTATGTGAGTAGAGTAGATCTAACTTAGATGCATATTTCGGCGCATTTACTCTCAGAGATCCTTGAATAACAAATTAAACAAACGGAAAAAAAGAAAAATCAGCGATTTTGACTGTCCCTTACTAAAACATTTAGAGCCTTCGAGTCTGCCTACAGATATGTCTGCCCAACAATATATGGGTAGATATGACGATTAGCTATCGATTAAGCACAAACATAACAATATTCGTCCAAGCCCAAGGACGGTGGCCCTCTTTATCCAAAAAAATGGCCAAAATTTATCTCACTTGAAACACTAATTGGCGCAAGTAGTGATCTCCCCCCACCTGTTTACGCACAACATGGAATCGGACACCCGGATCCCCACCGAATGCGGACACAGGCCTGGTACGGAAAAGTGGTTCTTAGATTCGGAGCTCCACCAGGGACCGTAGTTTAAATTTATCGAAATTTTGTTTGCAAAATTTTGGGCCACATTTGGACACCTCTCGTGTCGCGTTGTTGATCGCGTACAAATATACTACTGTACTGTGGAACCAACATGATGCTCCTTTTGAGCGAAAGAGATACTAAATATTTTATAAATTTGTTTCATTTTTTTGCTGTTTAGAAAATAAACAACCCTTTTCTCTAAAATTGTGAACTGATAACAGGTGTCAGTCTGCAAATCTCTGCGTGATTCAAGGCAAATTCCACATTTTCGTCAGCGTGAATATTATGACATACAGTACAGTACCTCACGTATGGAGCAAAGAAGAACAAGAGAAAGACAAAGACCTACATTGTACTTTGATTTTACACCGAACTAAAGTGGGTATTTGTCTATTTTTTGCGGTGTCTTTCCGAAAGATGTTTTTTACATTGAAATTTTTGAAAATTAAACAATTCTGGGTTAATTTTTGCAGTTTATACCAAAGTAAACAAATTGTGGCCTCAATCAAAGTGATTTTTGACTGACACTTGGCGGCTGAAGCATATAAATCGCTGAAAATGTCAATTTTGCTCTTTCTCAAAAAGTAGTCAAAGTAGTCAAAACGGTGGTCTTGGTAGTCAAACGGTTTGACTACAATATAGTTAAATTTTACTACCCTGGTATTGTACTCAAACGAGTGGTAGTCATATTCATAGTCAAACGGAAATTTTGGTATTGTAACAACACTACCTAAAACCGAGGCTAAACGTGAGATATGACATCGGGTGGGGCGAATGGACCTTTTGAATTCTCCTCTACGTGGCGGATAATTGTAGGATATTTACGCTCGAATGTCAGGCATCGACGAGGCCCGGTGTAGTAAAGCTCTGCTCTGTTGCCATTGATGTATTATCGCTTATTTTAGGTCGTTCTTGACTACAAACCTACAGTGTACCAGTGCACGATTTATAGTCATGTGTCCTACGCCGTCCATACAAGATTTGACTGGGTCTCAATTTTCCTATATTTTATGTCAATAGTCAAAATGTGATTTTTTGTCTTTAAAGAGGTTATATCAAGCCGTACTAAAACAGAATCTCTTGGCTTCTCAGCACGTACTATCCGTGTTGAGCACCCAAGATCACGGTTAACAATGTTACCGCAACTGTCACAGGCACGTCTCATTCGTGTCATGACAGTTTGCGGTTACAAACACAATCAATCCATAGGGGTATGCCTGAATTTGGAAGACACCACAACTACTATGAGTACATATGCTACTTGTACCGTTACTTTAGTTTGAGATAGCACTGATAAATAACTATCTGCATACAGAAAACATAATTATTATTATGAGGACATATACCGGAGAGTGCTGCATAGGGTACCCCTCCAGATAGTGTACCCGGGGTACACTAATTGGCACTTAGTGCCCGATTGTGTACCCGGGGTACACTATTTGGAGACAGGTTTTATGTCATAGGTGTCCAGAATTTCCTACATTACGGTAGCTTTAAGACAGTTTTTCCCATATTTTTGTGGGATTTTCAATCTTATTTGCTGACATAAACCATAAACGGACAGGAATGAAACATTTGGTCAAACCACAGTCACTCACATGGCAGACACAGTAATCTGGTTTGCAAACTTGCATTTTTGCTCAGAAATTGCGAAAACAAGTGGTTTAACATGATTTTGCTAAGTGCCAGTTAGTGTACCCGGGTACACTAACTGGATCTCATTTTTGTTTCGGAAAATGCTAAGTGCTGGTTAGTGTACCCGGGTACCCAATGCAGCACTCTCCGGTAGTATAGACTTGTACAGAAGGTTATATTGCTGCTGCTTTGAAGGAGAAAGCGCATGTCCTGTCTGTCTGCGTAAAATTGGAGTTTTGTTGTAATGTGCTAGGCCAATGCATATCTTACAAGCATGCTACTAAGCTTTACAAACCGAAATTCGGATTGAGTTTTTATTTCCGTGACTCAATGCAAAATCCACATCATAGTTTGAATATGCTAAGATTTCACATAATCAAGCCGTATTGCCTACATGTTATGGGGTCAAGTGCAAATCTGACACTCAAATCAAGTAGTCTCATCTTGGGGTCCCGACAGCTCTCAAATATGCAAATCGGGACTGTTTCATTTCTGTCGTGGAATGTTCGTGGATTGCAAAATTTACTAACCCGTAAAGCAAAGTTTATGTACCTTAGAGAACAACCAGCTAACATCTTTTTTCTTCAAGAAACGCATTCTACTAAAAGGGACGCACAAGTATGGGCAAATCAGTGGGGACAAGGTAGAGTTAGTGTTTCCGAGTCAATTTATTTTGAAATTAAATAACTATTAAATTGCTTGCTCAGCCTTCAGAAGAAAATAACTTGCTATTAATTTGCTTGGTACCCAAATTCGGAAATTTAATTTGATACAAATTTGTTATTTGATATGAATTAAATATAAATTTGCTAAAATCAATACTCAATTCCTGAGGAAACAGCTCAAAACCTGGGTCCTGTCAGTCCAAAATGAGTTGACCTTTCTTCATATGGCGACAAATGGTCTACAAATTATCATTTAATGAGTTGATGTCTTTGCTATAGGCATGAGCAACGTCATGCTTTGACTGAACTTGTTGTTTTTTTATAGCCAGACTTTGGTTAGTGAAGCTGCCGAACCAAACAAATTTATATCAAATTCATATCAAATTTATATCAAATTTCTAGGCCAATTTTACGAAATTTAATATAATTTTAATTTGTTCGGCAGTCATCGCTAGAAATTTAATTTGTTATTAAATTGCTATTTACTAGGTGATTTTGGCCAAAACAATTTAATTTTGTTATTTAATTTTAATTTGATCGGAAACACTAGGTAGAGTTTACTTCGCACATGGAGAAAGCAACATCAAAGGAGTCGCAATATTATTTAAGAAAAACGTGGACATGAAAGTAGAGGGAAGCAAAATTGACACAGAAGGGCGGTTTTTGTTGCTCAAAGGAATCTTGGAGCAAACCAAAGTATGCTTGCTAAACGTATATGCACCCAATCATGATAATGAGCGTACTGAATTTTTGGAAAAAATCGCTGAACTAATTGAAGATCATTTGGACCCGTCCTATGCTTGGATAATTGGTGGTGACTTTAACGTAACTGTTGACGGACTTAAAGATAAGTCAGGCGGTCAGAACATACGAGACTTTTCCAAGGCTAGTAGGAAAAAATGCTAGAAATCGAGATCGTTGACGCCTGGCGCTCTTTACATAAGAACAAACGACAATACACATGGGAACAGCCTTCACTACGGATCAAATCTCGATTGGACTATTGGCTTATATCTAAAGAAGTTTTGAATGTAACTAAGACCTGTGCAATTCTGCCAGCTATAAAATCCGATCACCATGCAGTTCTACTTGAATTGAAAGGTCTACATCATTACAAAGCTGGCCCTGGTCTATACAAGCTTAACACATCGGCTTTAGAGGACTCACATTATCAATCAAGAATCGAGCAAGTGATCACAGAAACACTTAAAGCCACAAATAACTTGAATCCTCTTGCTAAGTGGGACTATTTAAAACACAAGATAGCAGAAGAAAGTACAGGGTGTCTCAAAAAAATGATCACATTTCTTTTTACTGCCATTTCCGCAAATTTTGACCAAATAGGCTGAAATTTGGACCATAGGTGCCAAAACTCGGGCAATTTTATGTGTTAAAGTTTGGTGCACTAGGCTTGACTCATTCACGAGAAAATTGAGAAAAAGTGAAATTTGGTATTTTCAATAGTGAAAGCCGGTCACCGAAAAAATGATCACATTTCTTTTTACTGCCATTTCCGCAAATTTTGACCAAATTGGCTGAAATTTGCACCATACGTGCCAAAATTCGGGGAATTTTATGTGTTAAAGTTTGGTGCACTAGGCTTGACTCATTCCCGAAAAATTTCGAAAAACGTGAAATTTGGTAATTTCAATAGTGAAAGCCGGTCACCGATAAACGTCACATTACATTACCGCCTAAACTCTATCGATAGCGTTGGAGTTCATGCGTCAACTTTTTGCACACGAATTACCCTGAATTTCTGCGTTTACACTCCAAATTTCATGCGATTCCGACAGAAATTAGGAAAGATACAGTCAAAAGAAATGTTTCCATTTTTCGGTGACCGGCTTTCACTATTGAAATTACCAAATTTCACTTCTTTTGAAATTTCTCGGGAATGAGTCAAGCCTAGTGCACCAAACTTTAACACATAAAATTCCCCGAATTTTCGCACCTATGATCCAAATTTCAGCCTATTTGATCAAAATTTGCGGAAATGGCAGTGAAAAGAAATGTGATCATTTTTTCGGTGATTTCACAATTGAAATTACCAAATTTCACTTTTTTTGAAATTTCTCGGGAATGAGTCAAGCCTAGTGCACCAAACTTTAACACATAAAATTCCCCGAATTTTGGCACCTATGGTCCAAATTTCAGCCTATTTGATCAAAATTTGCGGAAATGGCAGTGAAAAGAAATGTGATCATTTTTTCGGTGATTTCACTATTGAAATTACCAAATTTCACTTTTTTTGAAATTTCTCGGGAATGAGTCAAGCCTAGTGCACCAAACTTTAACACATAAAATTCCCCGAATTTTGGCACCTATGGTCCAAATTTCAGCCTATTTGGTCAAAATTTGCGGAAATGGCAGTAAAAAGAAAAGTGATCATTTTTTTGAGACACCCTGTAGAAGGTTTGGTATGCAAAAAGCTCGTCAAAGGAGGGAGTACAAAAGGAAAATAGAGGATAAGTTTAAGCAAATGTCAGAGAGACTTTCCACTGAAACTATGCAGGATGACAACGTTCATTCGTATGAAAATTTGAAACAAGAACTGGGAAGATTATACGAAGAGGAAGCAAAGGGAGCTATGATACGATGTAGGACTCGGTGGTTAAATTTAGGTGAGAAATGCAACAAATACTTTCTGCGACTGGAACGCAGAAATTTCGTGCAAAGCAATATTTTTCAACTTCATAGTGATGAGGAAATAGTTATTGGACAAAAACAAATTCAGGAACGCTTGGTAGAATTTTACTCCCATTTGTACAAATCTTCGAATCCAAATGCAAATCTAGCAGGAGCTGAGGAATTCTTTAAAGACCTAAAAGTGCTGCCGGCCAGAGCATCAGAGGAACTTGAGAGACCAATTGAAGAACCGGAACTTTTAAAGGCGGTCTCTAGCATGAAACATAATAAATCTCCAGGTGACGATGGGTTACCTCCTGAATTTTACCAGAAATTTTGCCCGCTAATTAGCGGCCCGCTGCTGAATGCATACAATTACGCCTGGGAAACAGGTTGCCTGTCTAACAGTCAGCGTAGAGGCATAATTAAATTGATTCCTAAGGAAGGGAAAGACCCACTTGACTTGAAAAACTGGCGACCGATCACGTTGCTCAATTCTGATGCCAAAATCTTGTCTAAAGTCCTAGCCGAAAGAGTGAAAAAGGTTTTAGTCTCCATAATCCACGAAGACCAATGCGGCTATATCCCAAATAGATACATTGGAGAGGCTGTCAGAGTCATTTTAGATCTTATTGAACATTATGAAAGCAAGGATGACACAGGAATGATTTTGTCATTGGACACAGAAAAAGCCTTTGATTCCTTAGAGTGGTCATGCATGCAGAAAGCCTTGGAAGCCTTCGGATTTGGACACACTTTTCGAAGATGGGTAAATATATTGTATACAAACATTGAAAGCAAAGTTATCAATAATGGTTTCACCACAAAGGCCTTTAAACTAGGACGGGGTGTTCGTCAAGGGGACCCATTGAGTCCGTATCTATACATAATTGTGATTGAAACCTTCGCTCATGCCATACGAAATGATAACAGAATCACAGGACTCAATATGTTAGGCAGCAATTACCGATTATCTCAGTATGCTGATGACACGTACCTCCTTCTACATGATTTTCAAGACCTAAAATTTGCAAAAGAAAAGTTGAAATTGTTTAGTGCGGTGTCTGGTCTACGCATAAACATACAGAAGACAGCCTTAATTGGTATTGGCAAGTGGAGGCGCGAAACTGCAGACGTACTTGGCTTTAAAATGCAGCCTCAGACTATACGGATCTTGGGCATCTATCATTCATATGACACAGACATAATGATTCAAAAAAATTATACGGATCGACTTATTAACATTCAAAGAAGTCTTAAAGGTTGGATGGGCCGAGGCCTAACTATACATGGTCGCACGTTAGTTTTAAAATGCCTGGGATTTTCACAGTTAATTTACTCAATCAATAATCTCCCTTTCCCAGTCAATGTTCAAACTAGAGTGGACAAGGTTTCGTATGGGTTTTTATGGAATTCAAAGCCTGAACATATCAAACGAAAAGTACTAGCCCAGCCAATTAACCTAGGCGGTTTGAAGACTCCATTGGCCGAGTACGAAAACTACAGTATCAAAATTAAATGGATCTGCAGATTTCTTAAAAACCCAAATGCAAAATGGGCAAGATTTATTGATAGTCAGTTAAAACCTTATGGTGGGCTAATGTACTTGCTACAGTGTGAATTTGCAATCGATGATTTCATTGGAATCCCACAATTTTATAAAGAAATTTTAGATGCCTGGACGGTGGCTCGAAATGTCATCGCAACTCCTCATCAGCGCAGTGTTCTCTCCATGAAGGTGAATAACAACGAATTTTTACGTATAGCTGGGATGCCATTTTATAATGATGAATTAAGTAGAAAACATGCAGACGAAATTGGCTGCTTCCTTGACAACCAAGGTGATTTTCTGCCATACCGTTATTTTACTGCCACATATGAGCTAGACTTGAAGAAATACACATGGTTAAATCATCTGCAAGTAATCTCAGCTTTGAAAGCTTACTGGCGTACCCCAATGGCTGTTCAAGAAAAAACAGGCAGAATCCAACCGCACAGCTACCAGTTACTGGACATGAATAGAGACGTCTGTAATGCACGGCACTTCAAAACTGCTCTATGCAGCCCACCACACAGTTTCATCCCAACCGGGCAAGAAAAATGGAGCCGAAAATTTCCAGATCTAACTTATGCTGACTGGTTAAGGATTTGGCCATCACCACAACGATTATCTGATGAAGTTAAGCTTCGAGCTTTTCAGTTTAAAGTTATGCATCAAATACTTGTCACAGGCAAACTATTGCATAGGTATAGAATTGAACAAAATTCTTCATGTTATTATTGTGGTTCACATATGGATGATATCTCCCACGCCCTTTTGGAATGCCCAATCGTTTCTCAGATATGGATTCAAATGGCACAGAGGTTTCAGCAGATAGAACAAGCTGAGACAGACATTAGTCCTGCTGCAATTTTGCTAGGTCACTCCAAGAAGCCAAACACTCAAAAATGGATGCGATTTGCCTTAATTCTCAAATACATACTGTACGCTTGTAGAAGTACGAAAAGCATTCTTTCAATTGAATCTGTTTTTATCAGACTTACCGCAAAACTTAGTATTGCTAAATATGCTTTTGACCAGAAGCAAGATAATAACATAAGAAATGTTAGACAAGAGCCATACGAATTCGAAAAATGGACAAACAGATAGTGTTGCTTCAGTTATTTCAGTTTAAAATGCCCCACCCTATCGTAACTTGTGTGTTAATTGTTTGTTGTACTGTGTGCGTCCCAAAAATTTCGAACTTTGTATACTAATAATGCTAATATCAACAATAAAATTTCATTGAAAAAAAAACAGAATCTCATTTGCAACTAGCTTTCCTATCGGTCGCCTGCGGCTAATCCGTACGTACATTTGTCTGCATTTTTATACAAACCTGGAACCTCTCTCGCCAAAAAACCTTTATGTGATTTATGACCTGTTACTGTGCATACGTAATGTGTCTATACCCCCAGCAAACAAGGCAAAGTCAATAATTAAGGTCTGTTGTGACATTGCGTGAAACTCACACTGAACGGTGCCCCTGGCCATCGCCCACATGTTCGACCACGTATCTGGCGATCGCGGTACGGCGTCGCACTGCTCGTGCATAGAGATGCAACCGTAATCCGGTATTATCCGGTATGATTATATAAAAAAAAACCCCCAACAAGATGGCCGCCGTCAGGGTTACTGTAGCGCCGCGCTGTGTGTAGTAAAGTGGCGCGGGAAGTTCAAAAATAGCAAACGCATTTATCAGCACCTGCAATTGCAACGAAAACAGAACATATTTTTGCGCAACTACCGCTATAAATTAGAAGTGTTTAGCAGTTGTATTTGAATCATTGCCAACGAATAATTACTTATAGAATTTAGCTGAATTTATATTCATGTAGAAAAATGTAGGCGCAAGATGTTAGGAATGGCATAAAACGCATGGTGTTGGTGGCGGGGAATCGTGAAAGCCACGGCATTCATAAGATACTGAAAAGGAAATATAACTGTTTTTTCTTTTAGTAACTATGGATGACAAATCAGGTTTGCGGTGGATTGTTCCTCTCGAAAAAACAATGTTTAATGTATAGGCCTGCCTATCCGATCCGGTCCGATGTGCGGGGGGCCTTACGGCCTGCGATCAGACTCGAGGTCCATCCCGCTACCCCCGTGATTCGTCATCCCGGACGTTGCCCTTCTTTCACTGCCAGCCACTCCTAGCCATGCTGCTGGGCGCCGGTCACCAGGAGGGCGGCCGACGTGTCGATGCCATGATGCTGACAGCTCCCGACGGCCGCCGGTGCCCCATATGCCAGAGGGCTCCCAGCATAGTTGGTTTCTCAGACAGCTTCTGACATCGTAGATCTTCTTCCCAACGCGGCATGCTTTGTGGAGTGGCTTCGGTGCAACGGCAGATCCAATCGGTTCACAATTTACCTACTAGCTGTCACCAGCTTTCGGTGGCCTGGGTGGAGCTTTATGCCGACGACCAACTCTTTGAGGCAAGAAACTTGCCGCGCCGAGAGGATGAGCGCACGACGTCGTGCACAGTGGCCATGCGGCCTAAACCACTACACCAACTGTGCCGGCAGGCCTGCCTATACCAGACTCTGAAAATTCGACGATTTCATCTACATTGCAGGTCCGATCAATAAAAAGGAAAAGTCGTCAAATTGGGGGAGATTACCTACCATGAGCTAGCATTTGCGTGATCGTCAAAGTCTGCATTGAGCTGCGTAACTTTTTACCTTTCTATGTACAGTTGAATAAATTTTCTGAGAAAGTAGGCTCTGTTACAAAAGACAGTATGTAGGACCCGAATTCGTCTTCGACTTTACCCAAAGAATGGGAACGGACTGGATCTGCCCTTGCACTTAAAGCTACAATAGCAACAACACGTGTTCGTACACACGGAAACGGGGACAGCTACAAGTGAGACCCGCCCAGACTGACACCGAGCATGTGTGCGGGTGTTGTGCAAAATCCTTACTCCCTGCAAAAAATTACTCCCCTATCTTTTATACTTCCTTACTTTTTCTTGCAAAATCCTTGCTCAATTTATTTTGTTCATTATGCACAGAGTTTTAATAATTTTATACTTACAACATACATGTAACATAACAGACATGCAATATAAAGCAATATAGAAACTGAAAGTGAACTCACTTAGCTAACTCCGTGCGCGCACGTTCTAACGGGACTGTCGATTGTACAATGACATAGCTTTCTCTCCAGCCCTAATGTCAACTATCTGGGTCAATCTGACCGTTACACCACCCTGCGGTGGACCAGTGTGGTGCATTTTGAAAATTTGAAACTAGGTAAGGTAATACTAGGTAAAGTTGTTACCTAAAAAACTAGGTAAAGTAATACTAGGTAAAGTTCTCAGCTAAGACACTAGGTAAAGTAATACTAGGTAAAGCACAGAAAAACTAGGTAATACTAGGTAATCCTAAAACGCTCGAAATCAAGTCAAAATATTATTTTTGGTTCAAAATAGAACAACGATGAAGTTAGTGGAGTTAAAACTTACGAAATTTGACACAGTTCAAGTAAATATTTGTATTTTATTGATCAATTAAGTCAGAAATTCATTCTCTGGGCCACTGTAATTGTGGGAAAGCCGAAAATTTGAAGGTTTGCTGACTGAAAAAGCCATGTAAGACTGAAAATATCAAACTAGGTAAACTTGTTCTACCTAGAAGTACCTAGTTATGTGGATTTAAAACTAGGTAAAGTAAAACTAGGTAAAATAGAGCAACCAGCAACTAGGTAAAGTAAATCTAGGTACTTTTCCCGAATATTAACTAGGTAATACTAGGTATACCTAGTTACCTAGTTACCTAGATAAATAGTGCACCACACTGCGGTGGACAGACCAAACCAAGCTACACAAGCGCCGCCTAGCGGCCGGCAGAGCAAGCTTAAAAAACAAACATTATCGAACATTATGAAAGTCAAATAAGCCACACAAGTTCTACACACAAACATAATGTTCGACAATTACTGTCTGGTGAAATCGTAATAAATTCCAAACACTAACTGATCCGAAATGCACGCCTGTTTACTCACACCACACGGAGTAGCTAATTTGTAAACAAAAAGTGGTACTAGGATTAGTAGGGATGCAAATGGTATCCGGTATTATTTGGCATTTTCTAGGTATATGGTATTATTTGGTATTTGGTATTTTTTATACCAAATAATACCAAATAGTTTAAATAACTGAACTATTAGCTTTTAAGCGATAAATTCTGCATATTTTGCGACTGTACATATACCATGTCAGAGCTTTTCTCTTTATTTCTAATTTACTAAAGTCTAACAATGCAGATACACAGAACAAGACGTCTCTTTACCGTTTCTGAGCAACAAAAGAACAAAGAATTCTGACCAGTTTAGCTTATAACAACCATTCATGGAAAATCTCAAAAGGTGGGAGGGGCCCCATGAAACGACGCAAAGCGATTTTGGGGGAAGGGGCAGGGGGTCCGAAAAATCGGGATTTTGGAACGACGTCGTTTATGGACGGCCCCTTTATCGAGACTGAGTCTCGACCGCAAACGTCACAACGTGCTTGCCCATTTCCCGAGTCAGTGAAAAACCACCAAATTCTGCTCGTTTTCTTTCTCGGCATGACTATTGACTAGATTTCTTTTAGATGCAACAGAAACTCTTCCACTGAGGTAAAACTTATACATTTTTTGCTGAAAAAACAAAAAGTATGATTTGCGCTCATTCCAAACAGCCGGCGACCTGTTTATATCAACTAGTTGGAATTATTTGGTATTGAAAATACCATCTGGTAGTTGGTATTTTTATACCATTTGCATCCCTAACTAGAATGTCATTTTACAGCTATCGTAGAAACCACAATACATATAAACGATGCACAGAAAGGCACAGAAATTTTATGAAAAGTATTTTTAGCGGGTCGATCACCCGCAAAACCTTGGTCGAGTTTACCACCCCAATTATTTTCCAACACAGAAATGAGAGAAAATTACACAAAACCAGCCAATGTTAACTCTCAGAAATATGAAAAGAAAAACTTTGAAAAAACGAAAGAAAACAAGAAAAAAGCAAAAAAAATAAAAAACTTAGAACATGAATACCAAAGAAAAAGAAACAGTAAACTGAAACCATTTTGCAGTGCAGTCTAACAAGCAAAAAAGCAAATAGATAGTACACACAATAAACCGATAACTCGATGTCCTTTGAGTGATTAAAACACCAAGAAGATATCAAAGGCCATCGAGTTTTTCAGTTGATTGTACGTAATATTTGGTTTTTTGCTCTACTATTTTACTGTACTACCAAACAGCTCAGAAATACCTAATTTTTAGCTTAAATTTCGCTGAAAAAGCCTTTGAAAACCACACTTACACTTACACTGGTGATGTTTAAGAAAAATAAATCGGTGTTTTTGGAAGTCCTTTATTTTATTGCTTTTTTGCTCGTTTTTAGCTCTAAAACGCTATTTGGCAACTTAAAATAGCGATTTTTAGCCTCCTTACTAAAAAGACGTGCCAGAAGCGCATTTCCAGGAGCTCCGGAGCTTTTTGAAAGTTTGGACCCCCTCTGGGCGAAACCCCCTCGACCCCCGACCTGAGGGAAAGCTCCCTCCCCTTCCACCTCCCGCACGCCGGCCCGGACCTGTTACATGTATGCTCTACTCAATTTTGTCGAACATAGTGAATCTGCTGTCATCTTCAGTCTGACAATTGGCCGTTACTTCCAAGTGACAGAGACAGGCTGACTTGGCATCTACACTGACTCCTTTGCACATCCGGTTATCACTGCACTTCCACATACACCACAGTTTGTCTGTAGTTGTTCCTTTGCTTTCAACCACACAGGTGCCAGCAGCCTTCTTGCCTTCCGCTGTCAATGCATACCGAATTTTCTTGAACGATTTTTCTGAAAAGTTTACACCTATTGCGTTTTGAGAAGTGAGACAGGTATGTTGTGTATGTCGTGTCAGTAGTAACATATACATGTATAAGTGAATACGCATGTATTGTATGCATCTGCATGTGCGTTTTGGGTGTGACTGATGTTATCATAAGCGGTGTTTTCTAGGAGCTGTCACCATGCTGCTGTATTACATGTCTGCTGTAACAGGCGTCTATATAACAATTGCGCTGCCCTGCCAGGTCATTCTGCTTGTCATTTGTTCTTTTGTCTTCCTGTCAGTGTTGTAATAGCGGCGACTGTCCATCACTGTCTTGGTACTTGGGTCGGTTACCACTCACTACACTCACGCACCGCCACACTCAGCCAACACGACAGTGTTTTACCATAAGCACAAATGAAGGGCATGGCATGGAAATGAGTGGTCGGGCTATCAAAGAGCAGTGCCTCCGTTATGGAAGATGAGAGACCTTCTAGAAGGCAGAAACCTCCTTTGGGAGCAGTATGTAACAGCAGCAGTAACCTAAGCTGTTTATTGATTTGTACTTTATGTTATCTTTTTATGCAGTCAGGGTTGCGTTATCTTTAAAAATATACAATGGTTTTCCTTTCAAGCAGTTTTTTGCCTGCAGAACCTTCGGATGAAACCTAACTGATAAAGTACTGAATTAGGTCAAGGTTTGCGGTCGAAAACTAATTCAGAGGAGCTACTATTTTTCTATTTCATATTCATTTCAGCCCTTATATATCCTCTTCTGCATTACCATAAGCACAAATGAAGGGCATGGCAGTGGCACACTGAACAGCATGCAGTTTGCCTGTGAGCAGATGGTAGCAGGCACAGTTGCTGTTGTTGTCCAGAGTGTCTGGTTCCCATTCCCAGGCCAAGTTGCCTGGCCGAGCCGGCCACTGTTGCTTCAGGTAGAGGAGACTCTGCCACATCCATCTGTCATCTGATTCCTTCTCTAGTGCTACTCGGGAACACTGGTTCTAAATTGTACAGTACAGTAGACGTAGATAGAAAAATGTCCACTCCCTTTTTCGACCTTTACTGAAACGGTTTGTTCTCAGTCAGTTTTTCATCCGTTTGGCTCATATTCTAGGATTAATTAACAAGATAACAGGGTTGATATTGTGCGAGTTTGGTGAGAAAGAAAGTTTCAACTATGAACAGAAGAAAACTAGGACTGAGGGTGTCCACTGAAATTCTCTAGTTTAAAGAGGATGGCTTGGAAACGTGCAGAAATGATTGCTATTGCCATTGAATACAACCGGCTGACTGGGCCGCGCAGTAGTTCAAAGGCTACTAAAATTGAGCATTTTCCAAATATTGTGAATTTTCTTTGTAAAAACAAGTAAAATGACGATTCTGAATATTTTAAATCTCTTAAAAACAGTGTGGAAGGCTTCCATGATGGGGACAGAGTTCAATCAAAGAACTGGCCATTTATTTGTGAAACAAGTGTTGTTACAATTACTGTTGTTTGTGTATACACATACACATTTACCATACACAAAAATACACATTGTTTTTTCAATGTGTATACACATACACATACACATACACATTGAAAATTCAGATACACATTACCATACACAAACAGTACTCAAAATGTGTATTTTTGTGTATGTGTATTTGTTCAGCAAAAGTCGATAAAATTTCGAACAGAAACGTAAAACTTCTATGTTTTTGCTGCAGCAATAAACAGTAGATATTCTCATGAAGCCCTCAAATGGCCTAAGTAACTCGATTTCAAAGCTATCCAAGGTTTCAAGCAGCAGACATTGAGAAACTTGATTTTCTTAGCATTTCTGACTGGAAATCGACCAAAAAATTGCATTTTCAGTACAATACACATACACAAATATACACAAAAATACACATTGTTTTGTTGAATGTGTATACACAAATTATCATACACATTTGAAGGTAAATGTGTATACACATACACATACACATACGTACACAAACGGAAAATCCAATACCAAACAACAGTAGTTACAATACCAAAATTTCTGTTAGACTACGACTATGACTACCGCTCATCTGAGTATAATATCTAGTGTTGTTATGACTATAGTCAAAGTCAAAGTCATAGTTAATACTTTTTGTGATATCGCAGTCAAACAGACAGGTAGTCAAAGTCAAAGTTTGACTACCTTCCTTACCATAAATACGTAGTCAAACGAAGACGAGGTAGTCAAACCGTTTGACTATGACTACATTTTCTTATAAGCAGCGGCTTTTCAAGCATATTTTCCACATTTTTACGGTTCGCAACTAAATATTTTATAAATTCGTTTCATTTTTAGCTCTTTCAAAGACAAACAACCTTTTCTCTAAAACTGTGAACTGATAACAGGTATCAGCATACATGTAACAGGGGGGTCTGCCTCCACCCGAGTTAGGCCAGACCCCTCGGATGGGGACCCCCACCCGAGACGATTTTCCCGAGCCCCCTCCGATTTTGCTGGCACATAATTTTTTGAGCAAATTTTAGCGATTTTTTACGATTTCAGACACAAAAAATGGTGAAATCGCCTGCAAAACAGGATTTTTTAGCTGCATCTCAGCCCAAATTAGCGATTTTTGGCGATTTTTAGCCAAACATCCCCCCGCCGGCACCAGACCCCCAACCCCCATCCCCCCTTCGGCGGATGACCTGTTACATGTATGGGTTGTCAGTCAGCAAATCTCTGCTTGATGCAAGGCAAATTAAACAGTTTGGTCAGGGTGAAAATTATGACATACAGCACAATACCTCTGTTATGGAGCAAAGAAGAACCAGAGAAAAATCAAAAACTACTTTGATTTTACACCAAACTAAACCGGGTATTTGCCTATTTTTGCGCTGTCTTTCCGAAAGATGCTTTTTTACACTGAAATTTTTGAAAATTAAACAATTATGGGTTAATTTGTAGCAGTTAACTATACTGTTTATTTCAAAGTAAACACATTGTGCACTCAGTCAAAGTCATTTTTGACTGACACTTGGTGACTGAAGCTTAAAAATCGCTGAAAACGTCAATTTTGCCATGTCTGAAAAAGTAGTCAAAGTAGCCAAACCGGTGGCCATGGTAGTCAAACGGTTTGACTACAATATAGTCAAATTTGACTACCTTGGTATTGTACTCAAACGAGTGGTAGTCATAGTCATAGTCAAACGGAAATTTTGGTATTGTAACAACACTAATAATATCCAAGTAGTCAAATTTGACTATATTGTAGTCAAACCGTTTGACTACCATAACCACCGGTTTGACTATTTTTTGAGACAGAGCAAAATTGACATTTTCGGCGACTTATATGCTTCAGTCACCAAGTGTCAGTAAAAATGACTTTGATTGAGTCAACAATTTGTTTACTTTGAAATAAATAGTTTAGTTAACATTCTAAAAATTAACCCAGAATTGTTTAATTTTCAAAAATTTCAATGTAAAAACATCTTTTGGAAAGACACCGCAAAAAATAGACAAATAAACACTTTGGTTTGGTGTAAAATCAAAGTAGTTCTTTGATTTTCTCTTGTTCTTCTTTGCTCCATAAGAGAGGTATTGTACCGTATGTCATAATTTTCACCCTGACCAAACTGTGGAATTTGCCTTGCACCAGGCAAAGATTTGCTTGACTGACACCTGTTATCAGTTCACAATTTTTGAGAAAAGGGTTGTTTGTCTTCCAAAGAGCTAAAATGAAACAAATTTATAAAATATTTAGTTGCGAACCGTAAAAATGTGAAAAATATGTTTGAAAAGCTGCCTGTTTATAAGAAAAGGTTGTCCTAGTCAAAGGGTTTGACTGCGTATTTATGCTAACGAAGGTAGTCAAACGTAGACTTTGACTATCTGTCCGTTTGACTGCAATATCACAAAAGAATTAACTATGACTTAATAGTAGTCATAACAACACTATGTCTAACTTTCTGTTAAAATCTGTGTTCTGTATCCACTGATACTGTGATTTGATTCCAGAATGCGCAGATTTCTTAACTATGGGATTTTCGGTCATGTTTATGAAATTCCAATATTTTAGAGCCCTTCGAACTACAGAGCTGCCCAGTCGATATGTTATCTGATGTCAGACTGCAATACCAATATTTCATCCAGACTCTTTGAATTAGTCAAAAAACTTTGAATTCATTTTTTCGAATTTCTGATTCCAATATTTTGGCTAAAAAACCAGCATCAGTTGGACATTTTCGCACCACATTTGCACAATATCTATCTAACCAATTGTCCTGTTACTTAATCCTAAAAATGTGTGCAAAATCGCTAAAGAAGTAACTGAGAACGAACGAACCGTTTGAGAAAGGGGCGGCTGACATTTTTTATCTATAGTACACTTTAGTGTACTTTTTGCAAAATAGAAGGTGCAGAGTATTTTCATAGGTTATGTACCTACCAAGTAGTTGACCGACTGCAGTGTAATGTTCTGGGTGAGAGTAAGACAGCCAGTCAAACTGAACGAATCCGGCTCATGTCCAGTGGTGACGTTGTGTTGATGAAACAACTGCCCGTTTAGGTAAACCTGAATGTAGTACATGAGATTTGTATATAACACCCACTAGTCTCTATCCTGGGGTCATTGTTGTTTCGTGTAATAAACTTCTCAGTCACTTCATTTGGTGCCTCATAGACCCGGGACTGCTATGTTTTGTTGTGTTGTGTTTCATTCAGCCCCATCCTCCAACCCAGCCCCAGCCTACTACCGTTCTACGACCACTTCCACGACGACCACTACTATGACCTCTCCGACCATTTCCCCGTTTCGACTCGTTTCCCCATTCAACGCTCACTTTGCTACTCGTTTCCCTCTTCAACGCTCACTTGGTTTTCGTTCGTTTCCTGATACTTCGCTAGCATGTCGTTCCAAGCCCCCGTCTCTGCTCTACTGCAATGTCTCAAAGACCAACGTTGAGAGTGTCAAGAGTTCTTCGAGTTTCTCCGAGACCAACGATGACGTGACGAGAGTCAACGATGACGCGATGAGAGTCAACGATGACGCGATGAGAGTCAATGCCGACGCGACAAGAGTCAACGATGATGTGAAGATGAAGACCGGCGCAGGCATGATGAGGAACAGTGACGGCGTGATGAGGACCAGCAACGACAACAAAAGATCCTCTGTGACCATCTTTTCCTTGAGCTCGTCCAATCCCTATCTCAACCTCGCGAGTCCCCAGTGACGAAGTTGACAACCCACAATCTCCATTCATGTTTGGCAGAAGAATAGACAACCATTCAGGAAGACATAGAGCCAGCTGACGCGACATCAGGTAATGGTGACAGAAGAAAGGCAAATAGGAGAAGAAGGAAAATGATGGGAAAGAAAAGAAAGATCAAGAGAAAACGGAAGAGAAGAAGAAGACAACGGAAGAGAAAAAGAGAAGAAGAGGGAGGAGAAGAGTGTTTATGCGTTTGCGTTTGTTCACTGAGAGATGGAAGCGTGTGTCACCAATGACAAGAGGCCAGATCAAGGCCAAGGCGCAGCAAGGAAGGAACGTCACCCGCGAGAGAAGGAGTCATCACGGCGTCAATGTAGAACGGATGTTGGGAGATGCGGAGTCAGCGGACGCCGGGCAGTCATCACTTCAGTTTGTTTCCAGACGATTGTCAGGCACAGCGGCGGCCCAGTGGACACTCGTCTGAGGGGAAGTGATGAAAGAGATTTGTATATAAAACCCACTAGTCTCTAACCTGGGGTCATAGTTGTTTTGTGTAATAAACTTCTCAGTCGCTTCAATGCATAGTACAGTCTCTGGCACTTTAACGCTCTTTATGCTAATGACACCATATATGCTACCGGTACCTATGTAGGCGATTTTGGAAAAAACCGAAAAAAAACAGGCCGAGGTTTTTTCGGAGAAATATCCTTCCGCTGCTTCAGAATACGATATTATTCTTGCGCTACAATGACCCGTCACGAGTGCTAGACGTCTAAAGTTTACATGCTTTTAGGAGCAGCAATCTGGAACCATTTAATATCGGCACCATTTGTGGTGCCAGTACCATAAACGGCGTTAAGTGCCTGACTGTCTTATGCAAATCCAGACAAGCTAACATCGTATCGGTGCACTGCAACGTTAACGATTTCCAGGTGAATTGGCTGACTGGCATTGAGACCGTGCGGCTTGCGACTATGGTTGAGCCATTGATTGCCATCGTTCTGGTCGATCTGAGTGTTTCCGGGGTCTTCGCTTCCAGCAAACATCATTTGCAGCCGTAAGGCGTCGTAGTTAGTGTTCCTCTTTGCAAGCAACAAATCTATTCTAAACAGAAGAAAGTGTAGTTACAAGTATTAGTTGTACAGTAAGCGAGAAAGGAAATCATTTTACTTGTACTCTTTATTTCCGATGTTTTCGTTTACAAGCCCGTTGATAACTAACTTGCTGCCGTTGCCTGAGCTAAAGTGTTCCGGCAGATCTTCAGCTAGAGGCAAAATCTGAAACACTCATGCAGGTTGTTGTCCCCAAAAAACCGAAATTTACATCCAGCTTTAGTCCGAGAGGACCGATCTTTTAGCGCTCAATCTCATTTGAAACAGGGCGGGCGCCAAGGCCAATCGATTGGTTGCTCGCCGGCCAAAAGGAAACCAATAAATACTGTAACAGTTTAAAGTGAGCGAGTTCAGCACACTGCGGTTTTCTTGTTTTATTAAAGATTTTTGATGTTTTTATCAAGGCTTTGCCTCAAATTCGAAATGAAAGTGTATTCTAAGTTTGGAGAAAGCTCAGTGTGCCACTCGTAGACATGGCGTTTCCTTGGTGCCTCTTCTTCAAGTTTAGCATTCACCTTCTAAATAATGGTTACGTTACAGGAGGCATGCCAAGCTTTGTGCGAAACCGAGCGTACGCGCGGGCACAGTTTGGTGTAGTGTTTAGGCCGCAAAGCCACTGTGCGCGACGCCGTGAGCTCATCCACTCGGCGGGGCAAGAGTTTCTTGCCGCAAAGAGTTGGTCGTCGCCACAAAGCCCCACCCAGACCGCCGAAAGCTGGTCACAGCAAGTAGGTAAATGGGAACCGACTGGATCTGCCGTTGCACCAAAAGCAGCTCCCCAAAGCGTGCTAAACTCACTCACTTTAAACTCTTGCAGTATGCCAGTCACTGGTTTTTTTCGCTGGCGACAAACCACTGGATCGGTGAGGGCGTGCTCTTTCAAATGAGGCCAAGAACTAAAAGATCAAAGATCCGTCCGCTCAAACTAAGGTTGGGAGCAAATTCCGTTTTTTAGTCAATCTGTACATATTGTAGTGTGCGTGCTGTAATAAAAGATACTGAAGGGGTTTATTGCAACTACACAAACAAACAAACAATGACCAATAGGTTAGACGAGTGGGTGTTATAAACAATGAAACTCACTCTTTCATCACTTCCCCTTGGATGAGCATCGAACTGGCACATCTGTGCCTGATGATTGTCTGGAAACAAACTAAAGTGACCCACTCGGCGTTTGCTGACTACCATCTCTGAACATCCGCTCAACGTTGACGCCATGGTGACTCATCCTCTCCCGCGCGACATGCCTTCCTCTCTGAGCCTTTACCTTGATCTGGTGTCTTGTCATTTCTGACACATGCTTCCATCTTTCGGTGAATGAATGCAAACGAATGAACACTCTTCTCCTCCCTCCTCTTCTATTCCTTCTCTTCCGCCTTTTTCTCTTCACTCTCCTTCGCCTCTTGATCTTTCTCTTTCTTTCTATCCTCCTCCTCCTCCTCCTCCTCCTCCTCCTCCTCCTCCTCCTCCTCCTCCTCCTCCTCCTCCTCCTCCTCCTCCTCCTCCTCCTCCTCCTCCTCCTCCTCCTCCTCCTCCTCCTCCTCCTCCTCCTCCTCCTCCTCCTCCTCCTCCTCCTCCTCCTCCTCCTCCTCCTCCTCCTCCTCCTCCTCCTCCTCCTCCTCCTCCTCCTCCTCCTCCTCCTCCTCCTCCTCCTCCTCCTCCTCCTCCTCCTCCTCCTCCTCCTCCTCCTCCTCCTCCTCCTCCTCCTCCTCCTCCTCCTCCTCCTCCTCCTCCTCCTCCTCCTCCTCCTCCTCCTCCTCCTCCTCCTCCTTTCTCAACAACGGTAATGTGGGGCTTCTCTCTCTCTTCAAACATGACTGAAAATGGTATCTGGTCGACTGTGGTACTGGGGACTGGCAAGGTTGGGATAGGGATTGGATGAGCTGAAGGAAAATACGGTCGTGGAGGATCTGTTGCTCTTGTTGAAAACGATTGGCTAGAATCTGTTGGTCTTGTCGAAGCCAAAGTCGTTCTTGTTGAAACTTGTGGAGTTGACATTGACGAAGCTGAAAACACTGTTGATCTTGTTGACGTTGCACTCGTAGATGGCTTGGTAGGACATGGAATGCAGGAACTGGAAACGGAATGAAACGGTTGAATGAAGTGGTGGGCTGGATGGATGTATGAAACGGGTGGAGGGTTGGTCAGACGAGTGGATGGCTGAATGGTAAAGAGTAGTAATCGAGGCTGATGTAGTGGTAGTAGCAGGAGTGGTAGTGGTAGTGGTACGTAGTGGCCAACGATGTAGTAGTCATGTAGTAGTCGCGTTACACAACACAACAATAATCCTCCCGGGTCTACAGAATTTATCGAAAAAATGTTTTCGTGCCACAAAGAATTTATCGAAATTTCGTGCCACCAATCGAAAAATGTTTTCGTGCCACCAAGAATTTATCGAAATTTCGTGCCACCAATCGAAAAAATGTTTGACCAAAACATTCTTCTTGAATCAAATAACAACAATATTTAGCATAATAGCCACCTTAGTCACCGATTTATTGCTGAAAATAGTCACCGTTAGATCTTTGGAGAGCAATGGGTTAGGCTACAAAGCCTTGCCACCGCTCCAACAGTCCAACCCCCCATTTTTTGTACTTTTCGCATTGGCTCCCATTAAACTAAAGTTCGACCGATTTATTAAATTGAACAGTAGCGAACAAACGCGCGCGATAGCCATCATGAGAGCCGGCGGAGGCCCGTAACCGGTTTTAGGCGGCGCAAACTCTCTCTCTTCAGCAGCTAGCCCTCCTAATAATAGTATAATAGCATCAAACAGCTTGCTCCAATAAAAATCTTTGTCTTCTTCTACCCCTTCTTCTAGTTCATCATCTGTTTCATTCTCCTCTTCTTCGCTCTCAACTGTTTCATCATATGATTCTTCGCTCTGCTGATCATAATCATGCTCACTCTCATCATCATCATACTCACTCTCATAATCTTCAGAATTTATTTTATGAAAGCACGATTCATGTCTACGTCTGTTTGAGCTGGATGAGAACTTTTTATTGCAGAACTGGCAAACTTTATCATCCATCTCTACACTACTCACCACCACCAGCCAGGCATGCAAACCTATGAATGAATAATATGGTATGATTCACATGATTATATGAATGATCGATTCCGATCGATCATCGCAGCAACATGTTCGGACGTGTTTGTGACTCATTATGATGAAATGTTGTGCAATCGTCCAGGTGACGTCATTATGATTGCGAAATTTCCCGGTACTGCAGCAGACCGTCATGACATCATGCGTCTCAGAGTGTCCCCTTGTATACTACTACTATGGTATGAGTCACATGATTATGTGAATGATCGATTCTGGATCGATTTTGGATCGCTCATGATCGATTGGATTGGGATGAACGCAAATACTTGTTGAAACAATTTGTAAGCGAAAATATGCATCTGATCGAAGATGATGAAAGCGATGAGCGTGATGGTCAACCAATGCGTTGAAACTTGTTCTGATATGCGCCTCTGTTTGCTACTGTTCAATTTAATAAATCGGTCGAACTTTAGTTTAATGGGAGCGTTCGTTCTGCTGGAAGCATTAGAGACAGGGACATTAGAGCATTACCGGCATCCGCCCGCTCTCATGATGGCTATCGCGCGCGTTTGTTCGCTACTGTTCAATTTAATAAATCGGTCGAACTTTAGTTTAATGGGAGCCAATGCGAAAAGTACAAAAAATGGGGGGGTTGGACTGTTGGAGCGGTGGCAAGGCTTTGTAGCCTAACCCATTGCTCTCCAAAGATCTAACGGTGACTATTTTCAGCAATAAATCGGTGACTAAGGTGGCTATTATGCTAAATATTGTTGTTATTTGATTCAAGAAGAATGTTTTGGTCAAACATTTTTTCGATTGGTGGCACGAAATTTCGATAAATTCTTGGTGGCACGAAATTTCGATAAATTCTTTGTGGCACGAAAACATTTTTTCGATAAATTCTTTGTGGGTCGAAAACACTACAGCCTATACTACTACACAAACAAACCAAACTACACAATGACCAAGAGGTTAGACAAGTGGGTGTTAAATACAATGAAACTCTTTCAATACCTATACATTGTGGAAATCTTACCTTCACTTTTCCTCTCTTCACCCAGTAAATGTGTTCATAAACTCCGCTGACTACAAACCTTTTGGCATATCTACCTTGTGGGTAGCGGTACGACTGTTGATGGAACCGATTTCCGTCAATGTAAAACTAAATGGAAGATGTAAGAGTCTGTCTCTGGTCAGATCGCGTTTTGGCCCTTTGCCCTATTCAGACCCAAAATTGAAACTTTGAGCTAGAGAGCTCTAAGTTGGCACACTAATACATACTTATGAGTTATCTTTCAGCTGCAAAGGATTAGTGGATCTGTCGCTCCGGTCCTGAGATATAGCCTTCCGAAAATCGGTCCACTTAACTATGGGACCAAACTTTCAAACTCGAATTTCTCGCTTCATACTCGGAATTCGGACCTAAAAATTGGGGGTTTTAGAGTACTTTTAGACTACTTTAAGAAACTTTTATCAAATTTTCGTTTTCAGAAAAAAAATTTTTTTCGCCCCCCTAGCTCGTCTGGAACCCCCCAACCCCGTTTTTTTATTTCAGAAAAATGTTGCGCTATCAATTACCTACCGTTTGGTGTAAAGCATTGTTTGCCCAGACCCGTGGAGAGTGAGAAAATTGAGGTCAAACATGTCCCAGTCGCAAAATTTTCGCACTTTTCTCAGGTCGAATATTTCCAAGTCAGGTTTGTCGAATATTTCCAAGTCCGGTTTTCCACCTACTAATACGAATTCGGACTTAAAAATTGGGAGTCTTAGAGTGCTTTTAGACTACTTTAAGAAACTTTTGTCAAACTTTCGTTTTCAGAAAAAAATTTTTTTTCGCCCCCTTTGTGCCCCCCTAGCTCGTCTGGAACCCCCAACCCCGTTTTTTTATTTCAGGAAAATGTTGCGCTATCAATTACCTACCGTTTGGTGTGAAGCATTGTTTGCTCAGACCAGTGGAGCGTGAGAAAATTGAGGTCAAAACATGTCCGACTTGGAAAAAAAAAAAAAAAAAAAAAAAAAAAAAAAAAAAAAAATATTCGACCTGAGAAAAGGGCAAAAATTTTGCGACCGGGACATATTTGACCTCAATTTTCTCACGCTCATCCTGAGCAAACAATGCTTCACACCAAACGGTAGGTAATTGATAGCGCAACATTATTCTGAAATTTCTTTTCTGAAAAATTTTTTTTCTGAAAACGAAAATTTGACAAAAATTTCGTAAAGCAGTCTAAAAGTACTCTAAAACCCTCAATTTTTAAGTCCGAATTCGAACTAGTAGGTGGAAAACCGAACTTGGAAATATTTGACCTGAGAAAAGTGCGAAAATTTTGCGACCGGGACATGTTTGACCTCAATTTTCTCATGCTCCACGGGTCTGGGCAAAGTTCAAAGTTTCAATTTTGGGGTCTGAATACTGAAACTCGATCGGTTCAGAGACTGACTCTTAAGCGAAACTACTCTTATATAAGATGCACTTTGCGAGAAAGTCAGCTTAGATGCCGCTGAAACGGAGCAAGCAGGGGCATCTGACGGACCTGGCTGATATTAATTTCTGTTAAAAAATAGGACTCAATCGAAGACCCAGAATTCTGTGTGTCCGGCCATCAGCAACCCCTTGGAACCGGAGGCTTACACCCCCTCAAAGTTGGCTCGGCAGCAATTTTCGGGCTCATTTTAATAGCTCTGACACCCTCCATTCCACCGATCATTCTTCATCTCGTTTCCAAGCTAAGATGCCGACTCGCATATGGTTTTGTAGCTGTTCCAATGATGACCTTCAGATTCATACCCCGTTTCTAAATCGCAGCTGGTTAGCAATATATTCACCGAAAACTACGAAATTGCGCAAAATGCGACTCCGTTTTTTTCGAAAAAAATCTTTATAATCTTTTGTGCAAAGACCCTGTCAAGCTAATGGTTCACCAAAAAAGTTAGGCATGAGTTGGCCAAACAAAATGAGCGCACTAAAGTGTGCTGTTAAGGGTGGGTGATTTGTGCTCTCAAAGCTGTTCGAAAAAAATTTTTGCCGCAAAGATGGTTAGCATACGATTCCATGCAGTTTTGTGTGCTGAGTTCGAAAATGCATTGAGTTTAGTAAGAGTGGAGCAGGGGTGTGGTCCGACCGGAACAAATCTCAAAATATGATGGGCGCCATCAAGCTCAGCTCACGTACCGACGGTGTTTCTTAACCGATCCGGCCGTGTTACCCACCGTTCGATAGGTCTTTGCGTTGGCTTTCAAATGAGCTAAACAACGCCGTCATGCAACCATGTTTGCGCGCGAAATTCAAGTTTTAGTGACTCGGCTCTATTATTTGATTTTCTACCTAAACGGGAAACGTTGCCATTTTTGCAATTTTGATCGTAGGTCAATGCGCCAATGTCAAACGACGCAGCGTGACGAGATCTACAGTTTCCATGCATCGCCATCGTTCTAGGCCTTCCAGCGCAGGTTGTTGCGCAGGCCAGGCGCAGGGCGCAGTTGACAGATTTAGCTGGTTCATGCACGAAAATACT
This sequence comes from Sabatieria punctata, assembly GCA_030248155.1. Lineage (NCBI taxonomy): Eukaryota > Metazoa > Nematoda > Chromadorea > Araeolaimida > Comesomatidae > Sabatieria > Sabatieria punctata. The sequence continues at coordinate 652,160 of JASANB010006438.1, forward strand.
CCTAAATGAACGCAAAATGCTAATAACACAACCTGGGCGCTCGGCAACGCAAGCAATCCACTGTAGGACCTCGAGTATCAGCATTACCCAACTATCTGGAAAAAGTGTGTCAGAAAGATGATCGATTTTCTCACTAACGAAAAACAAATTTGCATATCTGCTGAATACGATTTTTAGAGCACATCAAGAGCTTTCATTCGGTGCATTACATGCCCTTGTAGCATATCGGCAATATGGTGTTCATTTGCGATTTTTCTTTTTTGTATGATATAAGAGCTGGATTTTTGACAGTTTTTTATCTGTTTCTTGAGCAAACATGATAGCATCGAGTCCGTTCTGCTGTCAATGAATCGCCACGGTCCGCTGCGTCTTTTGACGGATAGCTTATTTGGATTGGCCCACGCATTTTATAGTTATAGTGCAAAATCATCCGAAATTCATGACAAATCTGCCTTTTAAATCAAGTAAGTGCATCCAACTGGACTTACGATAGTATTAGTATTGATTCATTTGATAGCAGAACGGGCTCGATGCGATCATGTTTGCTCAAGAAACAGATCAAAAACTGTCAAAAATCCAGCTCTCATATCGTACAAAAAAGAAAAATCGCAAATGAACACCATATTTCCGATATGCTACAAGGGCATGTAATACACCGAATGAAAGCTCTTGATGTGCTCTAAAAATCGTATTCAGCAGATATGCAAATTCGTTTTTCGTTAGCGAGAAAATCGATCTTCTTTCTGACATACTTTTTCCCGATAGTCGTGTAATGCTCATACTGGAGGTCCTACAGTGGATTGCTTGGATTGCCGAGCGCTCAGGTTGTGTTATTAGCATTTGCGTTCAATTAGGAGTGTTTTCGTGCATGAACCAGCTAAATCTGTCAACCAGAAAGTGAACTATGGGCCTGAAAACTACTCAGGAATCAGTGGCAAAAACAGCCAAATTCGTCTGCTGCACTCTCAGACATCTAGTGTTGGCGCCGGAAGGCCTAGAACGATGGCGATGCATGGAAACTGTAGATCTGGTCACGCTGCGTCGTTTGACGGTTGGCGCATTGACATACGACAAAAATTGCAAAAATGGCAACGTTTCCCGTTTAGGTAGAAAATCAAATAATAGAGCCGAGTGACTAAAATTTGAATTTCGCGCGTAAACATGGTTCCATGACGGCTTTGTGTAGCTTATTTGAAAGCCAACGCAAAGGCCTATCCAACGGTGGGTAACACGCCCGGATCGGCTAAGGCACACCGTTGGTACGTGCGCTGAGCTTGATGGCGCCCATCATATTTTGAGATTTGTTCCGGTCGGACCCCCCTGGAGTGGAGCATTGGAGTTTTTTCCGCGACTTCGGAAAAAAACCGGAAAAAACTGGAAAAAACAGGCCGAGGTTTTTTCGGAAAAATATCCATCCCTGCTTCGCGTAATGCGCAAACGCATGCAACAGCAAGCGAAACTTAAGGAACTTTCTGCACAAACGTACATCATACGTGCTCTCCTCAGCCCTAATTTCCACCGTGTAAGTTCTGCCGAGTTGATATGGCTGAGGCTTCTTAAGTTGTGTACCAAAAGCTCCACCGCTTTTCCTATGGTTGCTGAAAAACAGGTTGTGGCCTATACGCGCGGAGAAAAAGGCTTCAATAGTTTTCGGAATGTTGTGATGGAGGCCAATCGAAACTCTATAAAACGGAGAGAATTGCTTGCAGAAACTGCTGAGTTGTTGGCTACCTGATGGCTGAATCATAAAGTGGGGACAAGGTTGGATCAGCGAATAATTTGAATTTCACTTGCAATACATCTCCTTTAGTGAGCGGTGCGTCTGTCAAACTCAAGTCCACTTCTGTCACCGCAGTACTGCCGTTTTCTCCAATCTAAACCACATCTTTCACACAAATAGAGTCTAAATTGTAGTACAGGAGTATAGGAAAATGGTTAGTCCGAGCATTTCTGTTCCATTTAGCCAGTGGTTCCACTTAGGGGCCGTCCATAAACGACGTCGTTCCAAAATCCCGATTTTTCGGACCCCCCTCCCCCCAAAATCGTCTTGCGTCGTTTCTGGGGACCCCCTCCCCCCTAGACGACGTCGTTTTCCGTTTACCCCCCCCCCCGATAAAAGTCCAATACGTGCAGTACTGTCATATTTTCTTGTTGCCATACTGTGCAATGAATTGAATAGATCCCTTCAGCCACTCTGGGAAGCTTTTCTGAATGTAGAAATCTTTGGTAGAATGTACCTAAATCGAAAATGATTCATTCAAAGTTCCCTAAAATTCCGAAAAAAGCGACGTCGTTTTCTGCTAACCACCTCCCCTCCTGGTGCGTCGTGTATGGTCGCATTTCAGCCGACCCCCCCTCCCCCCCTCTGGAACGACGTCGTTTATGGACGGCCCCTTACGGGAGATTTGCACTTAGTATCCCACCCCAGTTAATATCCCTGGGATATTACATGGACCCTTATTCCGCTTTATATCCCATGGGTTATTACTTGGCGGCAATGTTTATGCCAAATTTGTAATAATTTTCTTTACACACGCATACTGTATGTATGATAAAACATTGTTCCGGTTAATATCCCATGCCGTTTCCTCCAGTTAATATCCTCGGGATATTACATGGACCCTTATTCCGCTTTATATCCCATGGGTTATTACTTGGCGGCAATATTTATGCCAAATTTGTAATAATTTGTAATATCCCTGGGATATTAACTGGCGGCAATGTTTTCATTGAGAAACGTGATTTTCCGTGTTATATCCCATGGGATACTAAGTGGAAAACTCCGGTACGAGGTTTGACTGTAACTACCCAATAAATACCCATACCCGGTATCATACGTGTAACAGGTCATCCGCCGAAGGGGAAGGGGGGTTGGGATTGGGGGGTCTGGCGCCGGCGGGGGGGGGGGCTGGAGCCAAAATTTTGGAAAATTTTATGAGTTGGTCAATTTTTTTACCTCTAACGATCCAAATTCAAACGTGTGCCGTTCGCGCACTTCTAAACCTACAGCTTCCGCACGCACACCAATCGATACCTATTTCAAAATACTTTAAATCCCTCGCTAAATATTTCCGTACCACGGCAGGTTAGCGAGATATTTTCCTAAATGTACCAAAAATGTCCGAAGTGCACCCTCGATTTTTTGCAAATATTCGCCCATAGCCACAGCAGCTCGGGAAGGCTGCATCTTTCTTAAAAGTTAGCTCATACCTGCCCGAATACAATCCACCCCAATCGGTCAAAATCCGAGAGTCAAAATCGGATTTGGCCCCGTCAAAGGTCTCTGGAAAAAATCTTTTTGCTCAAAATTAATTCTACCTCTTTCCAACAAACCGCAAAATTCATCAATGGTTCATTTCGGCCTGATGAATTGTTTTTGACGAATAGTCCTTCACGTTTTACGATTACTATTCTTCAAAAGATGATGAACTGAAGAAATTATTCATCACAGAAATTGAGGAACAATTAAATAATGATTCTTCAACAAACTTTAATGGCAATTTTCCTTAGTTCAACCGGAAAAGAAACGTGCCACAGACACATAAACTGACTGGGCTCGCCATGACAGTTAATCAGAAACTGTTCAGAATTGCCGTGTAGTAAAAAGACCTATTTGTCAAGTTGAAGTGCTGGACCATTCCAATGCACTTGATGAACAATAAAATAATTGATTCCTCAGAAATTCTTGCAAAAGTCTTCAAAATGATGAATAGTAGTGGACCATTTCATGATGAATAGTATGATGACATGATGGCATACTGATATATCAGTACGGTTTGTTGGTAGGAGCTACAGTAGTCTATCTGATGAATTTTGAGACGCTGAGTACGAATATGAAGTCGGTTTGGCTACGTAGACTCGGCCTGGATCGGGAGATATTCAAGTCAAAAGATCAGAAAATCAATGCCCGCCTATTGACCATATCTTTTGATGGCAAGCCTAAACCGAGTCACAATGCAATTTTCTAGACCTATTTTGGCCTTCACCAAAAATCACTTTTTTATCAGGCCCAAAATTTTATTTCTGACCGGCTTACCGATGTTGCTTTTCCAACTGATTCCAAAAATGACTTCAATTTTGCTCTAGGAGAGGAGGTCTGCTTCTTGAGATATGGTCATTCAAAGTTTCGCGGCAAATCAGCACTTACAGCTCTCACTCAGCTTTGACCTTATAAACCGACTGCGTCGATTAGAGCCGCTATTGTTGTCAAATCTATTGTGATTTGATTTGCGTTTCGTATTATTGCGTATTTCCCTTGCCTCCAGTTTGTTAATTTGATTGATTTTCCTTTTTATCTCGTTCGCTTTTACAGTATCTCTGTTCCTTAGTGTTACGGTAGTTTGTGCAAAGTCGGTCGTGTAGTAACTGCAAAGTTGCTATTTGGCCGGGAGCAGAGTTAGTGAAGAGTCAGTGGTGTGTGGCAGTGACGTGGGTTGGCTAGGAGTGAGCGAGCGGCCGGTCGGGTCCAGTGGCAAGGCCCAGCTTGAGAGCCAGTAAGGACCGGCCGGCAGACAGAGGCAGAGAAGAAGAAAAGAGCCAGGCCGCTGTATCGTTTGTGTTATGTTTTGCCAATAAAAGTTGCATCGCCATCGCGTTTGGGGCCTGGCTAGTTTATCTAGTTTTCGCTGCGCTTAGTACACAACTAATATTCGTATTTAGCCCCTCAGGCCATCGCCTTTCAATTCTACAATTGTTGCTTTCCCTCTGTTTTACTAGATGTAGATTTACCTGACAAATCCAAAAACAGCTTCCTTTTTATAGTACGATGTCTACTTCAATAGATATGACCGTTTGAACTTTCGCGGCAAATTCGCATCTAAATCTGTTTTGACCTTCTAGCGGACTGTCTCCAATAGTACTGCATGCGGTCTTTGTAAGCCGTTATGTTACATAGATAGATTTTCATGCTTTGTCTGATTTTCAGCTCGTTTTTGTTGTTTGTGGGCAGGTATTGGGAAAGTACCTAATATTAGGTATCAGGTACAGGTATTTCAAAAATACCCAATCAGGTATCAGGTATAGGTAGGTATTGACAAAAATACAAGTATCAGGTATTAGGTATCAGGTATTTTCCCATAAATAGTTAAAATCCGAATTTTAGCCTAAAAATCGCTCAAACTACCAATTTAGGCTTAAAAGGCAGCTAAAATCAGATTAGTTCCGGTCATTTTTGGATTTTTTTCGTTATGAAAGTGCACAAAATCATAAAAGCCACTCTCAAAATCTGACCGGGGTGCGGAATCGCATTGCACATCCATCTGTGGTGGTTTATCTTTGCCACTTAGGCTTCTCGCAACCCCTTTTTACCAGTACAGTATGTCCCTATTGTTGATTATTTTTACATACATACATACATGTTCGAACTAATGTACAGGGTAGTAGCTAATCTGGTTTTTAGGCACAGGAGACACTGACGTTGTAATCTCTGAGTGACCTGCCCTCAGGGCTTTAGCGTCACGGCCCCTGTGCCTCTGTGCATTATCTCTCTCGTTCGCTTTGCCTCGCTGTTACTGGCTCGTTAGAATAAAACGTACTGTTCTGTGTTTGACTGCGCAGCTACAACAGGGTTATGGGCCCCTTATGCCCTGCCCTACCGAGGTCCCTGATGTTCTGTTGTTGACGTCCCTCTGTGGCTGGCTTTCCTCCTCTCTGGCGCAGTGTGCAGCCATCAAACGACAAAGGGCCACACTCGACCCAAATGGAGAAGATGCACATGCCTCAGCTATCGTCAAAGAACTGGCGCAGTTGGCGGATGATGACCCGCAACTACCTTGAGTCGCAGAATTGTTGGGCTATTGTGAGTGGGACCGAAGAGCAACCCCCTGCCCCCAACGCCGATCAGCTCACAGCCGATGATGAGGACGACCGTCCGGTGCAAGGCGAGGCAGCCGCCGCAGCAGCAGCACGACGTGTTCGAAAGAAACACAACAGCTGGAAGAAGCGTCGGCAAGTTGCTATGTACTCTTTGTTGGCAACGATTTCACCAGAGGTGGAACGTTGCATTCGGATCGAAGATGAGACAGATCCGAAAGCTCTGTGGGACAAGCTAGTAGCGCATTTTGAGCAGAAGAGCCAAATGAACATTTTGTCTATCCATGCAGAGCTGCGCGCCTTGGTTTATGATGGCAAATGTCGACCGTCAGAGTGGCTTGCAAGCAGACAAAAACTGTACGATCAATTGCAAGCGATGGACCAGCCAGTTGCTGCATCCATGCAAGTAGTAGAGGCACTCATCAGTCTACCGGCTGGATGGGAGAATGTACGTACCATTATTAGCACGGCGTCTAATAATGCACCAGCCGAGCATCCGTACGGTACCGACCAGCTGGCCGTGCAGCTGGATGACAAGTGGCGTCTAAAGTCGGTCAATGCTACAGACACTCGTGCATCTGGTCAGGCGTTCATGGCTAATTATACAAGCAGTTCTAGAGGCCGTGGTGGTAGAGGACGCAGTCGTGGAAGAGGCGGCAGAGGTCGCGGAAATTCAAACAACACCAACACTGCCAGCAGCAAACAGAGCCCGCCCGATGCGTATAATCAGAAGTGCTACAACTGTTTAGGCTATGGACATAAGGCCAGGCAGTGCCCTAGCGAGAAACGTGGTGGAGGGCGCGGTCGCGGTGGCTGTCCGACTGGTGCAGTTGGGCATACAGGCAACAGTCATTCTGCTCAAGCCGTACGTCAGTCGGATGACAGCACTACCTCCAGCTATTACGGCTATGCCTACCTTGCCCATGCTCTGTGTGCTAATGACTATGATTCTAGCCAAGTGCTGGTCGATTCTGGTGCGTCCCACCACATGTCTTCCTGTCTCTCTGCGTTTAGAAGTCTTCAGCCACTTACCCCACCAATGCCCATTCGTATTGCCGGTGTCGCGTGATATTTCTTCCCCCCAGATTTTTCTCCCCCAGGATTTTTTGAGTGGGATTGTTCCTTCCGCGAGGGGTTGTGTTGTGGGAAGGGGGGAAATAAATCCCTCCCCCCCCGAATTGAATTTCCCCTTTGGTAAGGGTGTTAAAAATTTAGTGGCGTGCTATTAGCAACAGTTGTTATAACAGCGGCTGTTATGTGGTTGCTTGTGTAGTGATTTGTGACGATATTAAGCCAGCGGCACTTGCCTTTGTGCCTGTAAAAAAAAAGGCGTAGAAACACGGGGCACTGATTGTGAGGGCGCCCGAGTCAGTCTGTGGTCAGTAACAGACGGACTACGGCAAAAAGTGGTCCCCACCGCTGCTACGGGGTTCTCTCGAGGTCAGGTGCAGGGGGCTTGTGGCGGGTAGGGGGGGGGGTGTGTGGTGGAGGAGCGATTTATAGGTAGGGGCGGGCAACTAATGGTAGTGAGGTGGTGGTGAATCGCCGCGCGTCTTGCTTCGTCAGCGCGCCTACAAACCGGTTTTTAGATGATGATATGCTGTTCTGTGTTGCCAGTGACAGGCACGGGGAGTTGGTTATTTATGTATCCAGCCTTTCATATCTATAAAACAGAGTCTTTAGTACGCGGCAGATCAGAGAACTATTCCCGACTGCCATTGACAGCAAAGGAGAGTTGCGAGCTACTATGCTCCCTGTGCAGAAACAAACCAACAACACCGACTGTGGCGTCTTTGCGATTGCTCACGCCTTCGAACATCTGAACGTTCGGTGCCTAGACGGAGTCAATTTCGATCTCACTCAAATGCGCAATCATTTGGTTGAGTGTTTGACCAACAGAAAGGTTCAAGTATTTCCGAAACTGAGCTCCCGAAAGCGCGGACGAAAACCGGTGCCAAAGATGATAAAAGTTTGAATCTACATGTTTGTTTCTATGTTTGTTTGTCTGTAAACTATGGTATGTTTAAATGTTTAACATCTTAGACAGAAGAAATTTAAAGGAATAAATTTTTTTTCTAGGGGGAAGATCTATTCTGAGGGGGGAAGAAATATACCGGTATAGATTTTCCAGGGGGAAGATTCATACTGGGGGAAGATTTATTTCGTGACACCGGCGGCAACACTCTGTACGCAACTCATCGTGGCGATTTGTCCCTCCGTGGTCCCACTCACACACCTATTCGCCTGCAACGTGCACTCTACCTTCCTAAACTGCAAGGTACTCTGTTCTCAGTCCCTGCTACCATAACTGCAGGCCATCGGGTCGTGTTTGACAACCCTATCGCTACTATTAGCAGCAAGGACGGTGCACATGCGATTCACGCCGATTTCACGGATGGGATCTTTATTTTGCGGGCTCGTGTGGACACTACACTACAGGTTTGTGGGGGTCCTGGAAGCGAAAACCCCACTGACCACAGTTACGGTTTAATCGCTAATGTTGGTACTGCCGCTAGAGATTTTGCAGACTCAGCAGGCTCAGGAGGAGACCAGGATGGTCAGACACCACTGGTACCTACCGCACCTATGCATGGAAACGCAATGGGTGGTCTGTGGGATGCAGCCACCCCAAATCGCGGGCAAGTATCTAGCTCTTTTGGCTCTGCAGTACCTAACAGTATTCTAGCGAATGAGGAAGCAAACTACAGTATGCAGACGGCCTGTCAGCCTTCAGCCAAAAAGCAAACGGATCAAGTTAGTGCCAGACTGGGAGTCGGCACCTTAGATGGTGATACGTATGTGCCTGTTGCCTTTCCTGTGCGTCGGTACTCGATTTCAGCGCAGATGTGGCATCGTCGATTCGGTCACCCTGGCTCAGAGGCTATGGCCAAACTTCTTCGTGGCAATTTGGTCACTGGTCTGCAATGTGACACTGGTCAGTTCAATGAGTTTTGCGAGCCCTGTGTCCTCGCAAAGTCGAAGAGGCAAGCCTTCCCAAAAACAGCCAAGTTTCGAGCAACAAAGCCAATGCAGTTGATGCACACGGATTTGTGCGGCCCCTTCTCTACACAGTCCTACGATGGTAAACGGTATATGCTTTGCCTGGTAGATGATTATTCGCGTATGTGCTTTGTCAGTTTTCTGTCACACAAGCATGAGGCCGCCAATGCACTCAAACAGTTAATCGTTATGCTCGAAACACAGTCACAATACACACTACGTACACTACGCAGTGATCAAGGTGGCGAGTTTTTGGTTGGCGAATTCCAAAATTGGCTCAGCGACAAAGGTGTCACGCATCAGTTGTCTGTACGCGACTCCCCCCAGCAAAACGGAGTTGCAGAACGCTTCAACGGAGTCATTATGGAACGGTCCCGAGCACTACTGCTGACAAGCGGTTTACCTACAAAGTATTGGACAGAAGCTATCGCCTGTGCAGCGTACCTGCGTAATCGTTGTCCAACTTTGTCGCTTTCTCCAGTTTCGTCTCCGTACCAGTTGTGGTTTGGCAACAAGCCAGATGTGGCTCATCTACGTCTATTTGGTTCGCTATGCTATGTACACCTAAACCAGCGTGAACGTACATCCAAGTTGTCAGCTAGAGCAGAAAAAGCTCACTTTCTCGGTTATCCTGCTTCAATGAAGGGCTATCGAGTACTTCTGGCCTCAGGCGCTGTTGTCGTCCGCAGAGACGTTGTTTTCAACGAGTCGGTTGTCTACTCCAATCGTAGCTATGAAGCAACGCAGTTTAGTCCTGATGACGCTCCAGTTTTCCCGGCAACTACAGTTCAGGAGGAGAACAGTGAAAGTGATGTGCCTACTGTAGAACTGCAGCTGCCTAGCATTGAACCGGATGAACCTGAGCTACAGCGAGTTCCTGCACAACCAGTTGTCAATCAAGCGCCGGTCCAGCCAGCAGAACCAGCGGCACCTGTACTCGAACCAGCTCAGCCTGTACAACCTCAGCCCGTACAGCCAATACCGGTTGAAGAAAGACAGCAACGAGTTTCTCAGCGCCAAAACAAAGGAGTCCCTCCAAAGCGTTACAGTTCCACTAGCCAAACGAGCGGCCACAGCAAAGCAGCGCAAGTGAGCTCAGAAGAGCCAGCAAACTGGAAACAAGCAGTCGCAAGCGCCAATGCAGTACAGTGGAAAGCAGCAGCAACCGCAGAATTTGACTCCCTGCAAAGATTTGGTACCTGGGAATTAGTGCCCCCTTCTCCTAGCTACAAAGTCATTGGGTCGCGATGGGTCTTCAAAACAAAACGCGATGACCAAGGAAAAGTGGTCAGATACAAAGCGCGCTTAGTGGCCAAGGGCTACGCTCAGAAGTATGGAATTGATTATTTTGACGTTTTTTCCCCAGTCGTACGATGGGAGAGTGTACGCGCGTTGTTTGCCGTCGCAGCTCAAAAGGGAATGGCAGTCCATCAGATGGACGTTGAGACGGCTTTTCTCAACGGTTGTCTACAGGAGGAGGTGTACATGGCACAACCAGAAGGTTTCACTGACAAAAACAAGCCAACGCATGTGTGCAAGCTGAAACGCAGTTTGTATGGGTTGAAACAATCTCCCAAGTGCTGGAACGAAGCGCTCAACCAAGCACTAGAGAAAATCCAGTTCAAGCAAGCAATTGCTGACCCATGCATCTACTCCAGCCGAATAAATGGCAAAGAAGTTCTGCTCGGCGTTTACGTTGACGACCTACTCATAGCGTGCGCAGACTACAAGGCGTTACAGCACACAAAAAGATTGATTGGCAAGTCTTTCCAAGTAAAGGACCTTGGTAGCGCTAACTATTTTCTGGGAGTGAAGGTCAAGATGGTACAAGGCGGATTTTGGTTGGGTCAGTCCAACTACGCTCAGAAGGTTCTGGAGAGATTCGAAATGCAAGACGCAAACCCGGCCTACACACCATTAGCAGCCTCCCAAGAACTTTTCCCAACCGAGCCAAGCGCAGAACAGTTCAACGCAACCACCTACCAGTCAGCTGTAGGCAGTTTGATGTTCCTTTCGGTAGCCACACGCCCAGACATTTCGTTTGCTGTTGGTCGTCTTGCCCAGTTTTCTTCATGCCCGTCACCAGTTCATTGGACGGCAGTCAAGCGCGTACTACGGTACCTGAAGCAGACGAAGAACTTGGGCCTCACTTTCACAAAGAGTGGAAACAGTCGGCTAGTCACCTACTCTGACTCAGACTGGGCTTCAGACAGCGTTACAAGGCGGTCAGTTGGTGGCTATGTGTCGTTCCTTTCTGGCGGTCCTGTTTCGTGGGCATCCAGGTCTCAGAAGCTAGTTGCGAAGTCGACGGCAGAAGCCGAGTTCGTAGCCTTGTCCGATGCAGCAGGAGACGTGAAATGGCTGCGCACCTTACTACAAGACTTGGGCTACCCGCAGAACGGACCGACCGAGCTGTTTGAAGACAACAGAGCCGCAATTCACCTAGTAGAGGCACCGCATGGTCACGCCCGCACAAAGCATCTCGACGTCAAGCTAAAGTTTGTGCACGATTACGCGAAAGCGGGCTACCTCCAAGTTTCCTACGTGCCAACAAGCCACCAAGTAGCGGACGGCCTTACAAAAGCCTTACCCAACGCAGCATTTGGGACATTTGTTGGTGCACTTGGGCTTAAACCCTAAAAGGCAGAGACATTTTGCACACAAACAATTCACCCACTCAGCATGTGTTTGTTTGTTGTCAGTATATCTGTCTTTCTGGTGTCCTTTTCGGCTCCAGACCTGTCCCTTGTTGCTGCACAGCCTGTCTTGTCACCTGTGTGTGTGACGTTTACGTTGTTTATTTTTTGTTGTTTTCTCTCACTTTCGATTTCTGTATCTAAAGTGTGCCTGGCTGTTCTCGTAACTGTTCACGTAATGTGCTAAAGCCTATTTTTAGTTGAACAGATTCACCGGTTACTGTTTCGGTCCTCTGAAGCATTCATTAGTTCGAGGAGGAGTGTTGATTATTTTTACATACATACATACATGTTCGAACTAATGTACAGGGTAGTAGCTAATCTGGTTTTTAGGCACAGGAGACACTGACGTTGTAATCTCTGAGTGACCTGCCCTCAGGGCTTTAGCGTCACGGCCCCTGTGCCTCTGTGCATTATCTCTCTCGTTCGCTTTGCCTCGCTGTTACTGGCTCGTTAGAATATAACGTACTGTTCTGTGTTTGACTGCGCAGCTACAACACCTATTTGTCTTCCCCTTTACTCATTGGCTTACTCAGGATTTTGCAAAAGGAAGTAATATTTTTTTAAATCTCTGGTTGAGCCACGGCCCAATCAGGGCGAGAAAAATTAGCTTGAAAAACGCCTTTGAAAGCGTTCTGAGTATACTATTAACAGAATTTAGGAGGTATTGTAGTCTGAAGAGGCCTGGTTGGGCAACGGCCCAAGCAGGGCGAGAAAATTTTGACAGATTAGTCTTCTTACACGCTTTCTTAATGAACAAATCGGCCGTAAACTACCATTTGATGCCTTGTGTTTGTACCTGATACTAGTGTGGGTTTGTATATTCAAATATACATATACAAATTTGTATATACAGGGTGTGCCAAAAAAAAACAACCCAGCAGATTTGTTGCCGTAGCAACCGCAAATCGCAACCGATTTGAATGAATCTTTTTTTAAATAAAAGATAAATAAATTCTTGAAAGACCGATGAATCGCTTATTAAGATAGCCTGCTTAGTTCCTGAGATATTTGTCCTCAAAGTCAAAACAGAGATTTTGGCAGTGGACAAGAGTGATAAATACAACCCAGCAGATTTTTTACTTTTGCAACCATGAATCTTAACCAATTTGAATGAATCCTTTTTTGAATGAAAGATTGATAAATTCTTCAAAGATTGGTGCATTTTCTATTGAGATTCACTGCTTAGTTCTTGAGATATTTGCCCTCAAACTCGAAACAGATTTTGGCAAAGAACAAGAGCGATTCCGTTGCACTTCATAATAAAGCTGATTCCTACTGCTGGCGGCTAATGACACTTTATTGTTGAAGTAAACCGAGTTTTCTGTATCAGCAGTAAAGCCTCCAATAGCCCTCAACAGTAGCAGGAATCTGTTTTATTACGAAGTCCAGCGGAAAAAGAAAAATTCCCTCTTGTTCACTGCCAAAATCACAGTTTTGATTTTGAGAGTGAATATCTCAGGAACTTAGCAGAGTACATTAATAAACGTTGCATCAATCTTTCAAGAATTTATTTATCTTTCATTTAAAAAAGGATTCATTCAAATCGGTTGAGATTTGCGGTTGCTACAGCGAAAAATCTGCTGGGTTGTTTTTTTTTGGCACACCCTGTATATACAAATGTTTTGGATATACATATACATATACAAACAGACTGTTGATGCAATATTCAATATACATATACAAACAGACTTGATATACAAACGGTTTGTATATTTTCAATCGTATATTTTTGCAGTAAGTAGTTTAGCACATTTTGGCCACTTTCGTACAGTAATTGAGATATTTTTACAGTTTCTTCGGGTGTTTTCGTATTTTGAGCCTATGTCTTCAACTTTTCCAGAAGAATTTGTTAAATTTGCGGTTTAGCCTCATCTGCATTAAGACGAAATATTATTCATCTTAGTTTTAGAAGTATTTCGCAATGAGTTTTGCTGTTTGAAACGAAAAAATGGAATAGTAGGCACGCTCAACGATGAAATGGATAATCGAATCCCGCACGTTTCCCTTTTCGTTTCATCCCAGTTTTAAACGTGTTATTATTTTTTCACACAAACCCGTTCAGCCATTCTCCCTATGATGCGGGGGCGGTTCACTGGCAGGGCAGTGACGTCATCTGACGTCTCTCCCAGCGATCTTAAGACACGACTTACTACTTCTTTCAAAATTACTTTTGCTCGGGTGGGGTTCGATCCAACTACCTTCTGCTTCAGAGTCCAGCGCTCTACCATCTGAGCCACACTATCAGTTAGAGTTAAATGTCTAAACGGTCTATATGTGTGTTGATGTTTGCACCCCCAGCTCTGGCACAAAGTTTTGGTTGGAACATTTGCACCCCCAGCTCTGACACAAAGTTTTGGCAGAAAAATTGCCCCTCCAGATTTCAACACTGCCCCCCTCAGAATTTGGGACTAGATTTTGGTTGGGAAATTTGGTGGTTGAGAATTTGGTTGGGAAATTTGGTTGGGAATTTTTTTCTGTTGCAAAATCTGTGGTGGGTTCAGAAATTTGGTGTTTGTTTTTAAATTTCAGGCTGCAAAATCTGATTTGGGCTTTTTGTTGTGAAATTTGGTTGCGAAACTTGGTTGGGAAATTTGGTGGTTGAGAATTTGGTTGGGCATTTCTGTTTGCGATTTGGTTGGGAAATTTGGTGGTTGGGAGTTTGGTTGGGCATTTTTGTTTGCGAAATTTGGTTGGGAAATTTGGTGGTTGAGAATTTGGTGTAGTAAAGCAGTACTTACCAATTTCAGCAAAATCGCCGGTGAGACTGCGTATAAATGTCAGTTTCACAAAATCTCTGAGGTAAGTTTAAGAATTTTGTTTCTAGCAACTGTTTCACAAGAATATTTTACCATCAGAATTTGGGTTTCTTTTTGGCGGGAAATTCAAATTGCCCTCCTCAGAATTTGGGTTTGATTTTGGCGGGAAATTCAAATTTGAAAACAAAAATAAACAATTATTGCTACAAAATAAACACAAAATGTGAAAATAATTGTAAAAACAAATGTAATTAAAAATATATAAATAATACGTTTAGAATCGGCGCCCAAATTTTTAAACAAAAATAAAACAAACAATTGCTGGAAAATAAATAGAAAATGTGAAAATAATTGAAAAAACAAATGTAATTAAAAATAAAACACGTTTAGAATCGGCGCCCAAACATCCAATCTGGCTGTCAATTCGTGAAAAACCCTCAGGATTTCGAGATTCACATTCCCGACCTTAGGATTACAAAGATCTCACTAAGATCATCGATCTTCTCCGATCTGCACAAAGATTTAGCGATCTTCACTGAAGATTTGTCGCTCTTTACTGGAGATTTCAGCGGTATCGCGCTATTTCCCTATAGTTTGGGTACCTGTGTATATGGCTGGTGTATACATGGGCTATATAGCACCAAAACATGACATATAACACAATGATTGATCTAGATTTCACTAAGATTTCGCAAGTTTGCATTAAGATTTCACAAGATTGCACTAAGATTTACTGAGATTTCACAAAATCTCACCGCTATTGCACTATTTCCCTATATTTCAGACAGTCACATATATGGCTTGTGTGTATATATAACACCAACACATGACACATAGCAGGGTTGTATATTTTTCCGAAAAAAACCTCGGCCTGTTTTTTTCCAGTTTTTTTCCGGTTTTTTTCCGGCTTTTTTCCTAAATCGCGGAAAAAAACTCCAGCCCAAGTTCTGAGTATTCTAAGCTGGTTTTATGATTCCTAACGCTTTCTAGCGCCTTCCTCAGTCTTGTTAGACCAGAAATACACGTGTTACATTGATATAAATCACGAAACAGGCATGAAACAGTGCCTGACAGGTTCCATAAATAACGCTATATGCAAATTTTCTTACAGCAGTTTGCATTTTTGTTTTTTCATGCCAAATTTGGTCTTTTTTGTTGTTTTTCTAACAGTTTTGAGTCAGTATGGCCTATTATACATAGCAAAAGTCCATTTTTTAAACGAAAAAGGACGTAAATTAGCTATTTTTGGCTTGAGTTTTTTTCCGCGATTTATGTTTTTTTCCGACCCTTAGGAAAAAAACCGGTTTTTTTCCGGAAAAAAACAGTTTTTTTCCGGTGTTTTTTTCCCACCTCACATCCCTGACACATAGCACTAAGATTTGCCAAGATTTCACAAGATTACACTAAGATCGCACTGAGATTTCACAAAATCTCACCGCTATTGCACTATTTCCCTATATTTCAGACAGTCGCATATATGGCTGGTGTATATATAGCACCAAAACATGACATATAGCACTAAGATTTACATAGATTTCACTAAGGTTTCGCTTTTTAAACCCAGCTTTTTGACAGATTGCTCATTGTATGTGTTTGTCTCGACAAGAATGGGTGACAGCAAACACGATTTGGCGGAGCTGTTTGGGGAGGAGGAGAAAGTCGATAAAGTCAAAATGGCCCAAGACAAGGAGAAAATGCCCAAAAAACGAAAACGTCAGCCAAAGTCCAACACTAAGAAACGGGTGAAAATCGACAAAAGTAGCAATGAGGCGGCCGGCAAACCACTGGAGGAGGTGGAAGAAGACAGTGAGGAAGAAGCTAACTGCCGTTTTGCAATCTACATTTATGTATGAATAAAAGTTTGTTCACTTGTTGGGTTCTTGCTCAGATCGCAGAAGGATTTCCCAAGATTCCCCCGGGATTTCCAAGATTGCGCCGGGATTTCCCAAGATCGCACCAGGATTTCCCAAGATCGCACTGGGATTTCCAAGATCGTGGGGATAGCGCTATTTTTCCGCTAAACGTTTACAAAAATTTGATATGAGGAAACAATTTATTTGATCATTTTTTGAACAAGCATTTAGCATATACAGGGTGTCTCAAAAAAAATGATCACATTTCTTTTTACTGCCATTTCCGCAAATTCTGACCAAATAGGCTGAAATTTGGACCATAGGTGGCACAATTCGGGGAATTTTATGTGTTAAAGTTTGGTGCACTAGGCTTGACTCATTCCCGAGAAATTTCAAAAAAGTGAAATTTGGTAATTTCAATAGTGAAAGCCGGTCACGAAAAATGTAAACATTTCCTTTTCCTGTATCTTTTCTAATTTTTGTCGGAATTGGATGAAATTTGGAGTGTAAACGCAGAAGTTCAGGGTAATTCGTGTGTAAAAAGTTGACGCATGAACTCCAACGCTATCGTTAGAGTTTAGGCGATAATGTAATGTAACGTTTTTTCGGTGACCGGCTTTTGGTATTGAAATTACCAAATTTTACTTTTTTTGAAATTTCTCGAGAATTGGTCAAGCCTAGTGCACCAAACTTTAACACATAAAATTCCCCGAATTTTGGCACCTATAATCCAAATTTCAGCCTATTTGGTCAAAATTTACGGAAATGGCAGTGAGAAGAAATGTGATCATTTTTTCGGTGACCGGCTTTCACTATTGATTTAACAAATTTCACTTTTTTTGAAATTTCTCGGGAATGCGTCAAGCCTAGTGCACCAAACTTTAACACATAAAATTCCCCGAAATTGGGCACCTATATTCCAAATTTCAGCCTATTTGGTCAACATTTGCGGAAATGGCAGTAAAAAGAAATGTGATCATTTTTTTTGAGACACCCTGTACATCTCGCATCTTTGTGTTCACCTCAACACAGCTGTCACACAGCAGGAATTGCACGATCAGTTTTCCGTTCAGCTTCTGTGCTGGCATGGTTCTGGAAAGTCTGAAACACGGTTCGCACATGTAGGCCGAGTAGGAAAGTAGTGGTTGCACTACCTTCAGCGTTTCCAACGAGGTCGGTTTCGGCACGTTGTCTCTGCGCGGTTCTTCTGGGCGTTGCAGCTTGGCCAGAGGTGGTTGATCCCAGCGGGATTTTCTCGGCGGCTGTGGAGGTTGAGAGTGAGGAGTGGTGCGATTGGCCATCTCGCCGTGTTTTGGAGGGTTTGCCAGCAGAGCCTTCCGTTTGGCGATTCGCTTCTTCACCAGTTCTAGGTCCAACTGTGGTTTTCAGTGGCGGCGGTGCAGAATACCACGCAAGTGGTTGATGAGGTTGCCACGGGACTTGAAGGTTCGGTTGCACAATTTGCAGTAGCAGTTTTTGTAGTCCTCCATCATCATTCCGTCGCGATCCAAGAGCTGCTGCAGAGATAAACGAGCCGCCATCTCACACCAGTACACAGTGAACAATGAACAGAAGCTGAAAAATTTGGCTAAAAGTAACTTTCAGTAGTTCATCTTAAGACAAACTTCGTCTGCAGACAAACGCGCAGTGATGACGTCATCAAACTACAAATTCGCGCATGAGATAATCTTGAAACAAAATTTCCCACCAAAACCGTTTTGCTATATAAAGTGAAATATTTTCGCTCACAGTCAGTCTGTTGTGTTGTCACTTTGCCGTGCGGGTGACACAGAAAAACTCAAATGGATGCGTGTGTTTGTCCAATGTGTGGTGTTCAGCTGTCCACTGCATCAAACCGTCGCCGCCATGAAAAACTTCAACACGGAATGATTCCAGCTGATGAAGAGCTTGAAAGCCAGCAAGATGAGACAGATTCTGAGGAGACCGAGTCCGATGAAGGTGACAAAAACTGGGTATTTTTGCTTCGAGAAACGTTTGACAACATGAATCTGAAGAGCTCGGAAGGACTACTGAAAGAACCACTCTACAGCGAGTTCTTCGAACAGCTGAAAAACACACTTCAGGAAAAAAACTGAAGTTTGCATCGTATTTCCAAGATGAAGATGAGGTGTACACCGCAATCCTGAATACTTCGAACAAATACACAGAGAGAGATCTCGGTGAGGAGGAAGCGATTGAGAAAGCTTGGGATGAGCGCAAGTTTCTGGTGAAAAAGTTCCTTCATGGGAATGAAGATCTCATCGAACAAGCTTTTGCTGATGAAGATGAAGAGCAGCTTGATGAACAGCAAATTGACGAAGATGAAGATCAAACTGATGATTGATTTGGTGATGATATTATTATTTATTTGGTAAAATTTGTCTTCTGCAATATGAAAATATAGAGAAATAGCGCTATCCCTGCGATCTTGGAAATCCTGGCGCGATCTTTGGAAATCCTGGCGCGATCTTGGGAAATCCTGGTGCGATCTTGGGAAATCCCGGCGCAATCTTGGAAATCCCGGGGGAATCTTGGGAAATCCTGCCGCGATCTGAGCAAGAAGCCGACAAGTGAAAAAACTTTTATTCATACATAAATGTAGACCACACAACGGCAGTTAGCTTCTTCCTCACTGTCTTCTTCCACCTCTTCCAGTGGCTTGCCCACCGCCTCATTGCTCCTTTTCTCGATTTTCGCCTGTTTCTTAGCATTGGACTTTGGCTGACGTTTTTGTTTTTTGGGCATTTTCTCCTTGTCTTGGACCATTTTGACTTTATCGACTTTCTCCTCCTCCCCAAACAGCTCCGCCAAATCGAGTTTGCTGTCACCCATTCTTGTCGAGACAAACACATACAATGAGCAATCTGTCAAAAAGCTGGGTTTAAATACTGACCAGGGCCGGTTAGTTAGCAGAATAATATACAGCAGACCAAAACATAGGGAAATCTTAGCAAATCTCCATGTGATTTCAGTGTAATCTTGGTGTTTGTGTCCAATATAAGCTGACATGTATGCCAACGATATATACAGCTGCCCAAACTATAGGGAAATAGCGCAATAGCGATGAGATTTTATGAAATTTCAGTGTGATCTCAACAAATCTCAGTGTGATCTCAGTAAATCTTAATGCAAACTTGCGAAACCTTAGTGAAATCTATGTAAATCTTAGTGCTATATGTCATGTTTTGGTGCTATATATACACCAGCCATATATGTGACTGTCTGAAATATAGGTAAATAGTGCAATAGCGGTGAGATTTTGTGAAATCTCAGTAAATCTTAGTGCAATCTTGTGAAATCTTAATGCAAACTTGCGAAATCTTAGTGAAATCTAGATCAATCATTGTGTTATATGTCATGTTTTGGTGCTATATAGCCCATGTATACACCAGCCATATACACAGGTACCCAAACTATAGGGAAATAGCGCGATACCGCTGAAATCTCCAGTAAAGAGCGACAAATCTTCAGTGAAGATCGCTAAATCTTTGTGCAGATCGGAGAAGATCGATGATCTTAGTGAGATCTTTGTAATCCTAAGGTCGGGAATGTGAATCTCGAAATCCTGAGGGTTTTTCACGAATTGACAGCCAGATTGGATGTTTGGGCGCCGATTCTAAACGTGTTTTATTTTTAATTACATTTGTTTTTTCAATTATTTTCACATTTTCTATTTATTTTCCAGCAATTGTTTGTTTTATTTTTGTTTAAAAATTTGGGCGAAGATTCTAAACGTATTATTTATATATTTTTAATTACATTTGTTTTTACAATTATTTTCACATTTTGTGTTTATTTTGTAGCAATAATTGTTTATTTTTGTTTTCAAATTTGAATTTCCCGCCAAAATCAAACCCAAATTCTGAGGAGGGCAATTTGAATTTCCCGCCAAAAAGAAACCCAAATTCTGATGGTAAAATATTCTTGTGAAACAGTTGCTAGAAACAAAATTCTTAAACTTACCTCAGAGATTTTGTGAAACTGACATTTATACGCAGTCTCACCGGCGATTTTGCTGAAATTGGTAAGTACTGCTTTACTACACCAAATTCTCAACCACCAAATTTCCCAACCAAATTTCGCAAACAAAAATGCCCAACCAAACTCCCAACCACCAAATTTCCCAACCAAATCGCAAACAGAAATGCCCAACCAAATTCTCAACCACCAAATTTCCCAACCAAGTTTCGCAACCAAATTTCACAACAAAAAGCCCAAATCAGATTTTGCAGCCTGAAATTTAAAAACAAACACCAAATTTCTGAACCCACCACAGATTTTGCAACAGAAAAAAATTCCCAACCAAATTTCCCAACCAAATTCTCAACCACCAAATTTCCCAACCAAAATCTAGTCCCAAATTCTGAGGGGGGCAGTGTTGAAATCTGGAGGGGCAATTTTTCTGCCAAAACTTTGTGTCAGAGCTGGGTGTGCAAATGTTCCAACCAAAACTATGTGTCAGAGCTGGGGGTGCAAATGTTCCAACCAAAACTTTGTGTCAGAGCTGGGGGTGCAAACATCAACACACATATAGACCGTTTAGACATTTAACTCTAACTGATAGTGTGGCTCAGATGGTAGAGCGCTGGACTCTGAAGCAGAAGGTAGTTGGATGGAACCCCACCCGAGCAAAAGTAATTTTGAAATTTTTAGTGACGTAGTAAGTCGTGTCTTAAGATCGCTGGGAGAGACGTCAGATGACGTCACTGCCCTGCCAGTGAACCGCCCCTTACTACTGATGCGTAATAACAATTTCAGGGGCAATTTCTGCTAAAAACTATACCTATGTACGAGCCTAGTAGGCCTGAATCGAAGACTAAAGCCAGAACCTAAGCCTTAACATACCTGTTAACCTGAAACTAAGGGTGTACCTAAAGCGTAAGTTTGAATTTGTTGCTAGCATTTGTATTACTTAAAGATTTTTGACCACCGGTGACTTACCCACACCGCGCAAAAAATTTCTTGATATTACAGATCCTAAAAAGCCTGAGTTTTAGCAACAACATAAATTTTAGCTGGCAAAAATCTTAGACTGAGGGCAGTATCACTTAATAGAGTTCGCACTGGTTGGGAGAACTGCCTGAAATCTGAATGCACTCATGCAATTTGAGAATATTTCATGTTGGCTAGCCCTACAACGCCCTACCATATGACAATGACACCCATCATGGTACCCCTAACCCACATGGTTTGTCGAAATCATGCTTTCCAGCAGAAAATTTATAATATTCTAAATATACAAATATACAAAAAATATGCAATATATTGAAATTTTGTTTGTATATGTATATATACATATACATATACAAACTAATGTGCATTTGTATATATACATATACATATACAAACGAAGTAGGCATATATGTGCCCACATTACCTGATACCTGTACCTGTTTCAGTCCAAAAATACCTAAGATCAGGTAGGTACGGTTTGAAAGTACCCGATCAGGTATCAGGTGGGTATTGCCGCACACATCAGGTGCACCACCACCAATACCAGCCAATTATTCTGTGCATACACGTATGTACTTACAGTATAGATACTTCTGATTCGTATCTGTCAATGGACTGGATAGAAAACGAAAGTTAGGTAGTGCT
Organism: Sabatieria punctata; assembly: GCA_030248155.1. Classification (NCBI taxonomy): domain Eukaryota; kingdom Metazoa; phylum Nematoda; class Chromadorea; order Araeolaimida; family Comesomatidae; genus Sabatieria; species Sabatieria punctata. The sequence goes on from JASANB010006438.1 coordinate 673,877, forward strand.
GCAGAAAATAGCTGCCCCCTCCTTGGAAAACGTCATTTTGGTGTGCGCCGAACACTTATCAAAAACTTTTTGCTGCACTCTGTACCTTAGACAAAGACTTCACAACAGTAGCAGCTTCATGTGCCGGATGTTCAGTCATGAGTCTTCCGTTCGGAAGGAGGTTACACTTGCTTTTAGCCACTGACTGGCTAGCAGTCTCTTGGTTCACATAGCGACGTCGTTTACAAAGACTTGGGCATTTTCTAGAGCCTTGCATTGGCTTTCTAAACTATGCGCGCACTGACAGCAAAGAACAGACAGCAGCACGAGAAACATGTAGACAAGCATATGCATAGGCGCATTAAGGAGTTATTGACTAAACAAGCGTGTGTTAGCACTTTAAAGTTATACAGGGTGTGTCAAAAAAAAAACAACCCAGCAGATTTTTTGCTGTAGCAACCGCAAATCTCAACCGATTCGCATGAGTCCTGCTTTAAATGAAAGATAAATAAATTCTTGAAAGACTGGTGAAGGCCCTATTAAGATACGATGCTTAGTTCCTGAGATATTTTCCTTCAAACTCAAAACAGAGATTTTGGCAGTGAACAAGAGCGATTCCGTTGCACTTCACAACAAAACGGATTCCTACTGCTTAGGGGCAACAAGACTTTTACAAATGAAGTAACCAAGCATGTGTGGCACCAGAAAACCTCGTTACGTTAGCCCTGAGCAGTAGGAATCGGTTTTATTATGAAGTGCAACAGAATAATAAAAATCGCTCTTGTTCATAGCCAAATCTGTTTTGACTTTGAGTGCAAATATCTCAGGAACCAAGCATCATATCTTAATAAAAGCTTCACCAAACTTTCAAGAATTAATTTATCTTTCATATAAAATAGGACTCACTGAAATCGGTTGAGATTTGCGGCTGCTACAGTAAAAAATCTGCTGGGTTGTTTTAATCTCTGTTGTGCACTGCCAAATTCTCTGTTTTGATTTTGAAAGCAATTATCTCAGGAACCAAGCATCATATCTTAATAAAAGCTTCACCAAACTTTCAAGAATTAATTTATCTTTCATTTAAAGTAGGATTCATTCAAATCGGTTGAGATTTGCGGTTGCTACAGCAAAAAATCTGCTGGGTTGTTTTTTTTGACACACCCTGTATAATGCTGTGCGTGGTAACGGTGACTTAGCAACTGTCTATCCAATTCAACAGACCATGTTTTAGAGTCCGGGGGCCCGGATTAATAGGCATAGAACATAGCACATGCTAGGTGGGTAGTACTGTTGGTCGGGTATACCTAGGGCCCGACCGGATATCCGGATCCGGATCCGGATCCGGCCGGATATGGCCATATCCGGATCCGGTACCGGATCCGGATATTACCTGCCGGATATGCCGGATATCAGTCACAGGTGAGAAAACGTGATTTTTACGTATTTTGAACATAAATATTGATTTCGACCGAATGCTTGTTAGAAAATTCTTGATGCGATTGTAATCCATGACCCCAGTAGTTCGTATAACCCTGATTTCTGTGCAAAGGATAACACCCTCATTTTTGACAATGCTAATTTTTCACCTTGACTGAAAGCAAAAATCCGCCAGATTTTAACCGTTTTGTGAAAAAGCTGAGCTCTTCAGGTTCTTAAGTCCATATAAAGATTGGTTAACTTGCAAAATTTGGCAAAGATCCGATGAAGGGTTCTTGAAATATTTACGTTAAAAAATGACATCTGAAAATTCGGGTCAGTTCATTTCGGAAGGGGATAACTCTAAGCTACAGAAGGCGAGCAGGCTAGGACTTGGCCAAAACAAATTCAACAAAGATAATAATACTAATGTGATACAATGAATATCACAAAACAGCCAAGCAGACTGGATTTCTATGTTTAGGATAGTCGCCTTGTTTTTGCTAATTTTTCATTTAATTAAAAATAAAAAATCTAAAATAAAAAACGAACTATTATTGAGGCAAGTTTATACTGTAAATTTGTACTTTACAGAGATCAAAGCGTCTCTTTTCAGTTGCAGAATGGAGATGAATGGCTTGAGCTGAGACTCTAAACTCAACTCGCAAAGAATGGAAATCTCAACTGAAATTTTTCAAATTCATAATTCTTAGTTTGTAAAACTAGGACAGGTCTAGCAAAAGGTCGGCTAAGTATACCACATTAGAGAGAACAAATTTTAACATGCAAACAATAATTTAGCCAAAAGTCTGTGATGTCAACCATTTTTATCTAAAAATTACGAAATGAGCTGAACTTTCAATGCCAAACTGTGTTTCCCCTTCTGTTTTTTTCAGATGAGGTCTGTATCTGTAAAATAGGTACGCCTAATAAATGCTAAAGATTGCATAGACATTCCGACCAAACTCGAAAATGTTTGGAAAGCGTCCAGTTATCAATTTCTAGCCGCGGTGATAAAATATGCAAATATGCAAAAAATATGTACATATCTCATTTTTGCATGCATATAATATATGCAATGTCACATGCATCGCAAAAACCCGATATTATGCAACCATAGTTTGAACTACAATTATTAGATGTTGTTTTGAATCAACTGTTATAGAACAAAGAAATGTATACATGTGGTTTATTGCATTCTAAAAAATTTTTAAGTTGATCAATGATATCCGGCATATCCGGATCCGGCCGGATATGGGCGTATCCGGATCCGGATCCGGTAGAAATTTGTATCCGGTCGGGCCCTAGGTATACCCATACACCCTTACCCGAAACTGGGTATTTTTGGCCAAAATCACCGCGTAAAAGAATATACATTCACGAACAAACACCATTCTGAGCTTAGTTAGACACGGTCTTATAACTGAAAATGCCCCCTGAAAGACCCTGCTTTCTGACCAACTGCTATAAGACTCGGGTGTAATAGGAGGGGTCTTATACAGTAGGTGGAAAACTCCGGTATGTAGACTGTTTACAAAAAGAATTAGTACCATAGCCTGCCAATGTTTGACCTAATCTTGACAATATAAGACCAATCCATGGTCGTCTGTCTGCCGCTCCCAACATTTATTCATGTATTCTGTTCTGTTTCGATGTTTGGGCCAAATAAACTTAACCTAACCTAAACCGATTCCTACAAATCCCATACCAAATCCTGCAAATCCCAAACGACAGTAATTAGTCAGACTGAAAATCAGATAAAGATTGCTTGTTTATAAGACAAAAATACCCGGTATTGACAGAAAAATTACGTTAGGTTACTTTGGATGGCCAATGTAGCATTGATGAACTATTAAACGATCACGCTTCAATAATAGCGCCCCCTAAAGCAAGCACGAAAAAATTCTAGCTCAGCTTTATTAGAAGTTTTACGCTGTTTTCTTGAGTAAACTTTTGCGGCGCTTTGTACCTTAGCCAAAGCCTTAACAACAGTAGCAGCTTCAGGTGCCGGGTGTTCAGTCATGAGTCTTCCGTTTGGAAGGAGGTTGCACTTGCTTTTAGCCACTGACTGGCTAGCATTCTCTTGATTCACATAGCAGACGTCGTTTACAAAGACTTGGGCATTTTCTAGAGCCTTGCACTGGCTTTCCGAACTATGCGCGCACTGACAGTAAAGAACGGACAACAGCAAGAGAAACTCGTTGACAAGCGTATGCATAGGCGCATTAAGAGCTTTTGACTAACCAGCGTGTGTTAGCACTTTAAACTTATATAAAGCTGTGCGTGGTAACGGTGACTTAGCAACTGTCTATCCCGTTCAACAGACCATGTTTTAGAGTCCGGGGCCCGGATTAATAGGCATAGAACATAGCACATGCTAGGTGGATAGTACTGTTGGTCGGGTATTTGTACTAGTTTTGCCGCTCCTAACTCTATGACAATACTGCGTCTAGCAGTCGCTGTAGGCTGAATTTAAGAGCCTAGCTAATAAATGATCGAACTTCGAAAGGCACTGCTTATACCGTATAGTGCTGTTTATAGTACCCCCCTATTAATAGTACCCCGGGTACTATAAATGACACTAAGTGCCGCTTATAGTACCCCGGGTACTATAAATGGAGACAGATTTTTATTCTGAAATGAGCTGTTATAAATACAAAATGTGCGAAAAACACAGTATTTTTAGTGGTAAACCTTGTTTGTATGAAGAAAAACAGTATATAATGCAATCATAGAGGTTCTGATGTATGTACATAACCTATTTTTTACATCAAATCGGTAATTTGAGCAAATAACTTCACATACTATTGTTAGTTTCTTATAGAGCAGATTTCATAGGTGCCATATATAGTACCCGGGTACTATAAATGGATTCAATTTTATTTTCACAAAATCCTAAGTGCCATATATAGTACCCGGGTACTATAAACAGCACTATACGGTAGCAACCGCTGAGTAGCTACCAGCGGTTGGTTTGCCGAGAACAAATCAATTATGTACCATTAAGCACCATTAAGCTTGAACCAATTTAATTACAAATGCGTATGAGTTTGTGTAATGTACACAGGATCATCTTCGATCAAGAAGGACAGCCCGGGAAGTAAAAAAAGCATGACAATAAATCAAAATAGGATAAAATTCAAAAAAATTAAAAAGAAAAAAACGGCGGGCGAAAGGCTTCGATTTTTTATGCGTCTATGCATAATATAGACAGCCTTTCGCCTGCCGTTTTTTGTTTTTTAATTTTTTTTAAATGACCCAAGTTTGATTTATTGTCGTGCTTTTTGACTTCCCGGGCTGTCCTTCTTCATCGAAGATGATCTTGTTTTTCTAATTTAATGTTTTGTCTTGATCTAATGCTTTTAGCTTTAGCTTTGAACTTTATTTTTGTCGCCAAAACACCAAAGACATGTTAGTAACATATTTCTTAAACTCTCCGAATAACTTTTAAACAAGTTGTACACTCCAAATATCTTTTAAATTAGTTTTTGAAGGCTAATTTTTCAATATGTATCTCCCTGTATAAGAAGTGGTTGGGCATTCGAACCGGAAATCGGCCTAGCTCGCCCTTCGTTCTGACAGAAATGGTGTAATGGCAGGCTTTTATTGAATAAATTTACTTACTTACTTAAAAAATAGGCTGAAAAGTCAGGCAAGAACAAATTCATGTGTAGGTGTTGTGCATTTAAAAGGCATTCAAACAGAGAAGTGAAGTTTTTGCAGTTTTATTCACTATTAAAAGGGCTATTTCAAAGTCTAGCACTATCATACAAAAGCAACTTCTTATACATAAGTACTGTCATACAAAGCAAATAAACCGTCAGTGTGCTGCAGCATGTAGACTACAATTTGTAGTACGTAGTTGGCTGGTGTGTAAATAAACGCCCATGGGAAAAACCGGTACGAAAAAAATAGAGTTGAAGGTTTTGTTGGCCCCCTAAAGTGTTGTGCCGGTTGAATTTAGTAAGTTATTTACTAAGTAAAAACATTAGTTAGTTAGTTAGTTAGTTAGTTAGTTAGTTAGTTAGTTAGTTAGTTAGTTAGTTAGTTAGTTAGTTAGTTAGTTAGTTAGTTAGTTAGTTAGTTAGTTAGTTAGTTAGTTAGTTAGTTAGTTAGTTAGTTAGTTAGTTAGTTAGTTAGTTAGTTAGTTAGTTAGTTAGTTAGTTAGTTAGTTAGTTAGTTAGTTAGTTAGTTAGTTAGTTAGTTAGTTAGTTAGTTAGTTAGTTAGTTAGTTAGTTAGTTAGTTAGTTAGTTAGTTAGTTAGTTAGTTAGTTAGTTAGTTAGTTAGTTAGTTAGTTAGTTAGTTAGTTAGTTAGTTAGTTAGTTAGTTAGTTAGTTAGTTAGTTAGTTAGATAGTTAGTTAGTTAGTTAGTTAGTTAGTTAGTTAGTTAGTTAGTTAGTTAGTTAGTTAGTTAGTTAGTTAGTTAGTTAGTTAGTTAGTTAGTTAGTTAGTTAGTTAGTTAGTTAGTTAGTTAGTTAGTTAGTTAGTTAGTTAGTTAGTTAGTTAGTAACTTTTACTAACTAAACTCAGATTTCGCTTAACTAAACTCAACTCTAACTAAACTCATTTTAAGGAAATTACTAAGTAAAAAATCGAGTTACTTAGTTATGAGTTTAGTAACATTCAGTTTAGCTATAGTGTTAAAAGATAGGTGCTTCGACCACAGGTATCTATGTAGTTGCTAGTGAAAATTCTCAAAATGTCTGGGGTCTCATTCAGGTTCTGTTCACTTGTTTTAAACAAAGATGCTTGTGACAAAAACAGAATACTGCTTGGCATTCGTAATAGATTATGTATACTGTATGCATACGTAGGGCTCAATGTGTTGTCCTCTGTATGGTGTACAAAGGGTGTGCGTTGCGTACATACAGGTTTTACTAGAGACACAATCATTGAACAGACCGCCCTGTAGCTAGGGCTAAGACCAGACTCTCTCAACACCTGTGGCGTCCGCCGCGGGCTGCATTAATATAAACATGCCAAACCGATGAGTGATGTGTAACCAAACCCTAGTCCTTTGGCGGCGGACGTTGGAGCGACACAACATTACCCCTCCTCTAAAAGCGTTAAGGTTCGGGTGAGTAGCGGTCGGGCGGACGACCTTTGTTGACGCACTGAGTGCGTCGGAGAGGTGGTGCAGGGGCAGGTTCAAGCATGTTCGGTTCCCCCAGCTCAACCGTAAGCCATTGCTGGTCGGGGTCATGATAGCGCTTCATTTTGCGCGCATTCCATTTCTGCCCATCGGAAAGCATGTACGTACATCCATTTGCCAGGACTTGCACAACCCAAAGCGGCGCAGAGAATGGCGAGCGGCCTTTGCGCGCATGCGGCAAGCGTACTTGAACCATATCTCCCTTGCAAAACGAAACGGGCCACGATTGCGTGGCAGCAATTGCGCGCGTGGCGCAGCCGTGTTTTCTGCGGCAGTCGTAGGTGATACCACAGCGTCTTGACGCAACACAGGCTCATAATTGAGACGCAATTTGCGACCAAAGAACTTTTCGGCAGGGCTAGCAGTGTTGGGCATTGGCGCGGTAGAACGGAAGTTAGCTAGCACGCGTTCTATGCCAATCTCCCAAGGAGTTTGCGCGGCAGCAAAAGCTTGCACTGTGTGCTTGAGCGTGTGATTGAACACCTCAACAACAGCGTTTTCCTGCGGATTGTACACAGCAGTCGGCATGTGCTTGATATCTCGCGCGTGCAAAAAGTCAGCCAACTCCTGGCTGCGAAACTGCGGGCCATTATCACTGATAAGCTGCTCGGGGTTGCCGTAGCGCACGAATAAGTCCGACAACCAGCGCGTGATGCCGCCGGAAGTTATATCGTTGGTCCCTCGGGAAAGCGCGAGTAGTGGTCAACCACAACAACAATATAGCGCTTGCTGACCGGTGCAACATCAACAGGCACGTCGCCTTGGCGGCCTGTTTCTCACTAGCTTGGCAGGCACTAGGCAGCGCAGTGGCGCACAGCATGCTCTATGTCACGGTCCATACCAGACCACCAGAAACTCTCACGCAGTTTCCGCTTCATATGCACCATACTGGGGTGACCTTGGTGAGCAAGCTGAAGCAGGCGCTTGCGCAATGTACCAGGCACGAGAATGCGATCGTTTTCGCGTGTGACTTAACCAGCTTCTAATGACAGGGTGTCGCGAATACCGTAATAGGGCCGCAATTCAGGCTTCAGTGCACTTTTGGCTGGCCAGCGCGTGCGCACGTACTGGGAAACCAATTGCAGCAGCGGGTCGGCAGCAGTAGCTTGCGTAATGTCAGAGAGCGGCAAGCCTGCTCCATAACGCGTTTGAGCATTAAAACGTCATGCGAGTCAGGCGCAGCGAGTTCCTATGCTTTTAGCGACAGGCGCGACAGAGCATCAGCGACTTGATTCTTGCTGCCCTTGCGATACTCCATTTTGTAATCGAACATGGCCAGTCGATCGGCCCAGCGAACAAACTTGCTAGACTTGCGCTGGTCAGCTTGCAGACTGGCTAACAGCGTTTGCAAGGCGGCATGGTCTGTCCGCAGTGCAAACATGCGGCCCAGTAAGTACTTCTCGAAATACTCACAGCCCCAAACCACAGCTAAAGCTTCGCGTTCACTAGTAGAGTAATTGCGCTCGCGCGGCTGCAAGGTATGCGATGCAAATGCGATTGACACTTCGCGTTCGTTTTGCATCTGGCTGAGAACTGCTCCGAGTCCCACATCAGAACTGTCCACTGTCAGGAACGTCTCACTGTTGGGCTCGAACGTGTAGATCTTGAGCTGGGCGGCAACCATTTGCTTCAATGTGCTGAAAGAAAGTTGACACTTTTTATCCCACACAAAGTGAGTGCCTTTGCGAGTCAGCGCACGCAGCGGCTCCACATAAGAAGCAAGATCAGGCAAGAAATCTGAATAGTAACTGATCATGCCCAAAAACGATAACAGTTGCTTTTTAGTGCGCGGGCGCGGTGCATTCTGAATTGGCGCCAAGTTCATCCGGCCGGATGCCATCATCGGCTGTAATCACATGGCCCAAGAACGGAATTTCGCCCACAGCAAACATGCACTTTGCCAAATTCAAGCGGAAATCTTTGGCGGCAAGCTTCTCCAAAACTGCGTGCAAATTGCTATCATGCTCTGCCTGCTTAGCGCCGTACACAATTATGTCGTCAATGTAGGCCTGCACGCCTTTGCACTCTGCGAGCGTTTGAGCAACAAGGCGCTGGCACACCGCAGCTGAGTCCTTGAGACCCATCGGAAGCCTTTTGTAGCGGCGCAGCCCTTGATGCGTTAGCGTGGCAGTTAAGTTGCGGCTGGCTTCGTCCAGCTGGATGTGAAAAATCGCCTTAGCTATGTCTAGCTTGCTGAAAAGCTTGGCGCCTTGCAATTCGAGGAACAGCTCCTTCACGTTAGGCATTGGGTAGCGGTCAGGCACAACGTATTGGTTGAGAGGCGAGAGATCAGACGTGATCCGATATGAGCCATCCGGTTTGGGTAGCGTGACCATCTGCAACTGCCACTGAGCTTTGTCTACCGGCTCCCAGATGTCATTGTCATCCATCTCCTTGACCGCTATTGCCACTTGTTCACGTCGAGCTTCTTGGCAACCGGAACTGCGTTATCAGAAAGCTGAATGTGGTGCTGAAAGTCGGGAAAGCAACCAATTTTGTTGGACAACAAACTGGGAAAGTGCTCGGCGATGTAAGCGGCATGACAGCGAAGTGCGCGTTGTACTGCGAGCTAGTGACTGTAGTGGCGTCCGACGCAGAATCGAGCTCGCAGTCTATAGGGACAAATCCTTTACGACTGAGCACAAACATGCGACAGCAAAACTCGGAGTCTGGCGCGTGCAGCGTACTAGCCAACTTGCTAAGCCGCAGCGCTTTTTGACGAGCCGCGCCGGCTTGTCGTTTACTAAAACAGCAGCGCTCAAAGTGATCAATGTTGTGACAAGCTCGGCACTCAACGTCTAGCGCTGGGCATTGCGGTGATTTATGCGCGTGCGTTAACTGACTACAACCAGCACAGGGCTTTGGGTCAGCTGTGGATTTGGCGGAAGTTTTGGCTCGAAACCGTCCCTTACCACCAGGATGTGCACCCGAGCTACCCCCTTTTTTGAAAGAGTGAGATTTGGTTGAACTAGAGCCCAGCGCCCCAACCTTAGGCCCTAAAACAGAACGAGAAACAGACATAGTTTGCAAATCAGAGGTAGCAGACTCGATTGATTGAATAATAGTCGCAAAATCATTCAAATTCAAGTCGTTTTGGCGCAACAACTCACGCTTGGCATCGGGATTCAGGCAACCAATGGCCAGCTGTGTAGCCAAATGTTCGTTCTCGGCCGCTCCGAAACGACAGTCCACTGCAAGCGATCGAAGTTCAGTCAGATAGTCCGAGATGGACTCTGAGGAAGCCTGCATGCGAGTGGCAAAATCGTAACGAGCACGCACAATGCTGGTCGGCTTGTCGAAAAAAGTCCGAACGGCAGCGGAGAAGTTGGCGTTGGTCGTCTCAGTAATGTCCTGAACGATAGGCTGTGTGCTGAACTGACGACCACCCTCGGTGCCCAGCTGCTGGTAGAGCAACCGGTTTTTCCGAATGTCTGTAAGCTGCTGTCCTTCTGGCAAAGAATCGGACAGGAGAGCCAGCCAGTTATCAAAACGGCTGAACCAGCCTCGGAAGTTCGGCATTTCACTGGCATCCATCCAGAATGGCGGCGGGGCCGGAAGGGAGGGTGACGGATGAGCCATTATTCTCCGGAGTTCAAATTAGGTACTGCGTCGCCAAATAATGTGTTGTCCTCTGTATGGTGTACGAAGGGTGTGCGTACATACAGGTTTTACTAGAGACACAATCATTGAACAGACCGCCCTGTAGCTAGGGCTAAGACCAGACTCTCTCAACACCTGTGGCGTCCGCCGCCGGCTGCATTAATATAAACATGCCAAACCGATGAGTGATGTGTAACCAAATCCTAGTCCTTTGGCGGCGGACGTTGGAGCGAAACAACATGTGTGCTCAGGCACAGCTAACCGTCTCTGTTTTACAAGCAATAATTGTAAAAAATTTAAAAATTGGGACAAAAATTGCCCCTCAGAAAAATCGGATGAGAAGTCCTCTTTAGGTTCCGATCTGGAGGTTGCCCTTTGCTTGGGGAAACCTTCGAAACCGCCCGGTTGCTGTACATTACATGTACTATATGAGGTACAATACATGTAACAAGTCAGCCGTTGAAGGGGGTTGGGGGGTCTGGCGCCGGCCGGGGCTGTCTGAGCCCAAATTTTGGGAGGGAGTTGGACTAAATCAACTCAAACTAAAAAATCGAAAAAATCGCATTTTTTTCAGCTAAATCGCTAATTAAGGCTGAAATGCAGCTAAAATGTACTGTTTTACGGGCGGATTTTGGCAATTTGTGTCCGAAATTGCAAAGAGAACGCAAAAATTTGCTGAAAAAATTACTTGCCAGAAAATCGGAGGGGTCGGAAAAATCGTCTCGGCTGGGGGATGTCCCCGCCCGTGGGGTTCTGGCCTAAGTGGGGGCAGACCCCCAGACCCCCTGTTGCATGCATGTGAGGTACCTACTGTATGTACATACATCCACCCACTATTCCAATGAGTGACAATCTACACGCCTAAACA